>JAGMWU010000027.1:9370958-9389759 GCA_018697195.1 Certhia americana | reverse complement strand
TCTCCTCAGTGCAGTCCATACCATGTTTAAAGTTAAAAAAGAGGTTTTGTTGGGGGTTGGGCTTCTTTCTTATAGAATTTTTTCCCAGAATTTGCTAGGAAACTAATTACTGGATACTTAGGGGTATTTAGAGGTACTTAAGAAAGACAAAAGAAGTAGCTGAAGTCAGGAGTGTCCGCTTTTTCTCTCGGGGAGTTTTCTTTTGGAAGGACAGTGACACCACGAAAATAGAGGCAGGAAAAGGACAAAGGACAGGGGTTGGGCCAGCTGCTCTCTAGGTTTTTGGCATCTGAGGCAGGCTGTCGCTTACTGCGTGGAGAGTTCACCGGTACCGCTGGATCTCAGCCCTGAGGGACATATCACCATCTGCTCACGTACCCCGAGAATCCAGAACCTCGTCTCTCCCTGCCCCACTGGGAGCCGGGCTGCCGCTGCCCCGTGCCTGCTGTTTCTTCGCTTTTGCTCTAGGTTTCTCCACGCCGTGTCCCGCATCCCCTTGCCTTGCTGGGACCTTTCCGCAGCTCCAGCTACTGCCGCCAAGCTTCTGATACATCTCGTCTACCACCCCGGGATTTTTGCTCACTCCTGCCGTCTGTGACAGTAACTGCAGCAAGGGGAAAAATGCCTGCAGCCGAGAAGACTGTGACTGGGTCCCTGGTTCTGTTTGTTGTTAATGCCACAGTTATTGTTGTTCTGTTTGCCTTGTTATACACACTAGTAAAGAACTGTTATTCCTGTCCTCATATCTTTGCCTGAGAGCCCCTTAATTTCAAAATTAAAATAATTTGGAGGGAGGGGGTTTACATTCTCCATTCCAAGGGAGGCTCCTGCCTTCGCTAGCAGACACCTGTCTTTCAAACTAAGACAGGTTTCTGGGGAGGATATTAAGAGATCTGCCCTGAGGGCAGATTTTTTTTGGACATTCTCTGCTTCAATGGTTTGGAAGTTCAGCCCTGGACAACTACAGGATCCTGATAAAGTGACAGAGTATTTCACAAGGAGAATGCTGTGGCAACTCCAGTGAGGAGCAACTTATTGCAATGTACTGGGCCCTGACTACTATTTACTGGACACTGCTTGTCATTAGACAGCACTTTCAGGGGGAGAAAGGAAAGCAGACCAACAGGCACTGTGGCCACTGAAACTGTAGCTGAACCATAGGAACAACTCATGTCGGTAGCAGTTACCCCTATACAGAAAAAAAATCCAAGACCAAATCAGTTTGTGTAATGAGGGATGAAGAGGAAGCAGGGCTGTCAGAACAGGAGGAAGAGGCAGGGCCAGGGATAATGACCTGATCCCTGTCCCCAGGTGAGCTGCGAGATATGTGAAAAGATTTCAGCCTCCAGTTGGTTGAGCTCCTACTGACATGGGTGCTTGTCCTGGGTTGATGCTGAATTGTATCCCCATTCATCTGTTTAGCTCAGAAATAAGTCTTGCACCTTTAAAACTGGATATGAGATTGAAGGAGAAGCTGTGGAGTGTCCGAGGTGGTTGTTTTCAAAACATAAGAGTTTTCAGGGTTTTTTTCCACACAGCCTGTGTTGTCTGCAGTGCAGACAGTGGGACAGAGCTCTCTTGCTTTTTGTTAGTTTTTGGCTAGCTGAAGCAAAGAAGTTCTCTGGACTGTGGTTTTTTTTTCCCCCCTCCTTTTCTTTGGAATTATTTATACTTGTACTGGACTAAAAACCCAGAAGAGCCCCAGGAGCTCAGACCCATGGCCCACCAGGCCTGGGCCCGGCATTTCCCAGCATGGAGGGACTGACAACAACAGAGTGAGCCAAGCTACAGCCTATGGGAGAGACTTTCTGAATTCATCATCTCTTCAGAGCGGCAAGAGGTTTTGTTGTTTAGTATTGTTCGTTTGTTGTGCTGGGGAGTGCTTTGCTTGTTAAATAAACCATTTTTTTCTACTTCCCTCCAAGGAATTTTTTTTTCCTGAACCAGCTGGGGGAGGGGCCGGTTGGATTTGCTTTCTAGAGGGATCCCACTTGGAGGTGTCTCCCTGAATTTGCCCTAAACCAAGACAGTGCTCCACTGCTAGGATATTGTGGCCCACTATATGAAACTAGATGGCAGTGAAGCCAAGCAACTGAAATCCCTGTCCCAGGATGTGGGCATCAACATGGGGATTGGGAAGATGACAAAAGCTCTTATCCTCTAGAGGTGACTCCTGTCAAGTGTGAAAGTTATTCTCTCAAGGATCATCTAATAGTGTGCCCAAGCAGGTGGAAAGCCATGCAGAAAAGTATCCAGCAACTGAGAGGATTAGCTGTGCTAGAGGTAATTTATAGGGATTTGAATAATGAACAGTCCCCTGTAGATCCAGACGAGATCCAGTATATACAATCCATGTGGCAGAAGTTTGTATGAAGCACGCCATCATCATATGCCAATTCATTGGCATTGGTGTCAATGAAAGAAGGAAAACCTAACAGTGCTTGACGTGACTACCTGACTCCAGCAATATGAAGATCATCTTTTTCCTCCCTATCGACCTGAACCTTGCCTGTGTAAAGACTGTCCAAGACTGTGGACACATTTGAAAGACTCAAGCAAGTTAAAGAAGAAATGTCCTATGCCACACCAGTAGACCAGTCCCTGCTATTGGGAGCAAGTGCCCCACTGTGTCAGAGTCAGTCCACACCACGAGGTAACCTGTGGTTTAATCTCTGTGACCACAACAGAGAGGACATGAGAAAGTAGGATGGAAAACCCACCTCTGCCCTAGAAGCATGTGAGTTGAGAGGAAGAACAACCACCACAGGAAAATCTTGCAGGATAAATGCAGCTCTAGTTTCCAGTGGGCAAGTCCTCAGACAGAAGAAAGGGCTAATGTCACTTCTGATCCTTTTGAAGGGACCTCCAGGTCATATCTACAAGAAGTGAGCAACAAGTACCATGACTAGAACTAGAGGGGCCCTGCCTCCAGCCAGGTGAAGGAAAGGGAAAATCAGATCTACTGGACTGTGTGGATCCAATGGCCTAGCACATCAGACCCCCAAGGGTATAAGGCTTTAGTTGACACCAGTGCACAATGTACGCTGATGCCATTAAGATATGTAGGAGTAGAATCCGTCTCTATTTCTGGAGTGACAGGGTGTATTGGATCCAGCTGAGCTGGAGTTCATTTCCCCACAGCAGCCCTCACAGGGCTGTGCTTTGCATTGGTAGCTAAAAAAGTGTTGTTAACACACCAGTGTTTTGGCTACTGCTGAGCAGCGCTGGCACAGCATCAGCCCTGTCTCTCAACATTCTCCCCCCACCATTACCGGGTTGAGAGCAGACAACATCCTGGGAGGGGACACAACCAGGCCACCTGACCTAAATTAACCAAAGGGATATTCCATACCATATGACGACAGGTCAGATATAAAAAGCTAAGGGAGGGAGGAAGAATGGGGGGCATTTGTTACTTTTTAATCTTTGCCTTCCAGAGAAACTGCTACACATGCTGAAGTCCTGCTTCCCAGGAAGTGCCTGAACATTGCTCACTGATGGGAAGTAGAAATTAATTTTTTTCCCCTCTGCATGTGCAAACTTTCATCTTTCTTTTTTTTGTTTGTTTTAGTTACCTGCTGTGGAAGAGTGGTTAGAGAATAAGGGACATGTTAATGTGCAACAGCTTGCTGGTTCAAAGTTAGCAAAGTTTAAGACTCAGCTTAGCTGACGAAGACACTGTGTCCTTGTAAATAAGCGTTATAACAACAACGGAATATTGTAGCTGATAAAGAGAGAACAGAATGCTAACACTGAACCACAAGAATGAGAACCTAGGAGGAGTTGACATTTTTGTAAGTAGCCAATGATGAGCCTGCTTTTGCACTATGCATGAGATTCATTACTGATTGTATAAAAGGTTTGACTAATGAAATAAAGTTGAGACTTACTGATCACTCATATTGAGTGCTGTCTGTCTCTTGCTGACCCCATCAACCTGCCTTATCTCAACCTATTCATTTTCCATCTTATTTTCTCTCCCATCTTACTGGGAAAAGGAGTGATAGAGCAGCTTGGTAGGTACCCGGCACCCAGCCAAGGTCAACCCACTACAGTTTGACAACACATTAATAGAAACTCATGTTCTGCGCTTTGTCCTGTCATTGATGGCCTTGTTATGCAGAGGAAACTGTCTTCTGGGGACAATGAAGGAATATACCTCACTCTCCCTTATCTGAGATTGATGCAAATTGTTTTATAATGCAGGCTCCTATGGTCTTTCCTCATCCTTATGAAAGCTGTTAATACTGTTAATAATATCAACTAATACTGTTGGTACACTCTGGAGTTCATGGAATCTGGTGTCATCCTGGTGTAAGAGAAAATAAATTTTAGTTGAAGGGGTAGTGAAATATTGAAATCTGCCCTGAAGCATCCATTTCCTGGGTGACAGGGTGCCTGAAATGATTTGGGCAGGTTCTTAGGGCAGTTATTGCTTCCCATTACCTTTAACTTTAAACCTGAACAGGTAATCAACCCTGACAAACTGACGGGTCACCTGATGGAAGGGTGCCTTGCCTACCCCAATGAAAACCAGCAGCTTCTAGCCCTGTACTGGGGCCTGGCCTGTTCCTACCAAGCCACAGCTCAGTAGTCTCAGCAGACTGTAGCTGAGGCAGTGCTGGAGGCTAAGATTTTTCCCTTTCTTTTTTTTTTTTTTTCCTCTTTCTCTTAGGGAATTTTGTCCCATCTGTTGCCTAAGAGATGGGAACGACTGGTACTTAAGAGAGACAAAAGAAGTGGCCAAGGTGGGGGGAAGGGAGCAGCTGGACACTCTCTTACCTGGGGGGCTTTCTCTTGGGAAGGACAGAGATACCTCGATATTTTGGTTGGGGGGTCAGGGACTGGGCTCAGCTTCTCGTGCTCTCGCTCTCAGATAGGAGGGGAGACGGCCAGGCTACAGTTGCTGTGGGAACAATTGGCTGCCATCGAGGAGCTCTCTTTTACTGCTTCTACCATGAGTGAGGCTCTGTTTATAGGAGCAGCTGTTGAACTGGGACCTTATCGAACACCCGATCTCACTGGAAAGGACTCTCACCACCTATTCGGGTGCCTCAGGGGAAAACACGGGACCCCGAGCCCCAAACTCCTCCAAGCTCCTTCGAGGGAGTGTCTCCGGGCTGTTTGCTGGAGCCCGGCTGCCGCTGCCTCAGGCTTTTTCATTACACTTTAACCCAGCACCCTGTGCCCACCGGGACACCCCGCGGTTGCTGCTACAGCTGTGGAGTTTTCTGCTATATTTTGTTTATCACCCCAGGTGTGCCTGAGACACTAATTTTGAAGATATTGCTGACTTAGCTGGGAAAAATAAGCTTTGCTGAAATCAGTTAAAATTCAGAGGATGGTTAAGAGAGAGACCGGATTTTAGATAAGCTATCCCGGATCTAATAACTCATTTCCTGTCAAGTTTATGTTTGTGTAAGCTGGGCTTGGAACGAAAAACAAGGAAATTGATCATTAGACCCCAAAAACACAAGATGATTGCAGACCCTCTATCTCCAGAAACAGTCTTGGGAACAAGAAATTCCAAGGAGTCATTTACCACGTATCCATCAAAGGTTGAAAGTTTAGAACGAGGAAGACTAGTTTTACTTCCTCCCTTTGGTGACCACTCCCCACATAAGACCCCCGACTCATTTCAGAGAACAAACTACGCATGCTTAATAGCCTTTTTGTCAATTAGCATACGAAGCAGAGAAGAGGAGGTGACAAGGGTATGAATATGCATTTGTATTTTGTGTATTCAACATTCTTGTGGATAAAAGGCTCTGTAATCACCTGTGATCTTTGCAGTGCGTATTAGGGAGCTATCCCACGCAGCTGCCCGGCCGTCAATAAACATACACTTTCTAACTTAACTGTTAGAGAGTCTTTTGTCCGTCACACTTGGGTATCGATATTAGATTGATATTCATATTTTAATAAATCATGCCCACATCTGCCGTTCCAGCCGCTGAAGTTCCTGATACAGCCCATCTCACTATCCAGAGGAGCACTGAGACTGGCTGCCCCTGTGGGTTCGTAAAGGAAGCCCCTTTTCTATCTCTTCTGCTGGCTCGCCTGCCATTAATCAGACGAGAGAGGCGACTGAGATCGTACCAAAACACCCCCTGCACTCGCGGGGGAATAAGAAGAAAAAGGAGGGGAAGGAGGAGGAGAAAGAGGTCCTTCAACAAAGAAATCGAAAGGGGTGAGGCCAATCAAACAGGAAACCGAAGTTACTCGGTCCCTGACCCCATCAGCACTTAAAGACTTGTGAAAACATTACAGCCGTCGGCCAGGTGAGCGGATTTCTACCTGGATGCTTCAGTGCTGGGATAATGGGGCTGATAGTCAACAATTAAAACGTCATGAAGCCAAACAGCTGGGATCCCTTGCTAGAGATCAGAAAATTAAAAGAGGAATGGGAAATGAAGGAATTTGCAGCCTCTGGAGACAGCTCCTCTAAAGCATGAGAGCAAGATATCCATTTAAGGAAGATCTTGTGAACTCCCCAGGGAAGTGGACCAGTGCAGATCAAGGTATCCAGTACTTGAGAGAATTAGCAGTGCTGGAAGTCATCTGTAGTGATCTAAAAAATGTTAATGTCTCTAAAGATCCAGAAAATGGCCCTTGCACAATGGCTCTGGAGAGGAAGGTGGTTCAAAGCGCCACTGCATCATATTCCAGCAGCTTGGTAGCAGTGTATTACCCACAAATGAATACACCAACTGTAGAGATGGCATCAAACTGTTAGGAATGGGTTTCTGAGTTTGCTAAATTGGTTGTAATAAGTTCCTAAGTTTATTAAATTAGTTGTTGGTTGATGCTGTTCTCGTGTTAATTGTTAAATTAGTTGTTGGTTGATGCTGTTCCTAAGTCTGTAAGTAAAATCTCGTGTTAATTGTTAACAGAATAAATTACTGTGTGTGTGTGTGGGTGTGTGTCCCCAATTGTACTTTCCCTATCCCGTCGGGAAATGCTGCTGCTGCTCTCCAAAATAGTGATCGCCACTAAGGGGGGGGGAGACAACTACCGCGAATATGCTAATGAAGGGCGCAAGAGCCCATTTGACACCAAATGTCTCTAAAACAACGAGCCTACGTGACATCTCGAAAAACCAACAACATACTACACCTGAGAAAAGGCTGAGCAATTCTCCCACGGCATTTTTCTATTCGGAATGTGGTCACCATAACCTAAATGGGAGTCGACCAGAGTGACACCCCTGGACTTCAAGCGAGCAATTGTCTTCCCACGGGCTCTTGTGAGGAGAGAAGTCCTAGTTCTGCCCTGAGGCAAAGCTGCTACATCCCTCCTTCCCCGCGTCATCTACGGGAGCAGCAGCAGTGTGTGCGACCCCTCGGGCTCCTACCCTAAAGAGCTGATTTCAATAATCAATAATGGGAATGAGCGCGGTGTGAATAAGACGGGGGCCGGCAGCTCGGAACCCCCGAAGCGAGTGAGGACATCTCAGTACCGCGATTCCGCTGCCAGAGCACAGGGGCAGGTAGTCTGCGCAGGCAGGCGAGGCAGCTAGGGTAACACACACACACACATCCCTTCACCAAAGCCATCTCTTGGTGGGTGGGGTGGCTAGGAGGCAAAGGGGGAATTTTTCCACCACTTACTTACATTCAGCCTTCACGCAGAAGCTATCCTCACTGGGGAAGGGGGATAGTCAGGGAGCAGAGGGGCAGGGGGTTCTAGGGTGAGCCCTGCTGACCAAAACTTTGTGGACGGCACGGAGACAGGGACGGGGGAAGATCCCAGGTGGTCTAGTGCTAAGGTCCCCTCAACGTCGACTCAGTAGTGCTCATAGTCTCCACTGACTGGGGAGTCAGGGAGGCGAGGCGGGGGTGGGATGAAGAGAGTATTTTTTTTATTTTTGTGAAAAGTTGTGTTGCCTGTCAGTTGTGCTTCGTTCGGGTAGAGGCACAGTCAGTTCCTAAGTTCAGGCCCAGAGTCAAGAGGAAGTAATGGGGCAGTGTTTGAGTAAAAGAGCAAGCCCCAAAGGGAATGAAGAGACTACCAGAACCATTCCCCCTGATAGCCCGTTAGAACAAATACTAAACCACTGGGACACACAAGAGGCCACTAAGGGCCTGGAACAGATTAAAATGATCCATTATTGTATGGAGGTTTGGCCCAAATTAGAAATGCAAGGACAGTGGCCATGGTATGGCACTAGAGATCTTTGGATGTGCTCTCAGTTATACCAACATCTAAAAACCAAAAGAGGTTCAAGCCCAGAAGAAATAACATATGCAGCCTTGTGGCAAAAAGATAAAACAGAAACAGAACTAGTAAAACTATGCAAGTTAAAAGAACAGAAAGTAGAAGTTAAGGGAAGTAAAGAGCAAGAGAAGGAAACTAGTAGAACCAGTAATAAATGGGACCCCTTAGAGTACCTGCCTCCCCCTCCCATATACCCAACAATGCCCCAGACTCCCCCTTGCAACTCCCAGGCTATCCCAGCCTCCTTATCACCTTCACTTAACCCTCCTGTTTCCAGTCAGAATCCTTTCTGCCTGAACCCGTCCTCCTCTACATTTTTAGCCCCTCCCACTGTCACTGTATCTTCTCCCTCAGCCCCATTACTGGTTCCTTTTAATCTGCCTGTAACAGCTCCTTTACCTTCAGAAACCCCTGTAGCGAACCCAATCTCCTCTCCCTTACCTGTAGCTGTCCCTTTACCTCCGCCTGATTGGGAGTCAAGTATGCCCAAAATCAATCCTAACCTTCCCCTTAACAATGAGCAACTCCCTATAACCCCTACTCCTAGTCAAGGGCAAAATCCTGAAGATGGACCCTATTGCCATACATGATCTAAGGCAAGCAAACTCTTCCCCTTGAGAGAAGTCCCTATGGGAGGAGTGGTTGGGGGAGTAGGGTTCGTCAATGCCCCATTGACAGCTTCAGAAGTTAGAGGATTCAAGAAAGAGCTAGGAAACCTAGTTGAAGACCCGGTGGGGATAGCCAACCAAGTAGATCAATTCCTGGGTCCTAATATTTACACCTGGAGTGAGTTAAACTCTATTTTAAATATTTTATTTAACCCCGAAGAGATAGCCATGATCCGTATCGCAGGAATGCGGGTCTGGGAGTGGGAAAACAGGTTTGGGCCCCAAGGAGAAGACAAGCTCCCGCAGGTGGATCCAGGGTGGGATCCAAATAGAGAGGAGGGAAGACAGAATATGAGAGATTACAGAACCTTAATGGTAAAAGGCATTAAAGAATCTGTTCCTCGGGGTAATAATACCAAGCTAGCTTTTGATGGGACCCAAGAAAAGAATGAGATCCCAGCCACCTGGTTAAACAGGTTAAGAAGGAATTTCCAATTGTACTCAAACATAGATCCCGACAGTCCTGAAGGCCAAGTACTGTTGAAAGTACAATTCGTTACTAAGTCCTGGCCTGATATCAGGAGAAAGCTAGAAAAATTAGATGATTGGCAAGAAAAAGGGATCAATGAACTGTTAAAGGAGGCTTTAAAAGTTTACTTAAGGAGAGAAGAAGAAAAAACAAGAACAAAAGCAAAACTCATGGTGGCTGTGGCTAAAGAAACTGTCCAGGCAAGCAAAGATCAGTCAAGTGAAGGGGAGCCAAAGTCCCAGCCAGAAGGAAACAAAAAGAAACCTGTTAGGCCCTCAAAGACCAACTCAGAATTTTCAAAGGAGTGGGAAGTGTCACTATTGTGGGCAGGCAGGGCACTTTAAAAGAGACTGTACTAAGCTAGCTTTGGACGAAGCAATAGAAAAAGAACAAGACACCCTAGAAAGAATCTTGAGAGGGGAGGATGGTGATGACTAGGGGTGTCGGGGGCTGTATGTATTAGGGGACCAAATGAAACACCAAGAAGAGCCCCTGGTAAATTTTGAAGTAGGTCCCAAGAGTGAAGAAGTTGAATTTTTAGTAGATACGGGAGCAGACCGTTCAAGTATGAACAAGCTTCAAACTGGTATGTTTTTAAGTAATAAAGTTTGTGAAGTATTAAGAGCAGAGGGAAAACCCTTTATGGCACCAGTAATAGAAAATGTTGAAGTAAAAGGAAATTCTCGACAGTGTCATGCAGATTTTGTGTATTTGCCAGACCTAGAAACTAACTTATTAGGAAGAGACTTACAAGTGCAGCTAGGGGTAGGAATAATCCCAGTAAATGGAAAAATGGTAGTTCAAATGATGAAGCTAACCACAAACGATTTGGGAGAGATAAACTCTGAGGTCTGGGCAGAGGAAGGAAAGTTTGGGTATTTAGATATTCCCCCAATAAAAATCAAGATTCAGGAAGGAACACCCCCCATCAGAATTAGGCAGTACCCCATGTCTATGGAAGGAAAGAAAGGATTAGCTCCTGTCATAGAACACTTACTAGCAGAAGGTATCCTAGAACCATGTATGTCCCCCCATAACACCCCAATTCTAGCTGTTAAAAAGGCAGAGGGACAATATCGATTAGTTCAAGACCTGAGAGAGATAAATAAGAGGACAATTACTAGGTATCCAGTAGTGTCAAATCCTTATACCATCCTGAGCCAGGTACCCAATGGACATGCTTGGTTCACAGTTATAGATTTAAAGGATGCCTTCTGGGCATGTCCCTTAGCAGAGGAGTGCCGTGACTGGTTTGCCTTTGAGTGGGAAGATCCTGATACAAATAGAAAACAACAACTAAGATGGTCCCGCTTGCCTCAGGGATTTACAGAGTCCCCAAACCTTTTTGGGCAAGCATTAGAAGGATTATTAGGCCAATTTGATCCTGAAAGCGGAGTTAAAATTTTGCAGTATGTAGATGACCTCTTAATATCCGGAGAAGATGAAGAAAAGGTAAAACAAACCAGTGTACAGCTATTGAATTTTCTGGGAACCAAGGGACTAAGAGTGTCCCGGAACAAATTGCAATTTGTGGAGCCCAAGGTGATCTATCTAGGACATGTAATAGAGCAAGGCAGTAAAAAACTGAGTCCAGAAAGAATATCAGGTATCCTAGCTATACAAGCACCAAAACCAAAGAGAGACATAAGAAAACTCTTAGGTCTCTTTGGATATTGCAAACTATGGATAGAACAATATACCCAGAGTGTTAAGTTTCTCTATGAAAAATTGGTTAGTTCAGAACCCATAAAGTGGACAATTGAAGATGAAAAGCAATTGAATCATCTGAAGGATAAGCTCTCTGCAGCACCAGTTTTAAGCTTGCCAGATTTAAAGAAAGAATTTGACTTATTTGTCAACTCTGAAGAGGGGACTGCATATGGTGTTTTGACCCAAGAGTGGGGAGGATATCGCAAGCCCATAGCCTATTTATCAAAACTATTAGACCCAGTAGCTCATGGATGGCCCACCTGCTTACAGTCCATAGCTGCAGCTGCAATTTTAATTGAAGAAGCTCGAAAGCTAACCCCACAGGGTAGAATCAGAGTCCACACGCCACACGACTTAAAAACAGTCCTGAGTCAGAAAGCTCAACAGTGGCTGACAGATGCTAGAATATTGAAATATGAAGTTATTCTAATGGGTAACAGTAATTTAGAACTGGTGACCTCCAAGAGCTTAAACCCAGCACAGTTTTTATCAGGGGAGCCTCCACAAGAGTTAGAACATGACTGCTTGGAATTAGTGAATCTCCAAACTAAAGTGAGGGAATGCCTCTACCCTATGGAAAGGTATTATTCACTGATGGTTCCTCCAGAGCAGTGCAGGGAAAACGACATTCTGGGTATGCAATAGTCATGAAAACAAAAGAAGGAGAATTAGAGGTTCTAGAAAAAGGAAAATTACCCCCCAGTTGGTCAGCTCAGAGTTGTGAAGTTCATGCTTTAAAGAGAGGTCTGAACTTGTTAGAAAAGGAAAAAGGAACAATTTACACCGATTCGAGGTATGCTTTTGGAATAGTTCATACCTTTGGTAAAATCTGGGAAGAGCGAGGCTACCTGAATTCAAAAGGAAAGAACCTAGCACATGAAGGACTAATAAAATCAGTATTGGAGTCCCTAACCAAACCCACAGAAATTGCAGTAGTCCACATAAAGGGACATCAAAAAGGAGACACTTTAGAAAACAGAGGAAACCGATTGGCTGATCAGGTGGCAAAAGAAGCAGCTTTAAATTCAGAGGGACCAGTACGAATCTTGAAACTAGACAAAGCAATAACCAACCAGGAGGAGAAAAGGGAGCCAATATTTACTAAGAAAGAATTGGAGGCAAGAAGGAAACTGGAACTATCTCCAGGAGAACAAGGGGAGTGGTTAACATCAGATGGGCGAAAATTTTTGAACAAAGCTTTAGCCCGAAAAATGTTAAATGAGATACATGAACTGACTCATTGGGGAACCCAGGGGATGTGCGACCATTTCTTGAGGGAAAATCTGTGCCTCGGAGTTTATGATTTGGCAAGAGCTATAACGAGAGGATGTATAATATGCCAGAAAGTAAACCAAAAAGTCATGAGAAAACCTGAACCTCGGGGGAGAGAGTTGGCCTTGAGACCATTCCAGAGTGTGCAAATAGATTTCACAGAAATGCCCCCCATACAAGGATATAAGCATTTATTGGTAATAGTTGACCACCTGACACATTGGGTAGAAGCATTTCCCACAAAGAGGGAAACAGCAGAGGAGGTTGCCCAAGTAATACTAGAGAATATTATCCCCAGATATGGTTTAGTTAACACTATTGACTCAGATAGGGGATCCCATTTCACCTGTTGCGGCCTTTACAGAGGCCATAAGCCTTTAGCCAGTGTACAAGAGAATTCTGTAATGTGTCTTTAATAACAAAGTGTGTGAAGCAGAAGGAACAGAAGCTAGACAAAGGAATGTTAAACATAGCAGCCCGAGTTAGGAGGTTACCAGCAGAGAATCACAAGAAAGATAACCAAGATCATTAAAAAGTTCTGCTGGCAGCACAGGAGGGATGAAGCTGAACACCTGGAGATTTGACCATGAACAGATATATTTTTAGCCTTTGGCACAAGCTATGCTGATTGTATCCTGCACGTACTCAAAACATATATAAGGTTTTGCACTTGCTTAATAAATCGGAATCAGTTCCACATCATATTGGTGTGCTGTCTGTTCCCTTCTCCGACACGGACCTCAACATTCTGGCGACCCCCGACGTGATGAAGGGGACAACGGAGTGATGCAGAGTGTCTGCTGAAGTTTGGAGACTGAAGTGATCCCACTGCGGTTGCGACCGGGCGTTCGAGAGAGACGCGGTTCCGTGCAGAAGAAGGCACGGGGAAAGTCTGTAATAGACACGAGTGGCCACGAATTCGAGTGGTGAGTCGGCAGCCTTGAGCTGGAAATTGTGGGATGGGCAATGCTGTATCAGCCGTGGAGAAGGCTGCGATAGATGCCTTGCTCCGATTAAGTCAAAAGGCTGGGAAACCAGTCGATCGGACATTATTGACTGATCTTTTGTGCTGGGCTACCCGTCATGGGTTAATAACTGATGCAGCCCAGATTTTTAAACTTGAAACATGGAAGAAAATAGGTTTTGAATTGTGGGAAGCTGTGCAATGTGAGTCTAAAGAAGCAAAGAAATTAGCTGCTACTTATTGTCAGATCAGAATGTTAATAGAGCAATTGGAGGCGGAGGCTGAGTTAGAAGCGGCAGTGAAAGAGGTGTTTACTGCAGCAGAGGAAAAACTTCGTACCGAGAAGGCCGATAAATCAGTCAAAGACATAAATACTGAGCCGCTTGAGCCGCTTGAAACTAGCCCCGCTCTCCAGGAAAGTCATATCGCTGCTCCCGCACCAGGTCCTTATGATGATTTATTACCACCGTAAAATAGCGTACCAACCACTAGCCCCACTTCGTCTGCCGTACCTTCTGCACCCCCTACCCCTGTCAACAAGCTGCGCTTAAAGCTAGAGCCCTTGAAGCTTTTGCCTCTCTGCCCCAAGTGGAAAACCTCGACAACCCTATTTACATATCTTAGAAAAAGCTAATGAACTCTTTCTCAGCTTTGTAAATCGAAGAGATAGCAATGCAAAATGTTAATCCGAATTGCAAAAGACTTATTGCCTCTCTGTCTGCAGGAGCATCATTAACACAGATAATTGAGCAATGCTCACGAATACCTTTAGAAGAGGACAAAGAAAAAGCTCAAATTCACACTGCTGCCTTAGCTGCAGCCTTACAGAAAGCTTTGTTAATTGGTCGTTCTTCCGCATCAAAAGTTGGTCTGTTTGTTTTGATTATAATGATAATGGTCTCCACTTTTCAACCACCAGTTACAGTGCCTAAGAGTAGCCGTATTGCTCAGCTAATTCCGTTTCAAGCCCAGGTTCCACAACCAAGCCAGCAAGCTGACAGAGGCACGGAGCGTTTGGTAGCAGCGGTCCAGCAGTCATGTTTGCAGAAGTCGTAAGTGGAAATTGCCCTCTCAAATGGAATCTATGGGGGCTTTACAACCTGGGCTCCCTTCTCCTGCTGCATTGCCTCGTAATTGGTCT
Organism: Certhia americana; assembly: GCA_018697195.1. Taxonomy (NCBI): domain Eukaryota; kingdom Metazoa; phylum Chordata; class Aves; order Passeriformes; family Certhiidae; genus Certhia; species Certhia americana. The sequence goes on along the minus strand of JAGMWU010000027.1, from coordinate 9,375,318 downwards.
TTGTTTGTAATTAAAGATTGTTTTTCAGTATACCCCTTCATGAAGATAACTGCAAACGGTTTGCATTCAGTGTTCCAGAAATCGACAATGGTGCTGCGTACACCAGCAACTTAATCAAAGAATTCTTCCTTATGTAGAATGTCAAACACACACTTGGTGTCCCTTACAATAGTACTGGCCAGGCTATTGTTGAAGGAAAGCATCAAAATGTCAAACGTCTTTTAACTGTTTTGAAAAAAGGGGGGGAGTTCTCCCCTACTGAAGTGCTTCATAAAGCTTTGTTAATTTTAACTGGAAAAATCCTGTCGGATCAGCAACGATAGGACAGCCCTCTAGAGACATGTTACCTATTTTTTCCCATTTTTCTGCCCCTTCCACAGGATGGATGGATGGATGGATGTCCATGTAAATGTGCAAACCTGGGATCCCTCTGCTAATAAGTGGACGGGACCACATAGGTTGTTGACTTGGGGACGGGGCTACGCTTGTATTTCCACAGGACTTTGATCTCAGTGGATTCCAGCAAAGTGGGTTAAGCCCTGGATCAAATCAGTGAAGCAAAACAGCGACACCGAAGACGGTGGAGACGGCGTTTGAATCCTGAGATACAACGTCTTGAGGACTTGTTCACCTTATCTTATACAGCTTTTGTGTTTTCTATTTTTGAGTATTATAATCAAATATAAGGTAGACTGATAGTAATTCTCAGACCTGATTGTGGGTGTTTGAATTGGGTAATATCTTATGTGTGGTGATGGGTGTTTATCTAACTCCTTTTTGTAGCTATAGCGAGTGATTTATTTACGAGGTTTAACTGCATAGTAGAAAGAAATAGTTAAAACTGTAGGATAGATTTTTCTTATAATTTGTTTAATTTTGTTTGTTAAACTATGTGTCCTAAGGTGTTTCTCTGGTCAAATCTCTGCCATTGCTGATTCAGTTTTTGAAAAAAGAGGGGGAGATGTTGCGGCCTTTACAGAGGCCATAAGCCTTTAGCCAGTGTACAAGAGAATCCTGTAGTGTGTCTTTAATAACAAAGTGTGTGAAGCAGAAGGAACAGAAGCTAGACAAAGGAATGTTAAACATAGCAGCCCAAGTTAGGAGGTTACCAGCAGAGAATCACAAGAAAGATAACCAAGATCATTAAAAAGTTCTGCTGGCAGCACAGGAGGGATGAAGCTGAACACCAGGAGATTTGACCATGAACAGATATATTTTTAGCCTTTAGTACAAACTATACTGATTGTATCCTGCACGTACTCAAAACATATATAAGGTTTTGCACTTGCTTAATAAATCGGAATCAGTTCCACATCATATTGGTGTGCTGTCTGTTCCCTTCTCCGACACGGACCTCAACATTCACCTCCCAAGCCCTGCAAGCCATTGTAAAAGCCCTAGGAATAAAGTGGAGACTGCACACCCCATGGCATCCCCAGAGTTCAGGTCGAGTAGAACGTATGAATAAGACATTGAAAAATGTGTTAACAAAGTTAATGGCCGAGACCCAGATGAATTGGTTAAAATGTTTACCTCTCACCCTCTTGAGAATTAGAACCAGGCCACGATCAGACCTCGGGGCATCCCCATACAAAATGATGTTTGGGCTTCCCTTCCTAATAACCCCTTATAGCACTGGAGACTATATAGAGGGAGAAGAAATAACCAGAAAGTACTTAGAGACAATTGGAAAGACTAAATAATTTAAGAAAAAGAGGGTATCTCCCTCAAACCTCCCCACTTGACACCAATACCCACCAAATCAGTCCTGGGGATTGGGTGTTAATCAAATCCTGGAAAGACACCCCATTAACCCCAAAATTTGAAGGTCCCTTCCAGGTTCTGCTAGTAACCCATGCTGCCATACGGACCCAAGAAAAAGGCTGGACCCACATTTCTCGCATGAAAGGACCAGTACCAGCTCCCCCTAACTGTGGACAAAACCCAGAAAAATCTCCTACAAATTTCCCCAAGTGGATTGCCACCCAAGATCCTGCCAGCCTTAAAGTAACTCTTAAGAGACAGTCAAAGACAGATTGAAAAAGGAAAAGACAAAAACTGCAGAAATCCTTGAAGCAAAATTGTTATTAAAATTTCTGTATTTGTTAGGTTGTCGCAATTGTTAATGTATTGATACAAATTGTTAATGTTTTAATACAAATAAAGTGAGTTAAATAAGAAATCCCCCATTAACTTCCCTCACAGAACATTTCCCAAGGGTGGTTAAGTTAAAAGGTGGGAGAAAAAGAGAAGACCCTATCATCCCTCCACATCCCTCCAAAACCTAAGAGGCAAGACCGGGTGAGGCTAAAGAGGAAAGGTGGGCCATGACACTCCCTCAAGAAAAACTAGCTCATACCGGACTCTTAGGTGGACTAATGTTAGTCCAGTCAATAAGCTTTGTAGTAGGAGGGAGTGGAGAAACATGCACGAAGTGCTACTACCCTCTTAATGATGAGGAAGACCTAGGATCACTAATGAGGGTCCACACAAACATTAATCCCACCTGCTTTGATCATACACAATTGGAAACTTGCCAAGAGGAGGGAAAAACCTATTGGCTCACAAAAAATACTGCCTCATCTAGGCAGCGCCTGATTGGTGAATGTCCTGTAAGGGAAGCCTGGTTCTGCTTTGAACAAGAAGGAATGAATGACACAATAAAAGAAAAACAATTGATGGTAAAAAAAGAAAACCTAGATGAAACACTAGGTAAAAATCTATTCATTGACTTAATTGAGAAAATTAGCAAAGAACTCAATTTAACCAATTGTTGGGTATGTGGAAGTACCCAAATGTCAGATATTTGGCCCTGGGAAGGAATTAGCTTAACACCTCTAGATGTTTTGAGATGGAAATTAACAGAGCAGAACCCCCAAATTACAGGAAAAAGGGGGCGAGAACAATGGGATCTGAAAGCAAGAGTGATTGGAGAAGAATGTATTAAGAGGACAGGGAAGAAATACCAAACCCCTGTAGGAAAAATGGCCTGCAAGAGATATTTAATTGTAAAAGATTCAGGGAGCAGATGGATCCCACAAGAACCAAATAGGTATTGGACCACTACAAAAAAAGAAAAGGGATGTATGTACCATGAAAGGTATAGACTATATGAATGTGCAGAAAAAGGAATAAATCCTTTCCAAGGATTGAAAGAGCTCTCAAAATATTGGGAGTGCCCCACGGACACCCAAGACATATTTTAGAAAGCTCCTGAACATTTATTCTGGATTTGTGGAAGCACTGCTTATACCCACCTCCCTGGGGACTGGACAGGAAGCTGCACTATTGGAGCAATAAAACCTACTTTCTTCCTCCTACCTAAGGAATCAGGGTCATACTTAGGAATCCTCTTGTATGATGACCTAAGGAAAAGCACTCGAAAGAGGAGACATGTAGTAGATCTAGAAAGCAATCAAAAATGGAAAGGAAAAATTTGGACCCCTGAAGAGATAATCAAGACCTATGGACCAGCCACTTGGGCCCAAGATGGATCCTGGGGTTACCGTACTCCTATTTATATGCTGAATCGAATCATCCGTCTCCAGGCAGTACTAGAAATAGTGTCAAATAGAACAGCACTCACCCTAGACCACATTAGCACACAATTGGCACAAACCAGATTCGGCTAGCGGTAGATTACCTATTGGCAGATGAAGGAGGCATTTGTGGAAAGTTCAACTCCTCAGAGTGCTGCCTGGAAATAGATGATAAGACTGAAGTTATCAGAAACATCTCAAAAGAGATACGAAAGGTAGCTTATGTGGGCACCCAAGAATGGACTCCTCTGTGGAACTCAAACTGGTGGAATGATTTTTGGTCATTCAAGGGAGAATGGTGGAAGAAAGCAGCCTTTATTGCTGTCTGTACTTTTGCTAGCTTTTTGTTCTTTCCCTGTCTACTCCCCTGTGTAATCAGGACAGTGACAACCACAGTGCAAGCTAGTATTCAGATCCCTAAGACAACTGAGGAAAAACAAGCCAAATTTATGTTAATGGAAACTAAAAATCAGAACCAGGGACACGAAACTACCATCCAAATATATAACCAGTACCAAAAACTTAGAAAAATACACTCACAAGAGTCAAAAATTGAAAGTTGATGCAGGCAAGAGCCCGATCAAAGTATAAGAGAGGGATATTGTTGAGAAAGAGTTAAGAGTTACTGTTTGTTATGTTATTGTTGCATAATTAATGTTTTTGTTGTGTTAATAGTTTAGTATGACTATTAAATAATGTTAACAATCACTTATTTTGTACCCCCCCACACACTGTATCTTTACCCTAAGTTGCTGTATCCTGTTTCGCGTTCCGGTATCCCCTCTCCCAAGTTTTCTGTATCCTGTCCCTGTTTCCTGTTT
>JAGMWU010000027.1:9347853-9370858 GCA_018697195.1 Certhia americana | reverse complement strand
CCTTCTCTTCCTTGTCTGCAAGGAGCAGTGGCAGTGAGCTCGGGCCCCCACCCAGGCTGATCTAATAAAGGCTTAAAAAGGGAGCAGAAGGCCTCCTGGCCCTTTTATTCTTCTCACTGGGGTGGGTTGCACGCATTGGGGTAGCCCCCCCCCCCCACACACACTTAAGGAAAGGGCTGTAGCGACCTTCGTGAGGCCTAGGTATTGAGTGAGTCGTGAGCAGTTTCTGTACAGGGTATCCCCAGGTACTGCCAGCACCAAGTGTCCAGGAGTTCCCCAATCCCCAGCGGCGGACCAGACGCACTGTAGGTGGTGTGATGCCGCAGCTCCAAGGGAAGGAGGCTGTAAATCCACTGCTCTGGGCACAAGGGTGGGGAGTCTGAGACGGCAGGCAAGGCGGGCATCACACATACCCACACACATCCCTTTAACCGAGGCCATTCCGCTGGGGAGGGGTGGTCAAGCCGGGTCGGTGGAAGGTAAAGGGGTCGGGCCCCGCTTGGGTACATACCCCTGGGTAACCCCTGAGAGTCTTTCTGCTCCTTCCCGACTCTTCAGAAAACACTCAGGAAGGAGATGGCATTAGGGATAGGACTGCTCTAGCCCAAGGAGCGGACTATAGGCCTGGCCTGGCGGGAGGCTAGGCAAGGGGAAATCCTGAGACCTGAAAGGAGGACCCTAGTGCTAGGGACCCCGGCAGCGTCGACAAAGCGTGCTCAGAGTCCAGTGGGGGCGAGACGCGGGGGTATGTAGGGGGTCCCATCAATAGGAGGGACTCCAAAGGTCCAGAAGGGGTGTTGGGCCTTATGGTATGAGTGAGTATAAGAGTGAGTGAACCCCCATCCTTTGCCTTATGGTATGAGAGAGTGAGTGATTGGACCCTATCTCCAGAGAGTTTGAGTTAGTTAAAAGACTAGGTTGCCCATCTGTCTATTTTTGTTCGGGTAGGGGCACCTTTAAAGTTTGGGTTTTTTTCACTAAAAAAAAAAATAAATGAGGATGCAATAGTAAGAGAGCAGGTTCCTCTAAGAAGAAAATATATTCCCCCTAGTAGCCCTCTTGGACAGTTACTGGACAGATGGGATGCTTTGGAGATACCAAAAGGCCTAAATAAGATCAAGTTAGTCTACTACTGCACAGAGGTTTGGCCAAAATTACAACTACAGGGGGAGTGGCCATTGCAGGGAACCCAAGGTCAATGGATATGCTCGCAACTTAGTCAACATCTAAGGGCCCAAAGCTGTCCCGACCTTGAGCAATTAGCATATGCCACCTGTTGGCAGAAGAATGCAGCAGGTGGAGATAGTGTAAAGATATGTAAATTACAAGGAAAGGAGAAGGGAATGAGGGAAGAAGGGAGAAGAATAAAAGATGGGACCCCCTCGAATACCTACCACCTCCTCCCCCTAACTATCCAGTGGTACCCAAAGCCCTTCCACCAGTTCCCCTGATCATGCCCCAAACCCCTTCTACAACCTCCCCTACAGTAACTCCAGTTCTCCCTCCAACCCCTACTGCTAAGCCTTCAGTTCTTCTCCCTTTGGAACCCATAATCTTTCCCTCCCCATCAGTAATTACCCAGCTTCCATCTCCTCGCAGTGTCCCTGTCTCGAACTCAACCTCCCTACCAGCCCTGTCCAATACCTCCTCGCCTTCCTCTGATCTACCAATGCCCCCAGCTTCTCCTGCAGTTCCACAATCTATTCCCTCTCTTCCACCCTCAGTACCTTTAGTTGTAAGTCCAATCTCCTCCCCCTCGCCCAATGCTGTTCCTCCTCCTGCCTCCAACTGGGAGCAGAGCCTGTCATCATCAAATATTAATGTACCTCCTAACACATCTCCTAGGTACCAACGAACCTGCACACTCCCTACTGCATCCCAAAATGAGGATCTTGTTAGTGGACCTTATTGTAACACCAGGTCCAAAACATCAAGGGCAGAGAAGCTTTTTCCCCTCAGGGAAGTCCCCATGGGTGGGGTGGTGGGAGGAGTTGGATTTGTGAATGCCCCTCTAACAGCCTCCAAGGTTCGAGGATTTAAAACAGAATTAGGGAACTTAGTGGAAGACCCAGTCGGAATCTCAAATCAGGTGGACCAGTTTCTAAGACCTAATATTTATACTTGGGGAGAGCTAAATTCTATTCTCAATATATCATTTTGCCCAGAAGAGGTCAGAATGATTCGAGCAGCTGGAATGAGAATTTGGGAGAGAGAAAACAGATTAGGGCCCCCGGGAGATCAAAAAATGCCTCTGGTGGACCCTGGGTGAAATCCAAACCATAAAGAAGGCAGGAAAAACATGGAAGAATATAGATCTCTCATGGTAAAAGGAATAAAGGAGTCTGTTCCCCGAGGTAGTAATACTAAACTAGCCTTTGATAACACCCAGGAAAAAGATGAGACCCCAGCTAATTGGCTTAACCGACTGAGGAGGAACTTCCAAATATATTCAAACATAGACCCTGACAGCCCAGAAGGCCAAGTATTGTTAAAGGTACAGTTTGTTACTAAAGCTTGGCCAGACATCAGAAGAAAAATAGAAAAGATGGAAGATTGGCAGGAGAAAAACATAAACGAGTTACTGAAAGAAGCCCTTAAGATATATCTGAGAAGAGAGGAGGAAAAGGCAAAAGCAAAAGAACAAATCATGGTAGCAGTAGTTAGGGAGAGTCTAGGAGTGAATAGCAATCAACCGAGATCTTACAATAAGGCAGATGAAAATAAACCAGGGCCCCTGTTTAGAGGACACAAGAATGCACCAATCCTACCTCGAGTGAGTAAGGAAAGTGGAAATCATGGAAAACCAGGGGCAGCCTTTACAGATAACTGGAAGTGTTATTATTGTGGGGAAATAGGTCATTTGAAGAGAGACTGTGAGAAGTTGTCCCTTGACGAGGCCATTGCACGGGAACAAGAAGCTCTGGAGAGGGTTTTGAGAGGGGATGATTAGGGGTGTCAGGGGCTCTATAAAATAGGGGACCCCATGAGTCATCAAGAAGAGCCCTTGGCAAACTTTGCAGTGGGTCCCCAATATGAAGACTATGAGTTCCTAGTAGACATGGAAGCTGATCGATCCAGCATAAATAAACTTCCTACGGGAGTAACTATTGGAGCAAAAATTTGCGAAGTGTTGGGGGCAGAAGGGAAGCCCTTTAAAGCTTCTGTGGTCGAAGGAATAGAAATAAGGGGAAATTCTAGACAATGCCTAGCAGATTTTATTTATTTACCAAGGTTAGTATAATAACCTATAATAAACTCACAGTTTATTGGGAAGAGACCTACAGGTTCAATTAGGTGTAGGGATTGTTCCCAAGGATGGGAGAATGGTAGTTCAAGTAATGAAGCTGACTCAGAAAGACATCGGAGAAATTGATCCAAAGGTGTAGGCAGAAGAAGGAAAGTATGGATATCTTGATATTCCACCAATAAGTATAGAGATGCAGAAAGATATTCCTCCTATCCGAGTTAGACAATACCTGATATCCCCAGAAGGTAGAAGAGGGTTGGGATTTGAAATTGACCAATTGCAAAAAGCAGGAATTTTAGAACCATGTATGTCCCCTCATAACACCCCTATACTGGCAATAAAGAAAGCAGATGGAAAATATAGGCTGGTCCAAGACTTAAGAGAAGTTAACAAGAGCACCATCAGCAGGCACCCTGTTGTACCCAAGCCCTACACATTGTTAAGCCAAATTCCACCAGAGCATGCTTGGTTTACAATTATAGATCTAAAAATGCATTTTGGGCATGCCCTCTAGCATAAGAATGCCGTGATTGGTTTGTATTTGAGTGGGAAGATCATGACACAAAAAGAAAACAACAGTTAAGGTGGACCCGTTTACCCCAAGGGTTCACGGAGTCCCCAAACCTTTTTGGGCAAGCCCTAGAGAGATTACTAGAACAATTTACCCCTGAAAAGGAAGTACAAATTTTACAGTATGTTGATGATTTGTTAATATCTGGAGAAAGACAGGGAGAAGTTAAGGTGACCAGCATCCAGTTTTTGAACTTTTTAAGGGAGAAAGGCCTAAAGGTGTCCCAGGCCAAATTACAATTTGTGGAATCTGAAGTAATATATCTTGGACACATAATTGGAAAGGGGTACAAAAAATTAAGCCCTGAGAGAATCTCAGGCATTCTGTCCATCTCTGCTCCTAAAACGAAAAGAGACATAAGAATGCTCTTAGGCTTATTTGGGTACTGCAAGCTGTGGTTAGACCAATATACTCAAAGTGTCACTTTTCTCTACAACAAATTAGTGAAACCTGACCCAGTAAAATGGACAGCAGAGGATGAGGAACGATTACAAGATCTAAAAGATAAATTATCCTCAGCACCAGTCCTAAGCCTACCTGAACTCAAAAAGACCTTTGATCTATTTGTAAACACTGAGAAAGGAATAGCATATGGGGTACTAACCCAGGAGTGGGGAGGAAGCAAGAAGCCCGTTGCCTATCTGTCAAAACTATTAGACCCAGTGGCTAGGGGGTGGCTAACTTGCTTGCAAGCAATCGCTGCTACTGCTGTCCTACTAGAAGAAGCTCAAAAGTTAACTTTGCAAGGAAAAATCAGAATACATACATGATTTAAAAACAGTCCTAAGTCACAGAGCTCAACAGTGGCTGACCGATTCTAGGATATTGAAATACGAAATTATCTTGATGAGCACAGATAACTTAGAACTGAGCACATCCAGAAGTCTAAATCCAGCACAGTTTCTATCAAGGGAACCCCTAGATGATTTAGAACATGATTGCATTGAACTAATAGACCTACAGACCAAGGTGAGAAAGGACCTGGAGGATATCCCCTTACCTTATGGGAAAATTCTTTTTACTGATGGGTCTTCAAGAGTAATAGAGGGGAAAAGAGTATCAGGGTATGCCATCATAGAAGGAACTCACATGACAGTTGCAGAAAAATGGAAGTTAACATCAAACTGGTCAGCTCAGTGCTGTGAGATCTATGCACTAAAGAGAGGGTTAGACTTGCTAGAAAGAGATCAAGGAACTATTTACACAGATTCACAGTATGCATTTGGAATAGTCCATACCTTCAGTAAGATCTGGGAGGAACGAGGATACTTAAATTCAAAGGGGAAAAACCTGGTACATAAGGAGTTAATAAACTTAGTATGAGAATCACTGCAAAAGCCCACAGAAATGGCAGTTGTACACATCAAGGGACATCAGAAAGGAGACTCAATTGAAGTAAAAGGAAATCAGCTGGCAGACCGAATAGCTAAAGAAGCTGCTTTAGACTCAGGGGAACCAATAAAAATCTTTAGACTGGAAGAATCATCACATAAAAAGGAAGAGGGGGAGAAGCCGACATTCAGTGAAAAGGAGTTAAGGAAGATAAAAGAATTAGGATTACACCAAGGAGAACAAGGGGAATGGCTGACATCTGATGGGCATATGTTCCTAAATAAAGCCCTAGACCGAAGAATATTAGCAGAGATACATGAGTTAACTCATTGGGGGATCCAAGGGTTATGTGACCACTTTCTAAGGGAAAATATATGTATTGGAGTATATGAATTGGCAAAAGGTGTCACAAAAGGATGTGTCACCTGCCAAAAAGTAGATCAAAAAGTAATGAGGAAAAAAACACCTGGGGGGAGGGAGTTAACTTTAAGACCATTTCAAAACATGCAAATAGATTTTACTGAAATGCCTTCTGTACAAGGGTATAAACACCTGTTAGTAATGGTAGACCACCTTACCCATTGGGTAGAAGCCTTCCCCACTAAAAAAGAAACTGCAGAAGTGGTTATAAAAATAATCTTGGAGGAAATCGTTCCTCGATACGGGTTGGTAAATAATATTGATTCAGACCGAGGTCCACACTTTATCGCTCAAACCCTACACAGCATGATTAAAGCTTTAGGGATGAAATGGAGGTTGCACACTCCATGGCATCCTCAGAGTTTGGGGAGGGTTGAGAGAATGAACAAGACCCTCAAAAATGTGTTAACAAAACTAATTTCTGAAACCCAGATGAATTGGCTTAAATGTCTACCACTCGCACTTTTGCAAATTAGAACAAGACCTCAGTCTGACATAGCAGTCTCTCCGCATGAAATGATGTTTGGACTCCCTTTCCTTATTACCCCTTTCAGCACAGGGAATTATTTGGAAGGAGAAATAACCACCCAAAGGTATTTGGAGACAATTGGGAAGACACTAAGGGATCTTAGGAAGAAAGGATACCTCCCTCAAACCTCTCCCCTTGATGTGGACATGCACTAAATTCGTCCCAGCGATTGGGTACTGATAAAATCATGAAACAACATCCCACTAACTCCTAGGTTTGAAGGCCCATTCCAAGTACTACTTACTACACACACTGCAGTGAGGACTCGAGAACGAGGCTGGACACATATTTCCAGAGTGAAAGGACCAGTACCACCTCCTAGCAGCGAACATGATTCTGTGACACCATCAGTAGATGCTCCTGAGTGGACCACTACCCCACACCCTGAGAACCTTAAAATAACTTTCAAAAGAAAAGCCAAGCAGGACGACTAAAAAAGTCCATATGAAGAATTGAGTAGTATTCTGGACAAGCCTAATAGACTGAACTGTTGTAAATGTTAACATTGTGATACTGTTTAGTAAGTGTTAAAAAAAAACAAACAAGAGGGTTTAAAAGTTGAAGGGTTAAGGTTGTGTTGCCATTCAATAAGTGTTTCTTTGTTCACCACAATTTCCCCTCTAAGGAGACCCCAACTCTGACACAAGGGCAGATCTCTTAAAGAGCATTCCCTAAAAGGTAATTAAAAAGGAGTGGAAAAAGAACTGATTCCAAGAGAAGACTCCAACGCAGGTTCAGAAAGTCTCCACGTTCCCCAAGAGGCAAGACCAGGTGAGGTCAAGCGAGATGGCTCATACTGGACTCTTGGGAGGGATCATGCTGATCCTACTTATAAACGACACTCTAGGGAGTGAAGAAGACGCCTGCACCAAATGTTACCACCCTCTCTATGATGGAGAAAACCTTGAGTCTCTTGAGAGTTCATACAAACCTGAATCCTAATTGTTATAACCACTCCCAATTACACACCTGTCAGGAGGACGGGAGAGTTTATTGGCTTGTAAGAAACACTGCCTCTTTTAAGCAGAGCCTATTTGGGGAATGCCCTGAAAGAGATACCCGGCTCTGTTTTGAGCGTACAGCTAGCCAAAGTAAGGTGGCAGACCTGGTGAAAGAGAAACCCCTAATAAAACAAGTGAGAAATGATCTAGATATCCCTGTGGAAAAGAACTTGTTTATAGACCTAGTAGAAAGAATAAATAAAGAACTAAACTTAACTGATTGCTGGGTCTGCGGGAGCACGCAAATGACAGAAATCTGGCCATGGGAAGGGATCAGCTTAAGCCCATTGGAAAGCATAAGATGGAAACAAACTAGACAAGAACCGCAAATCGTAAGAGAGAGGGAAAGAGCAATGGGACCTGAGGTCAAAAATAATTGGAGAAGAGCGTATCATGAGAACAGGAAAGAGATATAAAACCCCAGTAGGGAAGATGGCTTGTAAAAGGTACCTAATAACAAAGGATTTAAATACTAGATGGGTCCCCTGAGAGCCAAATCGGTACTGGTCTGTGGGAAAGAAAGTGAAAGGATGTATCTACCATGAAGGGTACAAATGACATGAGTGTGCTGATAAAGGGATTAACCCCTTCTGGGGAATAAGGAGACTATCTAGATACTGGGAAAGTCCCTCAGAGACAATGCATAAATTTTGGGAAGCTCCTGAGCACCTATTTTGGATTTGCGGGAGTACAGAGTACACCAGACTCCCCGGAGACTGGGCAAGAAGTTGCACTGTGGGAATTATTAAACCCGCCTTCTTTCCATTATCAAAGGAATCAGGAGCACATCTAGGAGTCCCAGTTTATGATGACTTAAAGAAAACCAACAGAAAAAAGAGGGATACTATGAACATAAGAGGTACCCAAAAGTGGAAAAGTAAAGTATGGACACCAGAGGAGATTGTTAAAACTTATGGGCCAGCCACCTGGGCCCAAGATGGTTCCTGGGGATACCGTACACCAATTTATATGCTGAACCGAATCATCAGGCTCCAAGCAGTACTTGAAATGGTTTCCAACAGAACAGCCCTAGCACTTGATCAATTAACCCAAACCAGAACAGTAATCTATCAAATCAGATTGGCAGTAGATTATATACTTGCAGATGAAGGAGGAATATGTGGGAAATTCTATTCTTCCAAGTGTTGCTTGGAAATCGATGATAAAAGTTCAGTGGCCAAAAATACATCCAAAGGGATTCGAAAATTGGCATATGTTAGTACCCAAAAATGGACTCCTTTAATAGATAGTGATTGGTGGGACAACTTTTGGTCATTTAAAGGGATCTGGTGGAAAAAAGCAGTATTCATAATAACATGTGCAGTCACCAGACTAATACTTCTACTGTGTTTACTTCCCTGCCTAATCTGAGTGGTGACCTCCACTGTCCTGGATAGTATGCAGCTCCCAGGGATATCCAATCAGAAACAAACAAAAATGACATTGATAGAGAGTCAAAAACAAGGAGATCAAAAATTAGAGCATGAAAATGCTAAAGAAATATAGGATCAGTATCAAAAACTAAGGGAATTATATTTCCAAGGGTCCGAAATGAGTAATTGATGCAGGCTGAAAGCCTGATCAAAGAAATAGAGAGGGGAACTGTTAGGAATGGGTTCCTGAGTTTGCTAAATTGGTTGTAATAAGTTCCTAAGTTTTTAAAATTAGTTATTGGTTGATGCTGTTCTCGTGTTAATTGTTAAATTAGTTGTTGGTTGATGCTGTTCCTAAGTCTGTAAGTCAAATCTCGTGTTAATTGTTAACAGAATAAATTACCTTGTGTCCCCCCCCCCAACTGTACTTTCCCTATCCAGTCGGGAAATGCTGCTGCTGCTCTCCAAAATAGTGATCGCCACTAAGGGGGGGGGGAGACAACTACTGTGAATATGCAAATGAAGGGCGCAAGAGCCCATTTGACACAAAATGCCTCTAAACCAATGAGCCTACATGACATCTTGAAAAACCAACAATATACTACACCTGAGAAAAGGCTGAGCAATTCTCCCACGGCATTTTTCTATTCGGAATGTGATCACCATAACCTAAATGAGAGTCGACTAGAGTGACACCCCCGGACTTCGCAAGCAATTGTCTTCCTGAGGACTCTTATGAGGACGGAAGCCCCAGCTCTGCCCTGAGGCAAAGCTGCTACATTCCTCCTCCCCTGCGTCGTGTCTACTGTCTATGGGAGCAGCAGCTGCGGTGTGTGCACGACCCCTCAGGCTCCTACCCTAAAGAGCTGATTTCAATAAAGGCCATTTGAAAGGAGCTGGTCTCCTGGCCCATTTTTATTTCACTCCTAGCTCCAAAATGTAGGGTAGCACTGATTACACAAGGAGCCCGAATGGGAAACCTCAATTTTCTCAGGAATCCTGAGAGAGATTATGGACTGGCCAGAAGGCAGAGATTTTGGAGCATTGTCTGAGAGGGTGACTTATGCCCAAAAGCACCACCATATAATGAGTTACCAGAAAACAAAAGAGGCTATGCTCTATTTACTGATGGATCCTGCCATGTGATAGGAAACCATCAGAGGTGGAAAGCTGCTTTGTGGAGTCCCACATGAGTCACTGAGGCTGCTGAAGGAGAAAGGTGAGTCAAGCCAATTTGCAGAAGTGAAAGCCATCCAACTAGCCCTAGAAATTGCTGAATGACAAAAGAGGCCTGTACTCTATACTGACTCCTGGATGGTGGCTAAATCCCCATGGAGGGGGCTGCAGCAATGGAAGACCAATTGGCAACACAGGGGTAAACCCATCTGGGCTGCTGCACTGTAGCAGGACATCGCTGTATGGGCAGAAAACATGGCTCTGAAGGCGCGTCATGTAGATGCTCATATGCCCAAAAGTCGTGTCACTGAAGAACATCAGAACAATGAACAGGTAGATAAGTCTGCTTAGATTGGCATAGGTCAGGTAGAGTAGGAGTGGAAGGGTGAGCTATTTATAGCCCAATGAGCCCATGAAACATCAGGACATCTAGGAAGGGATGCAACGTACAGATGGGCTTGCAATCGAGGGGTGGACCTGACCATGGAGGTGATCGCACAGGTTATTTATTCACAAATGTGAAACATGCTGCAATCAAGTGAGCCACCTGGACTTCAGGAAAGCCTTTGACACTGTCTCACACAGCATACTCCTAAAAAAGCTGGCAGCCCACAATTTGGACAGGTGTGCTCTTTGCTGGGTTAAGAAGTGGCTGGACAGCCAGGCCCAGTGGTGGTGAATGGTGTTGCATCCAGTTGGCAGCCAGTCACTAATAGCATTCCCCAGAGATCTGTGTTGGGCCCACTCCTGTTTAATATCTTTATTGATGATCTGGATGAGGGGATTGAGTCTGCCATTAGCAAATTTGCAGATGACATCAAGTTGGGTGTGAGTGTCGATCTGCTGGAAGGTAGGAGGGCTCTGTAGAGGGACCTGGACAAGCTGAACAACAGGCTGAATCCAACAATATGAGGTTTAACAAGACCAAGTGTCGAGTCCTGCACTTTGGCCACAACAACTCCCTGCAGCACTACAGGTTAGGGACAGAGTGGCCCAACAGCAGCCAGACAGAAAGGGACCTGAGGGTACTGGTTGACAACAGACAACACGAGCCAGCAGTGTGCTCACATGGCCAAGAAGGCCAATGGCATCCTGGCCTGTATCAGAAATAGTGTGGCCAGCAAGACTAGGGAGGTTATTCTTCCCCTGTACTTGTCACTGGTGAGGCTGCACCTTGAGTGCTGTGTCCAGTTCTGGGCCCCTCAGTTTGGGAAGGACATTGAGATGCTTGAGCGTGTCCAGAGGAGGACAACAAGGCTGGTGAAGGGTCTGGAACACAAGCCCTATGAGGAGTGGCTGAGGGAGCTGGAGTTTAGCCCAGAGAAAAGGAGGCTCAGGGAAGCCTTATCACTCTCTACAACTACCTCAAAGGAGGTTGTAGCCAGATGAGGGTCAATCTCTTCTCCTGGGGAAACCAGCCACAGGACAAGAGGACTCAGTCTTGAACTGCACCAGGGGAGGTTTAGGCTGGACATTAGAAGATGTTCTTCACAGAGAGTGATTGGGCGTTGGAATGGGCTGACCAGAGAGGTGGCAGAGTCACCATCCCTGGAGACGTTTAAGAAAAGACTGGATCTGGCACTTAGTCCTGTGGTCTAGTTGATAAGGTGGTGTTAGGTCATAGGTTGGACCTGATGTCCAAAGGTCTTTCTTTTCCAACCTAGTTGATTTGTGATTCTGTAAATTCTCCTTGGAATAGAGGGCAGTGGCTGGGTTTCCGGTACAGTGAGGCCTGGCAAATTGACTACATTGGACCACTGCCATGAACACTCCAAGGGAAGAGCTATATACCGTGGTAGAGGCAACAACTGCCTGGCTGGAAACACACCCTGTAAACCATGCCACTTCTCAAAACACTGTCTTAGGCCTTGAGAGATAGATTTTGTGGTGACATGGTACCCCAGAGTGAATCAAATCAGTCAATGGGACTCATTCTCAAAATAACCTTATAAACTCCTGGGCAAAGAAACATGGTATTGAGTGGATATATCCCATCCCTTATCACCCAAAAGCCTTTGGAAAGATTGAGAGGTATAATGGATTGTTCAAGACTATGTTAAGATCATTAGGTAATGGGGCATGTAAGCACTGGGATACAAATTTAGCAAAGCCACTTGGCTGGTCAACACTAGGATCTAACTGCCCTGGTCCTGCCCACACAAAATCCCTACATACTGTGGGAGAAGATAAGGTCCCCATACTGTGCATATGGAAGTGGCTGGGGAAATTGGTGTGGATTTCTACTCCCATGAGAAATGGCAAACCCATTCGTGGGATTGTCTTTGCCCAATGACCAGGGTGTACTTGGTGGGTAATGCAGAAGGATGGGGAGACCCAGTATGTGCCTCAAGGCAATTTAACCTTGGGGGAAAAATAATCTGTGTGAGTTTTATGTTGCAGGAAGTAAAGTAGCAGGGATGACATGAACTGATGAAGAATGAGTTTTGTGAGGAGCAAGGAGAATGCGATGACAACCTGAGCTGGGCTGGTGCCAGTGCCCAATGATCAATCGTGCTGCTTCTCCTGTCCTGACCACCCATCCTGATGGACTGGAGCCCAAGTCATGGATCTGGAGGGGTGGAAGAAGCCCATGAAAAGGGAAAATAATATCTATCTGTGAAAGGGCAGAGGATAGTAGTTAATGAAAATGTACAAATCTCTATGTTGGATACAGAGATGGTTTAAGGATATAGTTTAAGTTGTATGTGTAGGTAAGAAGGGGTTCCAGTAATGAGAAAGAAATACAAAGGATCAGCTAAATGATAAATATATATATATAATTATGTGAGTTCTGAGTATGATGCAAATGCTATGGAATAATGGGTAGAGACTGTATTGGGTCCTGCTGAGCTGGAGTTCACTTCCCCCTAGCAGCCCTCACAGGGCTGTGCTTTGCATTAGGAGCTGTAAAGGTGTTGATAACACACCAGTGTTTTGGCTACTGCTGAGCAGCACTGGCACAGCATCAACAGTGTATCTCAGCATTCCCTCCCCATAAAGGGGCTGGGGGTAGGCAAGATCCTAGGTGGGGACACAACTAGACCAGCTGACCCAAACTGACCAAAGGGTATTCCATACCATTTGATGTCAGCTCAGATATAAAAGCTAAGGGAGAGAGGAGGAACTGGGGGGTATTCATTATTGTACAAAATTTACCTTCTGGAGCAACCGCTACTCATGCTGAAGCCCTGCTTCCTGGGAAGTGTCTGAATATTGCTCGCTGATGGGAACTAGAGAATAAACCTTTTTTCCCTTTGCTTATGCGTGCGTAAACTTTCACTTCTTTTGCTTTAGTAAACTGCCTTATCTCAACCTACTAGTTGTTTTCCATCTTATTTTCTCTTCCCTTCCCACTGGAGAGTGATAGAGCAGCTTGGCGTACATCTGGCTTTCAGCCAAGGTCAACCCACTAAACTATTACAGGCCACATCTTCAAGGGGAGCCTAGTAATGAAGTCTTCTTGCTCCAGCTACAGGAGGTATTGCACTTGCAGGCTCTTGTCCTACTGAGGGATTTCACCCTGACATCAGCTGGGAAATGAACATGGAAAGCTGTAGGCAATCCAAGAGACTCCTGGAATGCATGGAGGATAACTTCTTGAACCAAGTAATAGTCAGCCCTACCAGAGGGGATGCGATACTGGATCTGATGGTCACCAATGTAAGCAAACCAATTGGGAACGTGAAGACTGGAGGCAGCCTGGGCTGCAGTGATCATGCACTGGTGGAATTTGCAGTCCTGAGAGACAAGGGTCACATAAGGAGGAAAGTTAGGCCCCTGAACTTTAGGAAAGCAAACTTCCAGCTCTTCAAGGAGAAAGTCAGTAGGATCCCCTGGAAGACTGCCCTCAGAAACAAGGGAGTGGAACAGAGCTAGCAGATTTTTAAGGACATCTTCCATGGAGTAAAAGACCTAGTGAACCCCAGGGACAAGAAATCAGGCAAGGAAAGCAAGAGGCGAGCATGGCTGAGTAGGGACCTGGTGGTCAAACTAAAGAGCAAGAAGTAAATGCACAGGCAGTGGAAGAAGAGACAGGTACAATCAGAGGAGTCTAGGGATGCAGTCCAGTTGTGAAGGAATGTAGTGAGGAAGGCCAAGGCAAACCTGGAGCTGAACTTGGAAAGGGACACAAAGAATAACAAGGAAGGGCTTCTACAGGTACATCAGCCAGAAAAGGAAAGCCAAACTTTTACTCTCCCCCCAATAAACAAGGCCAGCAAACTGATAGCTACAGACAAGAAGGCTGATGTACTCAATAACTTTTGTCTCAGTCTTCAATGGCAACCTCTCTTCCCACACCTCTCAAGTGGGTGGACAGAAAAATGGGGATTGGGGAAGCAAAGTTCCTCCCACTGTAAGAAAAGATCGGGTTCATGAACACCTGAGGAACCTTAATATACCTAAGTCTATGGGATCCAATGAGATGCATCCCAGAGTTCTGAGGGAACTGGATGTTGTAGTTGCCAAGCCACTATCCATGAAAAGTCATGGCTTCCTCTCTGTGCCTGAGAATATCATGGAACAGATCCTCCTAGAAGCTCTGTGTGTTAGTTTGACCAGCCCACGGAAGTGAACTGGCTGGCTTTGAGATTGGCACCTTATTGGACCAATTAGAAGGGAAATTTCAAGTATAAGCCTACTTTGCTCTTGATTGAGAAATTTCAAATTGGCAAACCAAAACCACTACACGAATTGGTGTTTCTGCCTGGTTTCAAACTAAAAGTGCAACACTGCTAAGGCAAATGGAGGACAGGGAGGTGATTCGGGACAGGCAGCACAGCTTCATCAAGGTCAAAACCTGCCTCATCAACCTGTGGCCTTCTACAATGGAGTGGCTACATCAGTGGACAAGGGAAGGGCTACAGATGTCATTTATCTGGACTTCTGTAAAGCCTTTGACATGGTCCCCCACAACATCCTTCTTGCTAAATTGGAGAGAGACATGGATTTGATGGATGGACTATTTGGTGGATGAGGAATTTGTTAGACAGTCACATCCAGAGGGTACTGATCAATGGCTCAGAGTCCCAATGGACATCACTGACAAGTGGTGTCCCTCAGGGGTCCATATTGGGACCAGTGCTATTCAACATCATCATCAATGACAGACAGTGGGATTGAGTGCACCCTCAGCAAGTCTGTAGATGACACCAAGGTGAGTGGTACAACTGACACACCTGAAGGATGGGATGCAATCCAGAGGGACCTGGACAAGCTCGAGAAGTGGGCCAACAGGAACCTCATGAGGTTCAACAAGGCCAAGTGCAAGGTACTGCACCTGGGTTGGGGCAACCCTCAGTATCAATACAGGCAGAGTGATGAACGGATTGAGAGCGGCACCGAGGAGAATGACTTGGAGGTGCTGGTGGATGAGAGGCTGGACATGAGCTGGCAATATGCACTGGCGGCCCAGAAAGGCAATTGTATCCTGGGCTGCACTCAAAACGGTGTGACCAGCCAGTCGAGGGAGGGGATTTTGCCCCTCTGCTCTTGAGACCCCTCCTGGAGTACTGCATCCAGCTCTAAGGCCCCCAACACAGGAAGGACATGGACCTGTTGGAGCAAGTTCAGATGAGCCCACCAAGTTGATTAGAAGGATAGAGCACCTCTCCTATGTGGAAAGGCTGAGGGAGTTGAGGTCGTTTAGCCTGGGAAGAAAAAGTTTCATAGTGACCTTATTGCAGCCTTCAAGTACCTAAAGGGGGTACAAGAAACCAGGAAAGGACTTTTTACAAGGGCATAGAGTGATAGGATAAGAAGGAATGGCCTCAAACTGAAAGAGGGTAGGTTTACATTGGAGATTAGGAAGAAATTGTTTACTGTGAGGGTGGTGAGGCCCTGGCACAGGTTGCTCAGAGAAGCTGTGGCTGCCCCATCCCTAGAAGTATTTAACACCAGGATGGATCGGGCTTTGAGCAACCTGGTCTAGTGAAAGGTGTCCTTGCCCATGTGGGGGACGTTGGAACTAGATGATCTTTATGGTCCCTTCCAACCCAAACCTTTCTATGATTCTATGCACTTACAGTTTCTGGTTAAAAAAAAAAAAGTAATGCATGACAATATAATTCTTAATGTGTTCTTAGTTTTTACTCTCTTCACTTATTTCTATCACTGTTTTTTGAAAAAGCAGTCTTACAACTACATCTATAGTACCAGCTTTGAAGCAGTATTGAATGAGTGTAAAAGAACGCAAGCAATGCACAAAGTAAAGCTGTTACTTTTTCTACACAGAGAGATTGTTGTTGTGTAGATGAAAAAACAGGTAAAATTTCTTGGTGATTAATGCAGCGTTAAACAATAGAATATACATTACAAGGACTACCAGTCCCCTTAACAATTATTTTATCACATTTTATTTCAAATGCAGCATTTTATGTGATGCCTAAAGATTTTTCCTTTTTATATATCTGTAGCTTTATAGATTTTAATATATAGCTGTATAATTTCTAACTCTTTGTCACTTTAGCATAGTAGCTGCACTTTCCCACATATTATGATAGATTCTTGGAATTCTGTTTAGTCTTGCTTTTTAGACTAGCACAGACACTTTGTTTTCCACTAGAAGACATAACAAGAAAGCCCCTGGAATAACTCCACTGGGGCAGAACCTGGGGGGAAATTACCCAACCAACTGCTCTTCTAATTGGATAATATTTGCTAGATATACTAATTACCTGATCTTATAAAATTTTACTAATCTAATTCCAGGTGCAGTTTTCTCCATATTGTATACCAGAAAACTTTCAAGTAAAGGCTTGCTTTTATATTATCATTTTAACACCGTTTGTAAAAGTTCTGTGTTCTTTCCAGGCAACATATGCCAAAAGAAGAAATGTTAAAAACAAAAATTAAATTAAAAGTAACTATTAATTCAGTTTTGAAAATCCACATAAACCTAAGGAATTTGAACACATAAAAATATAATTTAATGAGGAATTTCATTTTCATTTTTACTTGAGTTGTAAGTTTTCAATATTCTAGGCATTTAAATACTCTAATGTAGGTTTGTGAAATATTTCAGAATTGTATTTGAATCAGAAAGGATCCCTAACTATGATTATAGTCTAAATAGCTAGAGATGTTAAATAATTTCCTTAAAATGTGACCAATAATGCAACTAATAAAGAACAAATGTTTCAAAGTATTTAAAGAGGGTTTTTTTTTCTTCCCCAAAGGTAAAAGAAATGTAAATAGTAAGGAAAATTTAATTTTAAATAATTAAATTTACCTTAAATGCACAGGTTATTTAAGAACTTTAAGGATATTTTAATAAAAACCTGTTGCAAATACCTTTACCGTCGCTACTAAACAAATTTGCTGGCATTTCACACATCATCGTTGTGTTAAAATAATAGTGCAACCACTACATGAAACTTAAAGCTATGAAGAGTTGAAACCACATTGACAGATTAAATCATCTATAGACAAGAGAACAAATTATTTCTCAGTCCTATATAAAAGTTGCTATATATTATCATGATGCAGAATCTGGGCTTTTTTCCCTGCTAGTGATTCTACAGTCTTCACCTCAAGGCGAAACTTACTGACCAGCAGTATTACAACATACTTTCTGCCCTTTTTCAGATTTTATGTAGAAATTCTCCTTTGATGCAATGTTCACAGATGCCTTAAGTCTCTTATAGTTCTCATTCTCCTTCTATCTGCCTCTTGTACACCATTTATATTTTATTTTGTAATTCAGTTGTAAGCCCTATGCAAAGAAGACTGATGCTTTTTTACACTTCCCTAATGTGTTAGAGTCTTAATCCAGATGTGGAGCTTCTGGGCACTACTGCAATTTAAATATTAACTAAAAAAATATTACATTCAATTGCAAAAAGGTTTGGGCTATTTTGACATAGCAGCCAATCTTTTTCTTTTAGTTCTTAGGGGCTTTATTTTTCTATTTTTTAAATTCTTTTAAATCATCTTCAATAATAATTTCAAGAATTTGACAATGCACTAGATTAAAAATTACACCCCTAAATTAAAAATCTCTTTTGTAAAACTTGGTTGTACCATCATAGCATACCAATACAAATAATATCATAGTCTTAGGATACTCCCTTCTGAAGGGAACAGAAGGTACCATATGCAGATCAGACCCACTCCTTAAGGAAGTCTGCTGCCTCACTGGGGCATTAAAGATGTGAAGATAAAGCTTCCTACCTGGTATAGACCTCAGATTATTATCCAGTATTGATTTTTCAGGTAGGCAGCAATGAGGTTGCAACGAGAAGTCTGAGGGCATTGGGATGACTGGTTAAGGGATCAGGGGCACAAGTAGTGTTCTCCTCTATCCTTCCAGTCACAAGGAATGATGAAGGAAGAATCAGGAAGAGACAGCAACTCAATACCTGGCACCAATTGTGGTGTCACTGGCAGAACTTTGGGGTTCTTGATCATGGGTCAGTCTATACAACACCAGGCCTGCTGGGTTCACCTGTCTCAGAGGGAAAAAAGGATCTTTGCACAGGATTTAGCAGGGCTCGCTGAAAGAGCTTTAAACTATATTTGAAGGAGGAAAGGGATAAAACCAAGCTTGCTACAGATAAGCTGGGGGAAGGGGTGGAGGGGAGCCATGTGACTGAGGGGTGTGCTAGCAAGCTCCTTTGCTCTGCCATCTCAGTTTAGGTAGGGAATGGAGATTCATGTGGCAGCAAAGACACAAGGGTTATTGATTTATCAGAAACTATGGAAGTGCTTGAAAAGTATTACATGGGAATGAAGGCTTCTCGCCCCCTAAAAAGACAGCCAGATCAATAGCCCAGATGAAGTCCATCTACACCAATGCATGCAGCATGGACAACAAACAGGATGAGCAACAAACATTGAACAGCTAGAAAACACTATGATATAGTTGCCATCATGGAGACATGATGGGATGACTTACACAACTGGAATGCTACAATTGATGGCTATAAACTCTTCAAAAGGGACAGGCAAGGCAAGAGAGGCAGCAGGGTAGCCCCTGTATGTTAGGGAGTGTTTTGACTGTCTAGAGCTTGCCAGTGGTGATGAAAGGGTCTCATGTTTATGGATAAGGATCACGGGTGAGGCCAACAAGGCAGATATCCTGGTGGGAGTTTGTTACAGACCATTCAACCGGCATGAAGAGGCAGGTGAAATACTCTATAAGCAGCTGGGAGAAGTCTCATGATTGCTGACCCTTGTTCTTGTGGGAGATTTCAACTTACCAGATGTCTGCTGGAAATACAACACATGGAAAAGAAAACAGTACAGAAGGTTCCTGGAGTGTGCAGAACATAACTTCTTGACACAATGAGAGCCAACTAGGGAACTCCCACTTTGGACTTCCAAAGGACAGACGGCCTGTTTAAGGGCCTGGTTGACAGAGTCCCTCGGGAGGAAGCCCTGAAGGGCAAAGGGGTCCAGGAAAGAGTTACTGACCTGCTATGCCACTTATACTCACAAGTCTATGGGGCCAGATGGAATCCACCCAAGAGTACTGAGGGAGCTGGCAGAAGGACTCACCAAGTCACCTGCAATAATTTACCAGCAGTCCTGGTTAACCGGGGAGGTCTCAGGTGACTGGAGGTGAGCAAATATGATGCCATCTACAAGACTGGCCAAAAGAAGGATCTGGGGAACAACAAGTCTGTCAGCCTGACCTCAGTGCCAGGAAAGGTCATGGAGGAATTCTGCTATATGGCACATACAGGACAATCAGGGTATCAGACCCAGCCAGAATGGGTTTATGAAAGGCACGCCCTGCTTGACCAACCTGATCTCCTTCTGTGACCAGGTGACCCACCTAGTGGATAAAGGAAAGGCTGGGGATGTGGTCTAACAGCTTCAGTAAAGCCTTTAACACTGTCTCCCACAGCACTCTCCTGCACAACTGCAGCACATGGTTTGGATGGGAATACTCTTTGCTAGTGTCCTGGAGTAACGTTTTGAGTTTTGTATCCCCAATCATCTGTTCTGTTTGGGCTGGAGATGTTCTTCAAAACCGGCTTGGGAAAGTTTTGTTTTGGTTTTGTTATCAGCGTGTGGATAATAGTCGGAGGGACACAGACACAGTGTGCTGCTTTTCGCTGCTGCTTTTGCTGATGCTTTGCTGCTTTGCTCGCTTGCTCTTGCTTCTGCTTAGCTCTTTAGTTAGTTTAGCTAGACAGTCCAAGATTCCTCTGGACTGCTTTTCTTTCCCTCTCTCCTTTCGTGGAATCATTCAAGCCTGCTCCGGACTGGGACCTGGGAAACACCGAGAGTCTGCACTCTGTGGCCTGCAGCAGCCTGCCCAGCGCCGGAGAGACCAACAACAGAGCGACCACTCCCCAAAGAGAGACTGTCTGAATTTGTTATCCCTTCAGAACGGTGATTGTTCATCTTGTGTGTTGGGGGGTGCTCTGTCTGTTAAATAAACAGGTTTCTTTCCACTTCTCTCCGAGGAATCCTTCCCGAACCGGTGGGGGTAGGGAGGGGCCATGGAGATTTGCTCTCTGAAGGGGCCCCTTTGGGAGTTTCTCCCCAAACTTGCCATAAACCAGGACAGCTAGGTAAAAATCTGGCTGGATGACCAGGCCCAGAGAGCAGTGGTGAACAGTGCTACATCCAGCTGGGGCCTGTCGCTAGTGGGGTTCTCCAGGGCTCAGTATTGGGGCCAGTCCTGTTTAATATCTTTATCAATTATCTTGATGAGGGGATTGAGTGTACCCTCAGTAAGTTTGCAGACAACATCAAGTTGAGCTGGAAAAAGAGGTTTTAGCCAGGTAGGGGGTTGATCTGTTCTCTTAAGCAACAAGTGAAAGGACAAGAGGAAACAGCCTCAAGGTGTGCCAGGGGAGATTTACACTGGATGTTAGGAAAAAGGGTTATCAAGCATTGGAACAGGCTGCCTAGGAAAGTGGTGGAGTCACCACCCCGGAGGGATTCAAAGATGTGTAAATGTGACACTTAGGGACACAGTTTAGTGATGGGCTTGTCAGTATTAGGTTTACAGTTGAACTTGATCTTAAAAGGTCTATTCCAACTTAAATGAATCCATGATTCTAAGAAAGTTGTTCAGCATGGTTAAGACCAACACTGAGGTTTAGTATTTCTTTAGAATTTCAAAATTGAACTTCAAAGTGTAACTGAGGAAAGCAGAATTCAGTCCCACACATACTCATGACTAAATTAGCACAATATCAAAGAACATTTCTATAATAACCAGTTTTCCCTAATATAAACAGGACAGACTTCACTCAAAAAAAATAAAACTGTTTGCCTTCATTCAGGTTTTTCCAGATGCAATGCTGAAGTAACTTCATTTGTACAAAAGTGTGACAACAGTGTTATGAATTTTATTATCTTAAATTAATATCATCTTATGGAGGACCCAAGGATTAAATTGCAATGAAAACATTACACTTTATATGGCCACTTTGTTAAATTTCCTTTGACCTTGACGTATCTCTTGTAATGTGCACAGAAGATGCTACAAGGGATGTTCCAGGGCTCAAAATCACATACTATAGCATATTGTCTAGAATTTCTTCTAACAGATGTCATGTTTTATCATAGATATAAAATTCATCTATACTGGGCAACTTCTGAAATGAACATCCCATTTCCCTATTTATCACTTTATCACCAAATCTCTCAATTCTAACACTTCATTATTTCTGCTATAAACATTAGCTAAAACAAGAGCATCAAGAAAACTGAATGATAAATATAAATTAATTCTCACTGCTGCAAAATTGATAAATCTTATATTCTATTATTGTTTTCCCTACATGTAAAAATCTAAGTATCATCTGGTTTTTGTGAAAATAGTAACTCAGATAACGAATAACTCACAGGTCAGCTTTTAAAATTTCTATCATAGTATAAACTCAACTTGTATGACCTCGGATAATTTAGGATATAGTTATTTGTTTTCAAGGGTATTCTCTTTCTCCAAAACTTCAAGAAATAAGTGTGGCAAAGAAAGTTTTAAAGCACCCTTATGTCAAATTAAATCTGCATTACTGCTGAACTTGGAAACATCCTGAAATGTTGTTGGAGGTTAGGATTTTTCCCTTTTTTTTTTTCTTTCGGGGAATTTTCTTCCATTTGTTACCTAGGAGATGGTGAAAATGGGTGCTTAAGAGGGACAGGAGATGTGCTGGGGGGAGGAGGGGTCAGGGGTGAGGTTGGCTTCCCTCTTGGCTGGGGAATTTTCTCTTGGGAGGGGCAGGGATGCTGTGAGATTTTGGCTGGGGGATGAGGGGCTGGGCTCGGCTCATCGCTCTCTCCCTCTCAGATCGGAGGGGAGATGGCCAGGCTGCAGTTGCTGTGGGAAGAATTTGCTGACACCCTTCTACCATGAGTGAGGCTTTGCTCATAAGAGTGGCTGTTGAACTGGTGATATGGGAGACATGTATATAAAAATTCAGAATTTTAGAAGCATAGAAGTGCTTAAGCAGGTGGAGGGAAAACAGAAATATATAGTTTATTTAGCAATTTTGTAGAAGTAGAGAAACAACTTGTAACAGAACACATAGGAATGTTAAGTAGAAACAATAAAGATAAGAGGTATCTTGTGAAAACTCAGTAAAGCAGGACTTAGGTATTGTGAAAACCCGATAAAGCAGAACCTGTGGTTTAAGAAACCAGGAAGAACCAGGCTCCTGGTTTTGGCCAGGGCAAACTGACCTGGGAAACAGCCAAACCTCCACTGCTCCTGCGCAGAAGCGGACACTGAGGAAGACATCTTTAATTCATCAAAAAGACCCCTGCCCACAATCACCCAGAATCGTGGCACCACAGAAGACTAATTATAATATGAAGTGCAAGGAAACAGAGTGGGCAGGGAATGGGTGGGCAGGGAGGAGTAGGTCTGTGGGATCAATGTGTATTTATACCTGAAACCTGTCTCAAACAGGTATGCATGCTTTGGTGGAAATATCCCCCCGTGCATCTCCAGATGTGCATCTCCAGATGGAATGATAAAACATACTGCTTTACAACTCTAATTGTAAAGTCCTTATTCCGCAACACAATGGGACCTTATCAACACCTGATCTCACTGGAAAGGACCCTTACCATCTACTCGGACGTCTCAGGGGAAAACCTGGGACCCCTCTCCACAGGACTGTCTCAGTGCCTCCCGGCTGTTTGCGGGAGCCCAGCTGCCACTGCCCAGCCCCGCTGATTTTCTGTCACTGCTTTGGGTTTCTTGCTACACTTTAACCCAACACTCCGTGTCAGCTCAACCCCCACGGCTCTTGCTGCAGCTGCAGAGTTTCTGCTACACTTTGCCACCCCAGGTGTGCCCGCATCTGCTGTTCCAGCCTGCTGCTCCAAAGTTCCTGCTACAATCCATTTCATGACACGTAGGGGCACTGAGACCAGCTCCCCCCCCCCCCC
>JAGMWU010000027.1:9301549-9336962 GCA_018697195.1 Certhia americana | reverse complement strand
GCAAAGTCCGCCAGCAAGGACGACTAAGAAGAGTCAACGAGGGTAAACAGCCGCAGAGGAAAGCCCCAGAGCAAGAGAACACCCCTTTCACGTTTTGCGTTTTCGTTCAATACCTTTCACAGGGGTGGTTAGCCTGTCATATATTGAGGGTTGATTTATTACAGAGTGCAACGGATAGGAAAAAATCACATCCCTGGTATGTATTCATAAGTAAATATTGCAAAACACACAAATTGAATAGAGTATCATCTAGTAATTGGCTATCTGCCTTATAATGGGACACACGCTCGTTCTCAGAGCAAAATCACCAACCTTAGCGTCCTATTGTCACAACAGTCAGTGAAGTACTGTCGAGTATTGCCTGGAAACTGCATTTCAACAGTGGCGTAAAATACGTTGATTCCATATCCTAGCACAAGTGTCTTTTCGTCACCCGACTTCTAATGTTCATATCACATATATGTATTCCTTAGCTTAAAAGAGGTACTTAGTTGTTCCCTTCATGAGTACAGGACTTAGGATTAATGTGTTGACCATATTTTTCTCTTCCATTTCTTCGTGCCCCACCAGTCCGTGTTCAGAAGGAGTACGAACCAAATGTTCTCCTTCATGATATTAATACCCTACAGGGGAATATGAAATGTATCAGGTCACTGAGGGGCATTGTGCCCTATATGTTCAAGACCCCAAAATGAGTTTGGTCACTAAACTACGTCACCAAGTGTGTAAATAGTGTTGAAGTGGACCAGATATCCCACCTACAAAGAACTGACAGTCCCATCTCCATAATCAGAGGCATTGTTCCCAAAACAATTTTGCGAGAATTTCAGCATGGGAATGTTCCCCTTCTGCCACCTTTCCCTGATAAACTGCAGAGCATCTGATTGCATCCATACAGTTGTGTCTTGAGTACATCATCCTAGGGCCCTAGTGATTGGTGTGTTTTCACTAGTCTGTGCCTTAGCGCCTCATTATAGATTCATTACACTCATGATCTCGCTCCCTCCTCTTGTGTGTCTCTCATTTCTGGTAAGTATCTGGCGTCAGTTTCCAATCGATTGCTTACCCAGTTCGTAGTAGAGAAGAGGCCAAAGGTGCTGTGGTTTAACTAAATCGTTCCCTACTGAGGTTAATTTATTCATCAGTACTTCTGAATCTATTGTGTTCTACACTCCCAGTCCTGTTCCTAACAACCCAGTGAGGTCCCTCTTACTCCTGAAATTAGGAGGCATACTTCTTTGAAACCAAGTGGCCCAATCCATAAAGGAGTCTCTGAGAAATGGGGCACATTCTGGCCAAATGTGAGAAGCATTTACCTGTACTCACATTTCTACTCGTTTTAAAGACCACTTTGGGTTAACTATCAGCTTCTGAATTCCTGTCTTCTTAATAGCATATGGCCCAATCCTGGTAACTATAGGAGTTATTTGTTCCTCTACTTCTGGAATAGCTGGCATCTGGGTGATCACAGCCTTTCTTGGGACTGCTAGAGTAATTGTGGTCTGATCCTTATGGAGGTCAGTACATACCTGAGTGATGTTAAAGTCAATGTCATACCCTCTTATTGCACACCCCTCTATTTTGAGTCTAAACTGAGGACATTTACTCAAGCATTTGTCACAGCATTCAGGACTGATACGGATGGGTTTCATGGGTGGGTGGTAAGCCTCGTGGAACCCATCCTGCACGAATGCATACTTACATCCCCAAACATTTCTTCCTTCCCACAAGCTTGCATTCGTGACTCTTAGCATCTTGTTTAAAGCCTTACGAGAGTAAGGGTCATAAGCTCTTCCTTGGCACCGGTATATCCCAGTCGCATTATACCTGCGTGGTATTGCATTCACTCTTGTTTCAGTTAAGGTAATTACTACAATAGTTACAACCTTCCACATAATGTCCATAATAACTATTAGTCCATTTATTCGTTGTTCCGAGTGAGCTTCAGCTTCAGTTCGCTATCGCCTGGTGTGACCTCCCAAGTTCCCTCTGGGGCTTTCTTCACTCGGGAGTGATGGATCCAGGCCTTCTGTTCTTTGATCTTGATTGCAGTGAAGGTAGTGAGGAGCACCTGGAATGGTCCTTCCCACTGCGATTCCAAGGTCTTTTCTGCAAAAGACTTAATGTACACATAATCCCCAGGTTGTACATCATGTACTGGCCTATCTAGTTCTCTGTTTTGAGCTCCAGCCACATATTTCTCAATTTCTCTAAGTTGTTTATTTAGGGCCGCCATATATCTATGTAGGGTTTCTTCCCCTACTTGAATGGGTGTTGTTCCCTCTTGAACTGCATATGGCCTTCCATACAATATTTCAAAAGGGCTTAGCTTCTCTTTTGCCCTTGGTTTTGTCCGAATTCGCAATAATGCCAATGGAAGAGCCTGGGGCCAGGGCAAATTTGCTTCTTGCCCCAGTCTCACAATTTGTTGTTTAATCAAATGGTTCATTTTTTCCACTTGGCCGCTAGATTGAGGATGGTATGGGGTATGCAATTCCCAGTCTATTCCCAGGTGGTGACTTATTTGGTGTACAATTTTTGAAATAAAGTGTGGCCCCCCATCTGAGGATATGGTGGTTGGAACTCCAAATCGTGGTATTATTTCTTGCAACAGTGCTTTGGTCACTTTTCGAGCCTTAGCTGTCCTAGCAGGAAAGGCTTCTGGCCATCCTGAAAAGGTATCAGTTAACACCAACAGGTAACGATACCCTCCCTTCCTGGGCAGTTCTGTAAAGTCAATTTGCCATTGTTGCCCAGGTCCACAGCCTTTCCCAATTTGTCCCACTTTAGGCTTTGGGGTATTTTTAGGATTAGTTTGGAGGCAAAGGCTACACTGAGGAGTTACTTGTATCACTGTGCCCTGTAATTTCCTGGCCATGATTCTTTCTTTCAAATGGTTATACAGGGCATCTATTCCCCAGAGTGTTTTCTCATGTTCCCTCTGTACTAATGACCACAACAAATAGGAGGGCACTACAAGTTTTCCTTCTTCTGTTACAGCCCATCCCTCCTGGCTATAACTTGCCTTCTCTACCTCGATAAGTTTCTTATCCTTTTTATTATATAATGGCTTACCTTCAATAGAAATTTTTCCATCTGGAACAATGCTGCCTCAATTGTCTCATCAGGTATCTCACCTTTTGCTGCCTCTTTTGCCTCCCTATCCGCCAGCATATTCCCTTCCTCCAATTCAGAGCTCACTTTTTGGTGCGCTTTGATGTGCATGATGGCTTCCTCTTCAGGTAATTGTACTGCATCTAATAGTCTCAGTATTTCTTGGGCATGCTTAATATTCTTCCCTTGTGAGTTCAACAGTCCTCCCTCCTTCCAAATGGCTCTGTGTGCACGAACTACACCAAATGCATACCTTGAATCTGTGTAGATGTTCATTTTCTTTATTTCTGCCAGCTCTAGGGCTCGAATTAAGGCAATTATTTCAGCCTTCTGTGCAGAGGTATTTGTTGGTAATGGTCCAGACTCTATTACCTCTCTGCTTGTGGTAACGGCATACCCAGCATGCCTCTTTCCACTGATGACATAGCTGCTCCCATCAGTGAACCAGGTCTCAGCATCTTCAAGCGGGGTATCCTTCAGATCCGGGCGGCTGGAGTAGGTGGCTTCGATGGTCTCCAAGCAATCATGGATCACAGGTTCTCCCATACTTCCTCTGAGGAAGGAAGCTGGGTTCACAATGTTAGTTACCACAATCTCAACATCATCTTGTTCTACCAGTATAACCTGGTACTTCAGGAACCTCTGTGGGGAGAGCCAATGCCCCCCTTTCACTTCTAGGACTGTAGACACTGTGTGGGACACTAGTACAGTCATCTTCTGGCCCAGGGTGAACTTGCATGCCTCTTGGATGTTCACTGCCACTGCTGCAACAGCTTTGAGACACCCTGGTCACCCTTTAGCTGCTGTATCCAGCTGTTTGGAGAGGTAGGCCACTGCCCTTCGGTACGGGCCAAGATTTTGTGCTATTACTCCTAAAGCAATTCCTTGCTTCTCGTGAGAAAACAAAAAGAACGGCTTACTCACATCTGGAAGTCCCAGGGCTGGTGCTGACATTAGAGCCTTCTTCAGCTGGTCAAAGGCTCGGCTTGCTTCTTTTGTCCATTGAAGATCTCTGCCCCCTTCTGTGATCAAGGCATACAGAGGTTTAACAAGCAATCCATAATTATAAATCCACAGTCTGCACCACCCTGTCATGCCTAGAAAGGTTCTCAGTTCTTTCACTGTCTGAGGCTTTGGGGTCTGGCAGATTGCCTCCTTGCGATCTTGCCCTAAGGTTCTTTGTCCAGCACTCACTTCATAGCCCAGGTAAATGACTGTCTGCTTTACCATCTGAGCCTTCTTTTGGGATATTCGATACCCCTGCAGGCCCAGAAAGTTTAGGAGGCTTACCGTCCAATCCAAGCATGTTTCTTGGGTCTGGGTGGCTATTAAGAGGTCATCCACATACTGGAGGAGCTGTCCTTCTCCTGGAGGAGTTTCCCAGGACTCCAAATCTTTTGCAAGCTGTTCCCCAAAGATAGTGGGAGAGTTCTTGTACCCCTGTGGCAATACGCACCATGTGAGCTGTGTTTTGCGTCCAGATTTAGGGCTTTCCCACTCGAATGCAAAAATTTTCTGGCTGGCTTCATGGATAGGTAGGCAAAAGAATGCATCCTTTAGATCTAAAACAGTGAACCAGGTTAATTCAGGTGTTAAATGGGTTAACAGGGTGTAAGGATTGGCAACTACTGGATACAAGTCCTCAGTTACCTTGTTAACAGCCCTTAAATCTTGTACCAACCTGTATGACCCGTCAGGCTTTTTCACTGGCAAGATAGGAGTATTGAAATCAGACTGACACTCCTTCAGTAGTTCTATTTTCGAAAAGTTTTCAATAATGGGACTAATCCCTTCTCTATCTTCTTTCTTTAGGGGGTATTGTTTAACCCTGACTAGCTGTCCTCCTTCTTTGAGTTTAATCTGTACTGGTAGTGCATTCTTTGCCCTTCCTGTTATATCAGAAGCCCACACCCCAGGAAATACCTGATCCATTATTTTCCTAAAATTTCCCTCTTCATTTGCAACTTCAATTTCTTTAGTTATCATCATTATACTTAACAGTTCTACGTATTGTTGGTCTTTTACCTCCAAAATAATTTCCCCATTCTTAAATATTATTTTTGCCTCCATCTCTAGCAGATCTCTGCCCAAAAGTGCAGATGGGGCATTAGGCATGTATAAAAATCGGTGGATTCCCCACTGTTTTCCCAATTTATACTTCAATGCTTTGCAAAAATAAGCTCTTTCAGGTTGGCCAGTTGCCCCCTTTTACCATAACATAATCATTGGTTACTGGTATTAGGGCCTTATTCAGAACTGAAAATGTTGCCCCTGTATCTATCAAGAATTTCACATTTTTTCTTTGTTCCCCAGTTTGACTATAACCAGAGGGTCCCCTAGGGTAGGGCCCTCCGGTCCCCCTCAGTCCTCTTTTACATGAGCAACCACCTTCCCTCCTTTCCGATCACCTTTTCTATGTTCATCACCCCTTCTTAGTTCTGGGCACTGGTTCTTCCAGTGGCCAAATTTCTTGCAAAATGCACATTGGTCTTTTCCCAGTCGGGGTGGTCCCTGTTTCAGTGGACCTTGCCCATGTTTCCCTTTTTCTCCTTCTTTTACTACTGCCACTAATTTCTTCATCCCTTGTTTATATGTTTCTTCCCGGTTACTAAAAACTCTCCAGGCCTCATCCAGTAAAGCTTCTAAATTCCGGCTGTTTGGACCCCGGATCTTCTGGAGTTTCCTCCTGATGTCTCCTGCAGAATGTCCTAAAAGTAAATTTATTAATTGCTGCATCCCTTCATCAGATCCAGGATCCAGGGGGGTGTGTCGGCGCATTGCGTCTCGCAGGTGATCTAGAAATTCAGAAGGTGTTTGAGAGGGGCCCTGTTTGATAGCATATAGGGTTGACTAGTTTATGGTTTTGGGGACTGCTCTTTCCAGTCCTTTTACTATCAATTCCTGGTATCTCTTTAACCGTCCCAACCCCTCATCATTATTAGGATCCCAACCTGGGTCTTGAAGGGGAAATATCTCTTTAACATTTTCCTGTGTTGTTCTACAATCATCCTCAGTCAGATCCTTAGCTACTTTTAAAACCAATTGCTTCTCAGTTTCTGTTAAATGCTGCTTAATCATAAACTTCATCTTCTTAGCAACCCCTGTTGGGTCATTTTGATAGCCTTTAGCACTCTTTTCCCAAACCTCAAAATCAATTGAGGAAAACGGAACCTTAATCAGTTTTGTTTCTCCACCAGAAGTCATTGCTTGTCTTAGAGGTGCTTGAATGACTTCTTTGATTTGTTTTTGGGTCCTTGATGCTATAGGTCCTTTTGGGGAAAGTTTGGGAACTGGTGGGGGAGGTTCAGGTTCATCCCACTCACTGTCACTGCTAGGCAGTGGTGGATAAGTGGGGGAGGTTGGAGTTAATGGTGATTCTGAATCTGCATCCCCCACCACCCTCCTTCTTTCCTGCCTTTTAGGGGGTGGTTTAAGTATGTCCTGTATCTCTTGTTCCAGAGCCTCTGCTTGGTACACCTTATTGGGATGTGTGCACCTCTGATTTATTGAGCAGGTACTACAACACCGTTTGGGCTTTCCTTTAGTGACTTTATTGTCCTTTTCAGGGCCAATACTAAAGGATCAGATGGTGGCCTCATTCCACAATCCCTTTGCCACTCAGGGTGATCCCTAAGAGTAAAGAACATATCAGCATAAGCTACTTCCTGCCACTTCTGTTCACAGCATAGGAAGAGCATTAGCTGTAATAATGTCTGATAGTCCAGTGTGCCACTTACTGGCCACTTTACACCCTCATCAAGCTTATAGAAAGGCCACCACTGTGTACGAAACTTAACCAGCTCTCTCTTGGTTTCTGTACCACCATAGCCCACCAATTCTTTCCAGTGTGTTAAAATACATCCCAGAGGACTACTTTTAGGAATCTCTTGACTTTCACTTGCTCCCATCCTTAATATTTCTCTGGTACAACAATATATTGGGTACTCTTGTTCTACCCTAAAGATTTCCACTGGCTTCCCTATGCCTTCTTCTCCTGGGCATATACTTTTTATGAAAATAACCCAGGGTTTACACACACTACTGGAGGGGAAACCTTTTAAATAACACAGTCAAAGAAATTGACAACACACACTTGTCCCCTCTTCGTTGTTTAAATTGCTGATTACAAATCGTTATCAAACAAAAGCCCCCTGCTATACCCTGTACTGGTTGTTGCAGCTAAAATGTGCTGAGAAACCGCAGCAATCATACAGTTAAAAACCCAACACAATTCCTGTCTACAGGTGGGGACTTTGCAAAATGCCAGCCGGGTCTCGGCCAGACATTAACAACCCTAAACACACTCAACTAAAGGTTTTAATAAAATGTTGCCATACGTCAAAGGACTCAAATGGGGATACAGCACAGATCCCTCTGCAAGAGGGAAGCGGGGCCACCCCGGCCCCACACCGTCCCGCACTCTCCTTGCGAGCAGGGATCACCAGCTCTTAATTAAAATATCACTCCACACACTGGCAATCTCAAGACCTCACAAACAATTAAGTGTGTTCCTTCACGATCGAGACAAGCTCCCCCCTCCACAATCAAAACCTTTTGGGAAGGTCGGAGCAGGGCTGGAAAAAAAACAAAACTCCACAGTCTGGGACTACAAAACCTGAATCCTTCCGCCGGTTACCAAGGCGATACCGGGCGTAATTTCAAACCTTTTACGCCACTCGTCCTTTTACACACAAAATAAACAGTTTATTCATCCACAGCTGCTTTTACTTCAACAATACACTGGTTAGAATTCCGCTGCCAGCCATACGAACAAAACCCACACACAGCACACACTGCAAAACACGGTGCAAGCACTCCCAATTGGCCAAACACACAGATATCCCTCCGCTGATCAGGCGGGGGGTTTAAAATTCTTTCACAGCTTTAAACAGGCACAAACTCAAAAACACTTGCCACACACTAATGACACACTCCAAAAGCACACAAATCAAGGCGCCTACAATGCAAATCCACACAGACCACAAAACATACGGCACACTAATAATTTCACTGCTTGAACATACGATTGCAGTCGATGTGCCGGACCCCAATCACTGTTTCCTGCGACTCGGTTTGGGACCGCCCGTGACATGGGCTACCCTTTTAATTTCTTCTGCAATTTTTGTAATAGTCTGCCTATTATCATCAATATCTAAGCAACATTCAGAGGTGTTAAATTTTCCACACACGCCTCCTTTTTCACCCAATAAATAATCTAACGCCAATCGGTTCTGATAAACAGCGTCCCTGGTTTGTGACAGCTGTCTGGCTGTGAGTTTTAAGGCTTCAGCTGTTTGATTGGTTACTACTTCA
Source organism: Certhia americana (assembly GCA_018697195.1). NCBI lineage: Eukaryota > Metazoa > Chordata > Aves > Passeriformes > Certhiidae > Certhia > Certhia americana. The sequence goes on along the minus strand of JAGMWU010000027.1, from coordinate 9,328,535 downwards.
ACAACTGCTTGCAATCTAATGATTCTATTTAACATATAAATCAGAGTTCTAAAACCCCAACTCCTGTCTTGGCCCCGGATTGCTGGGTCATAGTACTCTGTAATCCTTTCGGGAGGCCACTCGTCATCTTCCCAGGTCTGCCTACCTGCAATTTTAATCTCTCTTCTCCTTCTATTTAAGGTTTCGTAGAAAGGTACTCCTAAATTCTTCTCCTTTCCTTTAGGTAATACAAAGAAGGCAGGCTGTATAGTGCCGATAGTACAAGAACCCTTCCAGTTTTTATGTAGTACATTATATGCTCTTCTGTCACATATCAAAAATAACCCATCAGGCGCTTTCCATACAGTGGAACTTTCCTCAGGATTTGCCCAGAATGACTAACTCACTAATCTCAGTATAGGGATTGGCTCCCTCATGGTTCTTCCAACATAGTATCTTTTCAGCTTTACAGTTAGTAGACCAATATCCTCAGGGTGGTCTTGGCCACCATGTCCCTTTTCCTTTTGTAGAGTTAGTGGTATCATTTTACACGGAGTCTGTCCTAAATATTTACTAAATTGATTACCTTCTTGTGAAATGCATATTTGTCCAATTACATCATTACTCAATACCCATCCATCTGGCCTTATAATGTTTGAAACATGGGTACGATTCTATTTTAATAATTGCATTGGCTTAACACCCTCTCCTCTCCAGGGCCATTGTTCTGTCATCTGGGATCCCCCACATATCCAGCATGATGACACATTTAACTCTGAGGCAATTTCTTGCATGAGATTGACAAAAGGGTTCTGTCCTACCGTGGGGAGATTCTGGCTTTCCAATGTCTTTTTGACTTCATCATAAAGGGAGGCCTTAGATTTTTTTCTTAGAGGGGGTCAGTTCTCTAAGTAGGGTAGTTACATTCCTGACTATCTCTTCTCTATGCCTGTCCTGTACCCCCCATTATCATGATAGCCTATCCATCCTTCTTTAGTAAAACAGAGATATTCTTCTCCCCTTGCACAGCTTTGGTATGCTGATGGAGCCCATCCTCCTTTTCCTAAGTTCTTAGCTACCCAATAACTTTTTCCTTGAATATTACAGGTTTCTAATGATGCTCTATTATAACAAACTGCGTTGACATGTGCATGTGCCGTGAAAGTATAGAGTACCTGTGATCCCCATTGAACATTTTGGTAACACTTCGAGCATGGGTTTGTGATTCCACTAGGTATCAGACTCATTATCGTGAGTGGTATTATTCCCCACCTTTTTACTCCTCTGCCTCCTTTGCCTACCGGACCACCCCTAGCAGTGAGGTAATCCATCTTCTTGGCAGCAGGGGTATTCTTCAGGAGAGCCATAGGTGGATCGCCTGATCTCATGCCTTCATTTGTAAGCGTCCCAGGCCTTAGCCTTTACAGGGGGAGCCCCACAAGGTACTCAATTCGATCTCCGGCACTCCACTTGCACTATGTTAACAAGCAAATGTAATTTCGCTCTAGCTCCCTTAATAAACAATTCCCACCACTGGGGGGAATCTAGTTCAATGGTCCCTATTTCTACCGCTATCTTCAAAGTTACTTCGGTTAAGAGGTGTTCGAGTCTCAAGCAATTTGGACAAAGTCCTTTAGGAGGATGACTCCTTGGGCAATGATAATACCACTCCTCTTTACAGTAGTGACACTTAGAACATGCGAAAGGTTCACATTTGCAACTTTCATTGGGACATCTTATCTCCTGGGTTGACATGGGTTGTTTCGTTGAATCTTCAACTTTGGATCTCCAGGGGTTGTTGTGACCTTCCAATTTTCAATTTGTATAGGTCCCTTTAACCTTAAGGTTAACCCTTTTTTAGCAGTCCTGACAGCAGTTTCTATAGTGAGAAGAACAAGGAAAGGACCATCCCAACAGGGTGGTAAGGAGGATTCTTTCCAAACCTTAATGTAAACATGGTGTCCCGGTTGTACCTTATGGATGGCAAATTCAAGAGGGGTGTTCTGGGCCATTATACCTTTTGCTCCTAAATTTTGAAGGTGTCTCATTAATGTTACAATATAGGCCTGGATAGAACTATCCTCTATTTTGGGATGTTTTAAAGGGATGCCTTGGGTATAAGATAGCCCATATAACATCTCATCAGGGGATATCCCTGTTTCCATTTGGGGTTGGGTCCAAATATTCAATAAGGCTAATGGTAAATACTTGACCCAGGACATTTTAGTTTCTAGCATTAACTTGGTAAGTTGTGCCTTGATGACCCTGTTCATCCTCTAGACTCTCCCAGAACTCTGGGGGTGCCAGAGTTCCCATCTAATACCTATTGTTTCAGTTATTTCTTTCAAAATTTTTGATGTAAAATGTGTTCCTTGGTTGGAGTCTATTACAGATATGATTCGAAACCAGGCGATCACTTCTTCTAATAGACTTTTTGCAACCATCTTAGCTGTGGCTCTTGCCACAGGAAAGGCCTTTACCCAGTGAGTTAGTTGGTCTACTATAACCAATAGATACTTCTATCTCTTTACCTTGGGCAGTTCAGTAAAATCTACTTGTATCTTCTCAAAGGGTCTAAATACAAGGGTTCTTCCTCCAGTCAATTTCTTTCTCAGATTAGCCTTATTTACTTTCTGGCATATAATATACCCATGGACCTCCTGTTTGGTTAATTCATAAATTCTTACACACCCATAAAATTTAAGAAATTGGTTCACTAGTGCCTGAGTTCCCCAATGTGTCCTTTGGTGCAATCCAGCAATCACTCGTCTAGCATATGATTTGGGTAGCATTTCTCTTCTGTCTGATAATACCCATACCGTCCCCTGTTGTTTTATTCCTAGTTTCACAAACTTATCCATCTCCTCCTTAGAGAAACTTTTGAGCTTTCCCTAAGATTCAGCCTATTTCTCTCCTTTAACTAATAAGGCAGCTCTTTTTACCTTCTGATCTGCTTGATTGTTTCCTCTAATTGAAAATGTAGTACCCTTTTGGTGGCCTTTTACATGTACTATGGCAATTGTTGTGGTTTGAATGACAGGTGTCTGCTATGGAAGGTAGGATCCTCACTTGGAATGGAGAATTTAAACCCCCTCCCTCCAAATTATTATAACTTTTGAAATTAAGGGGCTCTCAGGCAAAGATATGGGAATAGTAAAACAGTTCTTTATTATGGGAACTAGAATAAGCAATAAAACCAAAACACATGCAATATTACAAAGGAGAAATAGAAACAAACAAATAAAACAAACAAACCCCACTGACAGAGTCAGGATACAACCTGACACCCTGTGGGTCAGGGTGTTGGTGGCAGTCTGATTAAATGGTGGCTGCAGTCCTAGTGGCAGATGTGGCTCTGTTGAAGTGATGCTCCTGTAGAAAGAGTGGAGTGTTTTCACTGAAGGTCCAGTGGTGATAGATGGGCCTGGTCTTCCTCTTAGAATCCTGTGGAAAAGGCTGGCTTGGTGTTCCAACTCCCAGATTTTTATCCAGGTAGGAATGCTTGACTCCTCCCCCTGGATGGAACATTTCCCAGTGGGATGATGGAATTCTATCGATGAGACTCACTGACCCATTAGCAGAAGATATCTCCCTGGAGGGAGGCTGGATTGTGGAAGAGATAAGAAAACTACCGCAGCAGGTTTTTTGATAGCTGGCCATTGACAGACAATTGCACCCCCCACACACACTCACACCCCAGTTTCATCAGATGGTGATAGAATAGAGTATTTGGGTACATTTTGCACTGCAACCCATGACAGCAATCTTTTCTGGTTTTCTGATAGAACATAAAATTTGCCTTATTATCTCCTCATGTATTAACCCTTTTACTTGAGTAATAATTAATCCTCTCTCTTCCCAATTTTTTCCAAATGTATGCACAACTCCGAAGGCATATTTAGAATCAGTATATATTGTCCCTTTGCGGTTATTTAGCAGTAACAAGGCCCTCAGCAGGGCATATAGCTCACAGGCCTGTGCTTGTTAGTATAAGGTTAAATGTTTTGAAAATCATGTACAGCTAAGTTGAAACAATTAATGGTATTTGGGATAGTTTAGAGCTTCTAAGATACCTATACATAAGACCCACACATGTTGGTACAAGCTTGGGCTAGGTACTAATGAAGTAATATTGATAAGGTTGTTATAGTGGTTATTGCTTAAGCGAGTGTTTATTTTTAGTTACAACTGAAAAGGTATAAATACATGCATTTTGAACAAGGACAACGGAGCTAGATTTGGGTTGCTATACCCCTAGTTCACGTGCGCCTCACTAAAGCACCTGCATATAATCCATTCGTGATTATGTGTGTTTCTGGACGCTAACATTATTGGTGACCCAGATGGGACCCTGTGAGTGCTGCTGAGTGAGTTCCCGACCTGATCAAGCTCCAGCCAGCACTGAGTGATTTTCGGGGACCCCATCGGCCGCAACCATCTCCACCGCTCACAACGTCCCTCTGGAGAGGTAAGGTACTTTTCAGTTGGGTCTGGTGTCTGGTCTGGTGCCTGCCGATAAGATGCAGCGAAAGCTACACATGGTTGGGCTAAAGGAATTCCTGGTATTGCCTAGGCACCGTCTGTTAGACAACTGCGAAAGCGTTGCAGGTTCAGCATCTGTAGTGTCTTGTAGCTGTAATATGGAGAAGCTTAAAGGGATTTTGTGTAGCAATGCCCCCATACTGCATAATTCTCCTTTGGGGTGCTTATTAGCACATTGGAAACAAGGTAATTTTGGGCAAGATTTACGTAAAGATAAGTTAATTGATTATTGTAACATATGGTGGCCGGAATATGCTTTGGAGGGTGAGGAGAAGTAGCCAGAGAATGGATCTTTGCAGTACAACACTATTTTACAGTTGATGCTGTTTTGTAAACGAGAAGAAAAATGGGATGAAGTTCCGTATGTTGACTTGTTTTTCTATTTGCAAGAAAAGTCGGAATGGCAGACTGAGTGTGGATTGATGGTGGTTAAGGCACTTGCGAGTGATAAATGTGAGGTCTGTGTAAAAAGAAAACATTGTCTGGGACATCTGGCACTAAAAGAAAGTTTGTGTCGGGGAAACAATATGGATGTTGATTTACAAGTAGTTCCAACAGCACCAAAGGAATCTGACTTTATTTCACCTGCCCCTAGTACACCCAATCCTATTTCACGTACTTCACCTAACCCTACTTCACCCTTTCCTCTCTACCCTCCGCTACTGCCTTCACCCGATCCCTCTTCCCCAGGAGATGATAAGAATTTGACTGTGATACAGGGAAATAGGTGGAATGTGGGTGAGGAAGATAGCAGTAGTCAGGGTGAGGACAATGAATCAATGACACTGGTATCTCATCGGACTCGGTCAAAGCTCGCCCCGGTTCTGTCTAGATCAGGAAAAGACTTAGGCAAACAAAAATGAACTGTGATTGCCCCCTTGAGACAAGGAGTAGGAACGGAGAGGCCGGTGTTTGTAAAGGTACCTTTCTCCCCTGAGGATTTGGTAATTTGGAAATAATCAGCTGGAACTTACAGGGAAAATCCTGATAAAGTGGCAAGGGTAGTAAAAATGATTATGAAAACTCAGAATCCTGATTGGGATGATATACAAGTAATATTAGATACCTTAATAGATTCTACTGAGAAAGAAATGGTGCTTAGGGCAGCCAGGGAAAGGGCAAGAGAAGATATCAAGAATACACTGGTAATAGGGACTTTAGATCAGAATTTTCCAACCGAGGACCCAGGGTGAGATCCTAATACATATGAGGATATGCGAAGGCTGAAGAAATATCAAGAGTGGGTTCAGATAAGGGTTCAGAATGCTATGCCTAAAACTATGAACTGGTTGAAATTGCATGAGATAAGGCAGGAGAAGAAAGAATCCCCTACTGCATTTTTGGAAAGGCTTAAAGAAACAGCAAGGAAACATACAGATCTTCAAATAGATACAGAACAAGCGAAAGTTCAGCTTGCTCTCATTTTTCTTGGACAGTCACAGGATGATATTAGAAGAAAACTGCAAAAGCTAGAAGGAGAGGAATTGAGGAATTTCGACAAACTACTTGAGGTAGCCTGGAAAGTATACAATAACAGGGAAAAGGAGTCTAGTAAAAGGCAGCAGCAAAATCTTTTGGCAGTAATACAAGGAAAAGGGAATCCAGGTTTCAGAGGACGCGGCAGAGGTGGTCATGGACTGGGTAGGGGTGGATTTGGCAGAGGACGTGGGGGAACAGTCATGCCAAGATTAGGGTTAAACTAATGTGCTTATTGTAAACAAGAAGGGCATTGGAAAAATGAGTGCCCAAATTGGTTTAACCAGAGCAATCAGTTTAATCAGGATCAGGATGTTTCAAAATTGATGGTGTTGGGGGAGTATAGTAGCTGACTAGAATCGGAACAAAAATCAATGAAGGAACCTCTGGTGGCTATATAATTGGGGGATAAAGAAGTAAAATTCCTGGTGGATCCGGGGGCCACGTATTCTGTATTAAACAACTTGAAAGGACAAATTGGGGACAGAACAACAACAATAGTTGGAGCCACAGGGAAGGAGGAAAATTGGCCATTCTTGCAGCCTCTAGATTTGTGTTTTGGAAACAAAGTTTTAACACATGAGTTTTTATACGTGCCTGAGTGCCCAATTCCACTTTTAGGATGAGATCTATTGGCAAAACCTGATGCAGTAATCACCTTTGAGAAGGGGTGTTGCAATAAGACACGAAATGAATCACACACACAACACCTTTCCTCGAGCAAGGGCAGAAGAAAGAGGAAGTTTATTATAAAACTCCGATTTATATAGGTTGCAAAGATTGTCCCTTGATTGGTTTAACAGGTGGCTTCCTCTCAGACCACACTGGTCAACCCAAAGGTCCATCAATTCTCACTTCCTTTAGAAAAGAATGTAAACAATTGTTGTTTACAGAGATGTGTGTGGGAACTGACTCCAGGAATTTAAAAACATCAGAAGGCTAGAAAGAAAACATGCAAAAGCTGAGGAAACAAACGGGGAACTTTTAATGAAAATACCTGAGTCAAAGACAGGACAAATTTTAATGATAAAAGAAAAACCAGTTCTTACTATTCCTAGGGAAGTAGAAGATGCAGTAATTCCTTCTGTATGGGAAACAGATATACCAGGAAAATCTAAATTGGCACAACCAGTACATGTGAAACTAAAGGAAGGGGCAAAAGCTGTACAGATCAAACAGTATCCCATTAAACCAGAAGCACGGCAGGGAATAGTAAAGATTATTGATAAATTTTTGAGATTCCGAATTTTAGAAGAATGTGAATCAGAATATAACACACTAATATTTCCAGTAAGGAAACCAAATGGTGAGTATAGACTAGTTCAGGATTTAAGAGCAGTAAATGAAATAACCAAAGGCATTTATCCAGTGGTTGCCAATCCCTACACATTGTGGACATCCGTAAAAGAGAAATATAAATGGTTTACTGTAACTGATTTAAAGGATGACTTTTTCTGCATACCCCTTGACAAAGAAAGTAGGAAACTGTTTGCCTTCGAATGGGAAAACACAGGAAACGTGAGGAAAGCTCAACTCACCTGGACACAACTTCCACAAGGATACAAGAACAGTCCAACTCTATTCGGAAATCAATTGGCAAAAGAGCTAGAGATCTGGACTAGGAATGGGCAAGTACCAAGGGAACAATACCTGTTGTTACAGTACGTTGTTGATATACTGATAGCTACAGAGAAAAAGGCAACCTGCATAAAGGTAACAATTGAAATTTTAAATCGGCTAGGAATGGGAGGATATAAGGTGTCTAAAGCAAAGGCACAAATTGCCCAGCAAACTGTGATTTACCTGGGATGTGAGATTTCACAAGAGCAACGAAAACTAGGTACTAACGGTATTCAAGCTATTTGTGCTATTCCAGAGCCCCAGAACCTACATGAATTGTGAGTCTTTCTCAGAATGACAGGGAGGTGCCGCCGGTGAATCATGGACTATGGACTAATTGCAAAGCCCCTATATAAGGCTCAGAAGACACAACTATTTATGTAAGAAACAGTTACGTGCCAGAACGGTCTGGGACAGTACTCGGCTGAGATCTCTATGGTTAAATTTTGAAGTTTATTACATTGGGTGTGGGTGAAAAGAGCCCAGCTCAGGGTTACCTTAGACCAGGCTAGAGAACACAGGAGCAGGAGAGAGCACAAGGCAAGAGAGCATAAGAGGATAAGAGCAAGAGAGAGTAAGAGCAGGAGAGTAAGAGGGTAAGAGTAAGAGCATAAGAGAGGGAGAGTATAAGGGAGCGTAAGAGCAAGAGAGTGTACGAGCAAGAGAGTAAGAGAGCGTAAGAGCAAGAGAGAGTAGGAGAGTGTAAGAGAGCGAGCTCTCCTTTTACAGTGACTTATATCTTTCTATGTTGAATATTCTACTTTCTCATCAACCAATCTAGTATTGAATACAAATTTTCTACATTTACATACATCCTATAGGAATCGCTACATTACCATGTTTTACTACTTTCTAATCTCTAAATCTTATCAGGGGTCCCTTCCTGGCAGGCCAGGGAAGAAGGGTCTGTTCTGCTTTCGTATGTCTCTTAGAAAATCACATTCTTAACAAAGACAGAAAGACCTTTGGTCAGCCAAAGCTGTTCTATAAACATTCAGACAAACACTGCTTTCATTTCAATGTCTCTTCTAGTTCCTGCATTCTTAGCATCTTTGGATAAGTAGTCAGATTTATAGGACTTTCCTGTTTCTTCCTTCCCAACACATTTACCTGGGGCAAGTCACAAAAAGAGGCCTTCCATAAACTAAAGGAAGCCTTGACAACTGCTCCGGCGTTAGGACTACTGGATTTGTCCAAAGATTTTCAGCTGTTTGTACATGAAAGGCTGCGCCTAGCACTGGGAGTACTGACCCAACGTTTAGGGAACTGGAAAAGGCCTGTAGGTTACTTTTCCAAACAACTTGACAATGTGAGTGCTGGATAGCCTTCATGTCTACGGGCAGTTGCAGCTACAGTGACACTGATACAAGAAGCCAGAAAACACACGATGGGTAGACACATGGATGTCTATGTACCACACATGATAACCACTGTTCTAGAACAAAAAGGGGACCATTGGCTATCCCCAAGCCGAATGATGAAATTCCAGGTAATTCTAACAGAACAAGATGACGTGACATTAAAGACAACTAAACTTTTGGATCGAGCCTTGTTTCTAGGTACAACAAATGAAGAAGGCCGATTGGAGCATGACCGTGTAGAAGTAATAGAACACACCTGTTCGGCTAGGGCAGATCTGAAAAACATCCCACTAGAGCAACCAGACTGAGAGTTATTTACAGATGGAAGCAGTTTTGTGGACAACAGGACCAGATATGCTGGATATACGGTAACAACAATAAGTGCAGTGGTAGAGGCAAAGGCCTTACCACCAAATACATCTGCCCAATGAGTAGAACTAATTGCTCTAACCAGAGCATTAGAGTTGAGTGAAAAGAAAAGACTATATGAACGAATTCAAAGTATGCTTTTAGAGTAGTGCATGTACACGAGGCACTGTAGAAAGAAAGGGGACTGCTGTCTTCTCAAGGCACGCCTATTAAACATCAAGATGCAGTCCTGCAATTAATAAAAGCAGTAAAGAAACCTGAACAAGTGGCAATTATGCACTGTAAGGCACACCAATCAAGAAGCTCCAAAAGTTATAAGAGAAACCGGAAGGCAGATTAGACAGCTCGACAAGCTGCTCAAGAAGTGCAAACTGCAATGGCATTGATACCTTTAAAAACTAGTGTATCTCAATTCAATTTGCCTCCAAAACTGAAATACTCAATAGAGGATGAGAGATTGGGACATTCACTAAATGCACAAAAGAATTCAGAAAAGTGGTATGTAACTATACAAGGACAAATAGTAGTACCCCCCTTGATAATGAGAGAAATTCTACAAATTAAGCATAATGAATGTCATTGAGGTGCAGAAGCATTAGTGAAATTGTTAAAACAAAATTTGATCTCAGTACAGATGTTAACAATGGCAAAGTCAGTAATGTCAAAGTGTGAAATTTGTTTAAAGAATAACCCAGTGGCCAAATGACAAGCACAGCTAAGAAAAATACAGATAGGAATAGAACCATGAGATTACTGGCAGGTAAATTTTGTAGAACTACCAAGAACTCAAAGATATAAATATCTGTTAGTAGGGGTTGACACATTTTCTAGATGGCCAGAAGCCCTTCCCTGTTACACAAATCAGGCAAAAGAAACAGTTAAGTGGTTATCACAAGAAATCATTCCAAGATTCAAGGTGCCTTTAAAAATATCATCAGACAAGGGCCCACATTTCATAGCTACAGTGGTGAAAGAGGTAAGTAGCTTGTTAGGAATAGCTTGGGATCTCCATACTCCATGGAGACCCCAATAAAGTGGACAAGTAGAGAGGATGAATCAAACATTGAAAAGACAAATCAGTAAAATATGCCAAGAAGCCAAACTGCAGTGGCCACAAGCTTTACCAATAGCACTGCTAAGGATTCAGATAAAACCTAGAAGTAAAATGTCAGTCAGTCCCTATGAGATATTGTATGGGAAACCATATGAATCTCCTAAACCTAATCCAAACGTACATGTCACAGGAAAGCAAGAGGTATATAATTATGTTCTGTCTCTTGGAAAAGCTCTAGCTCGGCTTCGGAGCACCCTCGTGTGGAACAGACCGCCAACTCTCAAGAATCCAGTTCATGACATACACCTGGGAGACAAGGTGTACATTAAGACCTAGAATGAAGAGCCATTAAAAGAAAGGTGGAATGGACCCTATCAGGTATTGCTGACTTCCTTTACAGCAGTCAAAGTGGCTGGAGTGGATACCTGGATACATTACACCAGAGTGAAGAAGGTTCTTCCTGGACTGTGGACTGCACAAACTGTAGGACCAACAAAGCTGCAGCTAAAACGTGTTTAATAATTTCAGATGTTCAGACTGATTATCAAGTTGATTGTTGTATGGCCACTAGTGCCATCAGTAGGAACCAGTGTTACCCTGGGATGTGAAATACCAAAGATTCAGTTGACAACTCTTCATTCTAGGATGAAGAGAGAAGTGCAACCAAAATCACAGGTGATAAAAGTCTCTAACACAAATCAGGCAGAAAATGTAATGATTGGATTGATTAGACTTTGCCAATATGCAAAACACCAGCAAAATAACCGCTTGTCTGCCAATACCAAAGGCAGCAGGAGATCCAATAAATTGGGGAATCATAACATCAAAATTACCCGAAATTCAAAAGAATAGAACAATTGCATGCAAGCAGGTGTCAGAAACGAGACAAGTGATTAAAAATACTTGGAAGGTAGTATGAGAATGGATGAAACCTTTGAGGAAACAGGATTGCATTTTGAGCCATGGCAAAGTAGGGCAAATTGTAAATTGTGACTCTTCCATGACTGGAAATGAAGACAATGCTAGGTGGGAATGTGTTTTGCCAAAATATCAAAAGGTTAAAGAAAATGTTTCAGATACTCTTCTTGTATGGAGGTGTGAAGGACAAGAAGAGAAAGGTCAGGCTGAGATTTGGGATAGTGCATGGTCAATGAGTGTGCTTCAAAAATTTCAATATATGGCAAACACCCCTTTGTGCATTAAATGGAAAGGTTCTGAAAATGAAACAGATCCAGGGGTACTGAATGTTGCAACCAGCAGTAGAATAGAAGCAGATAAAGTAAATTGGTGGTCATGTAATAGGACTTATGACTGTACTTCTGATGATGAAGAAATAAAATAAATGCCACCATTGGTAGTAGCTTTGCGAATTGTCTGTGCCTGTAGAGGACTTAAACACAAACAAGGTGAAATAAATTATAAAATAGGACAGGTGATTCAAAAGGTGGTATGTAGCAGAAGTACAATTCAGAGTCCAGGTCAATTCGTATGGGCAGCAAGTGATGGCACCTGGACAACACATCTACCTGTAGATGGAAAGGTAAAAGAAATCACTTTAGGCCTCCCCACTTTATGCCTGATTTGGAAAAGGTCCCCGTTTAAGGGGAAACATGAACTTCTGCAAATAAGAACAAGGCAGGAAGTTCAGGAAAATAGAAATCAAGATGAGGAAAATTGGCAAGAACCTTCCAGTAGTGTAAAACTTGAGTGGGCCCTGGAATCCTTGTTTGGTCCAATAGAAAATTACAACAATAAGATTTTGCACAAACTTACAAGTCAAGTAGAAAGATTAGCACGAGTCACCAGGGAAGGATTTAGAGAACTAAATGTGCAATTACAAGCCACTACCAAGATAACCCTGCAAAACAGATTGGCTTTGGATTTGTTACTTTTAAAAGAACATGGGGTGTGCGGATATTTAACAGAGCGAATCGATCATTGTTGTATTCACATCCCAAATGTAACTGTGGACTTAGAACATGATATTAGTCAGTTGAAACAGGTCAAACATGAGGCACAACAGGAACAGGAAGGCTTAACCACAAGTTGGTTAGATAAAATCTTTAAGGGATTAAGATGGAATGGGAGTTCGTGGATCAAATCCATTACTGAGAGTTTAATAATCTTACTGATTGTGTTTTTAGCAATTTGGTTAATCTACACCATTTTAAAAGGAGAAATAAAGAAAAGGGCATCCTGGAATCAGAAGATAATAAAGGCCTTGACACGGGACAGAGATCCACATCCGCATTTGTCTCCAAGCCCTCCAGTCTGCAAGGATGCTTATGACAACTGTGGATTTGAGGATGATCATCAAGTATAAACTCAGAAGCTAAAAGACTATATAGCAAAATCATTGCACTTATTGTAATATAAAGTGAAATACTTTCAAAGGGGGGAAATGTTAGTATAGGGTTAAATGTTTTGAAAATCATGTACAGCTAAGTTGAAAGAATGAATGGTGTTGGGGTCAGCGGGAGACAGACTGCTCTCAATATGAGAGATCAGTAAGTCTCAACTTTATTCCGTTAGTTATGTCTTTTATACAATTCATAATGAAGCTCATATGTAGTGCAAAAGCAAGCTAATCATTCGCTACTCACAGAAACATTAACTCCTCTTAGTTTCTTACACTTGTGGATCAGTGTTAACATTCCTTTCCCCCTTTATCAGCTACAAAATTTCGTTGTTGTTATAACGCTCTCCTACAAGGGCACGGTGACCTTGTCAGCTTAGCTGAGTCTTAAACTTTGTTAACTCTGCACCTTCAAACTGATGTAGATTCACATGTCCCTTATTCTCTAACCATTCTTCCACAGAATGGTGTTTGGGATAGAGTTTCTAAGATACCTATACATAAGACCCACACATGTTGGTACAAGCTTGGGCTAGGTACCAATGAAGTAATATTGATAAGGTTGTTATAGTGGTTATTGCTTAAGCGAGTGTTTATTTTTAGTTACAACTAAAAAGGTATAAATATGTGCATTTTGAACAAGGACAACGGAGCTAGATTTGGGTTGCTATACCCCTAGTTCCCGCATGCCTCAGTAAAGCACCTACATATAATCCATTTGTGATTATGTGTGTTTCTGGACGCTAACATGCTGACCAACTAGGACTCAATGCACCAGATTCCAAAACTTCTGCTGTGGCCCCATCCACCACCGCATACCCAGATTTCCTTTTTTCTTTCTATTACTCTTGAAGATCCATCTATAAACCATCTTTCTCCCTCTCCCAATTCCTCTTCTTCGAAATCCATATGAATTTTAGTCTGGCTTTCTATTAAGTCAATACAATTATGAACAGGTTCTCCTCCAATCATTCCATATAAAAATTGGGCCGGGTTTTGAGCCAATGTCATTCCTAATTCTAAATTTGGAGAATGGATTAGTATGGCTTCATACTTTAATAATCTACTGTCAGTAAGCCATTTTTCAGCTTTCTGTTGGAATATTCCACTTACGTTGTGAGGAGTATATGTTACTCTTGGTTTTACATGTTTCTTTCTAGCCTTCTGATGTTTTTGAATTCTTGGAGTCAGTTCCTATACACACGTCTCTGTAAACAACAATTGTTTACATGCTTTTCTAAAGGAAGTGAGAATTGATGGACCTTTGTATTGACTAGTGTGATTAGAGAGGTAGCAACCTTCTTTTCCAATGACTGTTCACTTTTGCAATGCTATATAAGTCAGAGTTTCATAATAAACTTTTTCTTCTTCCTCTCTCCTCTTTGAAAAGAGCTGTCTGTGTGTGATTTGTCTCATGTCATATTGTGACAAGTATATACCTTGAGTGTACCTCCCAAGGTTAGCTTGTTTGCTTCTTCCACCATCAGGGCAACTGCGACTATAGCTTGTAGGCAAGTTGGCCATCCCTGACTGATGGGGTCCACTAATTTGGAAAAATACCCTACAGGCTTCTTCTTCCTTGCCCAGTCTTGGGTTAAAACCCCATAGGCCGTATGGTCATCCGTATCTATGAACAAGTAAAAAGGTTTCTTAATGTCTGGGAGGTTAAGAACGGGGGCTGTTACCAAATCTGCTTTCAGTTTTTGAAATCTCTCTTCATCCTAATTTACCCATTTTATTTATTGCTTGTTAATTTCTCATATAAAAACTTAGCTTTGCTACTATAATTTTCAATCCATTGCAAACAATACCTCAGAAGTCCTAACAATTGTCTAACTTGTCTTTTGGTCCCAGGAGGAGGGAGAGCTACGATTCCATTTACCTGATCAGGGTCCAGTTTCTTTAGTCCTCTACTCAACCAGTGCCCCAAATATTTAACTTCTGATTCTACAAACCGTAATTTTGACTTTGAAACTTTAAGTCCCTTACTTCCCAAAAAGTTTAATAATAATACAGTGTCTTCCCTCACTTGCTCCATGGAGCTTCCTGCTATTAATAAGTCATCCACATACTGAAAAAGTTTTATTCCTTGGGAAGGAGTAAACTGCTCCAATAATTGTTCCAGGACCTGTACAAATAAATTTGGCGATTCTGTGAAGCCTTGAGGTAAAACTGTCCACCTAAGTTGTTGTTTCCTATTTGTTTCTGGGTCCTCCTATTCGAAGGCAAAATAATCTCTACTCTGTTCATCCAACGGCCAGGCCCAAAAAACATCTTTTAAATCTATCACGCTATACCACGTATATTCAGATGAAGTTTGATTTAATAGAGTATATGGGTTAGCTACTATGGGGAAGCGTGTAATCGTTCTCTTGTTTACTGCTCTTAAATCTTGCACTAGCCTGTACAACCCACCAGGCTTTTTGACAGGGAGTATTGGGGCATTATGTGATGACATACAAGGTTCTAGGACTCCTTGCTGAATTAACGTTTGAATTATAGTTTTTAAACCATCTCTTCCTTCAAGTGATAATGGATATTGCTTATCCCAAATCGGGTATTCAGGGTTCTGGATGGAAATTTTGATGAGACGAATGTCCATTCTCCCTACATTCCCTTCACTGTACCATACATTCTGGTTTATTTCCAATTCGTCATCCTGAGTCAAAGGACAGAGCTTGACCATAAGTTTCTGATTTTCTACCACAAATTGATTCCCAATTCTACTATAAGATCTCTTCCTAAAAGGTTATATTCTGCTTCTGGAACTATTAGGAATTTCCCCAACCCATATTTCTGAAGGGTTTCTATTTCAATATCTCTTGTCACATATACTTTAAAGGGTTCTCCTTTTGCCCCTACTACCATCATGAGGTCGTTACTGGGATAGCAACCAGTGGATAATTTCTGAATAGTCGGTCTCTCTGCTCTGGTAACCACGAAAAAGTCTACTTCCTCTCTGTGGGGACCTAATTTCAATTTTACTAGGGGCTCCTGAGATGTTCTGGTCCCCAAAAGATAGAGCTTCTGACCCCTCTAGTCTTCCTTGAACATTTGCTCATCTTGCTGGTTTTTTTCTACAATTCCTCTTCAAGAGTCCTCTATTCCTACAGTAAAAACATTCAATTCCTTTTGCTTGATTTTCCCTTGAGGGTTTCTTTTCCCTGGAGGGTGTGTTTTCTTGAGGTTCTGTCCCAATTCCCTTCTGACCCTCTCTTACAGCAGCTACTAGAATTTTAGCCTGTTTCTTCTGACTCTCTTCATCCCTAGGTATGTATACCTTCTGAGCTTCCCTTAAAAGTTCATCCAACTCTCTATCCTGCCAATCTTCTATCTTTTCTAATTTCTTTCGAATGTCTGCCCATGACTTAGCCACAAGCTGGGTTTTCAACAGTGCTTGCCCCACCAGGGTAGCCAGGTCTATCCCTGAATACAATTGTATGCTCTTTCTTAATCTCTCGAGCCAGTCAGTAGGGGTCTCATCTTTTTTCTGATGCTCATTAAAAGCTTTATTTATATTCTGGCCCCTGGGGACTGCTTCCCTAATCCCTTGGATTATGATATCTCTTAAATCAACCATATTAGCCTGGTCCCTATCATTTTGATAGTTCCAATTGGGCCTTTGGTTAGGCCACTTTTGATCTCCTGCTGGTCTGTGTTGATGCCGTTGATCCCAATTACGCATTCCCGCTCTCCTTATCATCTCTCTTTCTTCTGCAGTAAATAGGATCCTTAGTATGGCTTGGATCTCATCCAAGGTGTAAATGTTGGGCCTGAGAAATTGATCCAGCCTTTCTGACACTCCTAAGGGATCCTCCAGGAGATTACTCATTTCTTTTTTAAATTCCCTCACATCACCTGAATTTAAGGGTACGGATACAAACCCTACTTCCTCTTGATTTCCCCCCATGACTACCCCTCTCAAAGGTAACAGGCTAGCTTCCTCATTCAATGCTTCTATCTGTTCTCTTTTTGCCCTTCCCCTAGTTCTCACTCCAGATCCCAATTCTGAAACAGGGGCTGAGGGGCTGGGAGAAGGGGGCAAAGAAGGGTAAAGTTCCCTTTCCCTAACTTGTCTCCTCCTGGGACTAAGCGAAGGAGAGGATGGGGATGAAGGCTGGGGATCTGGGGGTAAGGGATGGAGGATGGGGGCATAGAGAGGAGGAGAGAAATGCTCTACAGGATCCCAGGAATCCTTTTCTTTTTTCAAATTTCTTTTTGTCTTTTAGAGCAAATATGTACGTTCTAGCAGAGGACATAATCCATAAGCTAGCATATTCACTTTCCTCCAGGCTATAAGGTTCTTTACAGTTGACATAGATGTTTAATGCTTGGCAAATCCAGTCATCAAGAGACCCAAAAATGGGCCAAAAAAGATTATCTGCTATGATTTGTTTCCCTCCCCATATTTCCATGCAATAATGCACCATTTTCTCCTTACTTTTTTCCCTGCAGGATGGCCAGTTGTTCCAATGTTTAATCATTAACCCTAGTGGACTGTCCATTGGTATATCTGGTAACATGCTCCCCTCATTTTCTGTGAGACCTCTTTGTGGGTTCCCACCCGGGCCAGAATTCTAACTTTTTTTCTGTCCCATCCTCTCAAGGTGCCTTCTTTCACTCCTAAAGCCTCTCACTTCCCTCCATCAGCGGCCAAGTCCCTCGTGGGAGATTGGAACCACACCTATAAGAGGTCCACACTCGCTTTGCAGTATGCACTGCATCTCATTCACTCACACACCCGAGGTACCCTTTTTCCCAACCAGACAGGAAATCCTTAAATACTTACAATCTGCTGTCTTCTGCCTGGGTCTTTGTGCACAAAAATTATGGGACTCTAATACCACAGTCGGGGGAGCTCAAGTTTCCTTGCTTACCATGCTCAGAATTTTTGGGTTCATGTGGTTAGAGCGAACTGGCAGTGAGACCCTCCACTCCAGGACCATCCGAAGATGGGGCGCCCTCCTGGAGTGGGGTCCATGCACCAGGTTGACTCTATCATGTCGGAGTTCACCAAAATTTGTTACAAACGTACTGAGCCAATTTACAATTTGATTAATAAATTTTATTGAGAATGGCAAGCAAGCAGCGCTGGGTGGCCAGAGAGTCTGCGCTCTACCAACATCTCCCAAATTGCATTCGCAGTTGGTCTAATTTTTAATACTGTTGCAAGGCTCATTTCCCATCAGTTCCCACCTAGTTTCATTTCTTCAATTTCTCGTCTTCGAGATTGTACTGTGCAGACTCTCCGCTGTTGCTAGGGGGTCTTCTTCCCTATTTCAGGGGTCGCTGGATGAAGGTGACTTGTCTTCCTCAATGACCTCACGTTCAACTTTCCTTTGCGCAAGCATACATTACTAAAGCGTCATGCAAGCAATAAGCAGTTAATCTTATACAAATAACCACATCCTGCTTCATCCTGTCTCTATCCTTATTTAGTATCATTGCAGCTGGACTTCCCTATTGTGGCTTCAGCTACCTTGCAAGTTTTGCACCAACACAGCTGACATTTCTCTATCAAACACGAATCACATAAACATATTTTACACTTGCTTTTCTATCTTGCTTGTTTTACCTGCACATCATGTCATAATATTACTTGTGGTTAACCTTTTGTTGCATAACACTTAGGATTTAATACCACATATTCACCCCCTTGAACATGTATCATCATTTTCCCACAAAGTTCGGAAGTTCAGGTTGTCTGAGTTCTGCAGATCCTCCAGGAGTTCAGACTGTCTGGGCTCTGCAATAGACTTTACATGGACCCATTTGTCTATTACCTTAAAGTTCAGGAGTTCAAACTGTAGTCAAACTGTCTGGGTTCTGTAACAAACTTGGGTGGCCCTATGTTGTTAGAGACATTAGGATCCATTTCAAATACATTAACACCCATTTCTCCTAAAGACCCTCACCCATCCAGTTATTTGTAACGATATTAGCATCCATCTTTCCTATCACATGCACAGGACCACTCCTTACCCTGCCAGTCCCCTGCTTCTACATGGCTCGCTGCTGGAGGCATGCACACAGGTAGCACAACCAGGTGTTGCCTCATTCCTGGGGATGGGGGGTAGAATATGGTGCTAATAACACCAAGGTTGTGGATTCGATCCCCATATGGGCTATTTTAAGTAACTGTGGAATTATTGGCTTTTGCTGTTATGTGTTGACTCTTGCAAATTATTAATAATTACAACAATTTTTATGTAGTACTATT
This sequence comes from Certhia americana, assembly GCA_018697195.1. NCBI lineage: Eukaryota > Metazoa > Chordata > Aves > Passeriformes > Certhiidae > Certhia > Certhia americana. Next base: position 9,309,558 of record JAGMWU010000027.1, on the reverse strand, counting down.
GGTAACCCCTTTTGACTACTTCAATTTAGTATAATCTGTCAGCTTTTGTATGCATATAAATATTAGTGTGATAAATATATATATATTTTAGGTTTTAGAAAAATATGTTAACTTTTGCAGGATGCTTTCATTTTGTAACTAGCTGACAATAGTGAGAATAACTTAGAAATAGCTAAAACTGTATGATTAGACAACATTGAGGGAACCACACAGATAACACCAAAAAAAGGATGAGAAAAAACTCTTGCTCCTAACCCTGCGGTCATCAGTAATTCCATCTGTCATTCTGAAGAAATAGCACGCATGTTGTGAGGAAATGGCATATACATTGTGAGGAAATGATATACACACGACTCCCCGAAATCAAATCTACACTATTGTACGAGGGGTCAAGGGTCGAACAAAGCTAAAAGAATTCCTGGAACAAGTAAAAGAACTCACAGGAATGTTTGAATATGCAAAACCTTATAAATATGTATGTCAACAGTGTGATGAAAAAAAAGTATATAAGAAAATTGTTTTAAGATAACAGTGTGCTCCTGGCAATTTGCCGGGCACCCCAGCACTGGATATTGTCCATTTTATCCCTTATTAAATCTTTAAAAATTTTAAAGAGTGAGTTTTGTTTTTCACATGGGCAATTCACTTAAGAGTTGGATTTGATGATCCTTTCGGGTCCCTTTTGAGATGCAAAAAAGAAAAGGGCCAGGAGACCAGCTCCTTTCAAATGGCCTTTATTGAAATCAGCTCTTTAGGGTAGGAGCCCGAGGGGTTGTGCGGAGGAGGAGGAGGAGGAGGAGGAGGAGGAAGAGGAGGAGGAAGAGGAATGTAGCAGCTTTGCCACAGGGCAGAGCTGGGGCTTCCATCCTCACGAGAGTCCTTGGGAAGACCGAGAGTCCTTGAGAAGACCGTGGCTTGCTCGCAGTCCAGGGGTGTCACTCTAGTCGACTCCCATTCAGGTTATGGTGCCCACATTCCAAATCGAAAAATGACGTGGGGGGATTGCTCAGCCTTTTCTCAGGTGTAGTATGTTGTTGGCATTTCGAGATGTCATGTAGGCTCGTTGCTCTAGAGGCATTTTGTGTCAAATGGGCTCTTGTGCCTTTCATTTGCATATTCGCGGTAGTTGTTTCCCCCCCTCCTTAGTGGTGGGCACTGTTTTGGGAGCAGCGGTGGCATTTCCCGACTGGATAGGGAAAGTACAGTTGGGGGGACACAAGGTAATTTATTCTGTTAACAATTAACACGAGATTTGACTTACAGACTTAGGAACAGCATCAACCAACAACTAATTTAACAATTAACACGAGAACAGCATCAACCAATAACTAATTTTAAAAACTTAGGAACTTATTACAACCAATTTAGCAAACTCAGGAACCCATTCCTAACAGTTCCCCTCTCTATTTCTTTGATCAGGCTTTCAGCCTGCATCAATTACTCATTTTGGACCTTTGGAAATATAATTCCCTTAGTTTTTGATACTGATCCTATATTTCTTTAGCATTTTCATGCTCTAATTTTTGATCTCCTTGTTTTTGACTCTCTATCAATGTCATTTTTGTTTGTTTCTGATTGGATATCCCTGGGAGCTGCATACTAGCCAGGACAGTGGAGGTCACCACTCGGATTAGGCAGGGAAGTAAACACAGTAGGAGTATTAGTCCGGTGACTGCACATGTTATTATGAATACTGCTTTTTTCCACCAGATCCCTTTAAATGACCAAAAGTTGTCCCACCAATCACTATTAAAGGAGTCCATTTTTGGGTACTAACATATGCCAATTTTCGAATCCCTTTGGATGTATTTTTGGCCACTGAACTTTTATCATCGATTTCCAAGCAACACTCAGAAGAGTTGAATTTCCCACATATTCCTCCTTCATCTGCAAGTAGATAATCTACTGCCAATCTGATTTGATAGATTACTGTTCTGGTTTGGGTTAATTGATCAAGTGCTAGGGCTGTTCTGTTGGAAACCATTTCAAGTACTGCTTGGAGCCTGATGATTCGGTTCAGCATATAAATTGGTGTACGGTATCCCCAGGAACCATCTTGGGCCCAGGTGGCTGGCCCATAAGTTTTAACAATCGCCTCCGGGGTCCATACCTTACTTTTCCACTTTTGGGTACCTCTTATGTTCATAGTATCCCTCTTTTTTCTGTTGGTTTTCTTTAAGTCATCATAAACTGGGACTCCTATATGTGCTCCTGATTCCTTTGATAATAGAAAGAAGGCGGGTTTAATAATTCCCACAGTGCAACTTCTTGCCCAGTCTCCGGGGAGTCTGGTGTACTCTGTATTCCTGCAAATCCAAAATAGGTGCTCAGGAGCTTCCCAAAATTTATCCATTGCCTCTGAGGGACTTTCCCAGTATCTAGATAGTCTCCTTATTCCCCAGAAGGGGTTAATCCCTTTATCAGCACACTCATGTAATTTGTACCCTTCATGGTAGATACATCCTTTCACTTTCTTTCCCACAGACCAGTACCGATTTGGCTCTCAGGGGACCCATCTAGTATTTAAATCCTTTGTTATTAGGTACCTTTTACAAGCCATCTTCCCTACTGGGGTTTTATATTTCTTTCCTGTTCTCATGATACAGTCTTCTCCAATTATTTTTGACCTCAGGTCCCATTGCTCTTTCCCTCTCTCTCTTACAATTTGCAGTTCTTGTCTAGTTTGTTTCCATCTTATGCTTTCCAATGGGCTTAAGCTGATCCCTTCCCATGGCCAGATTTCTGTCATTTGCGTGCTCCCGCAGACCCAGCAATCAGTTAAGTTTAGTTCTTTACTTATTCTTTCTACTAGGTCTATAAACAAGTTCTTTTCCACAGGGATATCTAGATCATTTCTCACTTGTTTTATTAGGGGTTTCTCTTTCACCAGGTCTGCCACCTTACTTTGGCTAGCTGTATCCTCAAAACAGAGCCAGGTATCTCTTACAGGGCATTCCCCAAATAGGCGCTGCTTAAAAGAGGCAGTGTTTCTTACAAGCCAATAAACTCTCCCGTCTCCTCCTGACAGTGTTAATTCGTGAGTGGTTTAACAATTCGATTCACGGTTTTGTATCGAACTCTCAAAGAGGACTCAAGGGTTTCTCCATCATAGAGAGGGTGGTAACATTTGGTGGAAGGGTGTTCTTCTTTCCCACTCCCTGGGTGCCGTTTATAAGTAGGCTCAGCATGATCCCTCCAACGAGTCCAGTTGAGCCATCTTGTTGACTCACCTGGTCTGCACTCTTGGGGAAGTGGAGACAACTTATTCTGAACCTGCGTTGGGAGTATTCTCTTGGAATCTTCTTTTTCACTCCTTTTTAATGACCTTTTAGGGATGCTCTTTAAGAGATTGCCCTTGGTCAGAGTTGGGGTCTCTCTAGAGGGGAAGGGGGAAATTGTGGTGACAAAGATAGAAACACTTTCATTGATTGGCAACACAAACCTTAACCCATTTCATTTCAACTTTTAAACCCTCTTGCTTTGTTTTTTTTTAAACACTTACTAAACGCGTATCACAATTTAACATTTACAACAGTTCGATATTAGGCTTGTGCCAGAATACTACTCAGTTCTCGTAATGGACTTTCTTAGTCATCCTGCTGGCTGTTTCTTTAAAAGTTATTTTACGGAAGGCTTCTCAGAGGTGTGGGATTATGGGTCCACTCTAGGAGCATCTACTGATGGTGTCACAGATAACATTGCTTCTAGGAGGTGGTACTGGGCCTTTCATCTGGAAATAGTGTCCCAGCCTCAGTTCTAGAGTTTTCTCACTGCATCTCGGCTGCCCTGTGGTCGTACAGTCAGTTAGTACTTGGAATGTGGGCCTTCAAACCTAGGATGTTAGTGGGATGTTGTTCCATGATTTTATCAGTTTTTTTTTTTTTTTACCCAATCCATGGGAACGAATTTGGTGCAGTCCACATCAAGGGGGAGAGGTTTTAGACGCCCCCCCCCCCTCCCTGAAGGAGGTATCTTTCTTCCTAAGATCCCTAGTGATCTTCCCAATTGTCTCTAATACCTTTGGGTTGGCTATTCTCCTACAAATAAATTCCCTGTGCTGAAAGGGGTAATGGTAACCATCTTCCATAAGGAAAGGGAGTTCCAAACATCATGTCATACGGGCAGACGACTCCTATCGTCCAGACCACCCACGACCCCCCCGGTATTGTATCTAATTTGCAAAGTGCGAGTGCGAGACATTTAAGCCAATTCATCTGGTTTCAGAACTTAGTTTTGTTAAAACATTTTTTGAGGGTCTTGGTTCATCTCTCAACCCCTCCCGAACTATGAGGGGTGCCATGGAGTGTGCAACATCATTTCATCCCTAAAGCTTTAATTCACGCCGTGTAGGGTTTGAGCGATAAAGGTGTGGACCTGCGGTTTGAATCAATATTATTACCAACCGATCGAGGAACAATTTCCTCCAAGATTATTTTTATAATTCACTTCTGCAGTTTCTTTTTTAGTGGGGAAGGCTTTACCCAGTGGGTAAGGGTGCGTCTTACCATTAACAACAGGTGTTGATACCCTGGTACAGAAGGCATTTCAGTAACAATCTCTTTGCATGTTTTGAAAGGTCTTAAAGTTAACTCCCTCCCCCCAGGTTTTTTTTTCCTCATTAAGTTTTGGTTACTTTTTGGCGTTGAAACATCCTTTGTGACACTTGTGCCAATTTCATATACTTCAATACATATATTTCCCCTTAGAAAGTGGGTACATCACCTTGGATCCCCCCAATGAGTTAACTCATGGATCTCTGGTCTACTATTCTTGGTTCTAAGGGCTTTATTTAGGAAAAATATGCCTATCAGATGTCAGCCCATTCCCCTTGTTCCCTTGGTGTAATCCTAATTCGTTACTTCACTTAAACTCTCTTTTACTGAATGCCGGCTTCTCCCCCTCTTCCTTTTTATGTGATGATTCTTCCAGTCTAAAGATTTTATTGGTCACCTGAGGTATAAAGCAGCCTTCTTAGCTAGTCTGTCTGCCAGCTGATTTCCTTTTACTTCAAATTGAGTATCTTTCTGATGTTCCATTGATGTGTACAAACTGCTATTTTCTGGGCTTGTGCAGTGATCTAATACTACACGTTTATTAACTGCTATGTACCAGGTTTTTCCCATTTGAATTTAAGTATCCTCGTTCCTCCCAGATCTTACTGAAGTTAGGAATATTCCAAAATGCATACTGGAATCTGTGTAAAAGTTCATTGATCTCTTTCTAGCAAGTCTAACCACTCTCTTTAGTGCTAGATCTCACAGCAATGAGCTGACCAGTTTGATGTTAATTCCATTTTTTCTGCAACTGTCATGTGGTTCTTCTTATGATGGCATACCATGATACTCTTTCCCCCCTCTAGTTACTCTTGCCGGACCCACAGTAAAAAGAATTTTCCATAAGGTAAGGGGAGATCACCAGGTCCTTTCTCACCTTGGCTGTAGGTTATTAGTCAATGCAATTATGTTCTAAATCATCTAGGGGTTCCCCTGAAGAAAACTGTGCGGATTAGACTTTTGGCTGTGCTCAGTTCTAAGTTATCATGCTCATCAAGATAATTTCGTTTTCAGTGATCCTGGAATCGGTCAGCATGTTGAGCTCTGTGACTTAGGCTGTTTTAAATCATGTATGTATTCTGATTTTTTCCTTGCCCCAAAGTTAAACTTTTGGGCTTCTTCTCAGAGGACAGCAGTAGCACGATTGCTTGAAAGCAAGTTGGCCCCCACTAGCCACTGGGTCTAATAGTTTTGACAGATAGGCAACGGGATCTTGCTTCCTCTCCCTCCTGGGTTAGTACCCCATATGCTATTACTTTCTCAGTGTTTTCAAATCCGACAAATGTCTTTTTGAGGTCGGGTAGGCTTGAGGGACTGGTGCTGAGGATAATTTATTTTTAGATCTTGTAATCATTCCTCATCCTCTGCTGCCATTTAATGATCAGGTTTACTAATTTGTTGTAGAGAAAAGTGAACTTTGAGTATATTGTCTAACCCACAGCTTGCAGTACCCAAATAAGCCTTAAGAGCTTTTCTTATGTCTCCTTTTGTTTAGGAGCAGGATGCGACAGAAAAAAATGCCTGGGGAGATCTCTAGGGCATTACTTTTTGTACCCCTTTCCATTTATGTGTCCAAGATATATATTACTTCAGATTCCACAAATGTAATTTGGCCTGGGACATCCATTTAGGCTTTCTCCCCTAAAAGTTCAAAAGTGGCGCTGGTCGCTTAACTTATCCCTGTCTTTCTCAGATATTAACAAATCATCAACATACTGTAAAATTGTACTTCTTTTCAGGGGAAATTGTTCTAGTAATATCTCTAGGGCCTTGCCCCAAAAAGGTTTGGGGAACTCCGTGAACCCTTGGGGTAAATGGTCCACTTACATGCCTGTTTTCTTTTGTGGTTCATGATCTTCCACTCAAATACAAAACAGTCCCGCCATTCTTATGCTAGAGGACATGCACAAAATGCATTTTAGATCTATAATTGTAAACCAAGCATGCCTCTGGTGGGAATGGAATTTGGCTTAACAATGTGTAGGGGCTTGGGTACAACAGGGTGCCATGCTGATGGTGCCTCTTGTTAACTTCTCTGAAGTCTGGACCAGCCTATATTTTCCATCATGCTTTCTTATTGCCAGTATAGGGGGTATGAGGGGACCATACTATGGTTCTAAAATTCCTGCTTTTTGCAATTGGGCAATTTCAAAACCCCAACCCTCTTCTACCTGCTGGGGATATCAGTAATTGTCTAACTCGGATAGGAGGAATTTTTATGCATCTCTATCATATGGTGGCATATCAAGATATCAATACTTTCCTTCTTCTGCCCACAACTTTGTGGATCCAATTTCTCCCGATGTCTTTCTGAGTCAGCTTCATACGAATCTACCATTCTCCCATCCTTGGGACAATCCCTAGGCCTAATTGAACATGTAGGTCTCTTCCAATAAAACTGTGAGTTTATATAGGTATTATACTAACCTTGGTAAATCACAAATAAAATCTTCGGGATTGTCTAGAATTTCCCCTTATTTGATCTCTTTGACCACAGAAGAAGCTTTTAATGGGCTTCCCTTCTGACCCCAAACACTTCACAATTTTTGCTCAATAGTTACTCCTGTAGGAGTTTATTTATGTGGATCGATCAGCATTCCATGTCTACTAGGAAACTCATAGTCTCATATTGGGGACCCACTGCAAAGTTTGCCAAGGGCTCTTCTGATGAACACTCATGGGGTCCCCTATTTTATAGAGCCCCTGACACCCTAATCACCACCTCAAAACCCGCTCCAGAGCTTCTTGTTCCGTTGCAATGGCCTCCTTGTCAGGGACAAATCTTCACACAGTCTCTCTTCAATAGACCTCTTTTCCCCACAATAATAACAATTCCAGTTATCTTAAAGGCTGACCCTGGTTTCTCATGATTTTTCAATTTCCTACTCACTTGAGATAGGATTGTCATTCTGTGTCTCTAACAGGGGCCGGTTTATTTCATCTGCCTTATTGTAAGATCTCGGGCCCTGATTTTTGACTTTGCACCGCATAATTATTAGCCCGCCTCTTTCTACGCCTCTCTTTGTCATACTTCGCTATTTTACTATTCTTTCTTCTCGAATGGGTGCTGGACAAAGTTTTAGTAAACAAACTGTACCTTTAACAATACTTGGCCTTTCTGGGCTGTCCAGGAGGTCATGTTGAATATATTTGGAAGTTCCCTCAGTACGGTTAAGCCAATTAGCTGGGGTCTCATCTTTTTCCTGGGTGATCAAGGTAGTTTAGTATTACTACCTCGGGGGAACAGACTCCTTTATTCCTTTTACATGAGAGATCTATATTCTTCAATGTTTTTCCTGCCTCTTTATGGTTTGGATTTCCCCAGGGTCCACCAGAGGCATTTTTGATCTCCCGGGGGGGCACTAATCTGTTTTTCTCCTATCCCAAATTCTCATTCAGCTGCTCGAATAAATTCTGATTCGTCTGGGGCAAAATAATAAATTGAGAATAGAATTT
>JAGMWU010000027.1:9255629-9281297 GCA_018697195.1 Certhia americana | reverse complement strand
ACCTTCGCATAATCACTCTCCTCCAAACAAAAAGGTTTCTTCGTATTTACCCAGATGTTTAGTTTTTGCTTTATCCAATCCTTGGAGGACCCAAATACTGGCCAAAACACACCCTTTGAAATTTCCTTCCCACCCCATATTTCTATACAATAGTGTATCATTCTAGCCTTATCCTTCCCTCCTGTGCTTGGAAAATGCTCCCACTTATCTAACAAAAATTCCAGGGGGCTGTCTTTCGGTATAGGTGGGAGTTTGATCCCTACAGGGGGCTTACTCTTCCCCTGCCCCATTCTTCCGGAGTACTTCACTCGCACCAAGAATCACTCTCGCTTCCCCTGTTTTGTGGCCCACGCTCTCGCGAGTCGATGGGAACCGCACTACTAAGGGTCCGCACTCGCTTGGGGAATCTGGCTACCAGTTCCCCTCTCATTCACACACCACGTCGCCGTACTTCGGGATCCCGACCCCGCCCGGACGGATCCCCTTTTTACTTACGCGTCCCGCGTCTTCATCCAGACTTTGTGCACAAAATTTAAGGGGTCAGCCGGGCCCTCCTTTCTTTTGCTCTTTGCCTCCTCTTTAGGTTCGTCGGTCGAGGTGAGAGCGGAGGCTCCAAGCCCCCAGGACCACCAAAAAAAAAAGGAAGGTGGGGCGCGCCTTCCCGCAGGCGGGAAATCCCCCTTACCCAGTCTCGATCCGAGTCACGGCACCAAATTGTTATAAATGAGCGCAATGGGCCATATTGGGTCAAATTAAAATTTGAGGTTTATTGGTTACAGAAAACAAAGAGCAAAGATCAGCGCTGGGCAGCAGGGGAGTCTCCGCTCCGCCAACTGCCGCGCCTTTCCCCAAAGTTTATCTCTTTTTAAGTCTTTTGATTTTCGGGTGGGTACGTGCCGTTTCTACGGGGCTTCTGCGCATATCCCTCTGGTTGCCGTGGGGTCTTACGGTCTTCCGTTATCAGTGTTGGCCTTGCAGCCCCCTTTGTTCCTCTGGAAAATGCAAGCTTAGGCAATCAGTAGTCACATACTTATACCACATCCGGGCTTAGGAATTGCTATCTATCTTTGCAATGAACAAAAAGGTCACTAATCTCTTACAATAAGTGCTTGCATGCCTTTAAAAAAATTGTAATAAATTTTGGGGCTTTCCAGTCTCCATTTTCAGCTTTTTCGGTCAATATTAGCCCAATATGATCCCAAAATGCGACAGAAGTGACATTTTCCCAGTTAGAATTTGGATATTCCGCAGATAACTGAGACACTAATTTTGAAGATATTGCTGACTTAGCTGGGAAAAATAAGCTTTGCTGAAATCAGTTAAAATTCAGAGGATGGTTAAGAGAGAGACCGGATTTGAGATAAGCTATCCCGTATCTAAAAACTCATTGCCTGTTAAGTTTATGTTTGTGTAAGCTGGGCTTGTAACGAAAAACAAGGAAATTGATCAATAGACCCCAAAAACACAAGATGATTGCAGACCCTCTATCTCTAGAAACAGTCTTGGGAACAGGAAACTCCAAGGAGTCATTTATCACGTATCCATCAAAGGTTGAAAGTTTAGAACGAGGAAGACTAGTTTTACTTCCTCCTTTTGGTGACCACTCCCCACATAAGCGCCCCGACTCATTTCAGAGAACAAACTACGCATGCTTAATAGCCTTTTTGTCAATTAACATACGAAGCGGAGAAGAGGAGGTGACAGGGGTATGAATATGCATTTGTATTTTGTGTATTCAACATTCTTGTGGATAAAAGGCTTTGTAATTACCTGTGATCTTTGCAGTGCGTATTGGAGAGCTATCACACGCAGCTGCCTGGCCGTCAATAAACATACACTTTCTAACTTAACTGTTAGAGAGTCTTTTGTCCGTCACAGTTGGGTATCGATATTAGATCGATATTCATATTTTAATAAATCATAACCAAGAGCTAAAGTGTTTTAGTAGCTTCTTAGGGATTTTAAAATCTTTTAAAACTGGTTTAAGCTGTATTATTAAACTCTTTTGTGGACAAGAGGGTGTTGCTCCCATGTTTCTGGTGTTTTTTTTGTTTAGATTGCCATCTTGTCCAACTCTAAACTTCTGAGCGAGATATAACAGAGAAACAGGACTTTTCTTCCCTCCCGCTTTCTCCAGAGACCCGGGAGGGGACGGGGGGTGCAATAGAGAGGGGGGGAAACGGCGCAGTACCGAACTCCCTGGCTCTAGGGCTGTGGGGGGGCTCAGCTGTCCGGGGTCCCCCCAATGCTCACAACCACTCCCAAAATGCGGGGTTCCTTCAGGGGAAACAAAAAAAAAAAAAAACAAAAAAACCCGGTGCGGTTTACTCTGAGCGTGCTGGGTCCTAATGCCGACCGCAGCCGAAGGGTGTGTTGTTTTTTTTTTCTCCGGTCTCGCCGAAATAACCGCCCCCCAACCAGGGTACAGGGCGGGTCTATCGCTTACGGGGTGTCCTGTTTCTTGCTGCAGAAAGTCCCTATCGAACCGACCTGTATCGGTCCAGGCTGCCGGTTCTTTGTCTAAACCCCCAGCTGCGCAAAAAGCGGCTGGACTAGATGTAGAGTAGTTGAGCAGCCCAAAAAGCTTTTGAGATCTCAGAACATGAGACTCCAGCTTCTTATGTGGGTTTGGAAATACCACGTTTGAGCGCCAACTGAAGTTTTCCCTCCCCTCAGACCCCCCGTTGGGATACTAGCTCAGTTTCTGGGGGAGACTTCAGGATAGGGAGAAGAGATACAAAAGAGGCCACTTACCTCAGGATGTATTCCAAAGCTTTATTTCCAATGAAGAGATCCCAGGAGGTAAAGAGAGCGAAGCATGAAGGAACAGGGGTTTTATCCCTTTTGGGGTCAGGGTCAGATTATCTAGCCAAAGGCCATAGGTCAGAGTCAAGGGGCAGGTAAATCAGGCCAGGTTACAGTTTGTGGGGGAGGGTTTTTTGAGGAGCGACCATTCCCTAAAAGGAATGTAACAGATAAGTCTGCTTGTGGTGTTCCAAACCTCAGAATATATCCAGGTAGGAATGCTTGGTTCCTCCCCCTGAGCAGAGCATCTCACAATGGGATGATGTAATTTTATCAGTCATGCAGTGAGCCTTGATGGCCCATTAACAGAAGATAGCCCCAGAAGGAGTTATCAGAGATGAGTCATGGAAGAGATAAAGAACACTGTCCCACGTGGTTTTAACATCTTATGGAGATAGTGATAGAATACATACTTTTGATTACATCTTATATTGTAACCTAAGACATCATCATTCCACAAAACTTAAAAATAAAGCTCTAAAATTCAGATGAAGTTTTAAACTGTCATTCTTTTGCTTTAAGAAAACTTCCAGAAAACTTAAAATTGTTTGAGATGTTTAATTACTTACATGTTTCAAGTATATATAAGCTTCTGTTACCTTGGTGTCTAAAAGCAGATGAAACCCAGAGTCTAAATCAACCAAAAATTCTCACAATTCTTTGGATAACAGTGGATAATGGAAATACAATATACTGCTATAATACCAAAAGTCAAACCAACAGTCAAAAAAGGTAATACTCAGGAGCAGACAAAAGATTCCTTATACAAAAGCAGTAGCTCTCCATTTTGATGATCAAGGTATGTAGAAAAGCAAAGCAACTGCATGTTACCTGATATCAGAATTTCAACTAGCTAATATAATGGTAGCAGATGAAGAAAAGGTTGAGGTGCTCAACAAGTTTTTTTCTCAGTCTTCAATGGCAACCGCTCTTTCCACACCTCTTGAGTGGGTGGACAACATGATGGGAACTGGGGAAGCAATGTCCCTCCCACTGTAAGAGAAGATCAGGTTCATGACCACCTGAGGAACCTGAAAGTATATAAGTCTATGGGACCCAAAGACATGCAATCCCAGAATCCTGAGGGGATTGGCTGATGTAGTTGCCAAGCCACTCTCCATGACATTTGAAAAGTCATGGCAGTCAGGTGAAGTCCATGGAGACTGGAAAAAAAGGAAACATCGTACCCATCTCTAAAAAGGGAAGTGATGCCTGAAGTTTTTCAGCTTTTTATGTAATCTTCATGTATTTGTAGCTCCGTAGACTGTTAAATGCCTAGGTATAACTTCTAGTACTTTTCCAGCTTTCTTTCCCACAGTGAGCAAATGCTTACTGATGCATTCTTAACACTTTATTTGGTCTTGCCAGTTAGTTTACCAAGGACATTTTATTTTGCACCATGTAATCACAGACATAATTGTTGTAATGTGTCTGATTAACTTCTTCCCAGGGATGCCCCAACCAAATTATCTCTAGGTGTGTTTATCAGATCCTCTGGAATTCGTCAAGGTTGCTGAAACAACAATAGTGCTAAACTGAGAAATCTTCAAGGCCACTGAAACAACAGTCGGGCTAAATCGAGAGCAGAGATGCTGAGAAACTGGTGGCAAAGAATGAAAGCACTAGATAAAGGAACACCTGGACTTTGACCAATCACTTTTCCAGAGACCCTCATGGGGTTTGAGTGAAAGGGACTGATTAACCAATTGAGCAATGTGTGAAAGTGTAAACAGTAGTCTTAGAAATGCATAATTGGGGTAGTAATGTAAACAATAAACGGCTTCTGTATAATCATATTGGTTTGGTGTTCAGAAGTTCCTTTCACCTGCACATAATAAAGGAAGGGTCTGGGGGGAGAGCTCCAATGGGGCAGAACACAGGGGGAAGATTACCTAACCAAGTGCTCCTCTAATTGTACAATATTGGCTAGATATTCTAATTGCCCTATCTTAGAAATTGCACAAATCTAATTTTGAGCATGGGTGTTTTGCCATATTGTTTACCAGAAGGCTTTCAAGTAAAGGTTTGCTTTTGTATTATCATTCTCTGTTGTTTAGAAAAGTTTGTGTTCTATTTCCAGGCATCAGTAGAAAAGAGAACCCTGGGAACTACTGACCTGTAAGCATCGCCTCTGTGCCTGAGAAGATCATGGAACAGATCCTCCTAGAAGCTCTGCTAAGGCAAATGGAGGACAGGGAGGTGATTCGGGACAGCCAGCACAGCTTCACCAAGGTCAAAACCTGCCTCATCAACCTGTGGCCTTCTACAATGGAGTGGCTACATCAAAGGACAAGGGAAGGGCTATGGATATCATTTATCTGGACTTCTGTAAAGCCTTTGACATGGTCCCCCACACCATCCTTCTTGCTAAATTGGAGAGAGACATGGATTTGATGGATGGATTGTTTGATGGATGAGGAATTTGTTAGACAGTCACATCCAGAGGGTAGTGATCAATGGGTTAGAGTCCTGACACGTTGTGGATAGGTAAAACTTTGCAAAATGAGGGTTTGTAAAATCATGGCTTACTCCTGTTACTTTGGCTAAGTAGAAAAGGACTGTGGGAATGACTCAGCTGAACTGGAGGTAGAAAAACAAGTTATATAACCATTGTGTGTTCACATCATGGTGTATGGTGGTTGGTTGAATTATGTTTGTTGTATTATAAAGGTATGTAACTGATAAAGGCCTAACTGCTTAAAAAGGCCTGTTTTTTGCAATAAAGGGGTTCTCTTTTGCACCTGCCTGGGGGGTCTGCATCACTCTATTTTATTACACTGATGGACATCAGTGACAAGTGGTTTCCCTCAGGGGTCCATATTACGACTAGTGCTATTCAATTTCTCTATCAATGATATAGTGGGATTGAATGCACCCTCAGCAAGTTTGCAGATTACACCAAGGTGAGTGGTGCAACTGACACACCTGAAGGACAGGATGCCATCCAGAGGGACCTGGACAAGCTCAAGAAGTAGGCCCATTGGAACCTCATCAGGTTTAAGAAAATCTAGTACAAGGTGATGCACCTGGGTTGGGACAACCCCCAGGATCAATACAGGCTGGGGGATGAATGGATTGAGAGCAGCCGTGCCGAGAAGGACTTGGGGTTGCTGGTGGTTTATTATGAACAAGTGTTTGAGATTGCTTAAAAAATCACTGGCAAGGATATGAGCAAAAGTCAGATTTAATATTGATTGTCAAAATACAACAAGTTCATTGGCAAGATTCACTCTACTACTTACAGGACAGTGGAGGCACCAGAAGGGAAAGCAAGCAACAACAAAGCCAAACAAAATCCAGGCATTCCAAACAAAAATGAACCGAGAACTATCTAAGGGTGTGTGTGTATGTGTGTGTGTGACAAGACAGTGTGGGCAAGGATGAAAAGGAACACGGCCTAAAAGCTTAAGAGCACTCAAACATCGCAGTACTTTAACTTAACTCATACTTTAAGCCTAACAATTTTGTTATAAGTTTGGAGAGCAAATAGCCAGAGTCAATGCCAATGTAATAATTTATATTTATTGTAGCAAGCAAACAACAAGCAAACAGTGCTGTGTGGCTGGCGGGGTCTCTGCCCCTGCAAAAACGGCCAGCCCGCTTCTCTCCCGGACCCTGGAGTTCTTGTAGTCTCTTCATTTCCAGCTTTATGTCACTTTGGTTATACTCTGTGTCTGTGTGGCTTGTTGTTAGGGGGTCGTAGTCTTCCTCTCGGTGGTCGTAGGGAGGAAGGTGCTTTTCTTCCTCACAGCTTAGTTCATGTATCAGCAATGCTTTCAATTCCATATTTGGCTAATGCAGTGAGTATACAAATAATGCTTAAGTCAGCAAAGTTGCTTAACAAGAAGCCTTGTAGCTTCCATTAGTCCTACTTATCAGGCTTCCTTAGTTCCCAATATCTCGCTTAACCCTTTCATTCCCTCGTTTTTATGAACAAACTTTTAGGCATCTATTACAGATATCAAAAATGGGGGGATGAGGAATGGCCCCTTGAACGCATATTGGAAACATGGGCCAGCTACCTGGGAACAAGATGGAAATTGGGGATATCAAACCCCAATTTACGTGCTAAATCACATCATAAGTCTTCAAGCTGTTGTAGAAATCATAACCAATGAAACAGACGGGGCTATGTAATTAATAGTCAGTCAACAACGCCAAGCCAGAGCTGCAATATATCAGAACAGGCTGGCTTTAGACTATTTGTTGGCTGAAGAAGGGGGTGTTTGTGGGAAATTTAATACATCAGACTGTTGTTTAAAAATCGGTGACAATGGGGATGCCGTTCGAGAAATTGCCAATAACATCAGAAAGATAGCTCATGTACTAGTCCAAAAATGGGAATCAGTCATAACTGCTAGCTTGTGGGATAATGTGTTGGGGATAGAATGGTGGAAGAAGCAAGTTTTCTTCCTCTTATGCTGTTGGGGGTTGGGTTGCTTTCTTATAGAATTTTTTCCCAGAAGTTGCTAGGAAGCTGCTTGATGGGTGCTTGTGGGTACTCATGGGTGCTTGAGGAAGACAAAAGGAAGCAGCTAAGTCAGAGACAGGGTGGCACCCGGACTTTACTTCACTTTGGGCAGTTTTTGGCTCTTGGAGGAAACTGCCAGGGCTGCTCGGCTTTGGACCGCAGCGAGATCTCACCGGGCCCTTACCTGGAGCTCAGCTCGGAGTGACCCACTACTGTCTCTTCATGTGTCCCCCAGGATTTCGGAACCTGTTTTCTCCCTGCCCTGCCGAGAGCTGCTGCCCCATTACCCTGCACTCGCTGCTTCTTCAGTTTTGCTTGGGATTTCCCCACGCTGTGTTCTACATCCTGTGCCTAGCCGGGACATTTCTACAGCTCCAGCTACCGCTGCCGAGCCTCGGATACATCTCGTCCCCTGGGACTGCTGCTTGCTCTGGTAGCTTGTGACGGTACCAAAGGGGGAAAGGCGCCAGAGGAAAACTGTGACTGTGTTGTTGGGTTTTTTTCCTCTCTAGTTCTGTTTGTTGTTAGCACTATAGTTATTGTTGTTAACTTATCTTGTTAGATGCACTAGTAAAGAACTGTTATTCCTACCCTCACATCTTTGCCTGAGACCCCTTTAATTTTAGAATTATAACAAGTCCAAGGGAGGCTTCTGTTTTTGTTTCCCTAGCAGAAACCCCTGTCTTCCAAACTAAGACATATGTGCTACAGCTGGTTTAACATTTCTTCCTTGTTTGATCCCCTGTCTAATTCGGCTAATTACCAGCGTAGTTCAAGGCATGCAAGTGGTAACAATGCCTATAGACCCAAAATTGGCTACTTCTGGAACGGCACAAAAAATCATGGCATTAAAAAGGCAAAATAATATGGAAGACCCTTTTGAAGAAGCTAAGTTGATTTGTGAAAAAATGAACAAATACTGGAAGCCAGGAAAAAAAGGATTATTGCTCAAGCCAAATAATTTATAAATAGAAGAAGGGGGTATTGTTATAAATACATACTTTAGTTTTGGTTTTTCGCAAGTATTAAGATGAATGTTATATGTATAATGGCTTTTTGCTGTAGTTTTAGCATTTAAGTGTGGTGTGCCTGAATAGATAACTTCCAAGAGGGGCCCAAGCTACTATCAGCTTTCACCGCCTGTGAAAGAGACCAAAGCCCAAATCAAAAGATGATAAAAAGGAATTAAAACTGAAGAACGCATGCTCGAAAAAGGCGGACCCAAGGAGTGGCCATGTAAAACAGTTCAGAGAAACATGGAAATAAGTTCTTTGAAAAGTTTGAATATGCATATAGATCTGTGAATATGTAACAGGCTGGTATATTTAAGGGGGTGTCTGGGACACAGCAGGTGTGCTCTTGGCAAAGTGCCAAGGCACCCGGCCATTATAACCTTTGCTTTATTGTTTGTCTCTTATTGTCTTTTATTAAACTCTTTAAATTTTACCAGGAAAGCGAACCTCGTTTTTCACAGCCTTGAGTTCCTCCTTCCAGAATTCATGCATACAAATTCTATCATAGTAAACCTGTATTTAGAGCTGTGGTGCTGGTGTTGGTAGGGGGAATACACACTAATACACACAGTAGTCCTTATGAGAGATTGTAAAGTTGTCAAGGTTTTCATGGAGTGTAAAGACAAGTTTTCTGAGTGTGAAATGGGCTAATATGAGTTTTATGGGGCTACCCATTAGTCCTCTCCGATAGTTCAAGAGGATTACTTGGGGTAATAACTTATCTCAGTGTTGCTGAGGAGAGGTTATTTCCCTGAAAGTGTTCAGTTCAACCTTTAGCAACCCATCAGCCCCACTAAGCCATTGGCCCATGGGTTGTAAGGGTGATGGAATGCCAACCTTCATGTTTATCTGCCCAGACATGAACATGATGGTTCTTGAAGCGCAACGTGTCTGATTCAGTTGTTATGGGCTGTACGTGGGCTGACTGGGATGGAGTTCACTTTCTTCAGAGCAGCCTGTATGGTGCTGTGCT
Organism: Certhia americana; assembly: GCA_018697195.1. Lineage (NCBI taxonomy): Eukaryota > Metazoa > Chordata > Aves > Passeriformes > Certhiidae > Certhia > Certhia americana. The sequence goes on along the minus strand of JAGMWU010000027.1, from coordinate 9,272,035 downwards.
CTGCACTTGTGGCTAAAACAGTATTGTTATATATGGGTAATATTATGAAAAATGAGGTTCACTTTCCTGGTAAAAATTTAAAAGTTTAATAAAAGACAGTAAGGACAAGACAATAAAGCAAAAAAAAAAAAAAAAAAAAAAGATACATCTGGGTGTCTTGGCACTTAGCCAAGAACACCCACTATCTCAGAACACACTTCTTTAACTGCACCAACATGTTGCATATTCATAGACCCTCATGCATTATTTAAAAACATTCCTTTGAGTTCCCCCCCCAACCTGTCCTTCTTCATTCCATTTAATTTCTCTTGGTGGCTCCAGTCTGTTGCTGATTCTCTGATAACAGATGATTGATTAATTCCTTGCCTGGAGGGGTCTGGTGTCTGTCATGTCTTCTTCATCCAAATAGGATAATCCAAGAATGTGAAGAATTTTCTGATTATCTTTTTACCATTCTCTGAGATAGTTACAAAAGCTTCTTACATCACACTACTAAGTTTTGTTAATAGTGTAAATACAAGAGACTATATTAATACAACAAAGTTTTTCTACATTATACATATAGCATTCATTTTAATATTTGCAAAAAGCCAACTTTATAATATGCATTTATAACAATTTCCTCCTCTTCCCTTTTTATAAATCATTTGGCTTGAGCAATATTCCTTGTTGCCTAGCCTCTATTATTTGCTCATTTTTACACATCAATTTTACTTCTTCAAAGGGGTCTTCTGTATTATTCAGTTTCTTTAACACTATGATCTTTTGTACTGTTTTAGATGCAGTCAATTTAGGGTCTATAGGCATTGTTAAGATTTGTATGTTTTAAAGTACACCAGTAATTAGTTGAATAAAATGGGAAATCAAACAAAAATTTCAGATTATCTGTAGAACATAGAAAAAAAAGTCTAGCTTTTCCTACCATTCTACTCCTAATACGTTATCCCACTAGCTAGTTTTTAGCATTGGTTCCCATTTTACATACAGGTACTTAATTTGGATGGGTTATACTAGTGACTGTTGACATAGATGTGGATAAAAAGGAACCTCAGTTTCTTTCTATATACAGTTTCTGGTAGCATTTGTGACATGACTTTGTTGGTATCCCATAAGGGAAAAGAAAAAAAAAAAAAGAGTGACAGAAAAAGGAATAATAGAGGTCTGGTATGGCTTATACCTCTACCTCCCATGTCTATGTGGTTGCTACACATAGCAGGTGTATATTATCTTCTTGGTGACAAGTACAGTGACCAACCTGGTCTTGCCCTCTATTTCTTTGTCACTTCCTTTTTGCTAATTTCCAGGCAAATCGGTTTTGACACTCCTTCATTGTTCCTCAGGTATTTCCCATTCAACAGGCACTAGTAAATTCCATTCACAAAGATATATACACACATTATTAAAAGGCATTAAAAGTCACTTGATCTCTAAAGTCTTAAAGGCAAACTGCAAAATCCCTCTTGGAACAAACAACTAATTGTGCTGACCAGACTGCACCTTGAGCAAAACTAGAATAACTGTATCTTTAACTTAACCAGTTAATGTACTATGACCCCCCTGAACGGTGATACTTAGCTCTTTGGGTGTGGTGGGGAGGGAGAATTTTACTGAGCCCTTAGGTGCTCTTAGGGAGGCTTTTCCCTTACTGAACTTAGCGGTGTCATTGTCCTCTCCAGGGGACCAACTCTGACACCATTTACACACTTTTTGGTGTCACAGCACCTTTTGGAAGTCTCTACCTTTTGGAAATGCAGTCAGGACTGAGGGACAGGTTAAAAGGAAAATTAAAAGAGAAAAATTTACTCAATAACAAAATAAGCTAAACTGCAGATTCTGAAAGCAGAAAAACTATTTTACCCCTTTACTTCTTTCTTCTCTACTAGTGTACTACGGGCTGTTCTTAACTTCTCAATTTCCAGAAAATATCCTGAGGCCAAAGTTCCACAGTGCTGAGAGCTCTGGTGGGCAGGTCCCCTGCCCAGCTTGTTCCTGGAGCAGGAAGACAATGAACCCCTGATATCCCTAAACACCCCCCCACCCCCCCCCCCCCCCGCTCTAGGAAAGCCCAGGAAGCCACACACACCATGGGATTTCTCTCTCCTTAGGGCAGATACCTAACTTCCAGGTATTGACTTGAGAGACTAGGAACTCTTCAGAAACCTTGATAAATACTCCCCTCTGATAGCAAACAGTACTATCAGTTCTGTGAGATAGGCCTCATCTGCTAAAAGCTGGAAAACTAAGTGAAATGAAAAGTCATTTATATTTAACATTACAAAGTTAACTTTGGCTTTTTACATTTGTAAATACAGTGATCACAGCTTGGATCACTTGAAAGTCCATTTTCTTTTCAGCTGTGAAGATACAGGAGTGTGTAGGAAGATTTGCTGGACTAGATTATTTTCTACTATTCCTTAAGTATTATGCAGATAAGTGAAGCAGAAAGTTCTTTGTCCAATGAGAGATGTAACACCAATGTTCCCAGACATGCTGAACATTTGTGCTCTTTTTCCTGCCCAGGCAGTGAGAAAAGCTCAAAGGGAGGGAGAGGAGGGAGAAGAGAAGCTTTTGGCTCCTTGCCACTGAAACGGGCACAGGCATGAAGGGTCAAGGAAGACTTTTCTCTGTGAGGGACAAAGTACTGCAGGAGGTTCTGACACTGACAATACTGATGGAAGTTGTAATTCACAGGTTAAAGCCAGAATATGAGAACTCTCTGACCATAACAGTCCTGATCCTCCTGTTTGAAGTGGAAGTATTCCTTCCCAAAGGGGTACTGGAGGTGTCTCAGAACTTGTCTAGGCAGCACTTGAGACCACTGACAATATGCTTGGCCTTATTTCCCAGTTAGGTGTGGCTCTTTGTACAATCTTTGGATCATTTGGGTCTCCCCAGTTCATTACTACCCAGTCCCCAGTTAAGAATCAATTTGGCATCACCCAGTTCAGATGTTATAGTCCATTCTCAGGTTCCTCCACATGTCCTCTGATCCTGCTGGCATAGTTCCATCCTCTCTCCTTGGTCCATATCACTGCTTCAGTTGTCAGCAGTACCTGGAAAGGATCTTTCTATTGTGGAGTTAAAGGCTTGTTCTTTCATTGTTTTCACTAGTACCCATTCTGCTGAATGGATACTATGGATTTTAAATTCTAAAAGTGTGGTTTGAGGGATTATCTTTTTCAACCACAGATTTTTAAGTTACTGTTATTGTGGTGATATATTTTCTAATCTAAACATACTCTTATAGGGTGTTACTTCCAGGTTTAACCTGGGTTGTGTTTGGACTCTCAATAGAGCCAAAGATGCACATCTTACCCATGGCATTTGGGCATTAATTTTGTTAAAAATTCCTTTTAAAAAATAAATTCCAATTTCATCCATAATTCTCAAAAAAATGATCACACAAAGCCTGAATATTGCAATGGGTTTTTTAAGTGGCTTATTAAGTAACTGCCTCCCATGTAGGAATTTTCTGTTTCCTAGACTCTAATTCCTTTTGTTCTGCTTCACTAAGTTTTGAAAATTCCAATTCTTCCTTATCAAAAACTAAAATTATCATAAATCTTTTGATCCCAATTTTTTTCTTTTTGTTCTATCAAATTATTCCCCCTTACTTCTGAGGTCATTCCCCTTTGGTATCTTATGATTATTTCTTAAGGCAATTTTAATGCCTCTAAAATGTAAAAAAAATGACCCTCTCATGTATTAATCCCGTTCTTCCCAAATTTTCCTAAAAGTATGTACTACCCCAAAAGCATACTTAGAATCAGTATATATTTCTTTTTGTATTTTGAGCATATAATTCACAAGATTGAATTTACTAATTTGAAAGTAAATTTCTTTTGACATTCCTTTCTTTCGTAAACATTAAATGAACAATCAACATATATTCCTTCCCCTTCTAAGAAGGCTTGTTCTATCAAAACTCCTCTCCCTCTGGTATAACTCCTATTCCCAATAGTATCTCTAAATCTTTTCCTAACATATTTTTACCCACTTCAGGAATTAAAAAAATATCTCATATCCATATTCTGGTATTTCTCTTAACTGTTACATCTTTAATGATAAAAAATTTCAAACCTGTTTTCCCCTGCCCCTACTATTTCTAAAGTATCACTATTTAGTTCACATCCTCTTGGTATTTCCATTATACACATTTTTTCTGCCCCAAGGTCTACTATAAATTATAATACTTCCTTCTGAGAGCCAACTTCTAAAGTTATCAAAGGTTTTAGGTTATATTAATCTCCTAGAAAATAGAACTCACTATTTCTCAGTTCTTTTCTTAGGTGTTTTTCCCAGAACACCGTCGGGTCCTTCTCAGGTGGGGCACACCCCTCCCACAGTGTCTCCCCTTTCCACAGCAGACAGGCATCCTCAGTCCCCCTGAATAGTACCTGGGCTCCGCCCCCTCTCTCCTCCCTGTTTCCAAAACTCGAATGTTTGGAAGGGAAGGGACCATTGAGATGTCTCTAGGTTCCAACTGAGCTCTCCGTATCCTGATATGGTGCTCTTCTACAAAGAAGGGGACCCACCTGGACATCGGGAGTCGGAATTTCTAAGGGGATCAGGGCAGGGGTCAATAGTAAAGCCAGGGCGGAGGCTGACAACCAGACACAATCCTCCAAGGCAAAGGGAGTGAAACCGGAAGTCGGCACGGGGGCCTGACCCTCCGACGGGGCGGAGGTGGGGGCCGGGGCCGGAACTGCCTGAAGGACAGGAGAAATGTCATCTGGCAGTAGCCGGACCCCTGTCGTTTCTATGGCGGGCGGGGCGGCCGGCGTCAGCGCGGACAAAGCAGCCGTGGCGGGTGAAAAGAATAAAAGGGCCAGGAGACCTTCTGCTCCCTTTTTAAGCCTTTATTAGATTAGCCTGGGTGGGGGCTCAAAGGGTCACGCTCACCGCCACTGCTCCCTGTGGACAACGAGGAGGAGGTGCAAGCAGCTTTGCCTGAAAGCAGAGCTGGGGGCTCCAACCTCACAGAAATCCTTTAAAAGATTTCCAAATTAAGTTTGTCGAGGTCTAGGTGGTGACTCTGAGCGAGTTTTATTCTGGTTATAGCGAGATAACCAAATGGCTCCACAGATAGTCTGTTGTTCTGCCCAGTCTTGCAGCGTGGTTTTGTAAAATATTTGTGCATCGGCTTTCAGGCTTCAGGGGTCTGCATACGGTGGTCTCACTTCCGGTAGTCGCCTAGATCCATGGGAGTCCACATGGTTTGCATACCGGGTGGAGCTATTTAGATCTCATGTGTAGAGGAGCAGTGGGGGCGGGATCTGATGGAAACAGGAACAGGATACAATGACTTGGGAGAGGGGATACTGGAACACAGAACAGGATACAGCAACTTAGGGTAAAGATACAGTGGGGTACAAAATAAGTGTTTTTTATTGATTAACATGATTTAATAGTCATACTAACTATTAACACAACAAAAACATTAACTATGCAACAATAGCATAAAAAACCCCCAGTAACTCTTAACTTTTTCTTAACAGCGGGGACGGTTGAAACGGTTGTGGGAGAGGCAGCCGGGGGCGGGACAGCAAACGCGGCGCCTCCCGCGGCGGGACCGAGGTGGCTCCTTCCCCCGGTGGCCTCAGGCACGAGCAGCCATGTGGCGGGGAGAACGGGCGGTTGCATGGGTGGTGGGCAGGGGCACGGCGGGGAGAACGGGCTGCGTGGGCAGCCGCGTGGTGGGGAGGACCGGCAGCGGCACGGCCGGCGCGGGCTGCACGAGCCACGTGGCCGGCGCAGGCCGGAGAGCAGACACAGGCTGGGGAGTCCCGAGCAGGGTAGCTGGTGCTGACAGGGGCGAGGGGACCGGCGTGGGCACGGGCGGGGGAGACAGAGCTATGGATAATACTTTCAGGGAGTCCCAGCCCCTCTCCCTCCTCTTCTCTGCCTGTTCTGTCTCCGGGGTTTCCGATATCTTAAGCTCTGTATCTCTAGCCCAACAAAGGGCACACTCCTTCTAGATCAAACAGTTCTCTCAAATCCACTAACATGTTCAAGGCTTGGCAAATCCAAGTCTCTTGGGACGCATCTGCTGGCACCCCCTCCTCCCTTTCTTTCCCTGAACCAAATTCATGGGCCTTTTTCTCCATCTCCTCAGGACTCCACTAGCTCATTTCTGGCCTCTGTTTCTCCACTCTCACCCACTCTCCTGATAGCCCGAACACCACCTACCCCCCACAGCACAGGAACCATTCTTCTCCAACAATACAATCTACTTCCCTCCAGAAAAACAAAGTTAAACTTTAAAATCAACAATCTATAACACATATACTTTTATTCATTCCTATTCACTCCCACTCACAACAGGACAACACAAAATATGGTACCTTTTCTTTTAAGTTACTTGTTAACATTCACCCATGGGCATTGTAAGATCTCAAATGTTCTAGGTTTCTTGGATAAATCCTCAATTTGGCAGTATTAAACCCAAATTTCTTGTATCAGTCCTCAACTTGGCAAAATTTTAGGGGTCCCCACTTTTATCCCATTTCCTAGTGAATTGTGCTAGAAAACCCTGCTCCCTTTTTCTCCAAAGGGGTCTAACCCCTTCCCTGAGACCCAGTCCCAGTAACCCCGGGGGATCTTCCACTCCTTTAACTTTCTCTTCATCTCTTTACTGGCCGTTTTTTCTCACGAAAGAACGGAAACACAGCTTTGGAGACTCCTCACTCACTTCACCCATCTGGGTATACCCAGTCAGCATCTCACTAGCACACCTTTCATCCTCCATAACCGCTCCCCTGAAAAATACTTTACCAATTCCTTTTCTTTTCCAAGTCTTTGTGCACAAGAATTATGGGGCTAAATACCACGGTTTCTTAAGGAGCCTTTTTCCCTTTTCCTTTATTGTCTCCTTTCTTTTCCTATGGGTGTTTAAACCTGCTGTCCTGGTTTGGCCTTATTGGAGAATTTTGTAATATTGACAGATGATTAAATTAATGAGAAGGGCTGATACACCTTAGTGAATACACATTTTTAGGTGAAATTCTGGAAATCTGCCCCCTTCTGATTTCTGCTGGTGTGGGAGGTAGGAGGCCTGGCCCAGCTTCTTCCCATGTCTGGGCTGGGCTGAGGTTCCCCCTACCCTCCCCTGGCACCCTTGGCCAGGCAAAGGGGAAGGAGAGGTGGGGGGTTAGGCTGGCTGGTCCAGTCCCCGGCTGCTAAGATTTGCTAATCCAGGACAGCCCACGCAGCAGAAGGGAGGGCTGAGCTAGACCTGGCAGCTGCCAGGCAGAGAAAGGGGAGGCGATCAGCCTTGGCGTGTTACAGCTGAGGCCTGAACGGGCTGAAAAAAAACCCCACAAAAAGCATCCTAGCCTCCCTCTTTCAGCACAGCTGGAATTGAACATAGCAGGGCTTGAGATCCTGGCCCAGCTCCAGCACAGCTGCAATTCATCACAGGAGTGCCTTGTCTCAGCTGTGGCCTGTGTTAACTCTTTCATTGCTCAAATGAGATATGAAAGCCTCCATCCTCTCTTGAGTAAGGGAAAAAAAAAAGTGAAGACATGTAGCGAGACCACATGAAGGTATTAAAGTCAGCAAAGGAGTGATGTCCCAAATGAAAGAAAGATGAGGAGATGCTTCATGTTTAGATGAAAAATCTCTTGTAAGCTGTGGTGATGGACCATAATATATTGAAATATTTCCTTTAAACCATAGAGAAGTATGGGGAGATGGAAAGTTCAAATTGTGGACCTGAGCAAAGGAATGCAGTGTTAAGTGAGCCAGTGTTGAAGTGACTGTGATTGTCATGGGAGGAGCTTCATGACGTGAATTTTTCCAGGCAGCTGTTGTTCGTGAAGATTGAAACCATGAGAGAATTATTTTCTTGTGGGGGAATTTCTCCATAGCAAATGAGAGATGCTCCTCTCTCCCTAAGTGAACTGTAGAAACACTATTTTAGAGGTGGAAAATTGACTGATATTTCTGGGTGTTGTTTTCTGTATGTTGTCAGTGGGAAAGAAAGTGTGGGGAGGTAGGAGTGTACTGAAGGTTTCATTCTGATTCTTGTCTTTTCTTTTTTTTCCTTTTACTGTTAGTTAATAAAGTTTTATTCCTTTTAAGGTTAAGCCTGCTTTGCTCCTGATTGGGAAATTTTAAATTGGCGAAACAAAACCACTACATGAATTGGTGTTTCTGCCTGATTTCGAACTGAAACCATGACACCTGCAAACCCCAATCCATACCAGAAGAGACCAAGCGAGGCTGCCAAAATCAGGCAGGGCACCTCCCTGCTCTGCATCCCCTGGGGTCTCGGAGGCGAGGTGTATATCCTGGGACAAGCCCCCAATTGTGAAAAATGAGGTTCACTTTCCTGGTAAAATTTTAAAAGTTTAATAAAAGACAGTAAGGACAAGACAATAAAGCAAAAAAAAAAAAAAAAAAAAAAAGATACATCTGGGTGTCTTGGCACTTAGCCAAGAACACCCACTATCTCAGAACACACTTCTTTAACTGCACCAACATGTTGCATATTCATAGACCCTCATGCATTATTTAAAAACATTCCTTTGAGTTCCCCCCCAGCCTGTCCTTCTTCATTCCATTTAATTTCTCTTGGTGGCTCCAGTCTGTTGCTGATTCTCTGATAACAGATGATTGATTAATTCCTTACCTGGAGGGGTCTGGTGTCTGTCATGTCTTCATCCAAATAGGATAATCCAAGAATGTGAAGAATTTTCTGATTATTATTTTACTATTCTCTGAGATAGTTACAAAAGCTTTTTACATCACACTACTATTTTGAAGTTTTATTAATAGCAGAAATAAATGAAACTATATTAATACAACAAAATTTTTCTACAATATACATATAGCATTCATTTTAATATTTGTGAAAAGCCAACTTTATAATATGCATTGATAACAATATGATAATTAGCTCTCACAATTAAGGGATGAATTTTGTGTATATGTTAAAAGAAATTTTATTGATACATAGTTATGTTATTGTAGTTTGTTGTTTAGCTACCCTCTGTTCTCCCCATAGTCCCCTTTCCCCCTCGGTATTGTTGCCACCAGACAGCCTTGGTTGTGAAAGACTTGTGCACATGTGCCCCTTGCATGAGGCAATTGGGAATAGGAAATGCTTGTTGCTAAGGAGGCATGGCATGATAACACCTTGTTGTGGTTTGAACAACAGGTGTCTGCTAAGGAAGGCAGGAGCCTCCCTTGGAATGGAGAATTTAAACCCCCTCCCTCCGAATTATTATAACTTTGAAATTAAGGGGCTCTCAGGCAAAGATATGGGAATAGGAATAACAGTTCTTTATTAGGGGAACTAAAATAAACAATAAACCACATGCAGTATTAAAAAAAAAAAAAAAAAAGAAAAAACAAACAAATATAAAAACAAACAAAACCCACTGACAGAGTCAGGATACAACCTGACACCCTGTGGGTCAGGGTGTTGGTGGCAGTTTGATTAAATGGTGGCTGCAGTCCTGGTGGCAGATGTGGCTCTGTTGAAGTGATGATCCTGTAGAAAGAGTGGATTTCTTTCACTGAAGGTCCAGTGGTGATAGATGGGCCTGGTCTTCCTCTGAGAATCCATTGGAAAGGCTACTTGGTGTTCCATTTCCCAGATTTTTATCCAGGTAGGAATACTTGGCTCCTCCCTCTGGATGGAGCATTTCCCAATGGAATGATGTAATTCTATCAGTGAGACTCACTGGCCCATTAGCAGAAGATATCTCCCTGGAGGGAGGATGGGTTGTGGAGGAGATAAGAAAACTGCCCTAGCAGGTTTTTTGACAGTTGGCCCATGGACAGACAATTACACCCCCACCTCCCCACCCAGTTTCAACAGATGGTGATAGAATGAATGGTTTTGGTTACATTTTGCACTGCAACGCATGACACACCTGACCTCCAATCAAGGTGCAAGCAGGTAGTCTCCAGCAATGTGTGGCAAAGAAGAGTTGATGGTGTGAAAAATGAGGTTCACTTTCCTGGTAAAATTTAAAAGGTTTAATAAAAGACAATAAAAGACAAGGCAATAAAGCAAAAAGATTAAACATGGCTGGGTGCTTGGCATTCAGCCAAGAACACACCTTACAATCTCAGAAACACTTCTGTAAATATACCAGCATGTTGCATATTCATACTCTCATGCATTATTAAAAAATATTCCTTAGAGTTCCCGCAACCTGTAAATCAACATTTATTTCTCCTTGTGGTTCCACTCCATCGCAGATCTGCTGATAACGGTGATCGATACATCCCTTCCCTGGGGGTCTGGTGTTACCATCATCTTAATCCAAATAAGATAATCCAAGAATGTGAAGAATTTCCTAATTACCATCCTCTGAGTTAATTACAAAAGCCTTTTTACATTACCATGTTATAGTCCAAGAAGAATATATACATTAATATCAGAAATAAAAGAATCTATATTAATGCAGCAGAGTTTTCCAACATTCTACATATAGCATTCATTTTAATATTTGTGAAAAGCCAACTTTATAATATGTACTTATAACAATGGACAGACTTTGGGAGGGGCCAGGGCTGGCTGATGCAACCTCAGGGATATAAAAGGCGGAGCAGCCATCTTGTAGATGAGCACATGGCAATTGAGTCCTTTGCTCCCAGTGCTGCTCTTTCTCCATATTCAGTCTTTTGTTCTATTTTTTGTTAAGGTTTAATAAACCTTTAAAATTTTAAAAGTGAGTGTTGTTTCTCACAGTATTGATAACACACCAGTGTTCTGGCTATTGCTGAACAGTGTCAAAGTTTCCTTACCAACTCCAGTTCCATCTGTGAGAAACAAGGCTCAGAGCTCTTTAAAATTTTTTAAAGTTTAATACGGGATAAAAGGGACAGTAAACAGCACCGGGTGCATGGCAAACTCCCAGAGGCACGTCAGCTTAAGACAATTTTCTTATATAGCTTTTCATTACATTGGTTAAATGTATATTCATGAGAATTTTACATATACAAACATTCCTGTGAGTTTACGTGGTCATGGAATTCTTTTGCTTGGTTCGACCTTTGACTCATCTTCTTAAAGTACATGCCATTCTGCAGATTAAATTTATATATTTTATCTCTTCACGAGGCCCAGTTCTGTGTTTTGACAGTTTTTGATAACTGGAGGGTGTCATGGTTTTAGTTTGAAACCATGCAGAAACACCAATTTTTGTCTCAGTTTTAGTTTGCCAATTCAAAATTTCCCAATCAAGAGCAAAGCAGGCTTAAACTTAACAGGAATAGAACTTTATTAACTAACACTAAAAGAAAAAAAGAAATCAGAAAGAAACCTTCAAAACACTTCTCCTCCCCCCACCAATTATTCACTTTTACTCCAATGTAGAAAGACAAAACCTGGGATTCATAGTCAGTTATCACCCTTAAAATAACCAGTTCTCAATTCATCAAGGAGAAAGGAGTCTCTCTAGGGTACCACAGAGATTTTCCACAAGATACCAGTTCTCTTGCTTCCACACTCCACACCTGGCCCGCCCGGGGGAAATGTTGCCATTTGTGAAGTCCCTTCCCATGAAACAGCCTGCCACAGCAGCTCATGGGCCATATCAGTTTATTAGGGTACAGTTTAAGGATGCCTCTTCTAGTATAAAACAAAAGTTCTCTTCATCTCAAGGAACGGAGGTCATCTTCCCTCAATGAGCATAGCTTCATCTCTCACTTCTTTAGTCTTCCTCTGTTCAATTTTCTCCAGCAGCTCACAGCTATGTCTAGAACCTTGCATCCCCCTAAAAAACACTCCATAGGTTACAGGGTATTTAAGTCCATTCTCTATGGCCTCACAAGAGAAGTCCAACCTAATCAGGCCACTCCTTTAATCTTCCTTTCTATTTGAGATTCTCTTCTCCCTTTCCCCCTGACATCAAGTCTCATGCTGTGTCTTTCTACATTTCATCCGGTCTCCTCTTTTCCTCTGGGTAAATTCATGCTTTGGAAGTTTCATCTGGTCAAGGAAAAAAATTCACACAGGCCGCAGCTGGTACAAGGCAGTCACGTGATGCATTGCAGTGGTGCTGGAGCTGGGCCAGGATCTTAATCAAGGCCTGGCTGCTGCCCTGCAGTTCCAGCTGTGCTGAGAGAGGGAGGCCAGGATCCCCCTTCCAGCCCAGTCAGGTTTCAGATGTCTCACGCCAGGGCTTCCTTCCTTTTTCTCTGCTTGGCAGATGCCGGGCCTGGCTCAGCCCCCGGTTGCTGTGTGGGCAGTCCTGGATTAGCAGATTTCAGCATCCAAGGCTGGGCTGAGCCTTCCTTTCCGCCCCCGCCCCCGCCCCGCCCCCCCCCCCCCCCCCTTCTCCTTTGCCTGCCAGGGGTGCCAGGGGAGGGAAGGAGGGGAACCTCAGCCTGGCCTGGCTCAGCCGTGGGGAACGGCCGGGCCGAGGCTTTGCCACTCACCCCCTCTGGAAACCAGAAGAGAGCTATTTCCGGATTCTCACCTTAAAATGTGTATTCACTAGAGGCGTATCCACACTTTTCATTGGTTTAATTAGATGTCAATATTACAAAATTGTCCAATCAGGGCTAACCCATGACAGAGGGTCAGTTGTCAATTCCTCCTTACGATGTTCATTTTCCTGGTTCTTTTCAGTGTTATCATACAGATAAGATACTCCACAAATACATTAAATCAACCTTCAGCTATTTCACACAATTATCTGAGTTATTCTCACCATTGTCAGTTACACAAATATTAGCTGCCTCTGAAAAAGTTAACATTAACACATAGTCTCTATTTTAATATTTTGTGAAAGACCAAACTATAATATATGTTTACCGTGCTAATATATAAGTTACACTGATATAGGGAACATACACACATGTGAAAATTCATTTTAGAAGCATATAGTGTGCTTAAGCAGGTGAAGGGGAAACAGAAGAAATATATAGCTCACTTAGCAATTTTCTTAGAACACATAAGAGTGTAGCAAGAACAACTCTTAACAGAACACATAGGAATTTAGTTGCCAAGTGAAGGCCATAGAGATAAGATGCATCTTAGGTGTGGTATATTGTGAAAAATCAGTAAAGCAGGACTTAGGCATTGTAAGGACTCGATAAAGCAGAAAATAAGGAAAAAGAGCAGCGCGCTGGGAGTGTGTGACCGACTGCCACATGTTCTCCCACAAAATGGTTGCTCTGCCTTTTATACCCCTGGTGCTGCGTTAGCCAACCTTGGCCCCTCACAAAGTCTGTCAGTCAACTCTTCACTGTTCATCGGTGGAGACTACTTTCTTGCAACTTGATTGGAGGTCAAGTGTTGTCATGTCTCACCTCCTTAGCAACAAGCCTTCCCTATTCCCAACTGCCCCATGCAAAAGGCACGTGTACACACCCTCCCTCCACATGTCCCCAAGAACCAAGGCTGTCCAGTGGCAACAATACAGGGGGTGGGGGAAGGGGACTATAGGGAGAACAGAAGACATCTAAACAACAAACTACAATAACAGAACCATACATCAATAAAAGTTCTCTTAACATACACAGAATATTCATCCCTTAATTGAGAGAGCCAATTATCATATTACCCACCTATAATAGATACAAGTCAGGATGATGTGATTTAAATTGTTCTTTTTGTGCCTGTTATCTGTACAGTTGGTAACCATGATTCAGGTTTTGTTACTGCATTAGGTTTAGTCAGGTCTGGACAAAAGACACTAGACACGAAGGTATCTCATTCAGACTCAGTTGTTTGTTATATCTTATCTATGGTACAGTCTCACGTGATGTGAGCTCTGTTTTGCAAGGCAAGAAAATGTCTACTCCTACTTAATTTCAAGGATGTTTAAACAATAAGCAAAACCAATTAAAACATGACACCTAATATATTTTTATTTATAACCCAATAAAAGATCACTCAGTGTCTGCAATGCGACTTTTACTAACCAATTAGAAAAGATCACCTAAACCTGATAAGAAGGTGGAAGAAGATAGTGAAGGACTCAGTCAACGCCCAAATCTCTCCATATTGTATCTTATATATATATTTTACGATTCTATATCCTAAAACCCCAAACCTTAAATATTTTACCCTGTGTCATTACACAATTCTATGCAACTACACACACACACTCTCAGTGCTATCATTCAGTCTTGGAAGCCGTTCTCATGGCCTCAGGTCAAAGGCAGTACCCATCTGAGGATCACTACCTGTCAAAGCAGAAAGCCTGATGCTTTCAGCATTCAGGGTTCCAACAAGGTTTGGCCCCAAAATGTGCATGTGGCTTTAGTCCAAATATATCCAAAAGCTCTTCATAAGAACAGCTTGTCAGGGTGTTATTGGATATGTGAAAATTAGGTAAGTTTTGCCCCTAGATAAAGATCGAGCCTGTGCCCTTGGGGCTGTAATTCCAAACATAACAATATTTGATCATATTGAGGATTACTGAACATATTGAAAAGCAAATTTCAGATGCAATGTCAGCCTTACAAGAAGAAATCCATGATTTATCTGGTATAATTGTACAAAATAGAATGGCTCTCAATTTCCTACTAGCCACACAATCATTAACACTAGTTGTTTTATGCAGAGCAGAGTGAAGGAATTAATAAGGATTTGGTTGAAGTTTGGAAGCAAACTCAAATTCTGCATGAGGTAGCTTTCAAAAGGCTCATTGAACTTTGAATATACCTTCCATACACTCACTTTATGGTTACCGAACTGGACCTGGATAAAAGGAACTGTTTGTACTACTTATATCTCTAGTTAGTCTTTGCATAATAGCTGGCTGTATGATGCGATGCTGTAGTTGAATGTAAAGAGTAGAGACTAGACAAGACTCTAAAAGGGGGAATGCTGCCAGAATGATTTTTGCTTTTATGTATTCTCTATATTCTTTACACATATATTCTAGCTGCATTGTTGTGTAGTTATATAGTTCCTAGCTATCCCCATTACTTTTTCCCACCCTGATAGGCAGAAAGACAACACATAGACCCCAATCCTATCTTGGTTTTTCCTGGGAACCAAGGTTGAGACCAGCTCTTCGAGACACATTTCCATAAAAAAAGTTTAGTTCCCATCTGAAGGGGGAGGATTTAGGAGGGGCTTGAACCAAAGAGAAATTGCCTAACCACTTATGTGTCTATTTGGTGATTTTTTTTCAATTATGCTAATTAGCTAAAGTTATAAAACTGTATTCACCCCATGCAGGCATGGGCATTTTGTGGACATTTTCCATATCTGCCCCTGGAGGCTTTCAATAAATAACAACCTTTATATTACCTCCTATACTAATATTATCTCGAAAGTGTGTTGTTTCATTTCTAGGTTCTTTAAGGCATCGATATGTATAAGTGTCAAGCTTTCAGTTCGAAACCAGGCAGAAACACCAATTCGTGCAATGGTTTTAGTTCGCCAATTTGAAATTTCCCAATCAAGAGAAAAGCAGGCTTAAACTTGAAAGTAATAAAACTTTTTAAACTAACACTAAAAGAAAAAAACAAGAATCAAAATGAAATCCCCCAAAACATTTCTCCCTCCCCACCTCTTCACTCCAATATAAAAAGACAAAACCTGGGATTTTCAGTCAGTTACCACCCTTAAAATAATAATTTCTCAATTTACCATGGAGAGAGGAGTCTCTCTTGAAATACCAGAGATGTTTTTCACAAGATACCAGTTCTCTTGCTCTCACACTTAAGGAATGGCCTGCCCAGGGGAAAGAAATTTCTCATTGTGAAGCCCCTCCCCTGAGACAGCCTTTCACAGCCACTCATGAGCCATATCAGCTTATTAGGGTACAGTTAAGGATGGTTTTTCTAGTATAAAACAAGAGTTCTCTTCATCTATCTTATCTTCATCTCAAGAAACAGAGGTCATCTTCTCTCACTGGGCAGAGGGCATCATCTCTCATTCTCTCTCGGTCTTCCTCTGATCAAATTTCTCCATTCGATCACAATTACATCAACTCACAGCTATGACTCGAATGAACTTTGCATCCCCCTGAAAGCATTCCATATGTTACAGAGTATTTGGTCCATTCTCTATGGCTTTAAAAGAGCAGTCCAACCTAACTAGGTAACTCCTTCAATCTTCCTTCTAACTAAGGATTCTTCTCTCACTCTCCTGATATTAGTTCTCATGTTGTGTCTCTTTACATCTCATTCGGTCTCTTCTTTCTCTCACTTGGGCAGGACTTATATTTTAGAAGTTTCATCTGGTCAAGAAAGAGTTAAAATTTCTCCCAGGATCTCTGCCAGGCTATAGAGCAGTTCATGGTGTCATATTTCAAAGCTGTGCTGGGGGGGGCAAGATCTCAGGGGGCCTGAGCCAAAGTTCAATTCTGGCTGCACTGAGAGGGGGCGGCTAGGATCTTTTTCAGCCTGGTCAGGACTCAGTTGTGACACGACGAGGGCCGATTGCTTCTTTCTCTCTCTGTACAGCAACTACATCATCCAGCCCC
>JAGMWU010000027.1:9242505-9255529 GCA_018697195.1 Certhia americana | reverse complement strand
AGCCTGGACCTGCCAGGTCGGGGCTCGGTGGCCTCCTGGGGAGGGTCCCGGCCGTGCTGGAGGGACCGGACCGGGCCGGGCCGGGCCTGTTACCTGTACTCAGACCAGAAGAGAAAAGAGAGCTTTCCCGGGCTTTGTTTTCTTGAAATGTAATATTCACAGAGACGAAATGCCTTCCAATTGGTCCAATAAGATGCCAATTCAAAGCCAGCCAACTCACTTCCGTGGGGCTGGTCAAAATAACACAATAAGTAAAACCAAAAAATTATTGTTAGTGTAATTGAAAACTTGAGAGTCTAATCATTATTAGTCCGGATATAATTGTGACACGAAAAGAAAGAATCATAATGTGTTGCCCTTGCTTTTGCATGTTTGGTCTAGCCTTCTGATGTTTTGAACTTCTGGTGCCAGATTTCACACACACATTTTTGTAAACAACGATTACTTACATTCCTTTCTAAAAGGAAGTGAGAGTTGATGGACCTATGGTTTGACCAGTGTGGTCTCAAAGGAGGTCAGTTGTTTGACCAATCAAGGGGACAGTGTGTGTAACCTATATAAATCAGAGTTTTATAATAAACTTCCTCTTTTGCTTCTGTCTTGCTCGAAGAAAGGTGTTGTGTGCATGTGTGTTCGTTCGTGTCGAATTGTAACAATAATGTATTTCAAATTGCAACACACCCCCCCACACACACATCCACCCCTACCCCCACCCTTCTTAGTTTCTGTTCCTTTCACTGGTGTTATGCTTACTCCTTCACTGCTCTCCATGGCCAGGAGGAATATGATCATGTTGATGGCTTCTTTGGTTTTTTTCTTCCTCACTCTAGGTTTCAATTTGGGTCATGTTTATGTTTGCTAATACTCTTTTACAACTTTCTCTTTGATGGTGAATGAAACATGCAAGTAACCTTCATGCATAGCAGCTGACTGTTATAAGTTAGCTGTCTAATTCAATCCGACAGAGTCAAGCCAATTAAGAAAATTATTTTATTATGCAAGCAGCAATAAGCAAAACAGCGCTGTGGAGGCCAGGGAATCTCCTGCTCCCTCCAAAAGGCACAAGCCACCTCCCCGGTTCAGTCTTCGGTTTTTAAACTCTTCTTCTCCTGGTATCTGTGATTCATCCTGTTAAGGGTCATCTTCCTGTCTTCTGATGGCCATGGGGAGGGGGGGCATAATCCTCCTCTCTTAATCTTCCCGCTGGCTTATGCGAATACACAAAAAAACTTTTACACTGTCTGCAGACAGGATGCATGATGTTTTTATCTTGCTCCAAGATACCTTTGTTGATTCAGGCAGCTAGCAGCTCCCTCTCCCTCCCCTGCAAAGCCTTGGCCAGGTGTACAGTTAGTTAAGATTTGATTAACAAACTTGAATATATACCTACTACAATTTCCCCCTCTTCTCTTTCTCATTTTGTTTATCAAATTTTTGGAGCTCAGCATAACTTAACTCTAATTTTTTATCTTTTATAGGCTCATATTGGGCTCTAATTAGCATTAAATGTGCCGTTTCCAGTCTACTCTTCACTATTTCGATGACTTTATTAAATACACATGGTCTAAAGGTTAGCACTAGAATAACTAAAATTAAAGGTCCTGCAAGAGTAGACAACAACGTGGCAAGGTGGTAAGCCAAGGAGAATGGTACAACAATGTTATCCTAGCGCAGCACATAATTCTCTTTGTTGTAGAAACATGAGATTTAACTCTCTTTGATTTTGCAGTACTACTTTTGATAACGACTTCAGTGATTTTTCTAATGCACTAACCAGCGATGCTGCGTTACATTTGGGTTAGTTGAATTTAGTACTTGATAGGCTGGTGTTTTATTTTTTCTTTTTTGAATGAATTGTTTGGAAAATTTACTACTGGATTAGGTCTCACTGCTTGAGACTCAGGCACTGCCACTTCCTTTTTAATTAACATCAATTCTCCTCTATCAGTTCTTGGGTCCCAGTATCTCATACCCCATGTTTTCCCAGTTATCCAACCAGGATCTGTTGGTTGAGATACGTTTACATATATAAATTGTCAGTCTCTATAGGAAGGTTGAAGTGTTATTCTTCTACGGTGAGCCAAAACCATACCACTGCTAGGATCGTTTTTAGGGGGAGTGCATCTACTTGGATCCCATCTTATTTTAAGGAATTTATTAAGTCTTGCTCTTGGATCTTAGTGTGATGCAGTAGTTTCGCAACCCCAATATGCACAATAATAATGTCCAGGGCTATTACAATATCTTTGCCCAGGGTTAGAGCTTGGGAAGAAATAAAATCTTTTTTGGTTTAAGCAGAACTCCATAGGCACTATTTGCACACAGTAGGTGTAAAAGCTGGGTGCTTCTGGGGTAATAATGGTTTGAACTGTACTTTGATTTTCCCACTGAATTAAAGACCACTTAAATAGTTGGTGGAAGTTATTCTTTGCTTGTACCAAATTTACACAAATTAAAATAAATAAATACCTAATACTGGAGAGAACTGGTGGGGTTTTGTTTCTAATTAAAACTTTCTTTTCTACTTTATGTAATTTGGTTGTGCCTCTTGTGCCTTCCCCTTCTTACCTTAAGTACTAAAGCCTGGGGCCTCAGGGGCGAGTAATGCTGTTTATTGTTATACAGCTCCCTTGAGCGTGGCTTTTTTGTCTTTTTTCCAGCCTCCACTTCTTTACATCTCTGCCTCTCCCTTGCCTACACTTTTGCCTAGTGCAGCGAGGTGTATTATCTTCTCAGCAGCAAATGTATTCTTCAGGAGAGTGCTTTTTGTTTATTTCGCTCCTTATAGAACTCCCAGCTCTCAGCTTTTATTTGAGGTGTTATACAGGGAATTTAGGCACTATGGTTTTGCAAATTATTTGTAAAATCTTTGGGTGGGCTTCTCGAGGTTTGTTTGACTGCACGCACCCCTTTTCCAGGAAAATACTAAGTGTCAGAATTTCTCACTAGGCTCGGGTCTACAGACCACTTGTCTAGTGGTTACTAATAATTTTAAGGCATGTTCAGTTAATTTTCTTTTTCTTTGATAACTCTGTCTGTAATTACTACAATGATCCCACCAGTTTTTTTACACAAGTTACATTTTACACAAACAAATGGATAACAAATACAATCTTTTCTTGGGCAAAATATAGTCTTAGTCCAGTTCATTAATCCTTTTTCTTACGCAGCTTTAGCTTCAAAATCTCTGTATTTCTAAAGCTCTCTCACTGTTCTTTAGAGACTGGTCTTTTTACTGGCTGGTGTGCGTCCATCCTCGTTCTGCAGTCTGAATAGCAGTTTCTGTAGTGAGTAAAACAAGATAAGGCCCTTCCCAGCGAGGGGTTAATGAGGATTTGTTCCATGCTTTAATTAGAACTTTATCTCCAGGTTGTATATTGTGTCACTACTAGGCCTTTATTTTCTCTTAGTCATGAGCTGGGTTAAACATTGTTTAAGTTGTAAGTTTTCAACTCGAGGATGATTTCGAGGAATCTTTAGATCATAAGGCATTCTATACAACATTTCAAAAGGGGAAATTCTTACATTAGTATGGGGTTGTGTCTTAATATTTATAATAAGCATATAATAGATTACTGTAACCCTTCAAAAGAAATTTATAACTACCTTATACCACACTGTTCTGTCACTACATGCTTCTTGACTCCTTATTAAACTACTGTTCCAGTCCCCCTGTTTATCAAAATACACAAAGGAGTGGAAGTAAACAGATGAAGCTGCATGCTACACTTCTGTAAAATTTAAAGGTATCTAGCTGCTCAAACATGTGCTATAACTACAGACAGACTGTTGTAAGCTTAAACAGATTCCATTTATTCATTTGAAATTTCTTGATAGAAATTCTCCTCCTCTCCCAAAGGAAGAAGGGTAACAAACATTTCTGAAGCCTTAAAATATCTTCTCCTTTTGGTACAAGTTCTGTTAGAGAAAGACTTCACTTCTGTTCTAGCTAGATCACACACCTTTTATACCTGCATCAGGCATTAAGTTGCTTATACCAACAGCACAACTCTTCTGCCCATATGAAATGGGGGCGGAACTGGGGGGAAACCATATGGAAGTCCTAGTTTAGTCTGTAGAGGAAGATTTCCTGACCCTTTTTCTTAGGAAATTCCAGGATAACTTTTCATTTGCCAGCAACTAATAAGAAGCAGTATTTAAGGGGGTGACAGAAAAATGACATTTCTGAGTAAATCTTATGATAAGCTGTTGTACTAGGATCCCACTCTTTGTCTTTTTAAAATGTATTTCACAAATTAAAGAAACTTCAGTGTAGCCAAAGTGTAAATAAACAGAAAATTTCATGGTGTATTTGTACATATAATGTATAAACTTATATCAGCATTGGTTTGTGTAACAAACCAGCATGAGGACACAATAATTTTTTTCAATTAAAATACGATTGCCTGACTAAGAGTTTTGACCCTACATGAAAAACAAACAAACAAAATTTTTTCTTTTTTTTTTTTTTAGATAAGATATAGAAAATATTTCTTGTGGAAGACAAGTGATATAATTTTTCATTTATACTATGGAAGGTTGAGGTATAACTGTACTCCAGTATAATGTATACCAACAGTGATAACTTTAAATTAGTACTGTATAGTCTGGAAAGTAAAAATATAAAGTGTAAGTTTGCCCCATGAGTAAACTAATGCCTAGTACTCTGACCTAAGTAACTGGTTCTCTTTACAGTTTCTTGTTTGTATTTTCTCTACAAAATATTAGGAGATATTATGTGTGAGTGCTTTAACATTTGAAATTATAATATGTGTCTAAGAGTTTTGATCCTATGAGTTTCTTCTTTCCTGCCCATTCTTGTGCTAATAATCTGAATGCAGTTCTCTCATCAATATTAATAAATAGGAAAAATGGTTTCTTAACATCTGGTAAACTTAAAACAGGAGCATTTACCAAATCAGTTTTTTAAAATCTCTAATTGTTCATCATCTTCTTTTGACCACTTTAACAGGCCTTCTTTGGATACTTTGTTATAAAGAAATTTTACCTTTTTACTATAGTCTTCAATCCATTGTTTGCAGTATCCCAAGAGGCTTAGTAATTGTTTAACCTCCTCTGTATTTTGGTCTTCAAGCCCTATTTCCCTTACCAAAGGCAGTGGGTACTGTTTTACCTTAATGGGTATTTCTGTGTTTCTAATATTTACTATAAAAGGTTCAATATTTAACTTCTTATTCCGAATTTAGTGGGGGGTTCGATTATTACATCTTTTATTACTGGGACTTTAAAGGACTCTCCTTTTGTCCTAATGACCTGAATAGCTTTAGAGGAATTACAACCTTGGGGTAATTTCTGATCAGTAGATTTTTCTGCTCCCAAGTCTACTAAAAACTCGATTTTTTTTTTTGTTACTAGGGACCCACTTTTAATTTTACCAACGGCTTTGTTCTTTCTTGGGTCCCCAGCAAATAGAGCTTCTGACACCCCTAGTCTTCCTTAAACATTTTCTCATTCAACAGTCTCGTCCTACAATTCTTCTTCATATGTCCTTCCTCTCCACAGCAACAACAAGCTAATGTCTCCTGCCCTTCTCTCTGACTGCCACTACCAGCATTCCAGCTTGCTTCTTATTTTGACTCATCTTCTCTTCCAACATACACTTTCTGAGCTTCCTTCAACAATTAATTTAATCCTCGATCTAGCCAACCCTCTATCTTTTCCAGTTTTCGCCGAATGTCTCACATCTCCGTGCTTGCCTTGGCAACTACACCATGATGGTGCTTCTCAGGATACCTCTGTCCTGCCCGTGATCTTCTGACATTACTCCGGTCCTGTTTGGTTCGCTCTGTCCCGGTTTCTGCTTAAATTTGTCCCTCCTAGTTCTGTACTAACGGCCACCCCCGAGGTGAACAATTCTCTGCTCTTCTCCGAGTCCCTGCCGTGCCCTCGTGACGAGAAAAAAAAAACAAACAAACAAAAAAAACCCCCACCAAACCCAAAAAAACCCCAAACCAAACCAAACCAAACCAAAACCAAAACAAAACTTCCCCCCCACAGCTCTGTCTTCGGTCTCCGTGCGTCCTCTGTCTCCCCTGGGACCTAACGCCGCTCTGATGTCTCCCCTGGGTCTGCTTAATATTCTGAGACCCCCAGACCTCCTGAGCTGCTATTGCCGCCCGTCACTATATCCCCCACGCGCTTTTTTTTTAAATTTTTTTTTTTTTGAGTGGAAATAAAAAAAAAATCAAAAAACCCCCCTCTAGCTCTCAATTTTATCTACAAAGAAGCATATTCGCTTTTTTTTTTTCTAGACTGAATGGTTTTTTTTCGAATTTATATATATATATTCAGAGCCTGGCCCATTCAATCTTCAAAAGCCTCAAAAACTGTCCAGTAAAAGTGGTCACCTCTGATTTGTTTCTTACCTCTTACTTCTATACAGTAATGTTTTTTGGTTTTTTTTAATTTGCTCATACCCCACCTAGAAGGGCATTTATTCCAAGATTTGATCATTTAGCCCTAATGGACTGTCTGGTGGTATCCTCAGAACCACCCAT
This sequence comes from Certhia americana, assembly GCA_018697195.1. Classification (NCBI taxonomy): domain Eukaryota; kingdom Metazoa; phylum Chordata; class Aves; order Passeriformes; family Certhiidae; genus Certhia; species Certhia americana. The sequence goes on along the minus strand of JAGMWU010000027.1, from coordinate 9,249,011 downwards.
GGGATCAGAGGGCTTGCTTTTCCTCTGTCCCATCTTCCAAAGCACCTTCTTACACACACACACACACACACACACACACACGCTTCCCCTTGTTCGTGGCCCAATCCCTCACGGGTTTTTGGGAACCGCACTATTGAGGGTCCACACTTACTTCGCCCTTCCTGGGTGTCTCACACAGGCCCACTTCGGGATAACCCAACCCAAACCGAACGGATAACCAGCCTATACTCACACTTCCTGCATCTTCTTCCGGACTTCGTGCACAAAGATTATGGGGTTACCGGTTTTATTTGCTTATTGCCAAATTTAAAGTTCGTCGGTAAAGGGTTTGGCGTAGAAACACCTTGACAAGAGCTGCTTATGCAGCGGGGCGCCTCTCCTGTCAAGGGTCTCAGGCCAAATTTCCTTCATCCGAGTCACGGCACCATATTTGTTATAAGTTAGCTGTCTAATTCAATCCGACAGAGTCAAGCCAATTAAGAAAATTATTTTATTATGCAAGCAGCAATAAGCAAAACAGCGCTGTGGAGGCCAGGGAATCTCCTGCTCCCTCCAAAAGGCACACGCCGCCTCCCCAGGGTTTTTATACTCTTCTTCTCCTGGTATCTGTGATTCATCCTGTTAAGGGTCATCTTCCTGTCTTCTGATGGCCGTGGGGAGGGGGGGCATAATCCTCCTCTCTTAATCTTCCCGCTGGCTTATGCGAATACACAAAAAAACTTTTACACTGTCTGCAGACAGGATGCATGATGTTTTTATCTTGCTCCAAGATACCTTTGTTGATTCAGGCAGCTAGCAGCTCCCTCTCCCTCCCCTGCAAAGCCTTGGCTAGGTGTACACAATTAGTTAAGATTTGATTAACAAACTTGAGTATATGCCTATTATACCGACCACACTCCTGTCTTTACTGCATATTGTTCTCTGTTAACCAAATTACAAATGCTTGAAGTGTTAGCAATTAGCCACACAACTCCTTTTATTAATTTGCTGTATTACCACTGATAGTTATACAGGGCCTAAAGCATAAGAAAATACCAATTAGAAATAGTTTCTGAAAATTGTCCTGCCCCCAAATCCAGAACAAAGAATATTTCATAAACTTTAATGAATAACACACCCCCAAAAAAAAAAAAAAAAAAATTAAGAAAGAATTAAGACAGTCACCTGTTTGGCAGTTATGCTTGCTTTCCCTTTAAGGCCTTAAATGCTTATACACAGAAATCTCACTTTGTCAGTGCTGATATAAAATTCTGTCACAGCACAAATTAAACAAAAATAGTTTGCAATAGAAAAAAAAAAGCTGTACATAAAGTAGTTTGCTAATCAAAGGAAGATGTATTACTGTTTGGTCATTAGAGTGAGATCAGTTTTTTGTTTGCAACAGAAACAAAGCAATACAAAAGCAGAAAACTTGACTATAGCAAATTTGCAAATAGGTCTTTCAACAAGGAACACAAAGTTTAAGATAAAACTGCTGTCTTGCTCCTTCCACCTTTCCATTTCAAGGCACACTCATACATAGGCACAATCCCACTTTGCACTTGGTCAGTTTACACTGAAGTTAAATATTCAGTAGCTATTGATGAATGAGATGTTGCTCATGTTAAAGCTGAGTGGTATAATGGTTGACAAAATAGTTTGTGTAGGCTCAGTTTAAAACTTGAGGTTCAGAAAGAAAGTCATCTTAATCAAAAATTGGTAGCTTCTATTTAAACTCCAAGGATAATTTAGAGTCTCAAGAAATTTGGAAGCTTAGTTTTTAACCCTCTGTAGTGTTTCAAACAAACGAATTAGCTTTCATTGGCTCCTTCTTTACTTTCAAATTATACAATGTGCAGCCTAAAATTTGAGTATTGGGAAATATTGGAAATTTTAGAATAAGCTACTTGACCAATATAGGGATTATTTTTTAATTTGCATTTGTCTAGTTATTCCACTATGGATAAATTTATCCACCAGCATATAAATACTTTAACTTGTTTAGAAGTATATTGAATTGCATCAAGATTTAGATATATTGTCATGTATCTCCATAAATATTCAAGGTTGTTAATAAGACTAATTACCTTCTACACTAAGCAGCCACTAACAATATCATCCATCTCCCTACTGAAATGCAATGGCTGCTTTGAATTCTCTCCAAGTTTCATGGTACTCCATGTTATTCACAAAAAGTTCCATAAATTAACCTATTTCCAGAGGCAAAGTGACCTAAAATGTACAAATACCCAAGTGAATAGAGGTGCTTCAAAGGAAGGTAACATTTTTCATAATAGCTTTAGCAAAAATTCATATGTTGCATTGATTATGCCCCAGGACAGGACAGAACGATGGTAATTCAAATGGATTCCTCTGAAAAGATGCATCAATTTTTTGTCACGTTCTAGCCATATTGTCACAAAAACTTTTGAAAAAGACTGAAATTCGCCACCAATTTGAGATTGCATGCGAGTTTTTACAACATTCATTGGGAAAAATAAGGATCCCAACATGGCACCCAACAGCCCACCACAGATAAAGTCATTGACCAAGTGAGTGCTATAAGAAGTTGCTTCAGGCAGACATTGTTTGATAGGTCCTCGTAGGCCAAAGAAGAGGATATTACTGCTTCCATTACGGAGCAGAATAGGCACCAAACCCCGATAATATTCTCTAATCCCATAGACTTTTAGTACCTTGAAAGCCTGGTAAGTGTTTGTAAATTTGTCATGATGTTTGTAGTCTTGAAGCAAAGTCTGGACTCGTTCAAAAGGTGTAAGAAGGGCTTCTGTGGTCCCTGCAAGCACTGCTGCCATGCTGCAAGTTAGAAGTTCAGGTGCACTTGTGTGACTATGGAGCAAGAAGGAGAAATCTTCATACAAGCCAAACATTAGAGCCAAGGTAGTTGTTTTTTGCATTAATGGAGGAAGGATTCCACGATAGAGATTTCGAATTCCATCTTTCTGCAGCTGATGTACTGCGTCCTTTGTTTTCAAGCCATACAACTGTTGTCGAAAGAGGACCTTCTGGATGGGAAAGGTTACTACTATATTTGTGAAGGCTGCACAATAGCCACAAAGATAATGTTTACCAGAGTTACCCTTTATGTGATGGCTCATATCTTGCTTTGAATTTGTTGGGACACAGTCTTGTGAATCCATTTTTTTTTCCCCCTCAATATATATCTTAGATTTCTTTTCCTATGTCAAAAAAAGAAAAAGAATGTGAACAAAATGGCATGTGACAGTTTTTTTAGTTTACACACACATCATTTGCACACTGTTCAACATCACATTGTGCATCATTTTACATCCTGAAGAGAATTCATCGAATTCAGTGGAACAGTGTGACAAACTGTCCTCAACTGATAGATAATGCAAAATGCACAATTTTCTACACTACATCCAAGGGCCTGAAAAAACAGATATTTTTCTTCCCTTTATGTTTTGTTGGTTAGAACCAAACTAAATTAAAACAAATAGACATATGAAGCCCTCAAGTGCCACCTTACAACTGAAAACGTGAGGGAGAAATAGGAAGTTTACACATTAAGTTGCCAGTACAGTATGTCAAGGAATTCAAACACTGAATGAGCTATTCTAACACTAGTAAGATACAAATTACCAAGGTTTTGGAAAACACACACACTACACACAGCTCAGCATTACAAATTCTGAAAATTCCTGCCTATATTTCCCTGTGGCAGATAGCAATGAATAATTTAAATAGGTATTTAATCATCAGCATTAGTTTACTATAGAGTAGTAAAATAATATAGAAATGCTAAAGAATATGTTGAGTTCTGCTAGAGCTAAGGTCCTGAAGGCCACGGTGAAACAAGTTTCATTAAATAAAACTGAGAATTAGTCCTTAATAGGTGATACATGATCTGCCACTTGCATAATATTAGCGCCTTCAATGTTTTCCAAGGAACAGCACCATAGAAGTAATTTACAAAGGTTAAGCATTTTATCCTGATATGAAGTCATACCAGTAGTGAGGAATTCACATTAGGGAGGTTGTATCACTTAATCTATACTTATATATATTGTTCCTAGGATCAACTTAGTTCTATCTGCATATAGTAAAATAGTCACACCCACAACTAAGCCACTGTCTTATCTGGCACCCTACTTTTATATTAAGAGTTATACCAACTCTGGATAAATGTGTCATCCAGTAATACAACATGACAACCACAGGATTCATAAGAGTCTTGAATAGTCACCAGTTGTGTTTGCAATAGCAACCTGTGGCAAATATCACTTCTGATTTCTTTTGAGAAAAAAAAAGAACTCTAACTCAGTTTTATAAAGTATATATTTTCTCATGTAGTTTCAGTAAGTTTTCATGATTATGATTTGAGAAATTGTAATGATCAGGCAATGCAATTTTTCTCAGATGTGTTTATGACAGAACCTTTGCTTTCAGCCTTAATTTTGCAAGTGTCACTACACTGGTTTTGGCTAGGATACAGTTAAACTGTGAGGAAACATAGGTGGGACAGCCAACCCCAACTGATCAAAGGGATATTCCATACCATATGATATCATGCTTAGGATATAAAGCTGATGGGAAGTAGTGAATTAATTCCTGGATTTGCTTTGATTGCATGCATGGCTTTTGGTTTACCATAGAGCACAAGAGCCAGCAATCCCCAGCAGCAAGAAATCAGACAATGAAGGCATGGCTGAGTAGGGACCTGCTGGTAAAAACCCAAGGGAAGAAGCAAATGCACAGGCAGTGGAAACAAGAACAGGTAACCTGGAAAGAGTATATAGTTTGGTTGTGTAGGAATGAAGTGAGGAAGGCCAAGGCAAAGCTGGAACCAAACCTGACAAGGGACACAAAGAATAGCAGGAAGGGCTTCTACTGGTACATTAATCTGTCTATGTCAACAAGCATCTGGAGTGAATGGAGTTTCCCCTGGGGAGGGATGAGGAGCTGACTAGGAGCTTATGGGTCAGGATTGAAGGGAGGGCAGGGACAAGTGACATTATAATGAGGTGCTGCTACAGGCAGTAATCAGAAAAGGAAGGTCAGAGAAGGTGTAACCATCTGATAAACAGTGCTGGGAAACTCATAAAAATAGATGAGGAGAAGGCTGAGGTGCTTAACTTCGTTGCCTCAGTCTTTGATAGCAACCTCTCTCTGACACCTCTCAAGTGGATGGAGCACAGGATAGGGACTGGGGGAGCAAAGTCCCTCCCACTCTAAGAGAAGATAAGGTTCATGGCTACCTGAGGAACCTGAATGTACATAAGTCTATGGGACCAGATAAGATGCATCCCATAGTCATTGGCTGGTGGAGTTTCCAGGACACTCTCCATGATATTCAAAAAGTCATGGCAGTCAGGTGAAGTCCCCGGTGACTGGAAAAAGGGAAACATTGTTCCCATCTTTTAAAAGAGCAGAAAGGAGGACCCTGGGAACTAGTGACCTGTCAGACTCACCTCTGTGCCTGGGAAGATCATGGAACGGATCCTCTGGGAAGCTCTGCTGAGGCACATATAAGACAAGGAGGTGATCTGAGATAGCCAGCACAGCTTCACCAAGGGCAAGTCCTGCCTGACCAACCTAGTGTCCTTCTATGATGAGGTGACTCCATCAGTGGACAAGGGAAGGGTTACAGATGTCATTTATCTGAATTTCTGTAAAGCCTTTGACATGGTCCCCCATAACATACTTCTCTCTAAATTGGAGAGAGATGGATTGGATAGGTGGACTGTTAAAAGGATAAGAATTTGGTATGACGGTCACATCCAGATGGTAGTGGTCAGTGGCTCAGAGTTTAGATGGAAATCAGTGACATGTAGTGTCCCTCAGGGGTCTGTATTGGGACCAGTGCTATTTAATATCTTCATTAATGCCATAGACAAAGGGGATCTAGTGTACCCTCAGCAAATTTGCAGATGACACCAAGCTAAGTGGTGCAGTTGACACACCTGAAGGTTGGGATGCCATCCAGAGGGACCTGGACAATGTTGAGGAGTGGGCCCATGGGAATCTCATGAAGTTTAATAAGACCAAGTGCAGAGTGCTGCACCTGGGTCAGGGCAACTCTTGGTAATAATCCCGGTTGGGGAATGAACGGATTGAGAGCGACCCTGTTGCGAAAGACTTGGGGGTGCTGGTGGATGAGAGGCTGGACATCAGCCAGCAATGTGTGCTCACAGCCCAGAAAGGCAATCATGTTATGGGATGCATCCAAACCACTGTGGCCTGCAGGGCAAGGGAAGGGATTCTGCCCTTCTACTCTGTTGAGATCCCACCTGAAGTGCTGCATCCAGTCCTGGGGTCCTGTAAAAGACAGTCCCAAGTTTCCCTCATTTGCCTCACAACCGTCTCGAGGACAGACTAAGACCCCGAGGTCTCCATTCACTTTGGACAGGGCCTCTGGCCTGGTTAAGGCAGATGCTTGCCAAGCGATTGTTTGCAGGTGTGCTTGTTGTAGCCCATGGTACGCTGCTCCAGGCAGGTATTGGTGTGTAATGGTACGTCCTGCACATTTACATCTGCTTCTCGGG
>JAGMWU010000027.1:9221351-9242495 GCA_018697195.1 Certhia americana | reverse complement strand
ATCACTTTGGCCAGATGACACTTGCTTTGGCAAAAAACTATAAAGAGTGACTTTTCTGCAAAGGACTTTTGAGATCTCCCCATGGAAGGAAGACATGTCTATGGGCAGAAGACCTCGAGGACATTGTCTCTCTGTAGGTAGCTATACCCTTCTTTCTCTCTCTCTCTTTGCTTTCTTTATTTCTCTCCCTCTCTCTGTCACATAATTGTTGTTGGCACTCAATAAAAGTGCATTGCTGTGATTAAACTGAAAGTCCCCTTTGCTGTGTGTCTTTTGCACTCTGATATTGGGAAAATGAACCATCACGATCCCCGCTTGTACGAGCAAATCATGACAGGTCCTCAGCACAGGAAGAATGTCAAGCTGTTGGAGCAAGTCCAGAGGAGGCCACCAAGATGATTAGAAGGATGGAGCACCTCTACTATGAGGAAAGGCTGAGAGAATTAGGATTGTTCAGCCTGGAAAAGAGAAGGCCTCAGGGTGACCTACTTGCAGCCTTCCAGTACCTAAAGGGAGCCTACAAGAAAGATGGAGAGAAACTTTTTCCAAGGGCATGTGGTGATAGGACAAGGGGGAATGGCTTCAAACTGACAGAGAGTAGGTTTAGATTAGATGTTAAGAAGAAAATCTTTACTGTGAGAGTGGTGAGGCACTGGAACAGGTTGTCCAGAGAAATTGTGGATGTCCCATCCCTAGAGGTGTTTAAGGCTGAGTTGGATGGGGCTCTGAGCAACCTGATCTAGTAGAAGGTTCCCTGCCCATGGCAGAGGGGTTGGAACTACATGATCTTTAAGGTCCCTTCCAACCCAAGCCTTTCTATGATTCTATGATTAAACTGTCTTTATCTCAACCCATGAGTTTTCCCACTTTTACTCTTCTGATTGTCCCCCCATCCCACTCAGTGGGTCAGTGAGCAAGTGGCTGCATGGTGCTTGGATGCTGGCTGGGGTTAAACCACAACAGCCCTTTTTGGTACCCAACAAAGGGCTTAAAGGGTTCAGGATAATGGTGGATTTGATTGGGATATGATAGATGGAATTTATATCAGTTAGTGTTGTTTAGCTTTTAATGGGCAGGCTCCTGTACTTACCATGGGGCTTGCTTGTCTGACTGTAAATTAGAATCTATTGATCATGGCTGCTTTTTGCTGCTTGCTGTGCTGCTCATCTTCTTACTCTTCTGTGCCTGGGAACATTTTGATAACAGCAATGGCCATGTGCATGCACTAGCAGATGGCCAGGGCATCATTGCTGTTTCTGTGCTGCTGTACTGGACAGGCTAGAATTCCAGTGTGGACTCAGGTTGAAGGGACTGTGGATGAGTCCACACAGGAACATGACACTCTGAAGTGTCTGTAGCCATGGAGAAGTCCATGCCAGAGTGGGTAAATCTCAAAGCATATGTGCCTGTGGTTATGTCTGTGCCATAGCAGGTACATCATGAAGCTTCCGTGGCTGTGCATGAGGTCATACTGGAGGACCTCAAAATGTGTGGCCACGAATAAGCGCATGACAGAGCAGGTACACCCCTGGAGGGACTGCAGCCATGGGTAAGGCCATGTTGGAGAAGGTTTACTTCCAAAAGGACTCTGGCTGTGGGTAAGGCCAAGCTGGAGCTGGTGCACCTCAAAGTGACTGTAGTCTGTGGATAAGTCTAATCCAGAGGAATTACTATAGCAGGAACCACCCAAACCAGCGGAAGAAAAGCCTTACAAGAAGCAGTTGCAGTGCAGCAGTGACCCTGCCTGAGCTGCATCTGATGCCCAGTAGCTCCACACAACACACCACCTCTCTTGTCCTGAGTGACCACCAGAACATATGGACTAAATGAGCTCAATGGACATTTTGTGGATGTTTTGTGGACATTTTATGGACATTTTACAGGGGTGGATCATAGACCACAAGTGGTGGAGTACATGAGTTGCTTCCCAATTGAAGTTTATTACAAGGGAATAAGTTCTTGGAAGCTTTGGATTACCTGTGTTCCCAATATGCACAAATTTCTGCAGCCATTACAATAGTCAATTTCTGTGCAGAAGTCCACCCCACTCCTCCCCCCTCCCCCCCAGTTTCAGAACAAACTACAAGGGGACATAGACAATTATATTTTTGACATGTAACAACAAGATTATCTAGACCAGTGGTCTCCAAATTTTTTTAATCATGCACCACATTAAAAATCTTTTGAACATGCATCCTGAATATATGTATATTTATAAATTATACACATGTACTATTGTATTAATATATTATGTGTTATAAAATATGCACAAAAATAGAAATTAAAAAGTATGAGATAAAGGTGTAATAAATGCTATATTAAGATAATTTTTATTCATTAACACTACCAAAATATTTTCTTCCCATACCACAATGGATTGTCTTGTACATCCACTTAAGAGACCACTGATCTAGACTGTAATTGTGCTGTCCTTAGTAATCTAGCCAGAGACTGAGCAAAAGTCCAGAATATTCCCTGATCCAAGGTCCATCCTTTCAGGTTCCTATCACTTCCATACCATCCTATGGTATATAATATCTAGTCCTTCTAAGAAGACTAAGACTTCAGCAAAATTACCTGCCTAAATGACCATGGTTTTCAGAATGGCCAAACTACCCACAAGGAAAGAAAAAAAATATTTTGTACCAAACATCCCTTTATCTCTCTGTATTCATAACACTGGTGACAGATATTATGCTATGTGATAAAAAGCTTATCTACACACCACAAAAGAGAACAGAGAAAAAATGGCAGGTGGAGAAGCTTAAATAATATCCTATCCTGTCTCCTCCCAGGTCCATCACAGGAGAGCTATCAGCCCATCAAAGACCCAGCTCCACAAACCCAGAAGAGTGCAGAGGCACAAAGGCAGGTGAGCAACCCAAATTAAGGACTCAGAAACAGGCACCTCTCAGGGTGCTGTCTGGGCCCCTCCCAGGACTGTACCAGGAGAGCCTCAGCTCCAGTATCCAGAGGCAATATCCATCAAGATGAGTACAGGTAACAGAGGCAGGAAACAGATGCAGCAATTTGCACAGCAGTCTCTGGATTCTGCTTTGGGAGCTTCTGAGGACAGGGTCCAGGATCATTGGGGAAATCCTGGGAACCCTCTGAGAAACTTGCTACCAAATAAGGACAAGGTAAGGGAAGCTATGAGGATGTTGGCCCAAGGAACCTCTAGCAGCTTGCAAAAGCATAGTCAGCTGCCCAACACGGTGCCTGGAGCCTTTGTTAGTTACCTGCTGATTAGAGAGGGTCAAACTCTCTTTTAGCTCGTGCTAGGGAAAGGCCTATAAAAGAGCCAGGCCTGGAGTACAGCCTCCCAGAGGCAACAGCTGTTGCAGAGGGGCATCTTCATCACATTTCAAACCAGCCAATATGTTCTCAGGTATGGTGGTGACATGTCATAGGACATATTCCTCAGCAGGTATTAGAGCAGCTATCCCTGCCAGATAGAGCTTTAGATGGTGAATGCAGTCTTGTAAGTATAGGCTGTAGGGATTACCTGAGGCATTTCCCCGAGGGTGGAAGAGGTGGCTTTCTTTATTCATCAAGTGGAGGAGTTAGATGAGAAAGTCAGCAGGCTGTGCAGCATCACATATAGAGTCAGGATCTTCTAAGAGACACAAAAGCTTTAAGAGCCCTGGACCCCAGCTGCAGTAGAAACACAGACAAGAGTCTGTCTGTAGCAGAATGTCAGGTGCAGCCTCGGGGAAAGGTAAAAAATTACTTCTGGCAACAAGGAGAAGGCTACCAGCTCCACCAGAAGGCTTTTAACTATGGAACAGATTCACTACCCACAAAACTGAGGAGGAGTTGTGTGTGTTTTCAAGCAAATTACCTGGCCAATTGATGCTAAACCATGCAAGATCACCAGGAGGTAGTGGCAAGTGGTGGTAGTGGGACTCCCTGCTGCAAGGGATGGACGCACCCATCTGCTGACCTGATCATCACATAGAGATGTTTGCTGTTTGCCAGAGGCATGAATCTGAGATGCAATGGAAAAACTGCTGAAGCTTGTCAGACCCTTTGACTATTATCCCCTTCATAGAATCATAGAAAGGCTTGAGTTGGGAGGGACTTTAATGATCATCGAGTTCCAAGTCCCCTGCCATGGGCAGGGATGTCACCAACTAGATCAGGTTGCTCAGAGCCCCATTCAGCCTGGCCTTGAACACTTCTAGGCATGGGGCATTTACAACATCTCTGGACAACCTGTTCCAGTGCCTCACCACTCTCACTGTAAACAATTTCTTCCTAATTTCTAATCTTATTCTCTCCTCATTTAGTTTAAAACTGTTTCCCCTTGTCCTATCACTATCTGCCCATGTAAAAAGTCACTCTCCCTCTTTTTTATAAGCCCCCTTTAAGTACCAGAAGACTGCAATGAGGTCTTCCTGGAGCCTTCTCTTCTCCAGGCTAAACAGCCCCAACTCTCTCAGTCTGTCTTCATAGGAGAGGTGCTCCAGCTCTCTGATCATCTTTATGGCTTTCCTTTGGACTTATTCTCTATTGTGCTGAGGGCCCCAGAGCTGAATACAGTACTTCAGGTGGGGTCTCACAAGGGTAGAGTAGAGAAGAATTACCTCCCTCAATCTGCTGGCCACAGCTCTTTTGATGCAGCCCAGGGTGCAGTTGGTCACCTGAGCTGCAAGCGCACATTGCTGGCTCATGTCCAGCTTTTCATCCACCGGCACCCCCAAGTCCTTCTCTGCAGGGATGCTCTCAATGAGTTTATTTCCCAATCTGTACTCATGTCTGGGGTTGCTCCAACCCAGGTGCAGCACCTTGCACTTGGACTTGTTGAACCTCATGAGATTCTCATAGGCCCACTTCTCAAGTTTATCCAGGTCCCTGTGGATGGCATTCCTTCTTTCTGTTGTGTCACCTTCACTGCTCAGCTTCATGTCACCTGCAAACTTGATGAGGGTACACTCAATCCCACTGTCTATGTCATTGATGAAGATATTGAAGAGCACTCCCAAGACAGAGTCCTGAAGGACACCACTCGTCACCAGCCTCCACCTGGATATAGAACCATTGTCCACAACTCCCTGGCTGTGTCCATCCAGCCAATTACTTTTTTACCCAATAGTCCACTCTTCAAACCCATGTCTCTCCAATTTGGAGATAAGAATGTTGTGTGGGACTGTGTCAAAGTCTTTACAGACATCTAGGTAGATGACATTGATCAGTCTTCCCTTGTCAACCTTTGCAGTCACTCCATCATAGAAGGCCACCTCATTGGTCAGGTACAATTTGCCCTTGGTGAAGCTGTGCTGGCTGTCTCAGATCACCTCCCTGTCTTATATGTTCCTTAACATTGCTTCCATGTGGATCTGCTCCATGATCTCCCCAGGCACACAGGTGAGGCTCACCCACCCATCTGCAGTTCCCTGGATCTTCTTTTCTCCCCTTTATGAAAACAGGAACAATGCTTCCCTTTTTCTAGTCACCAGAGACTTCACCTGACTGCCATGACTTTTCAAATATGATGGAGATTGGCTTGGTGACTACATCAGCCAGTTCCCTCAGGACCCTGGGATGCATCTCATAATAGACTCGTGGCTTTTCAGTTTCAACAGGTGAAAGTTCCTGTACACTAATGTATGCAGTATAAGGAATAAACATGATGCAGTTGTAGGGCTGTGATCTTGAGATCATGGAGATGTGGTGGTATGGCTTCCATGTTTGGAATGTTGCAATGGAGGGAAACATGCTCTTTAGGAAGGACAGGTTGGGAAAACAAGGAGAATAAGTTGCCTTTTATGTAAGAGAGCATCTGGAATTCATGGAGTTCAGCCTGGGGATGGATGATAAGCCAACTTCAAACTTATGGGTAAGGATTAAAGAGAAGACAAGTAAAGATGACATTGTAGTGGGTGTCTGATATAGGTTGCCTGACCAGGAAGAACAAGCAGATGAGGCATTCTACAGACAGCTAGAAGTAGCCTCAGTTTTGCAGGTTCTGGTGTGCATGGGCAACTTGAGCCACCCTGATATCTGCTGGAGAGACAGTGCAGCAGGGCACAAGCAATCCAGGACGTTCCTGGAGAACATCAATAACAGCTTCCCAACCCAAGTGATAGAGGAGTCAATGAGGAGCTGATGGACCTGATGGACCCTGATGGACCTCACATTCACAAAAAAGAGGGTGTCATTTGGGATATGAAGGTCAAAAGCAACCTTGGCCACACTGACCATGAAATAGTGGAGTTCAGGATCCTAAAGGGGAGGGAGCAGGGCAAAAACCCAAGATCACAACCCTGGACTTCAGGAGAGCAGACTCTGGTCTCTCAGGGATCTGCTTAGAAGAGTCCCATGGGATAAGACCCTGGAGGGGAGAGGGGCCCAAGAAAGTTGATTGATGATATTCAAGAATTACCACCTCTAAGATCTAGACCAGTCCATCCCAACAAACAGTCAGGTGAAAATGTCAGGAGGTCTGTGTGAGTGAACAAGGAGCTCCTGGACATAAACACAAAATGGAAGCCTACAGAGGGTGGAAGCAGGGACAGACAATCTGGGAAGAATACAGACACACCGTCCAAGCATGCAGAGACATGTTAGGAAAGCTAAAGACCAAATGGAATTGGATCTGGCCAGGGATGTCAAAGACAACAAGAAGGGCTTCTTTAAGTACATAGGTGACAGAAGGATGACTACAGAAAATGTGGGCTAGGGCTGAATGGGCACAGGGCCCTGGTGACAGAACATGGAAATATCTGAGGTACTATCTCCTGCACCTCAGTCTTTGCTAGCAAGACCACCCTTCAGAGATCCTAGGTCCCAGAGACAGGGAAAAAAGATGGAGCAAGGAAGACTTACCTGTAGTGGAAGACAATAAGATTAGGGAATACTTAAGCAAACTGGACATACATAAGTCCATGGGTCCTGTTGGAATACACCCACAAGTGCTGTGAGCTGGCTGATGTCATTGCGAGGCCAGTCTCAAAAATCTTTGATTAATCATGGCAATTGGGAGAGGTGCCTTAGGACTGGAGGAAAGCAAATATCACTCCTATCTTCACAAAGGCAAGACAGAGGACCCAGGGAACTACAGGCTGGTCAGCCTCCCCTTGATACCTGGGAATATGTGGAAGGACCTTTTACCCTTGATACAGCAAAACCTTATCTCTCCGTCACATATGGCTAAAATCAGACTAATGGTTTGTCATGTGATGAATTATCTCAGCTGAGAACCTCCTTAGCCAGCAATACTCATCTTGACTTGAATGGTGAGAAAGGAAAACCTAAAATTAGTGACTGCAGAACACAAGCATTTTTACAACTATAAAAGAGCACTATGATTTTCATGAAATCAGAAATCTCTTATACAATCTGAGTGTGTAGAGAGCTCTCCTTGATGACAAAGATGTTCGCATTGAGTTACTTCCCCAGGGGATTGAGAGAAATTAAGGAGGTTATCTGCATACCACTATCATTCATTGGTAAGTGACATGGACTCCTAATCTATATTATTTCTTTGCTAGCTGTAACATAAGTTATCTTTATTATTATTGTGTACTGTATCTTTATCTACTAATAGTTTTTTATTCATGTGTAGTAAGTAAATCTGTTTAAGTCTTATGTCTATTTTCCTTGGTAAATAATTCATGCTGTAGTAGGTCTGATTGGTCATTAAGAACTTGAGAGAGAGAGTGGGTCTTGGGGTGCTGGCCACCTCAGTAAAGCTGCTATCCCCTGCCAGAAACCTGGAAAGGCAGGGATTTGTCTAAGCTCTGCCCTCTCCATTCCTAACAGAAGATGATGGAGCATCTAATCTTGGAAATTACTTCCAGGCACCTGAAGAAAAAGAAAAATATCAGTAGTGAGTATGGATTTGCCAAGGGGAAGTCATGCTTGATCGACTTGATACATTTCTACAATGAAACGACTAGCTTGGCAAAGGGATAGCAGTGGCTATTGTCTACATAGACTTCAGTAGGGCTTTTGAAACCATCTCCCACAAGATTCTCATAGGGAAGCTGTTGAAGTATGGGCTGAATGAGAAGACAATGTAGTGAAATGAAATCTGGCTGAACAGCCACACCTAGAGGGTGGTGATCAGTCACACAAAGATTAGTTGGAGACCAATAACTAGTGGTGTACCCCAGGGGTCAATACTGGGCCTGATCTTGTTCAACATCTTCATTAATGACCTGGATGACTGGGCAAAGCGTATCTTCAGTTTACAGATAACACAAAAGTGGGATAAGTGGATGACACCATTGTGCTGCCATCGAGAGGGACCTCAACAGGCTGGGAAAACAGGCTGACAGGAACCTCATGCAATTCAACAAGAAGTGTTACACCCAGCACCTGGGAAGGAACAACCTCAGGCACGAGTACAGGCTGAGGACTGGCCAGCTGGAATGCAGTTCTACAAAGACTCTGGGGGTCCTAGTAGACATCAAGTTGGACATGAGCCAGCAATGTGCCATTGCAGCAAAGAAGGCTAATTGTCTTCTGGGCTGCATGAAGAGAATTATTGCCAACAGGTCAAGGGATGTGAACCCTCCCCTTTATTCAGCCCATTCAGGCTATACCTGGCATACTCAGTCCAGTTCTGGGCTTTCTGAGTACAAGATTGTACTGATTTTTGTCTGGGATAATTAATTTTCTTCATAGTAGCTTTCATGGTTCTAAATTTTGGATTTGTGATGTGTCATGGGTTGCAGTGCAAAAATGTAAGCAAAACTGTATTCTATCACCATCTGTTGAAAATGGGGTGCGGGGGGGTAATTGTCTGTCAATGGGCCAACTGTCAAAAAACCTGCTGGGGCAGTTTTCTTATCTCTTCCACAACCCATCCTCCCTCCAGGGAGATATCTTCTGCTAATGGGCCAGTGAGTCTCACTGATAGAATTACATCATCCCACTGGGAAATGCTCCATCCAGGGGGAGGAGCCAAGTATTCCTACCTGGATAAAAATCTGGGAGTTGGAACACCAAGCAGCCTTTTCCACTGGATTCTCAGAGGAAGACCAGGCCCATCTATCACCACTGGACCTTCAGTGAAAGAATTCCACTTTTCTACAGGAGCATCACTTCAACAGAGCCACATCTACCACTAGGACTGCAGCCACCATTTAATCAAACTGCCACCAACACCCTGACCCACAAGGTGTCAGGTTGTATCCTGACTCTGTCAGTGGGTTTATTTGTTTGTTTGCTTATTTGTTTGTTTTTTCTTTTTCTTTTTCGTAATACTGCATGTGGTTTTGGTTTATTGTTTATTTTAGTTCCCCTAATAAAGAACTGTTATTCCTATTCCCATATCTTTGCCTGAGAGCCCCTTAAATTCAAAGTTATAATAATTCGGAGGGAGGGAGTTTAAATTCTCCATTCCAAGGGAGGCTCCTGCCTTCCTTAGCAGACACCTGTCATTCAAACCACGACATGATGAAAACAATGTTGATAATGCAGGGATGTTTTACATATTGCTGAGCAATGCTTACACAGAGTCAAGGCCTTTTCTGCTTCTCACACTGCCCCACCAGTGAGTATGCTAGTGGTGCACAATAAATTGGGAGGGAACACAGATGGGACAGCTGACCCCAAGTGACCAAAGGGACATTCCATATGACATGACATCATACTCAGCAATAAAACCTAGGGGAGAGGTTTGCTGTAGTGGCCATTTCTCAGAGACCAGCTAGATATCAGTTGCCAGGTAGTGAGCAATTGTTGGTTTTTTTCATCACTTGTTTTTGCTTTTCGTTTGTTTTTCTTTTTTTCTTATGAAACTGTCATATGAACCCACATGTTTCCACACTTCTACCCTTCTGATACTCTTCCCCATCCCACTGACAGTTCATTTTGGTGGCCAGCATGGGGCTTGAAGGCTTTGAGATGACGACAGATTTGATCAAAGTGCATTGAAGGAAACTTATAATTATTATATCTGTTTAACAGGTGCTGGTCATGATGCTGACATATCTGTTTTCAACAGTGGTTTATCTAATCCATGCAATGCTCCCTTTTTTGCTGTACATCAAATTTGAGAGCTTGTTAAAGGCTCATTCTAGCTTTTGCAGTTTGTGGTTCTTGGTGGTGTTTTTCCTGGAAGAATTAAGATAAAAGCACTGGCCTTGAGCCTAATCTGGTATTTGGACCCTGCACTGATGCCTTACCTGTACTTCAGGAACCATCTCATGGAGACAATTAAAAATTACACTTTTTCCCTTTTCTCCTCTGAGAGGCATTCAGTGTAGAAAACACAGAATGGCACCTTCCCCTTTTCCTATGGGGTAGATGCTTTCTCCCTTTTAAAAATAACTCTTTGCTATCTTGAACATCCATAACCAAAATACTCCTATCAGTACTTCTCAAGATTTTTGTTTTTTGCTTTTTCTAAAGCTAACCAACTATTTAGGACTATCACTCAGGGATATGCCCCACGGCAGTGCAGTTATGGGTGGCAAGGAGTATGGGAGAATATGGGCAGGTACCTAGAACAGTTGTCACTGATGGTCTGGAACTTCACTCCTGAACAAGTGTGAGATCCTGATAAAGTGACAGAATGTTTGAAAAGAGGATGCCCTGGCCCTGGCTATGCCAGAGACACAACTTCTTGTACTGTGTTGGGGCCTAGCCTATGCCTACTGAGCACTATTCAGCACTATTCAGAATCCTCAAAGACAAGAGAGGGTCTCTGGATGAAGACATACAAATAGACTTTGTGGCTAAACCAGGTACTCAGCCATCAACTATATCTGTTGCTCAGATAATCAAGAAGAAATAATGGAAATGGATGTCAACTCATTTAGTAAGGGAAGAAGAAGCTTTTACTGAGAGGGAGGGGGAGAAAGAATCAGAAGAGGCAGCCTGATCTGCAGCAGAGCAGTAACAAAAAAAGGAGGAGGAAGAGACTGAAATCATAAATGAGTCAGTAACCACCCAATCCCTATCCTTGAGTGAAC
Organism: Certhia americana; assembly: GCA_018697195.1. Taxonomy (NCBI): domain Eukaryota; kingdom Metazoa; phylum Chordata; class Aves; order Passeriformes; family Certhiidae; genus Certhia; species Certhia americana. The sequence continues at coordinate 9,231,570 of JAGMWU010000027.1, read as the reverse complement.
TGTGAGATCTGTAAAAAGATTTTAGCCATCAACCAGGCAAGCAAATTATCAGCTGGTTGCTCTGATGCTGAGATATTGAGGCCATTACTCACAAATCAGAATGTAAGGAAGCCCAGCAGTTGAGATTCCGTGCTAAGGATAACGCCATTGGCAAAGGAATTGGAAAAAAGGCAGGAGTCCTCAGCATCTGGAGGTGCCTCCTGTTGAGTGTGAAGGACATGTATCCCTTCAAGGAAGAATTTGTAAATTATAGAGGCAAGCAGACCACCACTGTGAGAAATTACGCTCACTTTAAAAATTTTAAAGGTTTATTAAACCTTAACAAAAATGCAACAAAATATTGAATAAGGAGAAAGAGCAGTGCTGGGAGCAAAGGACTCAACCACCATGTGCTTGTCTACAAGATGGCTGCTCCGCCTTTTATATCCCTGGGGTTGCGTCAGCCATCCCTGGCCCCTCCCAAAGTCTGTCAACTCTTCTTCACCACCCATTGGTGGAGACTACTTTCTTGCACCTTGATTGGAGGTCAGGTGTTGCCATGTCAAGTCTCCTTAGCAACAAGCATTCCCTATTCCCAACTGCTCCATGTAAGAAGCACACGTGCACAAGTCTTTCACAACCAAGGCTGTCTGGTGGCAACAGTACAGAGGGGGGAAGGGCGATTATGGGGAGAACAGAGGATGTCTAAACAACAAATCACAATAACATAACTATACATCAATAAAACTTCCCTTAACATACACATAATAGTCATCCTTTAATTGTGAGAGCCAATCTATCACATTACCTATCTATAACAAATCCCCCTTTTCTTTCTCTTTAAGTCATTTGTCTTGAACAATTAACCTTTTTTTTTGAGTTTGATCTACTCATGCCTCTTTTAAGTTAAATTTGATTTTTGGATGAGTCATAATAGCATCTGTTGATGGGGGTGAGGACAGTGGGAACAAGAGAAAACATCGGGGTTTTCCTTAATCAAAATGATTGGTGGAGTTTGTGACATGAATTGGCTTGAGCAGACAAAAGGGAATCATAAAGGTCTAGTACAGCTTCTTACCCTTCTTTACTATGCTTAGTAGCGAGTATAGAGGCTAACTTGGTCTTGTCTTCTAGTCCATTGTACTTTACTTGATAATTGTATCGATCTTGGATTTTAGAGGGAAAAGACAATTGTGGAATGATAGAGGTTTGATATAGCTTTTACCTTTATTTTATCATGCTTATGGGGTTGCTGCCCACAGCAGGGCTATATAATCTCAGTGGCGAGTACAGGGGCTAACCTGGTTTTGCCTTCTAGTTGCTGTCTTACTCCTTTTGTTAATTCTCAAGTGAATTACCCCAATACTTTTCACTGCTCCCTATGTACTTCTCCTTAACAGACACTTTCAATCTTTATCTATTAAAATAGGACAATTATATTAATGACTAATACTGAAATGTTACTTAATCTTTGAGTTGGCTGGTGGAAGCTTGACTTTACTTTTCAGATGTCTTGGTGCTCTTCTGGTTATTTTTTGGTTTTTGCTTAAGAGTCAGCCTTGTCTTACTTGGTCTGGATGCTATGGTCTATTCTTTGTGTTCTTTTACTGGGCTTTTAATTTGGTTAGCATGAGTTTACTTATGCTTTGTAGCTCATGCAGTTAATTCAGTGGTTAGCAGCCCTTGAAAAGGGACTTTCTTACTGAGGGGTCAAAGGCTGGTGTTTCTATCTGAAATCTAGGGCAGTGATGCCTTAAGTTTTAGCTTTTATATTTTTTAGATTCTGTACTGTTTTGGTGGGTAGTTTTAGGTTCCATATTAAGTGCTACTAAGTTCTCTTCACAGAGTAGATAGATAAAACAATTCCTTCTCTAGTTTGGTACCAAGGACAACTTTCAGGCCCAAGAACAAAAACAACAGTGAAGTGAGAAGAAAAAATAAGAAGGATGGAGCTTCATAACCTGAAGCTATGGTTGGACAATTGATCCTAATATGCTAATGGACCAGACCTTATAAAAGTGTGAGACCTCGTGATGGGGCGTCCATTTTGTGACCATTTTGGGTGCATTTGGGTATGGTCTGGCTGGACTCCTGTGTGGCCCAGGTGTGCCCATTGAGGCCTTTTAATAATTACCTACTTTATCCTTTTGCTCTGTCTAGTATCTGTTCCAGGTCAGCCTCCAGAAGGCATCAGTAATAGTTTGAGGGATCATTTTTTTATGTAAGCTATGAGCATGGAGAATAGTCACAGTGACTGCAGATACCCCTGTTTATAGGGATTTTGTGGAAATTTAAATACTATTACACTTGATGGAAATTATTTTATACAATTTTACATAAATCTTTTTGCAATCTTAAACGTAGAGGCAAATTCCTCTCTTTATGAGAAAAGAGTGCACACAGAGAGCTAAGGGGATACTTTAGCCAGCAGAGTTTAATAGTAACATACACATATAGACATACACATATATAGTTTTCTCAGGTGGAACAGCGGCTGGATGCATGGAGCTGTTTATCTAGAGTCGTGTCCTTGGGCATGCTTAGCCTGTGTGTGCAGAGACGTGCAGATCCAGTGTACACACGTACACAGGTACCTGCTTACTTGCACAGAGCTCCTGTGGATAGTGATATCTGCTAGCAGCACACACTTGTGCATGCTTAATTTGTGCACATTAGCACACATGCTACACAGACACTTATGTATAATTTTTACTAATGTACATGTGCCCACAAGCATGAGACTTGCTTGCACGTAGTGCTTCTGCACACTATGTGTATATAGAGTTGTGCACACCAATGTGTGCAATGTCATTAACATGTATGTTCTACATAGAGCTGTGCTTACACTTGTAGAGCTTGTGCACACCTACAAGCAGATTCACTTGTACTTGAGAGTGTGCAATTTAACATACATGTATATAGCAGTGCGCACAACACGTGTACACATCAGCATACCCATGTGCAGGCAGCCATGCACACTGACACATGTGCATCTCAGCACTTGTGTGTGCACACAGAGCTGTGTACACCGGCACACATGTGCACAGTACTTGCCTAAAGCCCTCCTGACCTCGACCCCCCTGTGGGTCTCTCCTTGTGGGATTATGACACAGTGGGGGTGAGGACAGGAGAGGGGAGTATGGGTGGGACATTGTGGTACAATTTTTTTCTTTTTTTTTTCTTATATAATTAGTTAACTATGCCTATAATTAGTTAAAACATGTTATTATAAATTTTATTCACCTTTTAAACTCTTTTTTACACATTCTAAGATCGGTCTGGTATCTTTGTAGGTAACACAAGGCCACATAGAACTTTGGGAATAATTTATTGGTAATCTCCCTCTGGCAAGGCCCAGAGAGGGGAACAATGGAATGATTTCTGTCTTCTGATGGTTTTAGGGGCAACTGTTTCTTTTCTTTTATTTCACTCCATGCCAGCGTAGATGACAGTTCTAGGCACGTGTTGAATGCAAGGTGTCTATGCCACCCATACTTTGGGAAATGGCGTCAGCAACAGTCACTTTACTTTAGCACAGATGTGTTAGTCTGGAGGTCAGTGCTGGCCAAATACAGAAAGACACCCAGTCATTCACAGGCCACCCCCCTGTGCTCTAGTCCTTACTTTGTCTCTCATTCTCATATAGATCTTATTATAAAAGTTCTGAAAAGCTTTTTTGGTCTTAAACATGAGCTGTGGAATCTATGGTGTAGACCTTATGGCAGGTTATAAAAACATTATGACATTTTTACAAATAATTTTATGAGGTGGTCAGGCCCATATATGTGCTTAAACAATTTGCTAACAGGAACTTTTAAATGAAGCAATAATAATATGTTGCAACAACTACTTTTGACATTGTTTCTTGAGATCTGTAGCTTTACTCACTATCGTTTGCTCTTAATGAAGAAACAAAAGACAACTTAGAAATTTCCTTCTTAGTACAAACAACACACAGAGAATCTGTGCTGGAAAGAGAACACCTGCAGTGAACAGTGGGCCCACTCAAGAAAAAGGTAGGAAGTGGCAAAAGGAAGGAGGAGAACAAAGCATACTTTAAGTAAATGGGTTTCTTTAATCTAGGATTTTTTGTTTGGATGGAGTGTGGTGCAGAGTAGCTTTCTTTTGAGATTTAGGACTGAGAGGTTAGTTATAATTGTTGTTCAGTGAGAAATCTCTTCTCTTTGATTTGTACTGGGATTGGTCTTTAGTTTTTATATGGGTGTTTAAAACTTGATACATCTACTTTTTGACTTAGACTATGGCTGGTATACATATTTAATTTTTTTCTTAATCTATTTTATCACACAATACTGTATAACTTTATCTTTACCCTTGGTGTTGGGGTTACATCCCCACTGGGTTAGTCTCCCCAGGGGGTTGTTTGAGGTATACTTGTTAATATTTCTTCATTTCTTTCTTCCTCCGGTGATTCTTTACTTGCTCTTAGTTTTATTTCTAGCAACTAACCACAGGTCTTCTTACTAGATCCCACTTCTCTAGCAGCCAGCTATAGGTCTTTTCAACAAAGCCCGCCTCTCTTACAACTACAGGTCTTCTCAACAAAGGCTGCCTCCCCAACAACTAACCACAGGTCCTCTCACCAGAGCTCACCTTCTTAGTAGCCAACTACAGGTCTTCTCTACAAAGCTCACCTCCTTTAACATTAACCATGGGTCTTCTCAACAAAGCCTGCCTCCCTAATTATCTAGAAGGAAAGGAAGGAAAAAGAAAAAAAGGAAAGGAGAAAAAAAGCTTTACCTTCTTTTTAGAAAGTAAAAACAATTTGCTTATGATCTAGGGACCCCTGTACCACCGAGTTGGTTCTGCCGTTCTTCTCCTGCCTTGGCTTGGCGCCCCGGTCTTACAGCTTTATGCCGGCAGGTGTTACAGGGGAGCCGCTGCAGTTTGGGTGCTCCTGGGTCAGCCCTGCTGGGTGCTACCGTTCTTGGTACCCTTGAGTCACCACAGACAGCCCGGTACAGGCGAGCCTACAGCACTGGGGTTTTCGCTAAGAGGCACCGATAGTCAGTCATGCTGTGCGTAACTATGCCCTGCACTTCTGAGCCACCATCCCCCTCTTAGCTGAGGTAGCGGCATTGGAGATTACAGGACTGGGCTTTGGTGCTCTGGTCAGCCCCACTCTACAGTGGTAGTGCATGTGAACTGTTCCCTGTGCCACCACTGGGTCAGCGAGTGCAGCTGGCAACTCTGTGTGAACTGCGCTAAGTGCCGTCACTGCCACTGGGCCGGCAGATGCCGGGAGTTACTATGCTGACACCCAGTGTGCCCTGAATCACCGCACCCAGCAGCAGCCCCTCACTGCCTGCAGCTCATGCTTCTTTTGGTCTCTACCGTCTGAGGTTTCTGCCACTAGCGGGCCCGCACCTCTCCACCCCCCATCTATGAGCGCAGTCCCTGCCGCCAGCAGCCCCATGCCTTCAAACCCTCCAGTCTACAAGCGCGGTCTCCGCCAATCAGCGACCCTGCACACAGGGATGACCACTGCTCTGTGCCTGGGCTGTCCAGTCCCCAGCCAGGCCGGTAGTGCCTGGCAGTACCAAGCCCAGTGCCTCTGGCTGCCGCCGGCACCCTCAGCCAGGCTGGCAGCACCAGGCACTACTGCACTCAGTGCCTCTGGCTAACCGCTGCCCATGTGGACCTGCCGTGGCCACGTGCCCTGGAGTCCTCTGGTCCTCCACGAGCATGGGCAACTGCTGAATGCAGTCGCTGCTGGCAGCTCTGGACAGGCAGCCTGAGTACCGGCACCCCCAGTGGGGTCGGCACCGCTGGAAGTCACTGCGCCAGGCACTCTTGAGCTGCCGTAGCCCACATGGAGCAGCTGCTGCTTGTGGTCTGACCCCCGCTTGTCGGCAGTGCCATGTGCAACTACGCTTAGTGCGTCCTGAGCTGCTGCCGCCTCCCCTCTGGGTTGGCAAAGCCTGAAGTCACCATGCCGGGCACCCGCTTGCTTCTGCCCACATGGTGCTCCCACGGTCCCTGGTCTGGAATCCCCACTTAACTGGGTCAGTGCCAGATGCTACTGCACTTGGCATCCTTCAGTCACCGCTACCAGCAGCAGCCCCTCACTGCCCGCGGCCCTCTTCCATGTCTGGGCGCTGCCACCCTTGTGGCGCCCCTACAGTCCCACAGCTCTTCTGTGCCGCCGGCGGCCCCGCACAGCTGGAACCCTCTCGTCCAGTCCATGCGCGTGGCCTTTGCCAATCTAATGCCCCTTAAATCTAGAAACCCTCAACTTGGCACCTCTAGGTGCGCTTGAGTCCCTTAAATTCGGTGACCTTCAACCTGGCATCCTCAGGTGTTCTTGAGCCCCCTTAAATCTGGCATCCTTTTATCACACGCATCTTGCCAGCCACAGGGTCCCCGCTTTGTTTTACTATGTGTCTTGCCTTATATGTCTAACTGTACAATATCTTGAAGCTCCAACAGACCAGGATGGGTTTCATGTACTACTTGCTTGGAGTTGACATTTGTATACTCGGATTATGGAATAACAATTTGGCCAAAGCAATTATGAGGATGGTACTCACCTTCCCCCTCTTCTTTCTCATTATTCAGTCTTCTATTGTCTTCGGGGTTTCGACCTGCAATCTCTGGTGGTCTCAGGAGAAGTCAATTGAGCTGCCGAACTCGCAGCGGGGTGCGTTCTTTCAAAATCTCTTAAGGCCATGGAGACGAGGTGTATATCCCAGAAGAGCCCTCATTTGTGAGAAACGACACTCACTTTTAAAATGTCAAAGGTTTATTAAATCTTAACAAAAATACAAGAAAAGACTGAATAAGGAGAAAGAGCAGTGCTGGGAGCAAAGGACTAAACCGCCATGTGCTCATCAAGAAGATGGCTGCTCTGCCTTTTATATCCCTGGGGGTTGCGTCAGCCAACCCTGGCCCCTCCCAAAGTCTGTCTGTCAACCCTTCTTTGCCATCCATTGGTGGAGACTACTTTCTTGCACCTTGATTAGAGGTCAGGTATGGTCATGCTGCGTCTCCTTAGCAACAAGTATTCCTTATTCCCAACTGCTCCATATAAGAGGCACATGTGCACAAGTCTCTCACAACCAAGGCTGTCTGGTGGCAAAAGTACCAAAGGAGGAAAGAAAATTATAAAGAGAACAAAAGATGTCTAAACAACAAATCACAATAACATAACTATACATTAATAAAACTTCCCTTAACATAGACACAATATTCATCCTTTAATTGTGAGAGCAAATCCATCACATTACCTATCTATAACAACCACCAAGGAAATTAGGGATGGTGGAGGTGATCTATAGCAACCAGGTCAATAACCAGGCATACAGTGACCCAGATTAAATCCAGTACAGGCAGTCCATGTGGTGAAAGTTTGTACAAAGTGCACCATCATACACTAGCACCCTAGCAATAATGAGCTAGACAGACACGGTGGTACCAACTGTCTGGATTGGCCAGCCAACTCCAGCAACTAGAAGAAAATCTCTCTTCTTCCCTATGGCCCTGCGTCTCGGCTGTGGAGAGACTGTTCCACCAGTTCCAAGAGAATATGTCTTTTTCCTCATCTATACTGCGAGAAATGTTGGTGTGATTTGTGTCAATACAGATCTATTGCATGGGATTGGTACAAAGATAACCTTTAGCAAACAAAAGGAGGAAAGCCAAATAAGGCATGAAACCAGAATAACAGAATTTCTAATAACTAATTTCTAGTTATCCAATCACAAAATATATTTTGGAGGCCTTATAGCACCATTACGCATTAGCATTTTTGGGTTTATTTGTTAATTTGGATGCTTTAGCCACTAAGTTGACAAAATTATTAGATATTACGATTTGCTATGTAACAGTGGGCTTCAGGTATTATGTGTTTACTTTTACAAATTATTGTAAATTGTAACCATTTTTGTAGACATAGTGCAAATTATATTTGCTTTTGTGAACAATGTGGCTAAAATTGTGCATGAAGCAAAACTATTATAAGCTGCTTGCAAAAGATATATTAAGAGGACACAGCTGCTCTTGCAAAATGTATAGCCAGGAAATTGCTTATGTAAGATTATAGCTTATATACATGTGTAAAACAGAGGTCAGAAAAAGAACACTGAAGAGAAAAAAAAGAGCCTTCCTCCTGAAAAAGGCCAGTCGATCCCCTAGCAACCAACTGAGCAGGTGCAGCCACACAAAACAAGGATGCCACGAAAAGATGGAGAAACGAAAGAGGACGGGGCTCTGAGGAAATAGAAGCTAGAAACTCAACAAACAGAGAGAACTGCTGCACCAAGGTGTGTGCCATTGGTGGAGCGGTGACTCCCTGGTACACCCAGGCCTGTTTGCTTGCTTTGTATTTGCCTTATATCTAATAAATGAATTGATTAAGATTATCCTGATGGATGTAATTTATAACAATACTGAACTGTCAGCCTTTTTCTGCTCAAGGGAAACAGTACCAATGGCACACACCATGTACCACCCTGTGGTTCTATCTGCACAACCAGAGGAGGACATGAGGAAGTGGGATTGAAATAGAGATTTTTGGAGTTCACTTAAGTTAGCAATATGAAAACCTCTGCCATGGTACAAAGGGCATAGGAAAATGCAAATTTCTGAAGCTTCTTGCATAAAGAACAATACCGAGGAGACCAAGGAATGCAAAGAACCCAGATAAAGGGATTCCTGTCTCCAAGAGGATTAAGGCCTACAGACATACTCAGATAAGCACCAAGGGACCAAAAGCATACGCGCAAAGGAGAAAAGTTCAAAAGTTCAGTCATAAGGAAGACCACAATCTTCAGCCTCAGAGACCACGGAGAGACCCCTGTGCGACCACCACAGCAAACAACGAATGCCCAGAAGGGTGTGGATCTAATTACCATGCGAGGCGAGGACAGGCGGGACCAGGGGTTGAATATGCATGAGAAAGTTGTGCAATGTATTGCATATGGAACATTGTGAATAAAGATGTGGGTTAGACTGAGGTTTGGGGCACAAGTTTTCATGAGAGCTATTTCATTTGTGCTGGGCACTGACATACATACCCACTTCATAACTATATATCTGGTTGTGGAGTTTATTTATTCTGCGTATCGCTTCAGGATGGTGAATGTACCTGGACACTAGAAGATTGGGTATGGGAATTGCAGTTAAAAAACAACAGCCAAAAGGCATCGATCCAGGAAATTTACTGCTCCAATTTGTATGAAGCAGAATAGAAGGGAAGATTCTATTTCAAAACCTAGTAAAGGGACTTCTGGTTTGCAGTTACAAAAATAAAGTAATGAATACTCTGTCCAGGAATAAAAGGGCCCTGCCTCTAACCAGGTGGAGAAAAGGGAAGACTGGGTCTACTGGAGTGTGTGAGTTTGATGGCCTGACACATCAGACCCACAGGAGTGTAAGGCTCTGGTGGGCATTGGTGTACAGTGTATCCTAATGCCATCAGATTACAAAGGGCCAGAACCAATCTGTATTTCTGTAGTGATAGGAAGATCTCAACAGTTGTCTGTGTTGGAGGCTGAGATGATTCTAACAGGGTGTTGGGGTTTAGTATTTATCCTTTTGCTCCTTTCTCTCATGGAATTTTGTCCCATAGGTTGCTAGGAAACAATAACTATCAATACTTAAGAGAGACAAAAGAAGTTGCCCCAGGAAGGGTGTGGCTGGCTGCTCTCTTATCTGAGGTTTTTCTCTCAGAGGGGCAGAGATACCATGAGATTTTGGCTGGGGAAAAAAGGGCTAAGCACAGCTCCTGAGCTCACTTGCACTCTCGGTATTGGGAGAGGAAGGAGGCCTGCAGTCGCCGAGGGAAAAATTCACCACCACTGAGGGGTTCTGTCTTCTGCTGCCTTCTACCGTGAGTGGAGCTCTGCTCGTAAGAGCGGCCATTGCACTGGGACCTTATTAATACTCTACCTCACTAAAAAAAACTTTCACCATCTGCTCAGATGCCTTAGGGGAAAACCCCCAGGATCCCGACCCCTTTCCCCTCCCAGGGAGACTTTCCCCTGCCCTGCTGGGGAGCCGGGCTGCCTCTGCCCCACCCTAATCGTTTTTTGCCACTGCTTCGAGATTTCTTTGTGATAAAGGGGGCTAGGAAGGTCTGATAAGAACAAGGACTGGTCCCTGATAAAAATAAGGACTGAAGCATCTTAAACCAGCGGAAACTGGCTTTATGGTCTGGATAAATGCCAAGGGTCTGAGACACTAATTTTGAAGATATTGCTGACTTAGCTGGGAAAAATAA
>JAGMWU010000027.1:9193673-9221341 GCA_018697195.1 Certhia americana | reverse complement strand
GTGGATAAAAGGCTTTGTAGTTACCTGTGATCTTTGCAGTGCGTATTGGAGAGCTATCCCATGCAGCTGCCCAGCCCCAGCCGGCTGTCAATAAACATACACTTTCTAACTTAACTGTTAGAGAGTCTTTTGTCCGTCACAGTTGGGTATCGATATTAGATCGATATTCATATTTTAATAAATCAATAAGAGGCATATTGTGAAAAATCCGTAAAGCAGGACTTAGATATTGTGGAAACCTGATAAAGCAGAACCTGTGGTTTAAGAAACCAGCAAGAACCAGGCTCCTGGTTTTGGCCAGGGCAAACTGATGTGGGGGATAGCTAAACCTCCATTGTGCCTGCCCAGAAGCGGAGGTCAAGCAGCGGACACTGAGGAAGACATCTTTACTTCATCAAAAAGACCCCTGAAGACCCCTGCCCATGACCACCAGGAGGCATGGCACCACAGAAGACTAATTATAATATGAAGCGCAAGGAGGCGGAGAGGGAGGAGTGGGTCTGTGGGATCAATGTGTATTTATACCTGAAACCTGTCTCCACCAGGTACGCACGTTTTGGTGGAAATATCCCCCATGCATCTCCAGCTGGAATAAAACATACTGCTTTACAATTTTAATTGTAAATTCCTTATTCCGCAACACAGTTATGAGTATGTATAGGCTCTTTCGCAATTATCTTGAATATGTAACATCTTTATGTTTCAAGGCAAGGTAAATCACCATGGTGGCTGTGCATGTTTGTGGTGGAGAGATCCCCTGTGCACTCAGCGCTGAATAAAAACATACCTACTTTACAACTTTGCTGGTTGTGGAGTTTTTACCCTGTGTGTCAGTTGGTGAGCCAGCCAGGAGACTCTTCTCAGCTGCAGGATTGACTGTGGAGCAGACATCCTAAGGCATGCCCTGCGCATTTTCTGGGAGCAACTCCTCTTCCAGCCGCTCACTGCGGGAGCAGAAAATGAATTCCTGTGGCTGTGGACAAATGGTATGTTTAACAAAGGGGGCCAGTAAGTCGCAGGGGATACCTGCACTTGGCTGGGGCCACTGATAAACCACCCAGAGACGTCTGGCATACGGCATAGTCCCCATATAGGAGGAGGGTACTCTGTATGTTGGTCGGGTTTCCTGACCAATTGAGTGGCCACTAGCGATTTTGAGAGTAGAGCAAGCAAATCCAGGGTCACTGCTGCATCCCAGCATTGGGAGCCAGGATGGACCTGCTAATGGTTGTATAATAAGTAGAAGGGTAAGTGGACCCTTTTAAATGATTACTTGGATAATATTTGCAGATGTTGGAGGGGTACTAACTGTAATAATTGAATGATTAATTTGTTTCATTTGTAAATGCCTGGCTATTTTATGTTAAATACTTAAAACGTTTCATGCTTTTGTGTGTGTGTGTGTTTGAGATGCAGCACTGCTGCGAAGCGAGTGGGGGCTTAAAATGTGTGTATGGTGTCTGGTACCGCAAACAGTTTGTATACCTATACAACTAGGAAACTGTAGATCCAAGTCATAACCAACAATATATTAAGTTAGCTTCGAAACTAGTGAATGTGTATCTGTGTATGTGACAGAATGCTTTGATAGCCAGTAAAGCTGGGATAGATGAGAAAAGGACTGGGATAAGACTAAAAGAATGTGTACAAAGAGATTTGCATGGAAACTAGGGGAGAAAAGTAAAACCTCAAAGGGAACAAAAAGGATGGGGAGGGCCTGACTAAAGAGGTCCCACAAAAAAGTCCTTTAGGCTGCATATTAATGTATTGGAAAGATATAGTTGGCTCAGGAGGCACGGAAAATAAAAGAACTCTCATTAAATATTGCAACCAGTGGTGGTCATTGTACAAATTAGAGGATGAGGCAAAATGGCCACTTAATGGAACAATTGATTATAACACTATTTTGCAGTTAATGTTGTTCTTAAGGAGGGAGGGAAAATGGGATGAAGTGTCATATGCAGATATGTTTTTCACCCTCCAAAACCACCTGGAGTGGCAGAGGGACTGTGGGATTGTGCCACCACAAGACCCTCTTGTACTCACCCTCGAGAAGGAAAATAACAAAAAACTTAAAGGTAAATTGAAGTGGTGTTGGTCAGCGTGCAGTATTGGCCAACGGTGCACTAGAATAGATAAAATTCCCCAGGCACCAGAACAGGATCTAACTGATCTGCTTAAGCCTCCCCCTCGATCACAGGAACAAGATGAAGACTCAGATGGAACCCTCACCTCCCCGGATAGCCCTGTGTCTTCCTGCATCAGAAAAAAGTCAGCTCCAGTGGTCGTGCAGGCACCTTTCTGGGAGGCAGTAGGACCTGATAGAGGAACAATGCTAATTAAGGTACCTTTTCTACAACCAATTTAGAGGCATGGAAGAGGGTTGTCAGGGACTACAGGAATGATCCGGTAAGTGTATCTAAACACTTCTAGTTTATAGGAAAACAACACAATCCTGATTGGAATGACATACAGCTATTATTAGAATATATGATTGAAACAGAAAAACAATTCTAAAAACTACAGGAGATTTGGCTGAGGATTATTATAAAACCACGGGGGAAGATATTAAAGAATACCTCCTCCTCCAACACTCAAAATGGGATGCGAACAGGTCTGCACATATGGAAAAATTACAGGCATACCGGGGTGGTTCTCAAAAGGAATGGAAAGGGCCATTCCCAAAACCATAAATTGGTCAGCATTATATGCAATCAAACAAGGTCCCTCTGAGTCACCATCTGAATTCCTGGATTGACTGAGGGACATGATGAGCCGCAATATGCCGCTGGATCCTGGATCAGAGGTAGGAATACAACAACTAGTTTCTTTGTTCCTGGGCCAGTCTACAGGAGATATTAGGTGCAAGCTTCAAAAGCTGTGTCCTACAGAAAGCAGGAACCTGGAAGTTTTGCTGGATGAAGCGTGGAGAGTGCTTAGTAACAGGGAAGAAAATTACAAGCAGGGACAAAGAAGGGTGGTGGCGGTCATCAGGGAGGAGGGAGAGAAAGCCTAGACCAGGACCACCCCAATTCGGCAGGGGCCAATGTGTGTTATGCAAAAGGTTTGGCCACTGGAAAGACGAATGTCTGGAAAAACAAAAGGATAAGGAGACGAGACGGAATAACCAGAGAAGGAAAACAGTGGCCCATGTAAAGGAAGACTTATGGGGACCTGAGGAATCCATCCTAGTGGATCCACTGGTTATAATGATGCTAGGGAAAGAGCAAAAGAAGGCAGAATTTTTGGTTGACACGGGGGCAACATACTCAGTTTTGAACCAAGCTTTGATGCCCCTGGGAAATGATTATATCATGGTAAAAGGTGCAACTGGCCAAAATGAAAAGGCGTATTTTTGTGAACCTCTGAGATATAAACTGGGAAAACAATCAAGCATCCACAAATTTCTGTATATGCCCAACTCCCCGAAGGCACTTTTGGGAAGAGATTTATCAGAGCAATTTGGAGCAGTAATTAAATTTGAAAAGAGGGAGATTACTCTAGAGGTAAATGACCAGCAGTATATACAAATAATGAGCTTATCCCTAGCTAGTGTTCCTACAGAAGGAAAAATCAGCGAAAAAATCACGAACCAGGTATACCCCAGGGTATGGGCCACTGATGTACCCGGGAGAGCAAAGAATGCTCCACCTGTCAAGGCCAAACTCAAAGAGGGATGGCAGCCGGTAAGAATTAAACAGTGATAGAAAAATTTTTACAACTGGGATTGTTAAAGGAGTTTGAGTCCAATTTTAATACTCTCATATTACTTGTCCATAAACCTGATGGCTCGTATCGAGTGGTCCAGGACTTACGAGCTGTAAATAAAATAACTGAGGACCTCTACCCAGTAGTGGCAAACCCATACACCTTGTTGACTGTATTGACACCTGAACTAACCTGGTTTACTGTTTTAGACCTGAAGGATGCCTTCTTTTTCCTCCCTCTCCATAAAGCCAAAGAGAAAATATTTGCATTCAAATGGGAAAACTCCAAAAGTGGGCATAAAATCCAGCTTATTTAGACTGTGCTACCACAAGGATTCAAGAACAGCCCCGCTATATTTGGCAATCAACTAGCAAAAGATATTGAGTCCTGGGAGGCCCCATCTGAAGAAAGGAAGCTGTTACAATATGTGGATGATATCCTGATTGCCACCAAGACAAAGGATGCTTGCCTGACCTGGACAGTGAGTCTGCTAAATTTCCTTGGGCTCCAGGGGTACAGGGTATCTAAGAAGAAGGCCCAAGTAATGCAGCAGGAGGTAATTTATCTGGGATATGAGATCAGTGTTGGACAAAGAACTTTGGGACAAGCCCCAAAAGAGGCAATATGCCAAACTCCGAGATCACAAACAGTGAGTTAAGAACTTTTCTGGGGATGACTGGGTGGTACCAGCTATGGATCTACAACTATGGACTGCTGGTTAAACCCCTATATGTGCTGACAACCACTGAATGAAAACACCTTCAATGGAATAAAGAAGTGATACAAGCCTTTGAGTTGCTGAAAAAGGCCCTGATGTCAGCTCCAGCCTTGGGACTCCCAGATGTGAGTAAACCCTTTTTTTCTCCTTTCCCACGAGAAACAGGGGATTGCCCTAGGAATATTAGCACATGATCTGGGCCCGTATCACCGAGCAGTGGCTTACTTCTCCAAACAACTGGACACAACTGGGAAAGGTTGGCCCGAATGTTTGCGAGCGGTTGCAGTCGTGGTACTAAACATCCATGAGGCCTGAAAATTTACTCTGGGCCAGAAAATGACTGTGTTAGCATCCCATACAGTATCTGCAGTACTAGAAATGAAAGGTGGGCATTGACTTTCTCCACAAAAATTTTTGAAATATCAGACTACAATGGTAGAACAAGACGATGTGGAAATCATAGTGACTAACGTTGTCAATCCAGCCTCTTTCCTCAGCAGAAATACAGGGGAACCAGTGCATCATGGCTGTCTGGAAAGCATGGAAGCAACATATTCGAGCCTCCAGACTTGAAAGATAGTCCTATGGAGAACACAGAAAACTGTTTCACAGATGGAAGCAGTTATGTCCTAAGCGATAAAAGACATGCTGGATACGCCATCACCACCAATCAAGAAATAATAGTCAGGACCTTTGCCCATCAATACCTCTGCACAAAAGGCAGAGATAATTGCTCTAACCCATGCCTTGGAACTGGCCCAAGGCAAAACTGAATATCTATACAGACTCAAAATATGCCTTTGGAGTCGTACATGTTCATGGAGCAATCTGGAAGGAAAGAGGATTATTAAATTCACAGGGCAAAACCCATCAAACATGCAGAAGAGAACCTGAAACTGTTGGAAGCAGTCCAACTCCCTGAGAAAGTGGCAATCATGCACATCAAGGCACACCAGAAATTAAGCTTGGAATTGGAAAAAGGAAATGAGCCGGTGGACAGAGAGGCAAAACAGGCAGCCAAAGGAGAGGTAAAAACAGAAGGTATGCCAAAATATACCGAAGAGGATCAAAAACTCATTACAGACTTAGAAGGGTCATATAATGAAGAAGGGTGGGCTCTCACCCCACAAGGGAAACTGATCATTCCCTCCTATTTAATATGGTCTTTGGTTAGGGAAGAACATAAGAAAAGGCACTGGGGGGCAGAAGCCCTATAGAATCACCTACTTGGAAGAATTGTAACTAGAAACTTATACACCACTGTAAGACAAGTAACACAGCAATGTGATCTTTGCCTCCAGACTAATCTCAAAAATACCCCCAAACAAGAAATGGTCCAAATTGGGAAAGGCAATGGGCCTAGGCACCAGTGGCAGATTGATTTTTCCTAACTCCCAAGAAAAAGGGGGTACGGCTATTTACTGGTAGTAACTGATACCTTTTCAGGTTGGCCAGAAGCATTCCCTTCCAGAACAGCCAAAGCTCGGGAGGTAA
Organism: Certhia americana; assembly: GCA_018697195.1. NCBI lineage: Eukaryota > Metazoa > Chordata > Aves > Passeriformes > Certhiidae > Certhia > Certhia americana. The sequence continues at coordinate 9,215,421 of JAGMWU010000027.1, read as the reverse complement.
CTAGAATACTAATACAAGAGATAATACCACACTTTGGGGTTCCAGCAACTATGTCTTCTGACAGGACCACATTTTATCTCAAAAGTAGTACAGCAAATCAGCCTCCATTTGGGTATTGAATGGAAATTTCATACCCCATATTGCCCTCAGTCAAGTGGCCAAGTAGAAAAGATGAACCACTTGATCAAACAGCAGATTGTGAAATTAGAACAGGAAACTAACTTGGCCTGGCCTCAGTCTCTTCTAGCACTCTTGTGCATATGAACTAGGCCAAGGGTAAAAGAAGGGCTGAGCCCTTTTGAAATCCTGTATGAGACCCTATGGAATACAAAAAGGGATGCCCACAAAAGCTGGGAATTAAATCATGACCTCCTACATAGTGGCATTAGGCAAGCAACTCAGCAAAATTAAGAAATATGTGGTTGGGACTTGAAGTAGGGGTTTGGATAGTCCTGTGCATAACATACAACCTGGGGATTATGTATATGTAAAGTCTCTTGCAGAGAAAACTCTGGAGCCACAGTGGGAAGGACCATTTCAGGTACTCCTTACTTCTTTCACCACAATCAAGATTAAAGAACAGAACACCTGGGTCCATCACTCCAGAGTAAAGAAGACTTGAAAGACTCCATGGAGGGTAAAACAGGTGCAACCTGGAAAATTACATTTTTCACGTTTTAAGCCCTAGGATATGGGTGGGATGATAACTTGCTCATACAGCTTACCCATAACCTAACAAATACTCTAAAACTGTCTAACTGTTGGGTGTGCATTGCCCTTCCCAGAAGTGATATGCAATTCCCTTTCTTTGGAATACCAGTGTCTTATGATAATTGGATCTGGCCATATGATAATTGGAATGCCACCTTGCCTGCAGGAGAAGATATGATCTGGAAAGCAGGAGGGTCTTGTGCAAATGGCCTTAGACCGTGTGTTAAGTAGTAAAAGATTATTAATCCTTAGACCATGTGGGGTAGTAAAAGAATTTACTAACTTTTTAGAAAAAGGGGGGATTGATAAAGGGGGCTAGGAAGGTCTGATAAGAACAAGGACTGGTCCCTGATAAAAATAAGGACTAGCTGCCTAGAGCACCTTAAACCAGCTGAAACTGGCTTTGTGGTCTGAAGAAATGCCAAGGGTCCAAAGAACATGTGTGAGGAACAGAGGTGAAAAGTTCAGTGTGAAGAAGAGGAGCTTACTTCATCTTAAGCCCCTGGCCCACAACTACCAGAAGGCACTGCGCAGATGCAACCAGGAGGAGCCAAAGGCGGGGACTATGGAAATGATTTCCTGGAACTCATTATAATAAAACCTGCCTTTTCAGGGAAAGGTTATGAGTATGTATAGGCTCTTTTACAATTATCTTGACTATGTAACATCTTTATGTATAAAGGCAAAGTAAATCACCATGGTGGCTGTGCATGTTTGTGGTGGAGAGATCCCCTGTGCGCCCAGTGCTGAATAAAAACATACCTACTTTACAAGTTCACTGGTTGTGGAGTTTTTACCCTGCGTGTCATTTGCTACACTGTAATTTGCACTTCCTGCCTGCCCGGACACCCTGCAGTTCAGCTACAGCTTCCAAGTTTCTGATACATCTCACCTACCACTCCAGGACTTTGCTCATCCCTGCCTTCCCAGCTTGCTACTCTGAGGTCCCTGCTACAGCTCCTATTGCTATCCAAAGGGAGCACTGGAATCAGCTGCCCCTGGGGGTTCATAAAGGAAGCCCTGTTTCCTGTTTCCATCCCTTCTGCTGAGCCTGTCTGCCACTGTTCACGTGGAGAGAGATGGCCGAAACTCGCACCACAGCAGCCGAGGGGGATTTATCACACCTGCCATGCCAGTGCCCCTGTCAGCTGTGACCGTAACTACACCAAAGGGAAAACTGCTTAAAGAGTGGGAAGAGACTGTTTATTCAGTTTTCTGTTCTTGTTTGTTTTTGTTACCATTGTTGTTGTTTGTTTGCCTTGTTATACATACACACACTGGTAAAGAACTGTTATTCCTTTTCCCATATCTTTGCCTGAAAGCCCCTTTAATTTCAAAGTTATGATAATTTGGAGGGGGAGGTGGGGTTATTCTCCATTCAAAAGGAGGTTCCCGCCTTCCTTGGGAGACACCTGTCTCTCAAACCAAGACACAGGGAATGCGTGGCATCCTATTGTGACTTGCCCAGTGGCCCCATGTATCCTTAGCATAGACTATCTCAGGAGAGGGTACTTCAAGGAACTAAAGGGGTACCAAGTGGGCTTTTGATAAAGCTGCCTTGAGTACAGAGAAGATTAAAGAGATGTCTAGCTTGCTTGGTCTCACAGACGATCCTTCTGTTGTGGAGTTGCTGAAGGTCGAAGAAAAACACATGCAAATTACTACCATGGCAGTGCACCAGCAACAATATTGCACCAACCGAGACTCTCTGGTTCCCATCCATATGCTGTTTTAAAGACTGGAGAGCCAAGGAATGATCAGCAAGACTCACTCAACTTTTAATAGTCCCATATGGCCAGTGAAAAAAATCTAATGGAGAGTGCAGGCTAACAATGGACTACTGTGGCCTGAGCAAAGTCATGCCACCAGAGTGCTGCTATACTGGACATATTAGAGCTCCAATGTGAATTGGAGTTGAAGAGAGCCAAGTGATATGCCACAACTGATATCACTAACGCATTTTTCTTGATCTAGATTTGGCAGCAGAGTGCAGGTCTGTGGTAATTTGGCCAGCCCCACGGAAGTGAGCTAGCTGGCTTTGAGACTGACATCTTGTTAGACCAATTAGAAAACATTTCGTCTCTGTGAGTATTGCATTTCAAGGCAAAACAAAGCCCGGGAAGTCTCTTTCTGTTCCGGCGTTCGGAGAGAGAAGACCTTCCCCCCCTCTCGGCCTTGGGCCGAGCGGGGGCAGGGAGGAAAGGCTACGCGGGCCAAGGTAGGGCTGAACTGCCGAACGGAACCTTGCTTTGCTGGCCCCGGGCTGGGCTCTGCCACTGCTTTAACCCTGGCAGACTCAGCCGATGGTTTTCTGGGCAGTGGGGGGAGGAGACGCCAAACCGGCCCAGACTTTGCTGGGGGCCCAGGCCCACCCTGATAAGACCGAGGGGTCGGAGGAGAGAACAATATCTAACTTCCCCCCCCCCCCCCCCCCCCCCAGCTGCAAAACACCTACAGCGGCTGCCAGACGGGTTTGAAATTTGACACCCTAGACTGCTACAGAGCCTGGCAAAGATCCTGGCACAGCTCCAGCACAGCTGCAAATGCAGCACCTGACTGTCCGGGCGGGCTGCTGTCTTTGTTAACTCTTTTTATTGCACAGAAGAGACCTCCAGAACTCATTCTCCCCACTGAATGAGAGACAAATACAAAAGGGAAGACGTGGAGAGACCAACATGAAGATATTAAAGTCAGGAAAGAATGAGTGATTGTTTTAGATGGAAGGAGTAGGGGATGTTGCTTTTTAAGCTGAAAATCTCTTGTAAGCTATGGTGATTAACTGTATTTATTGAGATATTTCCTTTAAACCATAGAGAAGTATGGGGAGATGGGAAGTTCAACTTGTAGACCTGAGCAAAGGAATGCAGTGTTGAAGTGAGCCAAGGTTGAAGTGGCTGTGCTTCCATGAGAAATTTGAACAGAGAGATGATGTGATATAAACTTTTTTGCCCCTGAGAGAGGAAGAAGAGAATCTCTGTTCCCTGGGATGATCATAGAGATAGATAAAGAGAACATTTGCTTTGAACAGAGGATCTTTAAAAGAAATTAAAAACTGCATATGTCGATATGGCCCAGAGACACATCTGTAAAGAATTGTGCACATGTGAGGAGCTTCATGAGGCAGATCTTCTGGGCGGTTGCTTTGTGAAGAATGAAACCACGAGAGAATTGTTATCTTGTGAAAAAATTTTCCATAGTGAATGAGAGGTGCTTCCCTCCCTAAGTGAAGTGCATAAAGACTATTTTAGAGGTGGAAAACTGATTGAGATTTCTGAGTGTTGTTTTTTGTACATTGTCAGTGGGAAAACAAAGGAAATGTGGGGAGAGAGGAGGACTGTTCTGAAAGTTTAATTCTGATTCTTGTTTTTTTCTTTCTCCTCTTAGTGTTAGTTAATAAAGTTTTATTTCTTTTAAGCTTAAGCTTGCTTTTCTCTGATTGAGAAAATTCAAATTGGCAAACCAAAACTACAACAGAAAATTGGTGTTTCCGCCCGGTTTCGAATTGAAACCACGACAACTTTGGTGCGTTGGACGGGAAATTGAACTAAACCCACGACAAGGTCACAGTTTTCTTTCATGCAGAGGAATATCCAATACACCTGGAATCAACTGCCCCAGTGGTGGAAACACAGTGCTACCATGTGCCATGGACTGATCCAGACTGCACTGGAACAGGGTGAAGCCCGTGAACATCTGCAATGTGTCAATGACCTCATTGTGTGTGGCAACAGAGAGGCAGAAGTGTTTGAGAAAGGGAAAAGAGTAATTCAGATTCTTTGGAAAGCTGGTTTGGCCATAAAACAAAGTAAGGTCAAAGGACCTGCACAGAGCATCCAGTTTTTAAGAATAAAATGGCAAGATGGGTGTTGTCATGTTCCTATAGATATGATCAATAAAATAACTACTTTGTCTCCATCAACTAACAAAAAAGAAGCACAAGTTTTCTTAGGTGTTGTGGGTTTTTGGAGAATGCATATTCCAGGTTTCAGTTTGATCTTAAGCCCTCTCTCTTGAATGACACAGAAAAGTGTTTCTGAATAGGGCCCTGAGCAGTGACAGAACTTTGAACAAATTAAATGGGGGAGAGTTCATGTGATGGCCCTTGGGCCAGTCCAGACAGGACAAGATATGAAAAACATGCTTTACACTGTAGCCAGGGACCTTGGCCCCACCTGGAGCCTGTGGCAGAAAGCACCTGGAGTGATTTGAGGTCAACCTCTAGGGTTTTAGAGCTGGGGATATAGAGTATCTGAAGCCCACTACACTCCAACTGAAAAGGAAATATTAGCAGCATATAAAGAGGTTTGAGCTGTTTTAGAAGTAGTTGGCACTGAAGTACAGCTTTTCTTGGGACCACAATTTCTGCTCGGACGGATGTTCAAAGAGATGGTCATGCAACTGCTGCTACATGGAGTAAGTGGGTTGCACTGATCACGCAACAGGCTCAAATGGGAAACCCTGACCACCCAGGAGTCTTGGGATTGGCCAAAAGACAGAAACTCCACTGTTACGAGAGGTGACTTATGCTGAAAAGGACCCACTGTATAAGAAATTACAAGAAAATGAGAAGCAATATGCCCTGTTTACTGATGGCTGGCTTTAGATACTGCTGAACGAGAAAAATGGCCAGTACTCTGTCTCTACACTGACTCAGGGATGGTGGCAAATGTCCTGTGGGGGTGGTTGCAGCAATGAAAGCAGAATAACTGTCAGTGCAGACACAAACCCATCTGGGCTACCACATTGTGGCAAAATAGTACTGCTCAAGTAGAGAACCTGGTTGTAAAAGTACATCACATAGATGCTCACATACCCAAGAGTCAAGTCACAGAGGAACATCAAAACAATGAGCAGGTGGATCAGGCTGCTAGAATTGAAATGGCTCAGGTAGATCTGGGCTGGTAATAAAGGTGAGCGATTCAAAGCTCAATGGGTCCATGACACATCAGGATATTTAGGAGGGGATGTGACATACAAATAGGCTCATGATTGAGGGGTGGATTTGACTAATGATGTCATTGCATATGAATGTCAAATGTGTGTGTAGAAGCCTGGGAAGTAAGGAGTTAATGCATTGCTATGCCTCAAACACTGATGACCATTCAAGTGGGCAAGTTAAACCAGGATGTGCCTAGAAAGGTGGGGGGGAGAGGAATTGTACAAAGGTAGGGCAGCACCTTTCTGGAGCCAATTTTCCTGTTCAGGTCCATGGTGACCAGACAATATACAGCACAAGCACAGAAGTGGAGTCAAGGAGCAGGCAAGACCAATAGAGGGGGATCAAGACCACCAAGGACCCCAAAACACCCCCCAACTAGGTTCCACATGTCAAAGGTATTATAACAGGACTTAACCAATGAAGACTGAATCTCATGAGGAACAAATCATGTGCGGGGATGACACAACATGAAATGGCTTCAGTGTTCAGCAATCCAACACAACACACTTTCCTTTCCTGAGTGACCCCCATAATAAATGTAGCCTAAAGTCATGGACTAAATTAATTCAATGGATATCTTATGGGCATTTTATGAACACTTTAGAGGGCTGCCCATAGACTAAGGGAATGATATCAGTGTATATCTCAAAGGATGGGAAGGGGAGTGGAGGTTAATGATGATGTATTAGATACTGTGGGACCTGAGCATGATGAAAATTACATAGAATAAGGACTGGAGAATGTACTGGTTTTTGCTGGAAAGCATCTTATTAAGGGCATTGTCCAAATGCCTCTTAAACACTGACAGGCTGGGAGCATCAACCACCTCTCTAGGAAGCCTGTTCCAGTCTCTGACTACCCTATCAGGAAAGAAATGCTTCATAATATCAATCTGAACCTCCCCTAAAACAGCTTTGAACCATTCCCATGTGTCCTGTCATTGGATACCAGAGACAATAGATCAGCACCTCCCTCTCTACTTCTGTCCTCAGGAAGCTATAGAGAGAAATGAGGCCCCTTCTCAGGCTCCTTCTCTCCAAACTAGACAAACCCCAAGTCCTCAGTCACTCCTCATTGGACATGCCTTCCATCCCTTTCGCCAGCTTTGTTGTCCTCCTCTGGATGCAGACCAGAGATTGTCTGCAGCCCATGTTAAAGACCAGTGTTCAAGGCCAGGTTGGATGGGGCTTTGAGCCTACCATCAACCAGCACTCCCAGATCCCTTTCTGCAGGGCTGCTCTCCAGCCATTCCTCTCCCAATCTATGCTTCTGTCTGACATTGCTCAATCCCAGGTGAAGAATCCAGCATTTTTTTTTGTTAAATTTCATGTTACTGATGATTGCCCAATGCTCCAATCTATCCAGATCCCTTTGCAAGGCCTCTTGTCCCTCAAGACAGTCAACAGCACCTCCCAGTTTGGTATCATCAGCAAACTCACTATAGGTGCATTCAATTCCTGTATGCAGATCAGATAAAAATATTGACCAGAACCAGCCCTTGAATTGAGCCCCAAGGAACACTGCTGGTGACTGATCACCAGCTAGATGTAGCCCCAGTTACTACAACCCATTGAGCCCTGCCCTTCAGCCAGTACTTCACCCACTGTGCTGTGTACCCACTCATCTCACAGTTGGACAGCTTGTCCAGAAGGATGCTGTAAGGGACAGCATCAAAAACTTTACTAAAATCCAGAAAAACGACATCCGCCGCCTTCCCTTCATCCACTAGGAGGGTAATCTTATAGTAGAATGATGTTAAATCAGCTAGGCAGGACCCTTTTTGAACCCATGTTGACTGTGCCTGATGATTTGCATTTTCCTTTAAATGCCTTTCAATAGCACCCAATATGATCTCCATAATTTTTCCAGGTACTGAGGTTAGTCTAACAGCTCTCTAGTTTCCTGGGTCTTCTCTCACACCCTTCTTGTAAACTGGAATACTGTTGGCTAGCTCTGAGTCAGCAGGGACCTTCCCAGACTTTGTTTTGGATTTGTGATGAAAACATTGCTGATAACACATTGGTGTTTTCATTAGTGATGAGCAGAGCTTACATGGACTTGACGCCTTTTCTGCTTCTCACACTTCTCCCCCAACAAGTAGGCTGGGGGTGCACAAGAAATTTGGAGGGGACACAGCTGGGACATCTGACCCCAACTGACCAAAGGGATATTCCATATCATATGATGTTGTGTTCAGCAATAAAACCCAGGTGAGAGGAAAGCGTGCTGGGGCTGCCATTGTTCATGAACTGGCTGTGCATCAGTCAGCTGGTGGTGAGTAATTGTGATTTTTTTTTCAGCACTTGTTTTTCTTGATTTTGCTTTTTTTCTTTTTTCCCCTCCCTTTTTAATTTTCTTATTAAACTGTCTTTATCTCAACCTATAAGTTTTTTCACTTTTACCCTTTCAATTCTCTCCCCCATCCCACTGAGGGAGTGAGCAAGTGGCTGTGTAGTGCTTCATTTCCTACCGGGATTAAACCACCACAGACATGGGCATACTAGAAAAAGTCCAATGAAGGGCCACAAAGATAATTAAGGGACTGGAACACCTCTCATACGAGGAAAGGCTGGGACAGCTGGGACTTTATAACCTGGAAAAGGCTCAGAAGGATCTTATCAATGTATATAACTACCTGAGCAGAGGGTGCAAAGCACATGAAGCCAGGCTGTTTTCAATGGTGCCCAGTGACAGGACCAGAGGCACAAGCTGAAACACAGGAGATTCTTTCTGAACATCAGGAAATGTTTCCTTACTGTGAGGGTGACCAAACACTGGAACAGATTTCCCAGAGAAGCTGTGGAGTCTGCCTCCTTGAATATATTCAAAAGCCATCTGGACATGGTCCTGGGCATCCTGCTCTCAGTGTCCCTGTTTGAGCAGGGGGGTTGGACAAGATGATCTCCTGAGGTCCTTTTCAACCTCAACCCTCTTGTGAATCAATGGGCAGCTCCCCCAAGCACCTTTCACACTGAGGGTGGTAACTGTGATAATGTATTCTATATCCCTTGGGATGCAGGGGAAGAGCCTTTTGGGATTGTACAAGACTTATGGGATGTTTAGGGGAGGAACCAAAGGTGGGGAATGAAAGGGATCTAGGAGTCTTGGGGAGGAACAAGTCTGGGGAGAAGAGAGGGATAAAAGGATAAAAAAGGCAGATTGTGTCTAAGCAGGTGGATAGTTGGTATGCTTGTCTGACAATGCCTTGTGCCTGACCAACTGTAGTGGGTTGACTGTGGCAAGATGCCAGGTGCCCACTAAGCCACTCTATCACTCCCCCTTCTTAGCTGGACAAGGGAGAGAAAATAAGATGGAGGACAACTTGTAGGTTGAGATAAGGCAGTTTACTAAGGCAAATGCAAAAGTTTGCATGCACATGAGCAAAGAGAAAAAAAAATTAATCTCTACTTCCCATCAGTGAGTGATGTCCAGCCACTTCCTGGGAAGCAAGGCTTCAGCACATGTAGCGGTTGCTCCAGAAGGCAAACATTGTAAATAATGAATGCCCCCCATTCCTCCTTCTTCCCTTAGCTTTTATATCTGAGCTGATATCATATGGTGTGGAATACCCCTTTGGTCAGTTTGGATCTGATGGCCTAGTTGTGTCCCCTCCCAGGATCTATGTGTGTGTACAAAGATTTAAGTGTCACTAACTGCAGTGGGGATCACAGGCCATGTGTCTGTGGTGCCAGCAATGGGAGTGAGTGAGTGAGTGAGGGTATGTAAGTCAGTGCATGATTGCTAGCAACTATCAAATCAGAATAGACAGCAAGTAGGTGAAGTGGCTTGGGAGTTGGGTATGCATATGTCTCTTAAGAGTGAGGCACCTGGAGGAACTGGATATCAGAGGGACCAGGAGGTCCAAGCCAACTGCCTGTAGTAGGGCATCTCCCCCCGCCACAGGAGAACTTGTCTGTTGCTTGTTAGCTGGTGCAATAATTCAGGGCATCTTGCCCTCACATGAGCCTCACATGAGCCTTGGTGGAGTAACCGAAACAGGACAGTTTGCCTTGTAGTGAGTTATTTCGGCACCATGGAATTAATGCTTTCTGGTGACAGTAAACATCTTGCTGTGGAAGCAAGATGTGGAAAGATAAGCTGGAATTTCTGACTGACAGACACTTCACTTTACAAACTATGAAAGCTACACCATACTTTGACAAAGCAGAAATCTTCTGCTCATTCCTTGAAATGTGTGGAGTTTTCTCCCCCAAAGTCATGATGCTGCTTTTTGTGGTTACTCTCGCAGGGATTGGGTGAAAGGACTCTGTGTACACTATTGTCAATTTGGTGGTAAGTTGCATTGACTCCTGACCTATACTATTTCTTTGCTTGCTTTAATACAGGTACCTTAATGTCATGCACTGTTTTATGTAATCTACTAGTAGTTATTTTGTTTTATACTGCATAGTAAGTAACTCTGATTAAGGTCTTTTGTCTGTTACCTCCTGTCTATTCAATAAATAACTCATTTTATAATAGACCTAATCGTCCATTCTTAAGAACTTGCAAGCCAGAGCAATTTATGTAAGGGTCACCTAAGTAGAGTTGATGCCAAAAATCTGAGCCTAAGGCAGGGCTTGTCTGAAGCTGTCACTCGATACATAACATTGCCAAAGAACCTGTGGGGTCTGGAGATGGAATAAGAGACTTATTTACATATGTGTGTGTGTTTCCATGGAAGGCAACTGGGGAGACTGGGGAGAACCCAGGGGCCAGCTACTAGATAGATTGTCTAAGTCCAGCTACTGGGGAATCCAGTGTATGTATGTGTGAATTACTTTTATGAATGTGTTGCTCAAAGCACAAGAATTAGGGATAGTAAGCTACTACATTAATGTTGCTGATAAGGAACAAAGTATCCTAGTAATGCTGTGCTGATTTTTGCCTTTTTTTCTTTTATATATTCTCTGTACTCTTTACACATATATTTGTAGCTCTGTAGCCTATTACTGTAACTTAGCTTCAGTATTTTCCTAGGCAGAAAGACAAAACACATTCCAAGACCCCTATGCTATCTTGGTTCTCCTTAGAAACCAAGGTTGAAAAACAGCTCTTCAAGACACATTTTCATAAAAAAAGTTCAGTTTCCATCTGAGGGGGGAGGATTTAGAGAAGGGGAAATTACCTCACTTGTTATGTCTCTAATTGGTGATTTTTGTCAATTATGCTAATTTGCTAAACTTATCAAACTGTATTCATGCCAGGGAGGGGGAGGGATGGCCATTTTGTGGACATTTTCCATATCTGCCCCTGGATACCTCCAATAAAAACCAATCTTTATATTATTTCCTATACTAATATTATCTCAAAAGTGTGTTGTTTTATTTCCAGGGTCCTTAAGGCATCACTAGGCTATTTTAATTTAATTCTCCAAGCAATATTAAAATCGAGGTCTTACACATGAGCATTTGTAAAAAGCTTTGTTTGGGACATGTATATTATGTGCTAGACACATGCAACATTCAGCAAAATGCATTAATACTTCAGGTTAATAAATATGTGCAATGCAGCTAAGTCAATAACAAGATTATATTTTTGAAAGGCTTAGTTTAATACATTGTCTGATTTTCCCTTTTTGGTTCAGTGATACTTCACCTTTCAGCAACAGCTGGCAACAAAGATTTCCTTGAAGTGCTTGCAGTATATCTATACTTACCATAAATGGCAGGTTTTTGGTAGAATGGGTCTGCAAGATTGATCTGTGCATGCATAGGCCATGAATTGTCCTGTGCTAGTCACAGCTGGTTACAACTAGCTAGAGCAGCAACTGATGAAAACAACCCATCACATAGCAAAACTTCAACATGACGCCTGTGCACAAACATATTTAACAAAGGGTGGTAGTAGCTAGGGACAGGACACACAGGAGGGAACATATGAGGACAGGTGAGGAAAAACAGAGAGAGACATGAGGAAAGGGACACTGTTGAGGACACAGCTGGAGACACTCTCAGAAGATGTTCCATGTCAGAGGAGGCGGTATGTCTGAGAGGACTACAGCCCATGGATAATCTACAACAAAGCAAGTGTACCCCCAAATGGGGCTACAGCCTGTAGATAAGCCTATGCCAGAGCAGAGGAAATTAATAAAAAGCCAGGAGCAGTGTAAGAAAAAAACACTATGCACTGTTCCAAACATCCTGCACAGTCTGTTGCCTCACTAAAGGGACTGAGTGTAACGCATGGCAAAAATAAGGGCAGTGGAGACTAGGGAGGGGGGAAGAGAAGTGTCTGGACTGAAGTCAAGCCTGGGGAAGGGAGAAGAAAGGTGTTTTCCCTAAGTGTTTATTTATTTGTCTTCTTTGTTTCTCAATACCTGAATTAATAACTAAATATTTTTAAAGTTAAATTCTCCTAGTCAACACCATCTTGGCATAACAATAACCCAACCATTCTCCTACCAAATGACTAAAAGGCATGCATTTCAGCTATGCGGTGGTGCATGCCTAACCATGAGGGACACTCATTTTGGCCATATAACATATGCTTCCAATTGTGTGGTAAGTTGTTTAGGTGGCCACTCTCTGCAGTCTTTATAAGGTCTCACACCATTTTCCAAACTTGGGGATCCAGGAAATGCTAGATTAACTCTTCTGGAGAGTCAGACATAGTCAATGGGTCACAAATTAGACATCACTGGTATAAACAGCTGTGAGGAAAGAGCAAAGCCTGACACAGCAGAAAATTCCTGGGAAGCACGAGAGAAAGTAGATGACACACGATCTGAGAACAGGAAAGGCGTCCTCTTTCTTCGAAGCTTGCAAACCTTGAGAAAACTAATAAACTGTCAGGCTGATGGATTTATTACAGGCCTGCAACTGCCTTGCTTGCGAAAGACTGAAGAGATTCTCACACTAAGTGTGTAAGTACTGTCTTAAATCTGCAATAAACAGATTCATGGTGCCCGATTTACACAGACTTCATTACTACTGATGTGATCTCATCCGGTGGTGTACCCTGACCAAATCAAGTGTGTGTGTGTTCAGCTGATCACCAAGGAGCTCCTTTCATCACTGGCTACAGAATAGGTCCTTTTGTGAATGGTTGGGCAGCATTTCTTATAATGGGGCAAGTTGCAATGAAATCCCAAAAACTGCATAGACTGTTGCGCATCACCAAGGAACAGGGTTATAAACTCCAATCCCAAAGCCTCATCCAATTACTTATTTTTCAAACAATTTTGTCCCTGGTATCCATCAGATAGTTCTTATGATATTATTCACTGGCAAAAGGTTGATGAATGTTTACAAACCCACCAAATTATTCATCATGGTGTCCACCCTGATGATATTACTTGGCATGTGGTATACTCGGCTTTACAACAATTTAAAGAAGCAGATCGCATCCTTGCAGATGCTCTGCCTGCATTGCTGTCAGATATTGTGGTTTTGTGAATGAAACATCACCTGAGGATAATGATCCGGAGAAAAAGGATCCATTTGACCCTGGTCCTATTGATTCTGGACAAGAACCAGATTTATATCCTCCTTTAGTCCCAGTACATGCTATGGCAGCAGCTGCTCCTAGCACAGAAGAAATACTACAAACAACATGCAAAAAGGCTGCAGCAAATATTTCACATATTCCACCACTGTCTTATACCTCGTCCTATTCCTCTAGCAACTATGATGAGGAAACAATACCACCTATAGGACCTGAGCCAGAAAGGTTTATACGGAAATGCCGGAGGCCAGCGTTGGAGGAGGGCAATATTGAATTTTTTCAAGCAATGCCTGTTGCATATTGTAATCAAAACCCACATCATGAACAATGAAAATACTAACAATGACTGTAAAAAAGCCCTGGACCCCATTCACAATTGTGCTGATGTTGAACTTTCTCATTATATTAAGGCATGCGCTAATACAGGCTCTGAACAATTTAAAGCAGAACTAATTGCTACTGTGATAGCCAAACAACTGCAAGTGGCCAGAGCAGCTGTTAAGTGCTTTAAATGCAGGGAGCTAGGACATATTAGGAAGCAATGTCCAAAGGGACAAAGAGGCAATAAAAAGCCCAGTAAACCTTGTCCTCACTGCCAAAAAGGGTTTAATTGGAGCAATCAGTGCCGGTGTAAATATGACAAACATGGCAACCTTCTCCCACAGCAGGGAAACTCAAAGGGGGGCACATTGGGGTCCGGTGCCCCTCAATCCAACAGGACCCCACTTAATCTGACACACATACAAGCACAAGCCTTGCAAGGGGTACCCCAGGAGTGCCAGTCTGGACGTGGCCATCAGTGCTACCACAACCCTGAATTCACCTGCTGCCCACTTCCGTGTGTGGGCCACTACCATTTCAGACACATGCTTTACTCCTGGGATGTTCCTCTACCACCCGCACAGGACTATTTATATTACCAGGAATCATTGATGCTGACTATAAAGGGGAAATTAAAATCATGGCTTGGACACCTAATCCCTCCTGTACTGTGGCACAGGGAAGCCGACTGGCACAATTAATACTGCTGCCAGTGACTCCTTGTTTAGCACCGATATTACAGCAACAATGAAATGCAGGAGGATTTGGGAGCACAGGCACACCACAAATATTTTAGTTAAAAATCATAGGGGTACAACAACCATTACTCACTTGTAAAATAGAATCTAAGTCTTTTAGAGGTTTGGTTGACACTGGAGCAGATGTTTCCATCATATCCCAAAAAGATTTGCCCTCGGAGTGGCCCCTGGCCCCCTCACCTGTGATCATAGCAGGCATTGGAGGTCAGCAGATTCCGTGTTGTCTACAAAGGAACTGCAAATCATTGGATCAGAGGGCAAGACTGACACCCTGTGACCGTATGTACTCCCAATCCCAGCCATTCTGTGGGGGTGGGACCTGATGACATAATGGGGTTTAATCATTTCAACACATTTTTGATAGGGGCCATTGATGAAAAGCCGCTCCTTAAACTGATTTGGCTTTCAAACAGGCTGATCTGGATAAACCGGTGGCCCCTGAAAAATGAGCAGCTTCAGCAAGCCCGGATCCTTGTGCAAGAACAATTATGTTTGGGTCACATAATTCCTTCTAACAGCCCCTGGAATACACCTATTTTTGTTATCTCTAAGAAATCATGGAGACTTTTACAGGATCTCAGGGCAATCAACGCAGTCATTTCACCTATGGGGGCATTTCAGCCAGGAATACCTAACCCCACAGTGATTCCAGAACACTGGGAATTGGTGATAATTGACTTGAAAGACTGATTTTTTACAACCCCTTTGCATCCTGATGATGCACCTAAATTTGTCTTTTCTTTACCCTCTGTCAGTCATGAGACCCCCATGGAATGATACCACTGGGTTGTGCTACCTCAGGGTATGACAAAGAGTCCTACTATCTGTCAATTTATCATTCACTCAGTGATACAACCAGTATGGCAAAAATATCCATCTGTTTTGATATATCACTACATGGACAATATTTTAATTGCTTCTGACAACTCCCCATTATTGTGTGATTGTCTTGCTGCTTTAAAGGTAATGCTGGCCAGCAGAGGCTTGTGTGTAGCCACAGAAAAAATCCAAACAGAACCATCCTGGAAATACCAGGGTTTCAAATTACTGGAGACAACGGTCACCCCACAGCCAGTGACCCTAAAAACCAACATACATAAATTGAATGATTTGCAAAAGTTGTTAGGCACTATTAATTGGATTTGCCCTTTATTGGCAACCACCACAGAGGAATTATCCCCCTTATTTCAATTGGTAAAAGGGGACCAAGACCTCTCTTCCCCTAGGCAGTTGACAAAAACTGCCCAAAAGGCTTTAGAGACTGTAAGTGATAAAATCAATAAGTCCTTTGTCACACATCGAAACCCAGATTTGCCTTTGCAGCTGTTCATGATTCTGCAATCTTTCCAACCCTATGCTCTTATTGGCCAATGTGATTTATGGGAACATCATCTCTGGCTATTAGAATGGGGTTTTCTGCCACACACCTTTTCAGAAACAATAACCACTCAGCTTGAGATGCTTATTTGGCTGCTGTCGATGAGATGACTGATGCCAGAGCCTGACAGGATATGATCCAGCAGTCACACATCTCCTTATTACTGCAGCAGAATTGGAGAATCTTTTCAGGGATTCACTGTCATTTCAAATTGCTCTTGCAGACTATAATGTACAATTTTTTCACACGATGCCTCGGCATGCCCTGCTACAATCCTTCAAGGAACTCCCCTTTCAACAAGAATGACTACAAATGAAAACTCCAATCCCTGATGTAAAAACTGTTTTCACTGATGGATCAGGAAAGACACACAAAGCTGTCACCCTGTGGAGAAATGATAAGGGACAGTGGGAACATTCGATAACCATTCAACCTGGATTTACCCAGCTAGTCAAAGTGGCAGCTGTGGTAGAAATATTTTGCCTTTTTTCACAGGAACTTATTAACATTGCTTGTGATTCTCTTTATGTTACAGGAATCATTGATAGAATTGATCATTCATTCCTGAAGGAAGTCTCTAACAAAGATATTTTTGTGTTATTAACCACTCTGTACAACTTTTTACTTCACAGGTCTCATGAACATTACATTATGCATCTTAGGTCACACACCACTCTGCCTGGGCTTATAGTGGAAGGAAATGCAAGGGCAGATGCCCTTGCCATGAGAGTCACTATACCACAAAAGTTAGAGCAGGCAAAACTTTCTCATGATTTCTACCACCAAAATGCCTGAGCACTGGCAAAACAATCTAAATTTGCCACAAGCACGGGATGTAGTGAATACTTGCTCACAATGTCAGCAGACTTCTTTCTTTGCCACAAACATTAGGTACAAACCCACGAGGGTTGAAACCTAATGATGTTTGGCAAACAGATGTAACACACATATCGAGCTTTGAGACTTTTAAATATGTCCATGTTTCTATTGATACCTTTTCAGGATTAATAGTAGCAACAGCACACAAAGGTGAAAAATCAAGAGATGCCACACATTAGCTCTGTGCCTTCAGCACGATAGGTGTCCCTGAACAGATAAAAACAGACAAGGGACGTGCATATACATCTCATAAAACACAAGAATTTTTCCACATTTGGGGTATCAAACATGTCACAGGTATTGCCCATTCCTCAACAGGGCAAGCCATAGTGGAAAGGGCACATTACACATTGAAAAACATGCTGCAAAAACAAAAGAGAGGGAACCCAATAGGAATGCTCCCTCAAGAGCAGCTTGACAAAGCAATCTATATTTTAAATTTTTTTAATCTCTCCTCTAGAGACGACTTAATCGCACATAAAAGGCTCCTGGGTCAGACTGCTGATGGAGAAGGAGTTTACCCAGAAGTTACATACAAAGATGTACATAGCAGTCAGTGGAAAGGTCCAGTTCCACTGTTAGCTTGGGGAAGAGGTTAGGGGTGTGTTTCTTTACCTACAGGACCTTATTGTCTCCCAACAAGATACATCAAACCCAGCCAAGAACAACAACAATGAACCTTGCCATCTTGCTTCTGCTATACTGTCATCAAATGGTGGAAGGGAGAATCTACTGGGCCCACATCATTCAGCCTCTGCTGTTTTGGCCTCTGACTTGGCAGGATCCAGAGCCTCCCCTCAGCAACAATGGAATGGAATGGGTAGGAGGAACTTGGCTTCCTCCCCTGGATCAGGATATTGTACATACATATAGTTTTAACACTTTTGTTACTGATTTACTGTCTATATGCTTAACATGGAATCAAACAAGTACCTCTTTACCTTGTGCTAACTTTTCCATGCAATTGCATTTAATATATGTACGCTCAGAGAATGCAAGAAAATTGACTGCTGTTACATTGCCGGCCATTCTGTGTACCTCCAACAAATCTGTGGATGCCACTCCACCTCATTTCCCCAAATATCGTTTTACACCCATCTCCAATATATGGCATTTGGAATGGACATTGTGTATAGGACAATGGCCACAACAACAATTCTTACAGTATGGGAGAGTAACTGATTTGGGACCACATGGTATCCTTAGAGAAAGTGGGACCAATGCAACCATTCTCCCCTCCCAAAAAGCAAACCGCAGCATTGTTTGGCATGATGGTGGGATGGCCGGATCATTAATTCAATATTATTTAGATAATAATCAGTCCTGTGTGCACAAAAATCTATGGAAAATGTTGTTACCTGCTTTTGGCAATAGGATATACCAAGTAAAATTAGATAAGAATGCTACAATTGATAATTTAACACTACTAGAGGAACAATTACTAATGACTTGTACTTAACATCCGTTTATTTTTGCTTTAGCTAATGATTTCTCAATAGATTATAGAAATGGTTTGTATTTTTTATCTGCTGATTTTTTTGTTTTCAAATCATATATAACCTATGAAGATACGTGCAACTATTCTGTCCTTCTTCCATTTAAAAGAAGTCCTGAAATTTGAGTACCTGTAAATCTGACTGGGGCTTGGGCAGGACAGGATGGTCTCTCGCAACTGGCTTGAATAGTCCAAGAGGAAATCCAAACAAGTAAAAAACAAGTTAGCAAATTTCTTGGTTGGTTAATCTTTGATATTGTTTCTGCTGTAATAATATTAACCACAGCCTCTGTGGCGGTCGCTGCCTTAACTTGTTCCATTCAAACTGCCCATACCGTGGGACAGGCTTTAACTAATAATCACAAAAGAATTACAAACACAAGAAAATATTGATAAAGAAATAATGGCTAGATTAGACACCTTGGAAGGTCCTCTTATATAGGTAGGTGAGAGAGTTGAGGCCCAAAAAACTCTCGTGTATCCCTGCACTGTGATTGGGAACATATCCCTAATTCTTTATGTGTCACTCCTCTTCTGTGGAATGACACGGAACAAAATTGGGAGGCGGTTAAAAACTGCCACCAAGGGGCCTTTGATAAATCCTTCCAACAGATTATACAATCACTTCACACTCAATTAAAAGATCAACTCAGAACTTTACAAACTCTGGAGGAACAGAAGGCGTTGACAGATCTGAAAAATTTTCTTGGCTAAATCCAAAAAATTGGTTTTCTGGGATAAATTTATGAGTTTGGGTTTTCATTGGACTGGGTTGTCTGGCAACGATATCCTTTTTAATCTTCTTCTGTCTTCTCGTTTTTGACATAATCAGAGCTGTTAAAAGCACACAAAAACAAGTCATGATTACCTTAGCCTTATCTATGATCTCAACCCAAACAGAAAAAAGGGGGAGATGTGAGAAAGAAGCAAGCCTGACACTGCAGAAAATTCCTGGGAAGCATGAGAGAAAGTAGATGACACACGATCTGAGAACAGGAAAGGCATCCTCTTTCTTCAAAGCCTGCAAACCTTGAGAAAACTAACAAACTGTCAGGCTGATGGATTTATTACAGGCCTGCAACTGCCTTGCTTGCGAAGGACTGAACAGAGATTCTCACACTAAGTACTGTCTTAGCTCTGCAATAAACAGATTAATTTTGCTCTCAGCTTGTGAGTCTCACATTTATATGCCAAGAAACAGCAGACATTCAGTTCAATTGTCTTTCAATAAGCTTCAGGAAAGGGAACAGTCTAGTACTGTAACTACACAAATCACTAAAAGTAAAAACAAAATACACAAATTGCTTGGCTACAAATATTTTATAACTATAGGATTTTTCAGGGTTGGGGAAATGTTACGGGCAAAATGTGAAGAAAAACTATAAAATCCTGAATGGAGAAGAAAATGGTTCTCTCTCTCCTAAGACTAGGGGCTATGGAATGAAACTAGCAGGTTCAGAACAAAAGGAAGCACTTCTTAACAATATGTAGTTAAGCTACAAAACTCATTACCGCAGCCAAGTTCCTGTAGGTTCAAATGCAACTACATATATTCATGGAAGAAAAATCTGCTAAGGACTATGAACTACTCAGACACTACCTCTGCCTTGGGAAGACACTAACACTGACATTACTGGAGGATTAGTTCTGCATATTTGTTGTTATGGCTTATAGCTTTACAATTCACTTTGATATCTCCTGAAAGAAATTTAGGACGTTTTTTAAATGTCAGAATGATTTATTCTCAAGAATAAGAGGATGAGCATTTTTTCACTTAATATTTTGATTATAAACTCGAAAGAACCATTAATAAGAGGGTGTGCTTAGTAAATAAATGTTTGAATTATTGACTTACACCACCATTTACTACTGGTGAGCAAGCATCCCTACAACATAGAAAGAAATACACTATGATTTTCTGAAACTAATAATTTTTATTTATATAGATTATAAATAAAAGCTACAAAGAGTAAATGGAAGTGTTTTGATTTCCTAGGAGAACAAGACAGAATTTCACCACCTGTTCATCCATCTCCCTTCAGTTATTAATTTCCGAGTCTCTTGGCCAATCCCAACCAAATTTAACAGAGAGTTAAGTAGATACTGAATTCCTGGAAGGTTTGTTGAAGTTGATAGCTGGGTACATGTAAGAGACAGTCCGAAGTTTCCCTCATTTGCCTCATGACCATCGCAAGGACAGAGACTAAGACCCTGAGGACTCCATTCGCTTTGGACAGGGCCTCTGGCCTGGTCGAGGTGGATGCTTGCCAAGCGATTGTTTGGAGGTGTGCTTGTTGTACCGCCACGGTACACTGCTCTAGGCAGGTACTGGCGAGTAATGGTACGTTCTGCATGTTTACACCTGCTTCTTGGGACAACAGTTCTCCTCCACACAATAATACTGCTCAGCTTACCCTTTGGCCAGATGCCGCTCACTTTGGCAAAAGACTATAAAAAGTGACTTTTCTGCAAAGGACTTTTGAGATCTCCCCATGGAAGGAAAACACATCTATGGGCAGAAGGGCTCGAGGACATTGTCTCTCTGTTGGTAGCTATACCCCTCTTTCTCTCTATTTTTACTTTGTTTTCTTATTTTCTCTCTCTCTTTTCTGTCGCATAATTATTGTTGGCACTCAATAAAAGTGCATTGCTGTGATTAAACTGAAAGTCCCCTTTTGCTGTGTGCCTTTTGCACTCCAAGATCAGAAAAACAAACCATCATGACCCCCGCTTGTACTAGCAGATAGTGACAGTACAGAAGGAGCCAAATTTATAACTACCTTCTCAGAGTCTTAACTGAAACCCTTATCCTCTTACAAAGGGTGGTAGTGCAGGGAATAGTCAGTTTGCACACATGTAGCTAAGAACTAGCCACTCTACATGTTTCCACCTGCCCAACAAGACATTGTTCCACTTAAAAAAACACACATGCAAGTGTATTGCAGTGAAAACACATCAGGATCAAAACCTTTTGCTACTTGTAAAACAAAATCATCACTATCAAGTTATGTGGAATATAGTAGTTTTTAATTGTGATTCACCACTTTATTACTCTTCCCAGTAATAAAGCGTTAAAAATGGTTTACATGACCGCGTAATTTAAAAAACTGCACCAAACAACACCTAAATAAGCCTCCAAATTCTTCCCTCTTGCAAAAGCTTGCTTAAAGTTCACTGTAACTTCTCTCTTTCATTTGTTTTATAATGTAATATTCCATTAAGTAGAATAAATGAAAAAATAACATACTAATATATTTAGACTAAAAATAATCAAATTTAGTTTTCTCCTTACCATATAAATTTAACACAATTTACTATTTGCACTTTAACATCCCCTCCCCAACAGTAACAATTTATATTTAGGTGTATTTGACATTGTATTGGGTTTACATGGCAAGGTTTTGGTAGTGGAGGGGGGATGCAGGGGTGTTTTTTCTGAGAAGACACCAGAACCTGCCTCCATGTCCGACAGAGCTAGTCAGTTTCAGCCAGCTCCAAGATGGACCCACCACTGGCAAAAGCTGAGCCAGTCAGCAATGTTGGTAGTGCCTCTGTGATAACATATTTGAGGAAGGGTAAAAAAATGGCTGTGCAACAGCAGCTGGGAGAGAAACGAGTGATAATGAGACACTAACTTTGAAGATATTGCTGCTGGGAAAAAGAAGCTTTGATGAAACCAGTTAAAATTTAGAGAATAGATAAGAGAGAGACTGGATTTAGATAAACTAATCCCAGAGCTGATAACTCATTGCCTGTCAAGCTTATGTTTATGTAAGTTTGGCTTGTAAAAACACAAGACGATTGCAGACCCTCTATCTCCA
>JAGMWU010000027.1:9136234-9185780 GCA_018697195.1 Certhia americana | reverse complement strand
CGACTTGGATTCAATCGGGAAAAGATATATTACTTAGCGGCAAATCGGGAGGTACGGTCCGCTCAAAACCGGATTCGCGATCTTTAAATCACATTTGACGTTGTGTCCAAACAAAATAGAGAGACCTTAGTCGCGGCGGAGCGGCAAACAAAACGTTCGGAACTGCCGGAAAAGCCGAACCCCTTCCCACCACTGCTTGCCTGTGAAAACACCCACAGAACAGATACACAGACAGAAGCAATCGCCTGTGCCCGCAGCTGCCCAGGGAGAAATGCAGCTTTGCTGGTGGAGCCCGCACTTTGTGTCGCGTCCGCGCCAGACGCTCCAACTGTGAAGCCGAGACAGCAGTGCGCAGGCTGTTTCCGGATCCCCCCCCTTCACGCCCCCGCCTCCCCCTCACGCTCGCTCCGCTCCCCCGTTCCTACTATTAACACATAAATCGGTTCCGGCCTGTAGGAATTGTGTTGTGCTTGTGACACACCTCTGACCGCATTCGAGTTCTACGAACAAGACTAGCCCGCCGTGGAATACTCTAACCTCTCCGGCCGATGCCAGAGACCTCGGGGAACCCCCCTCCCCCATTACTGCCCTGGTACTACAACCATTTTACACAGTTAAGTGTCCCGAGCATGCGTGGCTGCCCCGACCCGGGTATTTCCCGCCGCTGCCGTAGCCGGTAACACGTGTGCACCCTGGAGGTAGGTCTGGAACTATACCTGCCGTTGAGCCGGAAAGCGCCGTCTAAGATGCAGCGCCCCGTGTTCCATGAAGGATCACTGAAGCCTAACTTAAGTAAAAAGCATAAAACAAGCAGATGCTTTAGCAGATCAGCTATTCCTCCCCACCTGACTTCTCAATGCCTCCATCCTCTCATGATAGTAATACCTCCGCGGCTGGAATCTAGAAAAGGTGTGTGATAATATAAAAAGCAGCTATTGAAACAGGTGATTGGGCAATAGCTGACAAGTTACATGTGATGGCCAGTGGGATATAACAAGAGAGGTCAACCTTTTCTGGAAGCTGCTGGCTTTCGCAGAAATTAAAGAATTAGTAAAGCAGCTAAGGATCATGGAATAAATTCTCCTTATTGCTGCAGCCTTATCACCGCAATTTTCTTTGCCCATATCTACCCCCTCATGATCTTAGGTACCTCATGACGTCGTTTGTTAACTCCACTGACTTTCTTTATGGGAGTTTAGGGTGGAACGTTTATTGATAAGCTGCTTCTGGACTATGTTAGAGTCCACCCAGAGCAGGTTCTCAACAATAGATCACGCGTGGCAGGGGAGGAGAGGCTTTTATAGACCCTGATAGACCATGCTGCACTACCTCCTAACCTGTGTTAAATGATATAAAAGACAAGCAGCAAAAAAGCCCTACTCAAATTCCTGAAGCGATAATCAACCAAATTGGATTTTGCAGACATAAAGCGGTCCTACAGAACCCTATATGATCTTTTTGGACCGGCTAACAGACGAATTGATAACGCGTAACAGAGACAAGTAAGAGAAGACTATTAAAACAATTAGCTGTGGTTACTGCCATTCTGATAACAAAAAGACCTTGCGTCTTACCATCAGACCAAGGCCTACCATGCCTTCAAATGGTGGAGGCTTGTAACAGACTGTTTACCCTGGAACATACAGCTACCGTCGCGAAGCACGATATCTTAGCTAATGCCTTGAGAATTTCAAAAGAACTCTACTAACTGCTCTCATCAGTGCAGCTTATGACTAGTTGTCATTCAGGAAACTCCAAGCGAAGTGAGACAGAGGCGTGTGATGAGACAAGAACCCTGTCACCTGTTTGGGAAACACCAAGAGACAGGGATTCCGCGGCTGCAAGACATCATCAAAGGCTTGCCTGCCTCAATGCCATCAGCAACCGACTGATTGTCAATGCCAGTCAGTGCTAATCAACCACTGTTTCTCATCACAAACATTTCTACAGGATGCTCATCAGTCTGGAACACAACCAAGTGATTTCCTTATAATAGGCTTGACTAGTCTAATGCTGAATGGTGTTTTGTGCTACCACAGTTTTACAGTTACACCTCTCAACAAGAAAATCACTGTTTAGTTTTGGTGTCCTAATCCTCCTTGTTTTTTTACCTGCGACTAGTTTTTTGCTCAGCTTTTTATTACCAAAAATATGATGATGGTGCTCCAGTGAATCTTATGTTGCATGACAGACGGATTGTTTGGGAAAAATTCAATTACCTGCAGCTCACTGAACCGCTCTGGTAGATGCCACTCTTACAGGACTTAGTGATACAGGTGCTTGATGTCACTGTAATCTCTCAAGAGATACTGGCCACTCAGAATGGACTCTATTTTCCATCCGCGTTTACACCCTAGCTGGAATTGCAGGAATCAGTAACACCATGGGAGCTACATCGTCTCTTTTAAAGGACCTTGATACCGCATAGCCACGTCAATACCATTTGTTATCGAGGCGTGATAAAAGTAATTTTTTGGGGGCGAGACACCTGGCCACAAATGAGCTTAAAAATAGAGCAATTTTTAATAGGGGCCACTGATGTTTGCTGTGCTGTAAAACCACCTGACATCAGAAACGCTGTCTGGTCGATCATTGGCCATTCTATTGAAAACTCACCGCCTAGATTGTCTGTAATGAGTCATTACACAAGTACATTAGTTCCTACTAACAGCCCCTGGAACACTCCAATATTTGTTATCAAAAAACACCAGCAAAAATGGAGTCTGCTCCAAGATTGGATAAAATAAATCGAATAATTGAGGAAATGACCGTTGCAGCAAAGATTACCACTCGCCTAATATGATTCCCATGATTGTCACTGGTTATAATGATTTAAAGGATTGTTTTTCAGCATCACTACCTCCTGATGATGCTCCACGATTTGCCTTTTCTGTGCCCTCATCAACAACAATTCCCCTCTAAAGGATTTCCTGGACTGTCCTGCCCCAAGGATGGGAATTCCCCCACTATATGTCAATGGTAAGTAGTAATATCTTATCACCAGTCAGTTAGAAAGTTTCCTCAGTCCATGATACATGCACTATACTGAATGACCTTCTAAATAGCTGCGAAGATAACCCCCATTCAACAACTGTGGGCAAATGAGACAATTGCCCAAATACGCAAGCTGGTAATGCAGATTGCTGAGGAAAAGATACAACAGACTCCTACCTGGAACATACCTAGGTCAGCAAGATAACAGATTGGCCATAATGCGAACAAGCAGTACAACCGCAGATGATCCCACTAGCACACTGCACTACGCTCCATAGACTTATTGGTTCTATCAAATGGAATTCGTACCCTTACTAGAATCACTACCCCATTTGTGGGCCCTTTATTTCAACTGTTCAAGGAGACCAGACTTAAATTCCCCCAAAGAAAATTACTCCAGGAAGCAAAAACTGCTTTAAAAACAATGTGTGTGCAGCTTACAAACTCGTCAGCACACCTGTGATACCGAGCTACCCTTTTTGTTGCTGTGTTGGAGGAACGTCCACGTCTCTATGGATTGCAATTTTTCAGTGAGCAAAAATTTGTTGGATCCTTTATTAATTTAGATGGGTTTTTTTCATCATATCCATGTCTAAACCAAACTACTTGTCCTGAAATCCTTGCTCTTGATAATGAAGCCAATCTCGAATTCTCTGCTCTTTTCAGGAAAAGATTTTTGACTATGTTATACCTATACACGTCTATTTATTTAGAATGGCTTATCAGCAATCAGAATATTCCAAATTGCATTCGCAGTATTTTCAGGACAAATTTCAGTTCAATTTTCCCAAACTATAAGTTATTACGCCCTTCCTTGTAGTCCTAATCCAAAATCTCTGAGAAGTTCCACTCCTCTTAATGCTCTACCACCCTTTTTTAACAGGATTGCTCTGGAAAACTCAAACAGTCAGTAGATTCACATGTAAAGACCCTGAAAATGACATTGGGAATCGATGCAAAATTGTAGCGGGTTTTCACCCGATTACTGAACTTGCTGCAGGTTTCGTGCATTTTCCAAATTCTTTTCCTTTTAATTTAGTAACTGAATCCTTTTTATGTTGCAGGAATTGTTAGAGCGAGCCGAGGGTTCCTTCTCAGTTCACTTCCCAAAAGGTTATATAATATTACTTAATGAACTAACTTTCTTTCTTTCCTAAGGAAAACACCTTAATTGGTTACACACACCCCTCACAACTACCTTACTGGATCATAGTCTGAAGGCAATACTCGGCAGACCACCTCACCATGCCTCAGACTACCCTTCCAATCTTTTTGATCAGCCCGTTTAATCCACGTCATTTTTCCATCAAAATGCCCCATCCTTATGAGCTTCCAATCTGACCGACATCGCACAAATGGTATAAGCTTTCCTGCCCTGATGCCAATACCAATCATCCCTTCAGTGGGAACTGAATCACTCCCAGGTTATTTTAACCGCTTAGAACTCGGCAGTCGAGGTTACACATTATCAATCATTTGCCGATTGAGAAATATATTCAGGTCTCTGTTGATACCTTTCAGGAGCCCGTGGTTTTGCTACGCCATACAAGAGAGAATGCCCAAGATATTATTAAGCACTTTTTACAAGCTTTTTCATTTCTAGGTGTTTCCCTCAAAGGTAAAACAACAATGGACATGGATATTTTCACAAAAGTTACAACATTTTTTTTAATACTTATGGGCATGAAACACTACATTTACTCCACATTCCTCCACCGGACAATCTAAATTGAAAGAACACCAGAATTCTATAAGACTTATCAGAACAGAAAGGTGGAATGGGACCCTGCTGCTGTGGAGAGGCTATCAAATGCCTATATAGTGTGTTTATTTGGTCGAAACATTCATTTATGAACCCCTTCCACCACATTTTCAGAACACTTCAGCAACACACTCATGACCTTAAATTACAAGAAAAACCACCCGTATTAATAAAAGAATCCGAAACAACATTCACAATTTTAGGTTCCATTCCATTGATCACATGGGGAGGGGGTACACATTGTGCTAATTTACTGTTGCAGGACCCAGTGATCCTCCCCGCCAAAAACATCAAACCACATCTGCGCCTTTGCCTAAAGCCTGCAACAGAACCAGAGGAACACCTGAGCAGAAGAATCTTCAGGAGACATCAGAAGATCAACAGGAAGCCATCATAAAAACTGACTGTTGATCTTATTTGTAACTTGTATTGTCATCTTTTGTTTGTTCTTGTTTATTCAGTTCACGTTCAACTTTAAAAAAAACAGTTTACCTTTCTGTCTTAGATATAAAAATAGTGGATATTACTAGTCTGCCCTGCAGATAGGGGTGGAAATCTAACTCCCAAACCATGGTCCGCCTCAATCAGGGTGCAACCCATCCCCACTTGCCTCATGTTGGTTTATGGAAATCATTTCCGAACTGCTCGTTCTCGTTGTTGTTATTGGTTGTATTTTGCTGCAATATTTTCCATATTCCTATTGCTCCCCATGGACTATCCCCCTATTGCGCTCACCCTAAACCTCTCCCTACCATATTCGTGCTTAAAAATGCTGTGAACCCTTGACCCGTCCCACTCTTTTTCAGTTCGTCCCTGTACGGTGCAAACGGCTTAATAGTTTGTTATTTCCCCGTTATTAAAAAGTTCCTGTTTCTGTGACGACCAAATCAAGTGTCTCTCTCATAAAGAACGTCCATAGGTGGGTGCCTGAGACGAAGCGCCGTTATACTGCATCCGGGCTATAATCTGGAGATACGCTTCACATTGGTGTGCTGTCTGTTCCCCTTCTCCCGACATGGACCTCAACACTGTGTTACTTGCCATATAGGTCAACTATATATGTAATTTTGTGTACCTACTGGGAATACATTCCAGACTTGCTACTGTTGGATCTAGGGATTATTGAGCTGTGCAGACTGTTTTTCTATGGTGGCTGCCCGATTCAGCAATTCCTAACTAACTAATCAGGACATCCCTCTTGACTGACTACTGACCACTTATAGAGTGTGTCGCACTGAAGGCCTGATGCTTTCAGGTCACAGGTATTCAATTAGTTAACCCGAGAACAATACTGCAAACCGGTGACCTTGTACCACCATAGGAAATGCTGGTCTATTCTTTTTTGTATTTTATCCCCCATCCTAATGGCCAAGAAGAAGCCATGAGAATTAAGTAAAAGTTTTTTATGGGTTTTTGTTTTATTTGTTCAGGTTTGAAAACTTAATCACTAGGAAAGTGTCTTATTAGTGCCTGATGGCTCTTGATTGGTAATTTTAATCAATATCAACCCGACTTAAACAGGGAGACAATACAATATTTTCCAAAACCTGACGACAGATGGTTTCTGACTATCTGCATTAGCCCAAAGTCTGACACTTTTCAACATAGCTATGCATGTAAATAAAAATTCTTCAGTCTTGGCACTCATTATAATAGTAGGAATCCTTAAATAACTTCTTACAGATACTGGTGAAGGCCTGTTAAGTAAGACCTATTAGATGTACTATAGAGTAGGGTGCACAATTAAGTTAACACTCTGAAATCATTATAATTTTGTGTTAAAGCAAAAAGGGCTAAGTAAAACAGATAGTGGCGAGTGACTTTGCTAGTGCCAAATGGTTGCTAATTACTGTTACTTTGAACTAAATATGGCAAAATTTTAAAAAAGCACAAAGCTTATTTGACGTCTGTACACAAAGACACTAAAATTTGAAGTGAACTCCCGCCCCCCCCCATAAACTCTGCTATCCATCAGTGGAAAATAAATAACAATATACTTAATATCCTTTAACCTGTTTCTCACAGATGTGAATGCCTTAAATTTTTAAGCTTTTACATTTTTTAGATGTCTGTGCTGTTTTGGTGGTAGTTTAGGTTTTTCATATTAAGTTACTAAGTTTCTCTTCACGATTAGATGACAAAAACATTTCCTTTTTTGTTTTAATACCAAGGACAACTTTCATGCCCAAGATGAAAAAACGTAAGTGAGAAGAAAAAACCAGGAGGATGGGGGCTTCATACCTGACGCTATAATTGGACAATTGTTCTAATATGCTAATGGTACCAACTTTTAAGACGTGTAGGAAAACCTCGTGATTGGTCATCCATTTGTGACCATTTTGGGGTGGCATCTTGGGTGTGGTCTGGCTGCTCTTGTGCGTCCCAGTGATACCCATTGGTGCTTTTAATAAATACCTACTTTTATCCTTTTGCTCTGTCTAGTCTCTGTTCCAGGTCAGTCCCCCCCCTCCAGAAGGCATCAATAGCGCTCCATCACTATATTCTTACCATAGACTGACAAGGTTTTATAATATTCGTAGAAACATAGAATTGCTTACGGTTTGAACAGACTTTCTAAGATCATCAAGTCCGACCTTCTGATTGTATGATTTCATCAGAATAAATATAATAAAGGGAATTAATTGTTGGCCCAGTTTGTTTTTATTTTCCAAGATAATAGATCTTTGCTTACATTTGGTCTCAGTTCCCAAGAATACCCTCCCCCTAACAGGCAACTGAATGAGATCAAGCAGAGGTCACAGTGTGATATTGTGGCAGGATGTATACAGACAGAGGTACAGGAAACAACAAGCTTCTTTTAAGCCACTTGAGGAGTCTACAGATCAGCCGGCAACAGAGAGGCTTCTACTACCACGTTTCATAGTAAAAGAAACTGAAACAAGGAAAGGTGGGGCCTAGTTGCTGATGGTAGGTGATGCTAGTGACGTGGACATAAATGAGGCTGATGCCGCAATCCTTCTTGGCCTCATCCTCGGCCGGATGCTCCTCCCAGGCCTCTCTGCTTAGAGACAGTTAAAGAAAACTACAACAGTGGCATAGGATTGAATCAGACGTTATTTCACGACTTAATCTGTGCAAATCCATGGACCAGATGGCTTGCATCCAATTATGCTGAGATACTGTCTGGTATGCGGCTATTTTTCTTATCAGCTTTGAAAAGTCACTGAATTCAGGGGGAATTCCCTGTATACTAGAGAAGGAACAAAGGGCAGCATGTTCATCTAAAACAAACAAAAAACAACCCAGTTTCAACCCAGGGAATTTGGAAATCATAGAGGAAGTCTTCTTGGACTAGTTGTTTTGAGACACATAAAGGAAGGTGGCGATGGAACAGTCAGCATGTCATTTACCCAATGGACCTACTATGCCTGAACAACCCTAATTGCCTTCCTGTGTAAAATTCAGGATTTGTGGAATGAAGGGAGAGCATTGGATTCGCATTTACCTCGACTTAGCAGGTCTTTCATACTGTGATCCCCACATATTTCTTGTATCCAAGTTGGTATATTATAGTCTGGCATGGGTAAGACAACTAGAGGGCGTTTTAAAACTATTTGCATGCTTGAGCTAGAGTGTGTTAATGGATTGTAGTCTGCTGGATGCCTGTTGACGATGGGGCACTGCAGAGTCCCTATCTAGACCTGTCCTGTTTAAAATCTATTTATCAACACCTGGAGTAGGTGATGTCCGCTCTTCCTCTTGACAGTTTGGCAGGATTGGGTAAGGATGAAATACATACCTCCAAGGGCAGGACTTCCTTCCAGAGAGAAATCCTAAGTAGGTTTTGAGAAATGGGCTGTACACGAACTTAATTCAACCAGGACAAATGTCAGTCCTGCCCTAGGGAAAAGGGACCCTTGCATCATAACATCTGCAGACTGGCTGTACTCCTCTGCTGAAAAGGCACCCGATGATCCTTGGGAAAAACGCATGCTGATATGAGCTATACCCGTGGCTCTGGCAGCAAAGGTGGTCAAAAGCTGTATCCTGGGCTATTTACCGGGACCATAGCTAGTCGATGGGGAATTGATTATCCTCCTTTACTCTAGATGCTCATTAGATACACTCTAAAAGATGTTCAAATGTTGGGCAACCCAATACAAGAAAGTAATTGATAAAGAGAAATTAGCAGAGGGCCACGCAGAATGTCAGGGCGATGGAATTACTTGCAAGATGAAAGAGAGGCTGAAGGAACTGTGCCTTGTTTCAGCTTGGAGGAAGGAGGCTGCAGGTGCAACTAATAGGATGCTACCGAAGAAACAGAGCCAAGGCTCTTCAGTGTTTGTATAGTGGGAAGATGACCAATAGGCACAAAATTGAAACAAGCAAAGTTCACACTTACTATACGTAAACTGGTTTTTTTCACCATGAGACAGTCAAACCAGTGGACAAGGCCCTGAGAAGTTTGCATTCTCCAGTCTTGAGGTTTTTCAAAGCATCCTGACCACGGACCCTGAGCAACTGGTCCTGAATTAGGTGTTTTGAACCCTACTTACGCAAAGTTGGACTAGACACCAATCCAGAATTCCTTCCAACCTGAATTGTAAATTATTTCTCTTTTTTCGGTCCTCATAGCCTGAGAATATGCTCTCTAAACTAAAAAGGAAGTGGAACAGCCAAAGTAAAAGACACCTAAACACATGTTTGAGTTTGGGAAAATCAATATCCGCTGCATTCTCTTGTCTTAGCCGTTAGCCTTTTCCCAGTGCCTGCATTCAAGAACAATGCGGGATTTAGACAGTTCTTCTGAGTGTGTTTGTGTCCTTGTCCAGATCAGGCTTTCAGCTCTGCTCTGTCAGGCTGCCACTGTACTCCTCGGCAGCAGGGACTGCAGAGCTCCCCCCCTTTATTTACCTGCGTTGGACGAGAGGAAAGTGACCAAAGTGATCAACAGCTATGATTTCCAGAGGGCTTGCAGATTGCCACTGCTGTTGTTATTCGCCCACTCATTCATCCGTACCTACTCCGCAGCATGGCGGAACGTCCGCTCCTGCCGGTTCCCACCTGAGTAGCGTGTCCTCAGACCCACTCCCAATCTGGAGCCGCGGGGACGATTGATGCAGCCCGGCTACCGTACACCCACCACCTCCCTGCCTTTTCCGAAGATGGCTCCCCACCCCCTCCACCGCTACCGTGACAGTCTAGGACATTCATGCTCCAAGTCAGCAGTGGTCTAGCCCGGCAGTGACCTTTAAACCACGTGACGGGAATCTTTATGATACAGTGAATCAGGAAGAGAGAGAGACAGGATGGCACAAGGTGGTCCCCGCCGCAGTGGAGTAAGAGTCGAGCAGCAGTACAGACCCTCTCCACATTAGACCTCACCTGTTGCATCTTCATCTTCCATGCCACCTTGCTAACCTAATTTGGGAGATAAAAGTTTGCCACTGCCGCTTCGACCAACTGGATGCTGCATTCACCATCTCACATTCTCGATGCGTAGCAGTGCCGCGCGAAACACGACTCGCGGCAACTACACGTGGACCAGAAAAAGGAGCTAGCTGGGAGTCACTAACCTCACCACCGCGATTTTCCCCTTTGCTCCTAATCACAGAGCTGCCTGGATACGACCTCGACTCCAAAAGCTCATGAGTGTCATAAATGCTCCTCCTGCTTTGGGTGAGGTCTTGCTTGTTGGTAGGATATCATAGCATGGTAAAATGTGCTGTACAGCAGCATTAGGGAGAAAGAGGATTGAAAAAGGGAGAGAAACTGATTTATTAAATATTGATATCGATCTAATATCGATAACAAGTGTGAACGACAAGACTCTCTATACAGTTAAGTTGTCTGCCCCGCCGTCATCACATACACGTTCTACTAACTTAACTGTTTAGAGATCTTTTGTCCTCACATTTGGTATCGATATTATGGATCGATTTCATATTTTTAAATAATCATTTTGGCGAGCCAGGCGGAGACGGCTCCTCTAGCTGAGGGGCCATCGGGGTCTGGGACCCCTCTGGGCTGCCACCCCTAATTTTCGGGAAGTAGGCCGCCTCGTCCCCGTTGACACCCCAGGGAGAGACCAGGATCAGCACAAAGCTACGTGACAAATAAGGTATGTTTTATTAAATAGTTGGGAAGGTACCTTTTGAATACAGGCAGCTTGTAAGTCATAAGAGACGTCTTCTGCAAGAGCAGAGGCCTAATGGTTGGTAATCTCCGCGGAGTCCTGGTATTGATGGTTCTTTTGTTTTTGGTAGAGCTGGTGTAACGGCACCAGCTTCGTGTCCCGATGGGGCCGAACGCGGCAGCAGAGTGTGGTCTGGTTATTGTCGATTGTTCTGGAGCACATTGTGGCTCCACGTGCAGTTGTATTGTCGTTGTTCTGGAGCAATTGTGCTCCCAATTCAGTTGTGTCTGGTTATTTCGTTGTTCAGTGTTCAGATTTAGGCTCCACTCGGTGTGGTTTAAAAGCGCTCAGGGATTGTGGTTCGTGATCCCGGGTCACGAGCGGTCCAGACCCGGGTTCGCATGAACAGTGATTGGGGTCGCGTCACAATCGACTGCAATCGTATGTTCAAGCAGTGAAATTATTAGTGTGGCCGTATTGTTTTGGTCTGTGTGGATTGCATGTAGCCGCTTTGATTTGTGTTCTTTTGAGGTGTCATTAGTGTGCGGCAAGTGTTTTTTCGGGTTTGTCCTGTTAAAGTCTGTGAAAGGACTTTTAAACCCCCGTCCTGATCATCGGATTGATTCTGTGTGTTTTGGCATTGGGAGTGCTTGCACCGTGGTTTATGCAGTGTGTGCTGTTTGTGGGGTTTTTTTGTTCTATGGGCTGTCGCGGAATTCTAACCGTGTATTGTTTGAAGAAAGCAAAGCTGTGGGATGAATAAACTGTTATTTTGTGTGTAAAAGGACGATTGCCAGTAAGAAGGGTTTGAAATGTACTCCGATATCGCCTTGGTAACCTGCGGCAGGATTTCGTGTTTTTTGTAGTCCCATACTGTGGATTGTCTTTTTCCAGCCCTGCTCCGACGCTTCCAAAAGGTTTTGATTGTGAGGGGGAGCTTGTCTCGATCGTGAAGGAACACACTTAATTGTTTGTGAGGTCATTGAGATATTGCAGTGTTGGAGTGATATTTTAATTAGATGCTGGTGATCCCTGCTCGCAAGGAGAGTGCGGGACGTGTGGCCGGGGTGGCCCCCTGCTTCCTCTTGCAGAGGGATCTGTGCTGTAACCCCATTTGAGTCCCTTTGCGTACAGCAACATTTATTAAACCTTTAGTTAATGGGTTTAGGGTTGTTAATGTCTGGCCGAGACCCGTTTGGCCTTTTGCGAAGTCCCCACCTGTAGACGGAATTGTGTTGTGTTTTTAACTGTATGATGCTGCAGTTTCTGAGCACATTTTAGCTGCAACAACCAGTACAGGGTATAGCAGGGGGCTTTTGTTTGATAACGATTTGTAATCAGCAATTTAAACAACGAAGAGGGGACAAGTGTGTTGTCAATTTCTTTGACTGTGTTATTAAAAAAGGTTTACCCCTCCAGTAGTGGGTAAACCCTGGGTTATTTTCATAAAAAGTATATGCCCAGGAGAAGAAGGCATAGGGAAGCCAGTGGAAATCTTTAGGGTAGAACAAGAGTACCCAATATATTGTTGTACCAGAGAAATATTAAGGATGGGAGCAAGTGAAAGTCAAGAGATTCCTAAAAGCAGTCCTCTGGGATGTATTTTAACACACTGGAAAGAATTGGTGGGCTATGGTGGTACAGAAACCAAGAGAGAGCTGGTTAAGTTTTGTACACAGTGGTGGCCTTTCTATAAGCTTGATGAGGGTGTAAAGTGGCCAGTGAGTGGCACACTGGACTATCAGACATTATTACAGCTAATGCTCTTCCTATGCTGTGAACAGAAGTGGCAGGAAGTAGCTTATGCTGATATGTTCTTTACTCTTAGGGATCACCCTGAGTGGCAAAGGGATTGTGGAATGAGGCCACCATTTGATCCTTTAGTATTGGCCCTTGAAAAGGACAATAAAGTCACTAAAGGAAAGCCCAAACGGTGTTGTAGTACCTGTTCAATAAATCAGAGGTGCTCACATCCCAATAAGGTGTACCAAGCAGAGGCTCTGGAACAAGAGATACAGGACATACTTAAACCACCCCCTAAAAGGCAGGAAAGAAGGAGGGTGGTGGGGGATGCAGATTCAGAACCACCATTAACTCAAACCTCCCCCACCTATCCACCACTGCCTAGCAGTGACAGTGAGTGGGATGAACCTGAACCTCCCCCACCAGTTCCCAAACTTCCCCCAAAAGGTCCTATAGCATCAAGGACCTGAAAACAAATCAAAGAAGTCATTCAAGCACCTCTAAGACTAGTAATGACTTCTGATGGAGAAACAAAACTGATTAAGGTTCCCTGTTCCTCAATTGATTTTGAGATTTGGGAAAAGAGTGCAAAAGGCTGTCGAAGTGACCCAACAGGGGTTGCTAAGAAGATGAAGTTTATGATTAAGCAGCATTTAACAGAAACTGAGAAGCAATTGGTTTTAAAAGTAGCTAAGGATCTGGCTGAGGATGATTGTAGAACAACACAGGAAGATGTTAAAGAGATATTTCCCCTTCAAGACCCAGGTTGGGATCCTAATAATGATGAGGGGTTGGGACGGTTAAAGAGATACCAGGATGCTATCAAACAGGGCCCCTCTCAAACACCTTCTGAATTTCTAGATCACCTGCGAGACACAATGCACCGACACACCTCCCTGGATCCTGGATCTGATGAAGAGTGTAGCAGTTAATAAATTTATTTTTAGGACAGTCTACAGGAGACATCAGGCGGAAAATCCAGAAGATCCGAGGTCCAAACAGCCGGAATTTAGAAACTTTACTGGATGAGGCCTGGAGAGTTTTTAGTAACCGTGATACAGGGGCAACATTTTCAGTTCTGAATAAGGCCCTAATACCGGTAACCAATGATTATGTTATGGTAAAGGGGGCAACTGGCCAACCTGAAAGAGCTCATTTTTGCAAACCATTGAAGTATAAATTGGAAAAACAGTGGGGAATCCACCGATTTTTATACATGCCTAATGCTCCATCTGCACTTTTGGGCAGAGATCTGCTAGAGCAGCTGGAGGCAGAAATAATATTTAAGAATGGGGAAATTATTTTGGAGGTAAAAGACCAACAATACGTAGAACTGTTAAGTTTAATGATGATAACTAAAGAAATTGAAGTTGCAAATGAAGAGGGAAATTTCAGGAAAATAATGGATCAGGTATTTCCTGGGGTGTGGGCTT
Organism: Certhia americana; assembly: GCA_018697195.1. Taxonomy (NCBI): domain Eukaryota; kingdom Metazoa; phylum Chordata; class Aves; order Passeriformes; family Certhiidae; genus Certhia; species Certhia americana. The sequence continues at coordinate 9,171,751 of JAGMWU010000027.1, read as the reverse complement.
CTGATATACCGGGAAGGGCAAAGAATGCACTACCAGTACAGATTAAACTCAAAGAAGGAGGACAGCCAGTCAGGGTTAAACAATACCCCCTAAAGAAAGAAGATAGAGAAGGGATTAGTCCCATTATTGAAAACTTTTTGAAAATAGGACTACTGAAGGAGTGTCAGTCTGATTTCAATACTCCTATTTTGCCAGTGAAAAAGCCTGACGGGTCATAGAGGTTGGTACAAGATTTAAGGGCTGTTAACAAGGGAACTGAGGACTTGTATCCAGTAGTTGCCAATCCTTACACCCTGTTAACCCGTTTAACACCTGAATTAACCTGGTTCACTGTTTTAGATCTAAAGGATGCATTCTTTTGCCTACCTATCCATGAAGCCAGCCAGAAAATTTTTGCATTCGAGTGGGAAAGCCCTAAATCTGGACGCAAAACACAGCTCACATGGTGCGTATTGCCACAGGGGTACAAGAACTCTCCCACTATCTTTGGGGAACAGCTTGCAAAAGATTTGGAGTCCTGGAAAGCTCCTCCAGGAGAAGGACAGCTCCTCCAGTATGTGGATGACCTCTTAATAGCCACCCAGACCCAAGAAACATGCTTGGATTGGACGGTAAGCCTCCTAAACTTTCTGGGCCTGCAGGGGTATCGAGTATCCCAAAAGAAGGCTCAGATGGTAAAGCAGACAGTCATTTACCTGGGCTATGAAGTGAGTGCTGGACAAAGAACCTTAGGGCAAGATCACAAGGAGGCAATCTGCCAGACCCCAAAGCCTCAGACAGTGAAGGAACTGAGAACCTTTCTAGGCATGACAGGATGGTGCAGACTGTGGATTTATAATTATGGATTGCTTGTTAAACCTCTGTATGCCTTGATCACGGAAGGGAGCAGAGATCTTCAATGAACAAAAGAAGCAAGCCGAGCCTTTGACCAGCTGAAGAAGGCTCTAATGTCAGCACCAGCCCTGGGACTTCCAGATGTGAGTAAGCCGTTCTTTTTGTTTTCTCACGAGAAGCAAGGAATTGCTTTAAGAATAATAGCACAAAATCTTGGCCTATACCAAAGGGCAGTGGCCTACCTCTCCAAACAGCTGGATACAGCAGCTAAGGGGTGACCAGGGTGTCTCAAAGCTGTTGCAGCAGTGGCAGTGAACATCCAAGAGGCATGCAAGTTCACCCTGGGCCAGAAGATGACTGTGCTAGTGTCCCACACAGTGTCTATAGTCCTGGAAGCGAAAGGGGGGCATTGGCTCTCCCCACAGAAATTCCTGAAGTACCAGGCTATACTGGCAGAACAAGAGGATGTTGAGATTGTGGTAACTAACATTGTGAACCCAGCTTCCTTCCTCAGCGGAAGTATGGGAGAACCTGTGATCCATGATTGCCTGGAGACCATCGAAGCCACCTACTCCAGCCGCCTGGATCTGAAGGATACCCCGCTTGAGGATGCTGAGACCTGGTTCACTGACGGGAGCAGCTATGTCATCAGTGGAAAGAGGCATGCTGGGTATGCCATTACCACAAGCAGAGAGGTAATAGAGTCTGGACCATTACCAACAAATACCTCTGTGCAGAAGGCTGAAATAATTGCCTTAATTCGAGCCCTAGAGCTGCCAGAAGGAAAGAAAATTAACATCTACACAGACTCAAGGTATGCATTTGGTGTAGTTCATGCACACAGAGCCATTTGGAAGGAGAGAGGACTGTTGAACTCACAAGGGAAGAATATTAAGCATGCCCAAGAAATACTGAGACTATTAGATGCAGTACAATTACCTGAAGAGGAAGCCATCATGCACATCAAAGCGCACCAAAAAGTGAGCTCTGAATTGGAGGAAGGGAATATGCTGGCGGATAGAGAGGCAAAAGAAGCAGCAAAAGATGAGATACCTGATGAGACAATTGAGGCAGCATTGCTTCCTGATGGAAAAATTTCTATTGAAGGTAAGCCATTATACAATAAAAAGGATAAGAAACTTATCAAGGTAGAGAAGTCAAGTTATAACCAGGAGGGATGGGCTGTAACAGAAGAAGGGAAACTTGTAGTGCCCTCCTATTTGTTGTGGTCATTAGTACAGAGGGAACATGAGAAAACACACTGGGGAATAGATGCCCTGTATAATCATTTGAAAGAAAGAATCATGGCCAGGAAGTTGCAGGGCACAGTGATACAAGTAACTCGTCAGTGTAGCCTTTGCCTCCGAACTAATCCTAAAAATACCCCAAAGCCTAAAGTGGGACAAATTGGGAAAGGCTGTGGACCTGGGCAACAATGGCAAATTGACTTTACAGAACTGCCCAAGAAGAGAGGGTATCGTTACCTGTTAGTGTTAACTGATACCTTTTCAGGATGGCCAGAAGCCTTTCCTGCTAGGACAGCTAAGGGTCGAGAGGTGACCAAAGCACTGTTGCAAGAAATAATAACACGATCTGGAGTTCCAGCCACCATATCCTCAGATAGGGGGCCACACTCTATTTCAAAAATTGTACAGCAAATAAGTCACCACCTGGGAATAGACTGGGAATTGCATACCCCATACCATCCTCAATCTAGCAGCCAAGTGGAAAAAATGAACCATTGGATTAAACAACAAATTGTGAGACTGGGGCAAGAAGCAAATTTGCCCTGGCCCCAGGCTCTTCCATTGGCATTATTGCGAATTCGGACAAAACCAAAGGCAAAAGAGAAGCTAACGCCTTTTGAAATATTGTATGGAAGGCCATATGCAGTTCAAGAGGGAACAACACCCATTCAAGTAGGGGAAGAAACCCTACATAGATACATGGTGGCCCTAAATAAACAACTTAGAGAAATTGAGAAATATGTGGCTGGAGCTCAAAACAGAGAACTAGATGGGCCAGTACATGATGTACAACCTGGGGATTATGTGTACATTAAGTCTTTTGCAGAAAAGACCTTGGAATCGCAGTGGGAAGGACCATTCCAGGTGCTCCTCACTACCTTCACTGCAATCAAGATCAAAGAACAGAAGGCCTGGATCCATCACTCCCGAGTGAAGAAAGCCCCAGAGGGAACTTCGGAGGTCACACCAGGCGATAGCGAACTGAAGCTGAAGCTCACTCGGAACAACGAATAAATGGACTAATAGTTATTATGGACATTATGTGGAAGGTTGTAACTATTGTAGTAATTACCTTAGCCGTAACAAGAGTGAACTCAATACCACGCAGGTATAATGTGACTGGGATATACCGGTGCCAAGGAAGAGCTTATGACCCTTACTCTCGTAAGGTTTTAAACAAGATGCTAAGAGTCACGAATGCAAGCTTGTGGGAAGGCAGAAATGTTTGGGGATGTAAGTATGTATTCGTGCAGGATGGGTTCCACGAGGCTTACCACCCACCCATGAAACCCATCCAGATCAGTCCTGAATGCTGTGACAAATGCTTGAGTAAATGTCCTCAGTTTAGACTCAAAATAGAGGGGTGTGTAATAAGAGGGTATTACATTAACATCACTCAGGTATGTACTGACCTCCATAAGGATAAGACCAAGATTACTCCACCAGTGCCAAGAAAGGCTGTGATCACCCAGATGCCAGCTATTCTAGAAGTAGAGGAACAAATAACTCCTATAGTTACCAAGATTGGGCCATATGCTATTAAGAAGACAGGAATTCAGAAGCTGATAGTTAACCCAAAGTGGTCTTTAAAACGAGTAGAAATGTGAGTACAGGTAAATGCTTCTCACATTCTGCCAGAATGTGCCCCATTTCTCAGAAACTCCTTTATGGATTGGACCACTTGGCTTCAAAGAAGTATGCCTCCTAATTTCAGGAGTAAGAGGGACCTCACTGGGTTGTTAGGAACAGGACTGGGACTGTTGAACGCAATAGATTCAGAAGTACTGATGAATAAATTAACCTCAGTAGGGAACGATTTAGTTAAACTACAGCAACCTTTGCAATCTTCTCTACTAGCACTGGGTAACAATCATTGGAAACTGACCCAAATATTACCAGAATGAGAAAACACAGAGGAGCGAGATCATGAGGTAATAATTAATGCACTAGGCACAGCTAGTGAAAACACCTCACTGGCCCTAGGATGTACTCAAGCACAACTGTGGATGCAATCAGTGGCTGCTGCAGTTATCAGGGAAGGTGCAGAGGGAACATTCCCTGCTGAAATTCGCAAAATTGTTTGGGACAATGCCTCTGATATGGAGAGGGAACTTCAGTCTTGGTGGGTATTGGTCAACTTCACCTATAACCCTGTAACTAGTTTAGGGACAGCCTTTGTTATAACTATACACAATGCCTCAGTGGACCTAATACATCCAATAGTCCCCTTAGGATTAAATCATGAGGGAACTGTATTGTACCCTTCTGAACACAGGATGTGGGCACGAGAAATTGAAGGAAAATGGCAAACCATTAATCTAGAGCCCTGTACTGTGAAGGGACAACTAGGATACATATGTGAAGAGACATTAGAAGGTGACAAAGACACTTGTTTGGATATGGATCAAAGTATTTGCCACTTTGAAACACATCCAGGCAAACAGAAGACTTCACAGGACAGGGCTGCATCTGTCTGAGAACAGCATGTCCCATTATAAGGATAGACAGACAAATTATAGATGAGACTCAATTCAATTTGTGTGTTTGCAATTTTGTTAGAATCAAGGGATGTGATTTTTCCTATCGTGCACCTGTAATATCACATCAATATATAAAGGCTAACCTAACCACTGTGCAGAAAATACTGCCTGTGCCCATAGGAATGAATTTGACTTTAGTTGCTCAGTTGATGAAACATCACGAATTGAGAAAAATCTTAAAAGAAATTAGAGATGGAGGGAAAAAGACATTAATTATGATACACCATGACACAGAGACCATCAAAGGGGTCTTTAAAAGGCTTGAGGAACATCTGTCTCATCATTGGTGGGATGTGCTTTTTGGGTGGTCTCTGATACTGAACACCTTAATCCACCCTATAGTTGTGTTGCTTATTTTGGTTAGCATAAATTTGGTGCTATCTGTTGTAATACTTATTTGGAATTGGAGGATGCTACGACGGGTAGCAGCCTTAACATCACTATCAAAGGCGTATGGCTTAATCTTGAGAGACACTAGCTGTACGATTTGGATAGATGAGGAAGACTGTATACTGAGTAAAGGAATTTACTCATTTTAAAGAAGAAGTGGGGAAATGAGACACTAATTTTGAAGATATTGCTGACTTAGCTGGGAAAAATAAGCTTTGCTGAAATCAGTTAAAATTCAGAGGATGGTTAAGAGAGAGGCCGGATTTTAGATAAGCTATCCCAGATCTAATAACTCATTATCTGTCAAGTTTATGTTTGTGTAAGCTGGGCTTGGAATGAAAAACAAGGAAATTGATCAATAGACTTCAAAAACAAGATGATTGCAGACCCTCTATCTCTAGAAACAGTCTTGGGAACAGGAAACTCCAAGGTGAAGCATCTGATTCTAGCCCGGATGAGATAACTGGTGCTTCATCTCAGGTCACCCACCCTATGGCGTCTTTGTGAGAGAGACACTCTGATTCGGTTGTCCAGAAACAGAACTTTTTAATAACGGGAAAATAACAAACTATTAGCCGTGCACCATGCAAGGGAGCAGACCGAAAAAGAGCGGGAAGGTCCAGGGTAACAGCATTCTTAAGTATGAACACGGGGGAGGGGTTTAGGGTGGAGAAAGTGGGAATAATCCAGTGGGGGAAGGTGATTAGGAATATGGAAAATATTGCAGCAAAAGTTAACCAATAACAACAACAAGAACTGAGAACTTACTGGAAATGATTTCCATAAACCAAATGAGGTAATTGGGGGTGGGTACCAGCTCACCCTGATTGAGAGATGACCCATGGTTTGGAGTTAAGATTTCCACCCCTATCTGCAGGGCAGACCACTACACCAAGGAGTCATTTATCATGTATCCATCAAAGGTTGAAAGTTTAGAACGAGGAAGACTAGTTTTACTTCCTCCTTTTGGTGACCACTCCCCACATAAGACCCCCGACTCATTTCAGAGAACAAACTACGCATGCTTAATAGCCTTTTTGTCAATTAGCATACGAAGTGGAGAAGAGGAGGTGACAGGGGTATGAATATGCATTTGTATTTTGTGTATTCAACATTTTTGTGGATAAAAGGCTTTGTAATTACCTGTGATCTTTGCAGTGTGTATTAGGGAGCTCTCTCACGCAGCTGCCCGGCCGTCAATAAACATACACTTTCTAACTTAACTGTTAGAGAGTCTTTTGTCCATGTCAGTTGGGTATCGATATTAGATCGATATTCATATTTTAATAAATCACCATCATGGCATTGACTTTTCGGAGGTCTTGTAACAACCTCCATTTCCCAGACTTCTTCTGGATGCAGAGGACAGGAGTGTTCTAGGGAGTGGCAGAAGGCTTCAGATGACCCTGGCGCAATCACTCCTACACCAGTTCTCAAAGGGTGATTAATGTATTATAAGGGAGCGGCCACTCCAGAGGACTGGCAGCAAGGGAGAGGATCGTGACATCCACTCCAGTGTCCAAAAGGTGCTTCTCCTCAAGGAGAGTGGCAGGATGCAGCTCCACCTCGTGCATCTGCAGCACCTGGTCCATGAAGCTCCCGGGTAAGCTTCAGGAAGAGCTTCTCCTGCACCATGTGGATGGCCCTCAGTCAGGACAGTGGTCCAGTGAACTGGAGGCGGCCCAGGAAATCCAAAGTCGCCTTCTTCTTGAACCCGATCAACCACCCTATGAACAGAGGACTCAAAAAACACAAGTTGAGCAATCTTTGTTCCTTTCAGGATAGTGATAGGGCGGTTGGCCGTGGATACCATTGTACAATTCTGTCCCGTAAAATCCGCCTCAGCCAAACCCATGTGCACAATCATGTCTCCCCCCAAGGGACCAACGGCACTCAGGGGGATCTTGTGCATCCCGCCAGAGTCTACTACAACTGTGTCCGCTGAGCCACGGATGCTGGCCATGAATCGGCCAAACAGACTCCCACCGGCTCCTGCCACATCCATCCCAGTAGAGGCCGTGCTCGGCACGGAGCAGAGCGGAGCCGCCCCGAATCCACCCCCCTCGGGTGCAGGGGAGAGACGGGATGCAGAGACAGAGGTGACCGCAGGAGCTGCTTTCGTGCTCCGCGTGTCTGCTGTGCATGTGCCCCCATCCACCATGCCTGGCAGGGGCAATGCAGGGGGAGCAGAGTCCGGGACTGCTCCCAAGGGGGTCCCGCACTTTACCGGGTACCCAATCGCATGCATCGTCTTCCCAGAGCAGAACGGGATGGGTTGACCGTCATTCCTGACCGGACTGGACAAGAAATCGATCAACACCCTCCCTCCAGCGGCGTCCACTGCCTGTGCATGCTCGACAGCCTCCACAGAAGCCGCGGCTCCCAGCGCTGCTCCCGCTGACCGCGGGACCGGCGGCGGAGAGCCGGTCCCATCCCATGCCACAGCCAGGGGATACATTGCAGTTACCACGGTGTGGGCACAGCGGGGCCCCAGACTCAGACCCAATCAGGGCCGAAGGCTGAGCCAGGGCCCCCCCACAATCCCCCAGAACTGGGAAGACACTGAGGGGGGGTGGATCCTCCTCACTCCGCCGCTGCAACGCAAGGGGGGGGGGGCAGTGGGGGGCCAGCAGCGCCAATCCCTCGGGGCCATCAGGAGCCCGCGGGGCTCCGCACATCAGAGTGACCCCACAGGGGGCAGGCGGGGGCCCCGCCTCACGGAGAGAGCCGAGATCCCCCTGGGAACTCTGCGAAGTCGCCGAGTTCCGAGAGGACCCTGAGCAATATAGCTCCAAGGCCAGGGTCACTGCCTGCCAGAGGAACAAAAGATCCTCCACATCGTTATTATAATCGGCAAAGAGAACCTCCATAAGGCGATTTCCAACCAGAGACCAAGCAGTTCTAGAAAACACCTGCGAACATTCGGAAAAAAAATCCATTTCCTCTGGCCCACAAGAACAAATTTTTAAAATCATTCTGGGAGATAGGAACATTATTTCGGTCTAAAAACTCTGCCCAGAGTTGCAGGGCCAAGGATTCTTTTCCAAATAGCCCAGAGGTCTCCATCGCAAAAGCCCGAGAGAAAAAAACCAAACGGGGGGGGGGGGGGGGGAGCACAAAAGACCTCACCAACTGCTCAGCTGCTGTTGTTCTCTCTCACTCAGCCGTCACTAGATGTTACAATTCGACACGAACGAACACACACACACACACACACACACACACACACCTTTCTTCGAGCAAGGCAGAAGAAGAAGAGGAAGTTTATTATAAAACTCTGATTTATATAGGTTACACACACTGTCCCCTTGATTGGTCAAACAACTGACCTCTTTTGAGACCACACTGGTCAAACCATAGGTCCATCAACTCTGACTTCCTTTTTTGAAAGGAATGTAAGCAATCGTTGTTTACAGAAATGTGTGTGTGAAATCTGGCTCCAGAAATTCAAAACATGAGAAGGCTAGACGAAACATGCAAAAACAAGGGCGACAGTAAGGTGGGAGCAAAAACCATACCAAACCTCTGTGACTCCTTTTTGCCTACTCAAACTAATTCATGTCACAAACTCCACCAATCATTTTGCTTAAGAAAAAACCCAAAGTTTTTTTCTTGTTCCCACTGTTCTCACCTGCATCAACAATACTATTATGACTCATCCAAAATCAAATTTAACTCAAGAGAAGCATGAGTAGATCATCAAAATCTAAAATGAAAGTTAATTGCTCAGGTCAAATGACTTATGGAAAAGGAAAAGGGGGGGTTGTTGTTGCCACTAGACAGCCTTGGTTGTGAAAGGATTGTGGAGGGAGGGCATGCACATGTGCCCCTTGCATGGAATAGGAAAAGCTTGTTGCTAAGGAGGCACAGCATGACAGCACCTAACCTCCAATCAAGTTGTAAGAAAGTGATCTCCACCAATGGATGGCAAAGAAGAGTTGCTGGACAGACTTTGGGAGTTGGCTGACGCAACCCCAGGGGTATAAAAGGCAGAGTAGCCATTTTGTAAACAAGCACATGGCGGTTTAGTCTTATGCTCCCACCACTGCTTTCTCTTTATTCAGTCTTCTGTTTTATTTTGTTAAAGCTTAATAAACCTTTAAAATTTCTTAAAAGTGAGTGTTGTTTCTCACACCTTCCCATCTAAATTTGAATATCAGGGATTCCAATCAGTAGAGCTCAGTGGAGATGACCAACGATTGTCTTGGGGTAGGAATCTTAATGAAGTTATATAACTAACAAAACCAATTATTGTAAAGGCTAAATTTAAGAGTGGACATATGCATAGTATTTAAAAGAGCTTATGTAACAATGACTCTGCAGAAAAAGTATATAAAATGAATGGATATTGTTTGCTAATCGGAACACATTTGGAGGAGCAATCCCCCATGTTCCCAGTGCCGAAATAAGGAAGTGTCTGCTTATTCACATCAAATTTGGTATTGGATAAGTTTCTTTTGTCCCATTTGGTGACATCTCAACAGGGTGTTGAACAGGTCACCTGAGGCTGCCCACACCTACCATGTGCTCAAACGTGGGTAGATTAGAAGGGTATAGTGCATATAACCTTTTCTCACAGAAACCCATCAAAAGGGTTAACTTTCTCAGTGTTTTGGGTGTTTAGATGCAGGGCAGGCCTTTTGAAACTCCACTTAGAAAAAACAACATAAAAAATGGGAATTTCAAGACTCTTAACAGGCATTAGGCAACATGTGGCTCAGTATCACCATGCTTATTAGACACATTCTTTGTGTTGTTACTTGTACCATCAACAGGATGTATGAGCTTTAGTCATAAAGATCTCAATGGTCTAGGTGCTGTACAAATCAAAATAAACATTCCAGATCCCAAGGAAGCTATTGCTTATACACCACAAATATTCCCCTCTCCTACTATCTTATTTCCAGTTCTTTCAATTCCAACAGAACACAAAACTGTTATTCAAAACAATCCATCAGTCAGACTTCTGAGATTTATTTTTCCTTCATAAACAGAGAGGAGAGAGGCAAGGTTGGAAAGGACTGACTATTGAAAACTCCATCTTACAGGTTTTGAAGAATACCCAGGGTAGTCTTTACCTTTTAGGAACAGAGAGGTTCTGATTGGTAATGTTTCACTAATCCACTTGCATAGACAAAATTTCGGAAGCAAGTCCATTTACAAGAGAAACACCTGTATTTTATATAAATGGATCCAACTTACAGGAACAATTTGGCCATGCTCACCAATGGGCTTATGTCTTATAAATGTAAAAATGTTTCCATCTGGGGGAAGAAAGAAATTAGGTATTTATACAAAGCATTTGTGAGAAACAGATTGAAAATATTAACTTGGATAGCAAGTTTTTCCTATGCGATCTGCATGTGCTGTTTAACAGATTTCTTTTGAACTTTCTTTTGGTATTGCTGGTTGCTAGAGTCTCCTCTGGGTAAATCACTATGAAGTTTAAGTCATCTAAGTTGACTAAGTTAACACCAAAGTCAATTGTCTTAAATATGAACCAGATCTAGAATCCTAAATTGATGTTGACAACCCCTTATTGATTCCCACAATCCCTGTATTAGAAAGATGAAAATTACCTAAACCAACAGAGCTCTGCTAGGCAAGAGACCCACAGAACTTCCCAAATCATGTAATTAGGGAAAAGGATGGAACAGAAAGATCACGATAGCTAGGACACTCATTATTATAGAGTAGAACTGTCATATCACCTACAACAGGTAGATGAAATTGCCACTTTAAAAAGGAATTTTGTTTTTTTTTGAACCATTAGAATCTCATCAAAGACCAGTCTGAGACCCAGAAAACTACACTCAATGAATAATTAATTCAAATTATTTTTTACTAGCTGTTGCCATTGCAAACATTGTAAAGCTTCACAATACAACTCAGGATGTATGTCCTGGAAAAGAACAAGGAGAATCCCTAAGTCGTTCCTGCATGGATGACATAAATTAAAACTAAATATAATGCCATGTGTTCTTACAAGCACAGAAATAATCAAAACCTATAAAAATTAAATAAAACTAGTCAGGTGCTTGTATAGATTTTCATAGAATCATTGAATGGTTTGGGCTGGAAGGGACCTTAATCATCATCTAGTTCTAACCCCCCTGCCATGGGCAGGGGTACCTTCCACTGGCCCCTGTTGCTCAGAGTCCCATCTAGCCTGGCCTTGAACATCGCCAGGGATGGGCAGTCAACAAGCTCTCTGGGCAGACTGTGCTAGTGCCTCACCACCCTTATAGTAAAGAATTTCTTCCTACTATGTAATCTAAACCTTCCCTCCTTCAGCTTAAGGCCATTCCCCTTGTCCTATCACTGCATTCTCTTGTAAAAAAGTCCCTCTCCAGCCTTCTTATAGGCCTCCTTTAGGTACTAGAAGGCTGCAATGAAGTCTCCCCAGAACCTTCCCTTCTCCAGGCTGAAAACCCCCAACTGTCTCAGGCTGTCAAGTGGAGGTGTTCCAACCCTCTGACTATCTTTGTGATCTCCTCTGGATTCATTCCAATAGGTCCACATCTTGTGTTGGGGGCCCCAGGGATGGATGCAGTACTCCAGGTGGGGGTCTCATGAGAGCAGAGTAGAGGGGGAGAATCACCTCCCTTGACCTACTGGTCACACTGCTTTTGATTCATCCCAGGACAGTTGTCTTTTTGGACTGTGAGTGCACATTGCTGAGTCAGGTTGAGCTTCCTGTTGATCAACACCCCCAAGTCCTATTCCTCAAGGCCGGTCTCAATCCATTCTCCTCCCAACCTGTATTTGTGCTTGGAATTGTTCCAATCCAAATGCAGGACCTTGCACTTTGCTTTGTTGAACTTCAGGAGGTTCACACTGTCCCACCTCTCAAGCCTGTCCAGGTACCTCTGGATGGCATCCCTTCCCTCCCATGTGTCAACTTCACCACACAGCTTGGTGCTGTTGTCGGCAAAGTTGATGAGGGTTCACTCAATCCCACATGGACCTACAAAGATGTTAAACAGTGACAGTCCCAATACCGACCTCTGAAGAATGCCACTTGTCATTGGTTTCCACTTGGACACTGAGTCATTGACCACAAGTCTTTGAGTGTGGCCATCCAGCCAATTCTTTATCCATTGAGCGGTTGTCTTGAGGTGATTTTATGATGATGCTTTATTCCCTGTCTGCTTTCTGCCCAGAAAACATCTGCTATGGCTTTAAGATTGACCCAGGGGGTGGGGCGGGGAATCTTGGACTCCTTCACTGGCCCTGTTCAAGCGCTCTCTCTCCAGCATGGTCCACAGCTACACAGATTGTTACTCTGTTGCCTTTGCTGGATTAATTTTCACCAACTTAGACAAGAAGCTTCTGGGGGGGGGGGGGGGGTGTTGTTGATTTTTTTTTCCTTCCCCTGGCCTGGAGGCTTTTCACCAGCAAATTTTTTCAGTAGATTTTTTTTGTTTTTTCTCTTTGGCCCGGGGAGCCTGAGGGGTGGCCCCGGCTGGTCCAAACCCCAGAAAGACTGAGTCAGCAAAAGAAGGGACATTAAACTCCACAAACTTCACCGGCTGCGAGGAGAAGACCCACACCAGAAATCCAGCAGGTGATGTGATCCAGCTGCTTTGTGATCTTTCTCCTCCCTTCCCAGAGACAAAGAAGGGCAGCTGCCATCGTTGCTTCTCGGCCATGCGGCAAGGTGGGGGTGGGGTGCAAAGTTCAATTTTCTTTTTTTCCTGTGCTTTGTGGGTATCTTGCTTTATTAATAAACAGTTTTACTTTTTTTTTCCCACTTTCATCCCCTGGTATCAATTTCTCTCATTGGCAGAAGAAAAGGGAGTTATTGAAGCCCTTTCCCTCTAGAGGAAACGCTCATTCCAGGGCATTTCCTCCTGAAATTTATCTCCAAACCCAAGACAATTATCCACCTATCAAATCCATGTCTCTCCAGTTTAGAGACCAGGATGTCATGCGGGACAGTGTCAAATGCTTTGCTCAAGTCCAGGTAAATGACATACATACACATTTCATAGAATCATAGAACATGCTGAGTTAGAAGGGATCCATCAGGGTGATTGAGTCCAACTCCTGGCCCTGCACAGGACCATTTCCGAGAGCCACACCCTATGCCAGTGTTGTCCAAACACCTCTTGAACTCAGACAGGCTTGGTGCTGTGACCACTTCCCTGGGGAGCCTGTTCTAGTGCCCAACCAGCCCCTGGGTGAAAATCTTTTTCTTGATATCCAACCTAAACCTTCCCCGACACAGCTTCATCTCATTCCTTTGGATCCTATGACTGGTCACCAGACTGCAGAGATCTTTGATTTGTTGCTTGTTAACAGAGAGGGTCTTGTGGGTGAAGTGGCAATTAGTGACCATCTTAGTCACAGACACTATGAAGCAATCGAGTTTAAAATCTCTGGTGATGGGAGGAAAAATGCCATCAAAACTTCTACCCTGGCCATGAGGAGAGCTGACTTCAGGCTGCTCATGAGTAAGGTTCCCTGGGAAAAAGCTTTTGAAGGTGCTGGGGTTCATCAGTGTTGGTCACTTTTAAGGAACCACCTCCTAAGAGCACAGAGGCAGGCAATTCCAAGATGTTGGAAGTCAAGCAGATGAAGCAGAAGTCTGGCTTGGCTGAGCAGGGATCTTCTTCTGGAGCTAAGGCAAAAAAGGAAAGTGTATGCCCAGTGAAAGTAAGGTCAGACAAAACAGAAGGACTACAGAGATACTGCTCACCACTCTAGAGAGAAAATTCATGTAGCCAAAGCTCAATTGGAGTTGAAGCTTCCAGTATTGTGGAGGACAACAAGGGCTTTTAAAAATATGTTGATAGCAAAATACAGAAATAACATTGTCCCATTACTTGATGAGGATGGTCACCTCACAAACAGGGACAGAGACAAATGAGACATTTAACAATTTCTTTGCCTGTCTTCAGCACCAGTGATGGGCTCTGGGACCCCCAGAGCCCTGAGCTGGAGAACCATAATAAATTCCCAGCCAAACCTGAGCTGGAGAACCATAATAAATTCCCAGCCAAACCTGAACTTGTGCGGGATTTTCTGCTCCAGCCTGGTCACTATAAGTCTATGGGACTTGATGGGATTCATCCAAGGGAAGTAAAAAAGCTGACTGATGTTATCATGAGATCGCTTTCAATGATTTTTCAATGGTCTTGGGCATCTGGAGAAGTCCCAGTTAAAAGGAAGCTGGCAAATGTTGTTCCAATTTTCAAAGAGGGAAAAAGAGATGACCCTGGTAAATACAGGCCTGTCAGTCTTTAGTGCCTAGTAAAATTATGGAGAATATTATTCTGGGAGTTATTGAAAAACACCTGAATGACAATACAATCATTGCTCACAGCCAGCATGGCTTGATGAGAGGAAAGTCCTACTTGTCAAACCTAATTTTCTCTTCTGACAAGGTAAGCTACCTAGTAGATCAAGGGAAGTCATTTGATGTAGTCTTTTGGATTTCAATAATGCTTTTGATACTGTATCTCCCAGGATCCTTCTGGACAAAATGCCCAGCCCCCAGCTGGACAAGCACATCATGCAGTGGGTGAGCAACTGGCTCATGGGTGGGGCGCAAAGGATTATAGTAAATTGGGTGACATCAGACTGGCAGCCTGTCTCTAGTGGGGTTTCAGAGGATTCCATTTTAGGGCCGGTTCTCTTCAACATCTTCATAAATGACTGATGCAAGACTCAAAGGTATACTAAGTAAGTTTACCAATGACACTAATTTGGGAGGAGCTGTTGACTCCCCCGAAGGCTGAGAGACCCTACAGAGAGACCTCAACAAATTAGATGGCAATCACCAGTTCAACAAGGGCAAGTGCTGGATTCTTCACCTGGGATGGGGCAACCATGGAAACATGTATAGACTGGGGAATGAGCTGGTGGAGAGCCAGAAGTGTAACCATGGGGTCTGGCCCGAGGTTTGGGAAGTCAGGGAGTGACAGGGTCCCTTGAAGAGTCAGAGAACACTCATTCAGAGCCTCTTTCTCTTTTTGTTCTTGTCGGGCTGCTAAGAGAGTTGCTTCTCTGAGCCAAGGAAGAATTTTGCAAATACCTGTCTGCAGCTGCAGAATTGTGAAAAACAAGGTTCACTTTCCTGGTAAAATTTAAAAGTTTAATAAAAGACATAAGGACAAGACAATAAAGCAAAAAAGTTAGATATGGCCAGGTGTCTTGGCACTCAGCCAAGAGCACCCACTAACTCAGAACACACTTCTTAAAATGCACCAACATGTTGCATATTCATAAACCCTCATGCATTATTTAAAAACATTCCTTTGAGGCCTCCCTCCAACCTGTCCCTCTTCATTCCATTTTAATTCTCTTGGTGGTCCCAGTCTGTTGCAGATCTTCAGATAACAGATGATCAATAAATTCCTTCCCTGGGGGTCTGGTGTCTGTCATGTCTTCTTCATCCAAATAGGATAATCCAAGAATGTGAAGAATTTCTTGATTATCTTTTTACCATTCTCTGAGATAGTTACAAAAGCTTTTTACATCACACTACTATTTCTAAGTTTTGTTAATAGCAGAAATGAAAGAAACTATATTAATACAGCAAAGTTTTTCTACATTATACATATAGAATTCCTTTTAATATTTGTGAAAAGTCAAGTTTATAATATGCATTTATAACAAGAACCAAGCTGAGATCAGCGGCATCAGGACTGCCAGTTTCAGTGACTGTCATGATTTCTTCCCCTCTGCCCCCTTGCCCGACTTGGTACTGCAGAACGGACACCAACTGGGTCCAGCCAGCCAAAAAAAGAAGCAGAGAAATTGACACTACAGGTCTGGAGCTGCCCCAGACAATGACAGAAGCAGAAAGGATAATGGGTTTGGAGCTGTCCCAGACAGTGCTGGAGCCTTGCATCTGCTACCAGAAGCACTTTGTAAACTCCCACCTTCCCATTTTTCTGTTCCAGGAGGAAGGTTGAGCTGAACAAGGCTTCTATGCCATCTTGCATTTGTCCCCTGAACCCTGCAGTCACCTATGGAGACTGCCATCTTGAGGGAGTTCTTTGCTCCTGGGGAATGCATGGGATTAAACACCTTTGTATTTAGTGTTTATTACTGTTACCTTGGTTGTTGTTGTTTTGTTTTTAAGTAAAGTGCGAATTTTCTACTTATATCCTCTTGCATTTGTCTCTCTTTATTGGTGAAAGGGGAGTGGTTAAAGCTAAAAGGGAAGGTAACTAATTTTGGAGTGTCTGGCCCTTAAATTAGCTTAAATCAAGACAGGTGGCATTTTGCATGTGAATCACTCTGTCTTTTGTACACTTTTATTATTATTATTATTATTATTGCTGTTACTGTTAATTTTCTTATCTCATTGCTGTTTTCAGTAAATTGTTCTTATCTCAGCCCATGATCTATACCTTTTGTGACTCCAACTTTCTGCTCCTGCCCACCAAAGAGGGGAGGGGAAGTGAGCAAGCAGCATATGGTTTGGACAGTCTCAGTGGGAGCACTAAATTGAGGAGTAAAATTCCTATACCACCACAGCATTATTTGGTGCCCAATGTGTGGCACAAAGACTTAAGAACAGATCTGAGTAGGTTGGAAACAAATTTGATCTAAGAACTTGCTGTATTTGCTATGGAGCCACTGATTACAATGTTGCTTGGTCTGTTCATGTGGGTGTGGTACCTAACCCTGTACATGTTCCTGTATATGCACTATATGCCCATCAAAGTGCTCTTTTTCAGAGCAGGGAGAGGGATCAGGATTGCTTTGTTCCCACAGTAGTGGGATATCAGTTTATGACATGATAACATCAAGAGCAATGAGGGTCATTTGGGATGTGAATTCAGTGCTGCTGTCCTACTCTTACCTCAGGCACTACCTTTGTGACTCTCTTGGGTTTATAAAAAAATGGTTTTTGTGTTTCTCTGCTGATCGGCTGTTTTTCGCTGACCCGAGAATGTAAACAGAGTTTTTTCTCTCCCAGCCAGAGAGTTTGAAGAACAGGCCGTGAGTTGTTTCTTCTTGTGTTTTCTCTTCATAGTTTATTATTTCTTATCATTACATTCTGTTCCTGACCTGCAGAGCTCTTTCTCGCAGGTCAGTCCAAGGCACAAATCCCAAAAAAAACCCCCACGCAGGGTGGTGCGTACATTTATACTACAATCCACGTAATCAGTATTTATAACTCTACTCCAATAACTATTATCTATGTTAGGTTAGACTATTCTAAACCAACTCTAATGTGCCACCTCACTGCAGAAGATGGTCAGATGAAGAAGAAGGAAGAAACCCAAAAGCCATGTGCTTCCTCCATCTTGCCATCACCTGCTTAGCATCCTAAAACCCCCATATATCTAAAATTCTCACCCTGTGATAAAACTACACACTACTCTACTATTTAATATACACTCTTGAAAACTCTGCTTCATTCCAGAGCTTAAAAGCCCTTTTTCCATGAACAAAGGTTAAAAACACTGTTCGTCAGAGATTCTAAAATCTCTTAAACATGCAAAGAAATATTTCTCATGATTCCAGACTCCAACAGGACTCCATTAATAATTGTACCCAGTCTGTGGAGGGAACAAAGGAGGATAATATTCCCTGGCCTTTAACCACTTTTTCCTTCTTTAGGCCTGTTACAACAGCCTTTGAAAATTTCAATTCCCTTTAGATATTAAGGAAAGCATGTTCTTGTTGCCGACTCTGCCTGGTCTCCTCAGTGCAGTCCACACTACATTTAGAGTCAGGTAGAGAATTCTATGAAGGTCATTCAGAGATCTGTGCCAAGGGTGGGTAGTCATGAGTGACATAGAATGTGGGAGAAAATGGACCAGTTTATGGGGAAATTCTCAGCACTAATGATTTGGAAGTTCACCCCTGAACAACTACAGGACTCTGTAAAGTGATAAAATATGTGATGGAAAAATGCTGTGGCAGCTCCAGAGAGGTTCAAAGTTATGCAACATGCTGGGCCCTGGCTACTGTTTATAGGACATTGCTGTATACTAGACAGCACCCTCATGGGGACAAGGAGAAAGAAAGACCAACAGGCACCGTGGTCACCTAAACTGCAGCTGAACAAGAGGAACAACCCATGCCAACAGCAGTCGCCCCTATACAGAAGAAATCCAAGAGCAAATCAGTTTGCTTTAGTGAAGGATAAAGAAGTAGGGCCCTCAGAACAGGAGGAAGAGGCAGGGCCAGAGATAATCACTTGATCCCTATCCCTGGGTGAGCTGTGAGATATGTGAAAAGATTTCAAATGCCAATCAACTGAGCTGGGATATCATGACACACAATATGAAACTAGATGGTAGTGATGCCAAGCAACTGGGATCCCTGTCCCAGGATGTTGGCATTGACAAGGAGATTGGGAAGAGGACAGAAACTGTCAGCCTCTGGAGGGGACTCTCGTCAAGCAAAAGGAAAAGGTATTCTTTCAAGGATGTGTGCCCAAGCAGGTGGAACACCACAGAAATGGTATCCAGTCCCTGAAAGAATTAGCTGTGTTGGAAGTAACCTCTAGATATTCAAATAATGAGCACTCCCCTGTAGACCCAGATGAGGTCTATCACTTTCGTGGTTTGAATGAAAGGTGTCTGCTAAGTAAGGTAGGAGCCTCCCTTGAAATGGAGAATTTATACCCCCTCCCTCCAAATTATTATAACTTTTGGAATTAAAGGGCTCTCAGGCGAAGATATGGGAATAGGAATAACAGTTCTTTATTAGGGGAACTAAAATAAACAATAAAACAAAAACACATGCAGTAAGATAAACAAATAAACAAACAAACCCCACTGACAGAGTCAGGATACAACCTGACACCCTGTGGGTCAGGGTGTTGGTGGCAGTCCCATTAAATGGTGGCTGCAGTCCTAGTAGCAGACGTGGCTCTGTTGAAGTTATGCTCATGTAGAAAGAGTGGAGTTCTTTTGCTGAAGGTCCAGTGGTGATAGATGGGCCTGGTCTTCCTCTGAGAATCCAGTGGAAAAGGCTCCTTGGTGTTCCAACTCCCAGATTTTTATCCAGGTAGGAATACTTGGCTCCTCCCCCTGGCTGGAGCATTTCCCAGTGGAATGATGTAATTCTATCAGTGAGACTCAATGGCCCATTAGCAGAAGATCTCTCCCTGCAGGGAGGCTGAGTTGTGGAAGAGATAAGAAAACTGCCCCATCAGGTTTCTTGACAGTTGGCCATTAACAGATAGTTACACCCCCCCCCCCCCCCCCCATACCCCAGTTTCATCAGATGGTGATAGAATACAGAGTTTTGGTTACATTTTGAACTGCATCTCATGACAATCACACACAATCCATGTGGCAGAAGTTTGTGTGAAGCACTTCATTATCGTACACCAAATCATTGGCATTGATATCAATGAAAGAAGGGAAACAGTTGGCGACTCCCCAACTCAAGGAATATGAAGATCATCCTTTTTCCTCCCTATCAATCTGTGCCTTGGCTGTGGAAAGACCATCCAAGACTGCAGACAGACTTGAAAGATTTGAGCAAGTTATAGAGGA
Organism: Certhia americana; assembly: GCA_018697195.1. Taxonomy (NCBI): domain Eukaryota; kingdom Metazoa; phylum Chordata; class Aves; order Passeriformes; family Certhiidae; genus Certhia; species Certhia americana. Next base: position 9,152,266 of record JAGMWU010000027.1, on the reverse strand, counting down.
AATGCCTCATGCTCCCACCAGTATGGACCAGAGTCTTTGCTACTTGAAGCAAATGCTCCCTGCTTGAGAGAGAGGGTCCACACCATGAGTTAACCTGTGGTTTTATCTGCATGACCATGGAGAGGACATGAGGAAGTGGAATGGACACCTCACTTTTGCCCTGTCAGCACAGGTACGTGAGTTGAGAGGAAGAACAATCACTGCACGAAATTCTTCAAGGATAAATGCTGCTCCAGTTTCCAGTGGGCAGGTCCTCAGAGAATGGAGGGATGATGCTACTTCCGATCCTCTTGAAGGCACTTCCAGGTCATATTTACAAGAAGTGAGCAGTGATTACTATGACCAGAACTAGAGGGGCCCTGCCTCTAGCCAGGTGTGGGAAAGAGACAATCGGATCTATTGGACTGTATGGATCTGATGGCCTGGCACATCAGACCAACGGGAGTATAAGGTTTTAGTTGATGCCAGTGCACAATGTACCCCAATGCCACCATGATATAGTGAGGCAGAATCCATCTCTGTTTCTGGGGTGACAGGGGAATCCCAACAGCTGACTGTACTGGAAGCTGAACTGAGCCTGGCTGGGAACAGATGGCAAAAAGACCCTATTGTGACTGTCCCAGAGGCCCCGTGTATCCTTGGCATAGTTTACCTCAGGAGAGGGAATTTCAAGAACCCAAAAAGACATTGTGGACTTTTGGGATAGCTGCTGTGGAGACAGAAGAAATGAGACAGCTAAAGACCTTGCCTGTTCTCTCAGAGGAACCTTTTGCTGTGGGACTGCTGACAGTCAAAGAACAACAAGCACTGATTGCTACCACACCAGTGCATTGTCAGCAATATCACACCAACTTGGACTCCATGACCACCATCCATAAAATGATTCATGAACTGGAGAGCCAGTGACTGGTCAGCAAGACTCACTCACCCTTCAACAGTCCTATAAGGCCAGTGCATTAAGTGTAATGGAGAGCAGAGACTGACAGTAGACAATCGTAGCCTGAACAAAGTCACACTGCCATTGAGTGCTGCTGTGCTGCACATGCTGCAATTTCAGTCTGAACTGGAGTCCAAGGCAGCACAATGGTATGCCACTATTGACATTGCCAATGCGTTTTTCTCCATTCCTTTGGCAGCAGAATGCAGGCCTCAGTTTGCCTTCACTTGGAGGGGAGTGCAGTACACCTGGAACTGACTGCCCCAGGGGTGGAAACACAGTCCTACCATCTGCCATGGACTGATATAGATTATACAGGAAAAAGACTGAGGCTCCAGAACACGTGTAGTACATTGATGACATCATCATATGGGGCAACACAGCAGAGGAAGTTTTTGAGAAAGGGGAGAAGATAATCCAGATCTTCCTGAAGGCTGGTTTTGCCACAAAGGAAATTAAGGTGAAAGGACCTGCCCAGGAAATTTATTTTTTAGGAGTAAAGTGGCAAGATAGACATCATCAGATTCCAAAGGACATGTTCAATAAGATAGCTGATATGTCCCCACCAACCAGCAAGAAGAAAACACATGCTTTCTTAGGGGGCTGTGGGTTTTTGGAGGGTGCATATTCCAGATTACAGTCAGATTGCAAACCCTCTCTATGTGACGTGGAAGAAGCATGATTTTAAGTGTGGTCCTGAACAACAGGAAGCTTTTGAACAAATTAAACAGGAGATTGTTCATGCAGTAGCCCTTGGGCCAGTCAGGACAGGACAAGATGTGAAAAATGTGCTCTACACTGTATCTGGGGAGAATGGTCCTTCCTGGAGTCTCTGGCAAAAAGTACCCGGGGAGACTTGAAGATGACCCCTGGAGTTCTGAAGTTTGGGATACAAAGAAAATGGGGAAACACAATGTGTACCTCAAGGGGATTTGATTTTTGAGTGAGAACAGTCTGTAATGTTGAATTGTATAATATTGGTTGCTGAATGACACTGCCACTGTAGGTCATAATTACCATGGACAATGAGGATGGACTGCTCCAGATACACCAGTCATGAGCTCCTGATGCAGCTTGCAATGAGTCAACAGCACACCAGCCCTCCTTCCCTGGAAGACATCTAGGACAGAGCCCATAGTCATAGACTAAATGAACTGAACAGACATCTTGGAGGGATGGCCACTGACAATGGAAATGATATGTGTGCTTGTGCATATATATTTGCATATATACATATATATGTGCATATATGTATATAGTTGGAAGGTGTAGGATTTGGGCAAGATGTAGATGGCATAGAGTAAGGGATGTATAATGTCCTGGTTCCGGCCAGGACAGGGTTCATTTTTGCAGTAGCCAAGAGGGAGCATGGCTTGGACCCAGAGGTTATTCTATACCACCTCATGTCATTCCCAGGGGTGGGGAAAAGGGACTGTCTTGCAGGGAGAAGGGGTTCCTTCTGGTTGAGCAAGCATGGTGGATGGAGTGGTGAGGCAACACTGGTTCTGAGCTGGAGGAAGTGGTTTGGGTAACACTGGTCATGAGCCAGAGGGAACAGTGGGGTGGCACTGGTCCCAAGATGGAGAGAGCAGTTAGAGCGGTGTGGTTGTGGTTGGGTTTACCTTTGAGGTGAGCATTTTGCATGTGAATCACTCTCCTTTTGCACTTTTGTTATTATTATTGTTCCCATTATGGTTTGTTTTCTTATCTCATTGCTGTTTTCAGTAAATTGCTCTTATTTCAACCCAGTATCTTTAACTTTTGTGACTCCAGTTCTCCTCTCCAGTCTGTTGCGGGGGGGAGGGGGAGTGAGCAAGCAGCACATGGTTTGGAGAGTCTCATTGGGAGCACGAAATTGGGGAGTACCATTCCTAAACCACGATAATATCAGGAAAAGTTTCTTCACTGAGACGGTCTTTGAACATTGGAACATACTCCCCAGATAAGTGTTAACAGCACCAAGCCTGAGTTCAAAAAGCATTTTTACAACACTCTCACACAAATGGTCTGATTTTTGGGGTGTTCTTGTGAAGGGTCAGGAGCTGAACTTGATGATCCTTGTGGGTCCCTTCCAACTCAAAATATTCTATGATTCCATGATTCTAAGTAAATAACAGAGTGGTTTAGGTTTTTGATAATGTTATGCAAACTGCTGTGGGCTTGATAATACTAACAGTGTATTCTAGTGGTAAAAATTATTTACCTGGGTTTGAATAAGCTTCGGGCTGATACTTTATTTATATTGCTGTTCTTTTCCTCCAAATTTAGACCCATTCAAGAGTCTGCTGTTCACATATCTGATAGTTTGTGTTGTAAGATGGGATAGCTGCTGATATGGTGATGGCAAAAAGGCAGGAAGGGCCTTTGTATGAGTTCCACAGAGATGTTTATTCCAGCCATGTGCACAGATTGTCCAGGGTCAAAGGCAAGGCTCATGGGAAGGGTTCAGGGACCAGTTATCAGGGGGTATGGGGGCAGTACAAAGGCGGGGTTAGGGTATGGGAGCTAATGGGGAAAGAGGGAGTGAATGACTGAAAGACATAGGGATGGGGAGGGGGTTAAAAGGGCTGACTGAGGTAGCAGAACAGGGGTACATTGGCATAACAGAACAGGGTATACTATGAGAGAAGCCTCTTGTGTCTCCCTGTTGGGGATTGGATTGCTTTCTTATAGAATTTTTTCCCAGGAGTTGCTAAGAAGTTGATTGCTGAGTGCTTTTGGGTACTCATGGGTGCTTGGGAACAAACAAAGGAAAGCAGCTAAGTGACAGACAGGGTGGCACCCGGACTTCAATTTGCTCTGGGCAGTTTTTTGCTCTCGGAGGGAACTGCCAGGGCTGCTCATCTTTGGGACAGCGAAGAGCTCTCACCATCCCTCACCTGGAGCTCATCTCGGAGTGACCCACCCCTATCCCTTCCTGTGTCCCCCGGGATTTCGGAACCTGTTCTCTCCCTGCCCTGCCAGGAACTCCTGCCCCATTGCCCTGCACCAGCTGCTTCTTCAGTTTTGCTTGGGTTTTCCCCACCCTGTGTTCTACACCCCGTGCCTAGACAGAACATTTCTACAGCTCCAGCTACCGCCACCGAGCCTCGGATACATCTCGTCCCCCGGGACTGCTTCTCGCTCTGCTAGCTTGTGACGGTACTGAGGAGGGAGGGTGCCAGAAGAAAACTGTAACTGAGTTGGCTTTTTTTTTTTCTCTCTAGTTCTGTTTGTTGTTAACACTATAGTTATTGTTGTTAACTCACCTTGTTAGACTAACAAGTAAAGAACTGTTATTCCTACCCTCACATCTTTGCCTGAGACCCCTTTAATTTTAGGATAATAACAAGTCCAAGGGAGGCTTCCATTTTTGGTTCCCTAGCAGACACCCCTGTCTTTCCAAACCAAGACAGATTTTGACACCCAACGTGCGGCCTGAGGACATCAAGAGAAAAAAGGTAAAAAAGGAATAACAGCTCTTGAGTAATTTAATTTTTTGTGTGCTGAATTTAAGAACTTCATTAAGTAGAACCATGTTGTCTAGCATACCCTGGTTTGGATGGCACATGGCCACAGCTATTTTTTTTCCATTTGCAGCCCCTTATGTAAACATGGGTCCCATAACTAAAGCTACCGTGGCTGTTATCCAGTTAATTTTGTGGGTTGATAAGGTGAGGAATTCATGGATTTTTAACTTCTTCTGGAAGGCAGGCACATGGAATCAGAGCTATCGCACACTAACTGAATGTTTTTGGGGTTACTTTAATAATGGCACCTACTGTGAAGAAATGACACCAGGGGAAATTTTCTCCCAACCCTTCACCTGGCTCTTTGGGTCTACCCCACCAGTTTTCGAAGGATTCAAATTTTCTCTGAATGCGAATAATGTCATACAGTGGCTGGTGTTGCTAATATGCCTGTTCTATTTAGTATTCAGAGAAAAGGGGAGATTGACTTGGATAACCACTGTGATACCTACCCCAGAGAACAGGGATGCTGCCAGACAGCCTGACACTACCACAGAGCTGGACACTGCCCCAGAGATTAAGGATGTTGCCCCAGAAACTGACCCTGCCCCATAGACCACCTCAGAAACAAACCAGCCGGATTGGGTGGGGGTTCTGGTGAAGGACATAGGCCAGATGCTGAAGGAGCACACCTCCCCTACTAGTGAGAAGCCCTCCTGCTGCCTCAAAAAGGGAGAGTCTTGTGGTGCAGCAGTGGAACCCACAGATGTTACATCTGTCCAGGCTCCAGCTGAACCACAAGGGAAATCACAGCCAGCAGCAGTGGCCCCTGTGGAAACGAGGAAGGCTAAGATGAAATCAGATAAGAAAGGAGGGCCCTCACAACATGCAAGGGAGCTAGAGGTAGAGATCATCACTGAGTCTCTGTTGTATGAAAGTCTCCGTAACCTGCGGAAGGACATTGTACGACGGGGATGTGAGGCTTATACAACCTGGTTACTCCGGGTCTGGGACCTTATGGGTAGAGGTGTGCAGCTGGATGGTAGTGAGGCCAGGAATTTGTGACCTTTGACCCAAGACTCAGGTGTGGATCAGGTATTTGTAAGGGAGCCTGGGCCCCTTTCCCTCTGGGAGCGTCTTTTAATGAGTGTAAGAGAAAGGTTTGTCCACAGAGAGAGAATGCAGGAGCATAGGATGCGCTGGAAGACCCTTGAGGAAGAGATCCAACAGCTGAGAGAAGTGGCGGTGCTAGAAGTACTCTTTGGGAGAGGTGGACAGCGTGATAATGACCCCGACAAAGTCAGGTGCACAGGACAAATGTTGTGGAGTCTGGCAAATCTAGGGCCAGCTCAATACACTACCTTCATTGCAACAATCAATGCAGATAACAACTGAGTGACAGTGGGTTCTGTGGCCAACAAGCTTAGGAATTATGAGAGTATGGTCAATGGCCCGATGCATGCTCATGTCTCTGCTGTGGTTAAGGAACTTAAAGAGGAGTTTAAAGAGGAGATGAGGGAGATAAGGGAGGAGGTGAGGAAGATCAACACAGCACCAGTGCGAGTCACAGGCCCCAAAGTCAAAGTCCAACATCCCCCAGCTAAAGAAAGAGGATACACCCCACGAGCTGACCTGTGGTTCTTTCTGCGTGACCATGGGGAAGACATGGGAAAGTGGGATGGGAAACCCACTTCTGTCCTGGCAGCACGGGTGTGTCAACTCAAGGAGGGAAACAGTAATCGAGGGGGTTCCACAAAAATAAAGGTAGCCTCAACCTCCCAGGACAGATCCGCCAGGAATTACAGAAGGGAAGATGATTTGTCAGACCCCCTTGAAGGGACCTCTACTATGTATGCTCAAGAAGGAAATAATAACCAGGGTTAGAGGGGCCCTGCCTCTAGCCAGGAAGAGGCACGGGAGAACCATGTCTTTTGGACATTGTGGGTCAGATGGCCTGGCACATCAGAGCCACAAAAATACAGAGCGTTGGTTGACCCTGGTGCACAATGTACACTGATGCCATCGAGACATGTAGGGGCAGAACCTGTTTCTATTGCCGGGGTGACAGGGGGATCACAGGAATTGACTCTGTTGGAAGCTGAGGTGAGCCTGACCAGGAAAGAGTGGCAGAAACACCCAATTGTGACTGGCCCAGACGCCCCGTGTATCCTGGGCATAAACTTCCTCCAGAATGGCTATTACAAAGACACAAAGGGACTCAGGTGGGCTTTTGGAATAGCTGCTGTGGAGACAGAGGACATTAAGCAGTTGAACACCTTGCCTGGTCTGTCAGAGAACCCATCTGCAGTAGGACTCCTGAAGGTGGAAGAGCAACAGGTGCCAATTGCCACCTCAGCCGTGCACCACCGGCAGTACCGGACGAATCGAGATGCCGTGATCCCCATCCACAAAATGATCCATGAGCTGGAGAGCCAAGGGGTGGTCAGCAAAACCCACTCACCCTTCAACAGCCCTATCTGTCCTGTGCGCAAATCTGAAGGAGAATGGAGATTGACTGTGGACTATCGTGGCTTGAATGAAGTGACTCCACCACTGAGTGCTGCTGTGTCGGACATGCTGGAACTCCAGTATGAGCTGGAGTCCAAGGCAGCACAATGCTATGCCACTATTGACATTGCCAATGCGTTTTTCTCCATTCCTTTGGCAGCAGAATGCAGGCCTCAGTTTGCCTTCACGTGGAGGAAAGTGCAGCACACCTGGAACCGACTGCCCCAGGGGTGGAAACACAGTCCCACCATCTGCCATGGACTGATCCAGGCTGTACTGGAAAAGGGTGAAGCTCCAGAACACCTGCAATACCTTGATGACATCATTGTGTGGGGGAACACGGCAATGGAAGTATTTGAGAAAGGCGAGAAGATCATCCGGATTCTGCTGGAAGCTGGTTTTGCCATTAAGAAGAGCAAAGTCAAAGGACCCGCTCGAGAAATCCAGTTCCTGGGGTGAAGTGGCAAGATGGACGGTGTCAAATTCCCACTGAAGTCATCAATAAGATCACTGCGATGTCTCCACCAACCAACCAGGAAACACAAGTTTTCCTAGGCGCCATAGATTTTTGGAGAATGCACATTCCAGAGTACAGTCAGATCGTGAGCCCTCTCTACCTGGTTACCCGTAAAAAAGAATGATTTCCACTGGGGCCCTGAACAGCAACAAGCCTTCTCCCAAATCAAGCAAGAGATCGCTCATGCAGTAGCCCTTGGCCCAGTCAGGACGGGACCAGAGGTGAGGAATGTGCTTTACTCTGCAGCTGGGAGCCATGGTCTGTCCTGGAGCCTTTGGCAGAAGGTGCCTGGAGAGACTCGAGGCCGACCGCTGGGATTCTGGAGCCGAAGCTACAGAGGGTCAGAAGCCAACTACACTCCTACGGAGAAGGAAATCTTGACTGCCTATGAAGGAGTCCAAGCTGCCTCAGAGGTGACTGGGACAGAGGCACAACTCCTCCTGGCACCCCGACTACCAGTGCTGGGGTGGATGTTCAAAGGCAAGGTTCCCTCTACCCACCACGCCACTGATGCCACATGGAGCAAATGGATCGCTCTCATCACGCAGCGTGCCCGTATTGGAAACCCAAATCGCCCTGGGATTTTAGAGATAATTACGAACTGGCCTGAGGGTGAAAAATTTGGTCTCACTGATGAAGAGGAGCAAGAACAAGTGATGCAGGCTGAAGAAGCTCCACCATACAACCAGCTACCAGCAGAAGAAGAATGCTGCGCTCTTTTCACTGATGGTTCCTGTCGCATTGTAGGGATGAACCGGAAGTGGAAAGCAGCCGTGTGGAGCTCCACACGACAGGTAGCAGAGGCTACTGAAGGAGAAGGGGGATCAGGTGAATTGGCCGAGCTCAAAGCCGTTCAACTGGCCCTGGACATTGCTGAGAGAGAGAAGTGGCCCAAGCTCTACCTCTACACTGACTCATGGATGGTAGCCAATGCTCTGTGAGGGTGGCTGGAACGGTGGAGAAAGGCCAGCTGGCAGCGTAGAGGGAAACCAATCTGGGCTGCTGAGGAGTGGAAAGACATTGCCACTCGAGTAGAGANCTTCTGTCCTGGCAGCACGGGTGTGTCAACTCAAGGAGGGAAACAGTAATCGAGGGGGTTCCACAAAAATAAAGGTAGCCTCAACCTCCCAGGACAGATCCGCCAGGAATTACAGAAGGGAAGATGATTTGTCAGACCCCCTTGAAGGGACCTCTACTATGTATGCTCAAGAAGGAAATAATAACCAGGGTTAGAGGGGCCCTGCCTCTAGCCAGGAAGAGGCACGGGAGAACCATGTCTTTTGGACATTGTGGGTCAGATGGCCTGGCACATCAGAGCCACAAAAATACAGAGCGTTGGTTGACCCTGGTGCACAATGTACACTGATGCCATCGAGACATGTAGGGGCAGAACCTGTTTCTATTGCCGGGGTGACAGGGGGATCACAGGAATTGACTCTGTTGGAAGCTGAGGTGAGCCTGACCAGGAAAGAGTGGCAGAAACACCCAATTGTGACTGGCCCAGACGCCCCGTGTATCCTGGGCATAAACTTCCTCCAGAATGGCTATTACAAAGACACAAAGGGACTCAGGTGGGCTTTTGGAATAGCTGCTGTGGAGACAGAGGACATTAAGCAGTTGAACACCTTGCCTGGTCTGTCAGAGAACCCATCTGCAGTAGGACTCCTGAAGGTGGAAGAGCAACAGGTGCCAATTGCCACCTCAGCCGTGCACCACCGGCAGTACCGGACGAATCGAGATGCCGTGATCCCCATCCACAAAATGATCCATGAGCTGGAGAGCCAAGGGGTGGTCAGCAAAACCCACTCACCCTTCAACAGCCCTATCTGTCCTGTGCGCAAATCTGAAGGAGAATGGAGATTGACTGTGGACTATCGTGGCTTGAATGAAGTGACTCCACCACTGAGTGCTGCTGTGTCGGACATGCTGGAACTCCAGTATGAGCTGGAGTCCAAGGCAGCACAATGCTATGCCACTATTGACATTGCCAATGCGTTTTTCTCCATTCCTTTGGCAGCAGAATGCAGGCCTCAGTTTGCCTTCACGTGGAGGAAAGTGCAGCACACCTGGAACCGACTGCCCCAGGGGTGGAAACACAGTCCCACCATCTGCCATGGACTGATCCAGGCTGTACTGGAAAAGGGTGAAGCTCCAGAACACCTGCAATACCTTGATGACATCATTGTGTGGGGGAACACGGCAATGGAAGTATTTGAGAAAGGCGAGAAGATCATCCGGATTCTGCTGGAAGCTGGTTTTGCCATTAAGAAGAGCAAAGTCAAAGGACCCGCTCGAGAAATCCAGTTCCTGGGGTGAAGTGGCAAGATGGACGGTGTCAAATTCCCACTGAAGTCATCAATAAGATCACTGCGATGTCTCCACCAACCAACCAGGAAACACAAGTTTTCCTAGGCGCCATAGATTTTTGGAGAATGCACATTCCAGAGTACAGTCAGATCGTGAGCCCTCTCTACCTGGTTACCCGTAAAAAGAATGATTTCCACTGGGGCCCTGAACAGCAACAAGCCTTCTCCCAAATCAAGCAAGAGATCGCTCATGCAGTAGCCCTTGGCCCAGTCAGGACGGGACCAGAGGTGAGGAATGTGCTTTACTCTGCAGCTGGGAGCCATGGTCTGTCCTGGAGCCTTTGGCAGAAGGTGCCTGGAGAGACTCGAGGCCGACCGCTGGGATTCTGGAGCCGAAGCTACAGAGGGTCAGAAGCCAACTACACTCCTACGGAGAAGGAAATCTTGACTGCCTATGAAGGAGTCCAAGCTGCCTCAGAGGTGACTGGGACAGAGGCACAACTCCTCCTGGCACCCCGACTACCAGTGCTGGGGTGGATGTTCAAAGGCAAGGTTCCCTCTACCCACCACGCCACTGATGCCACATGGAGCAAATGGATCGCTCTCATCACGCAGCGTGCCCGTATTGGAAACCCAAATCGCCCTGGGATTTTAGAGATAATTACGAACTGGCCTGAGGGTGAAAAATTTGGTCTCACTGATGAAGAGGAGCAAGAACAAGTGATGCAGGCTGAAGAAGCTCCACCATACAACCAGCTACCAGCAGAAGAAGAATGCTGCGCTCTTTTCACTGATGGTTCCTGTCGCATTGTAGGGATGAACCGGAAGTGGAAAGCAGCCGTGTGGAGCTCCACACGACAGGTAGCAGAGGCTACTGAAGGAGAAGGGGGATCAGGTGAATTGGCCGAGCTCAAAGCCGTTCAACTGGCCCTGGACATTGCTGAGAGAGAGAAGTGGCCCAAGCTCTACCTCTACACTGACTCATGGATGGTAGCCAATGCTCTGTGAGGGTGGCTGGAACGGTGGAGAAAGGCCAGCTGGCAGCGTAGAGGGAAACCAATCTGGGCTGCTGAGGAGTGGAAAGATATTGCCACTCGAGTAGAGAAGCTCCCTGTAAGAGTTCGTCATGTAGATGCCCATGTCCCCAAGAGCCGGGCTAATGAGGAGCACCGACATAATGAGCAGGTAGATCATGCTGCAAAGATAGAGGTGTCAAAAATAGACTTAGATTGGGAACACAAGGGGGAGTTGTTCCTATCTGGATGGGCCCATGATGCCTCAGGGCATCAGGGTAGGGATGTCACCTATAAGTGGGCAAGAGACCGAGGGGTGGATCTAACCATGGACAGTATTTCTCAGGTTATCCACGACTGTGAGGCATGTGCTGCCATCAAACAGGCCACGAGGCTGAAGCCCCTCTGGTACGGTGGGCGGTGGTCCAAATACAAGTATGGGGAGGCCTGGCAGATTGATTACATCACACTGCCCCAAACTCGCCAAGGCAAATGCTATGTACTCTCAATGATAGAAGCCACCACAGGATGGTTGGAGACCTACCCTGTGTTTCACGCTACTGCCCGGAACACCATCTTGGGCCTGGAAAAGCAGGTCCTGTGGAGGCATGGTACCCCTGAGAGGACTGAATCAGACAATGGGACTCATTTCAAAAACAGCCTTATAAACACCTGGGCTAAAGAACATGGCATTGAGTGGGTGTACCATATTCCTTACCATTCACCAGCAGCTGGGAAAGTTGAACAGTGCGATGGCCTGCTGAAAACCACCTTAAAGGCACTTGGTGGGGGGACTTTCAAAAACTGGGAGATTAATTTAGCAAAGGCTATATGGTTAGTGAACACCCGAGGTTCCACTAACCGAGCAGGCCCTGCCCAGTCTGAAGCCTTGGGAAACACAGATGGAGATAAAGTTCCAGTGGTACACATGAGAGGTATGCTAGGAAAAACGGTTTGGGTTAATTCTGTCTCCAGCAAAGACAAGCCCATCCGTGGAGTTGTCTTTGCTCAGGGGCCAGGCTGCACCTGGTGGGTAATGCAAAGGGATGGAGAGACTCGATGCATACCTCAAGGGGATCTTGTTTGAGGGTAGGCTACTCACGACACTGTGCCTGTATCTGTAGCTGCATGTATATATGTATATAATTGAAATATTGCATGTATGTACATAATTTAAAAGTTTAAATTTGATGTAACATATTAGGGTGGGAAAAAATTTTGGGGTGGATAATGTTGGGGGTTGGGTTACTTTCTTATAGAATTTTTTCCCAGAAGTTGCTAAGAAGTTGATTGCTGGGTGCTTTTGGGTACTCATGGGTGCTTAGGAACAAACAAAGGAAAGCAGCTAAGGCAGAGACAGGGTGGCACCAACTTAACTTCGCTCTGGGCAGTTTTTTTTGGCTCTTGGAGGAAAGTGCCAGGGCTGCTCGTCTCCCTCTCCAGACGGCAGAGAGCTCTCACCATCCCTCACCTGGAGCTCAGCTCACAGTGACCTACCCCTGTCTCTTCCTGTTTCCCCCGGGATTTCAGAACCTGTTCTCTCTCTGCCCTGCCAGGAGCTTCTTCCCACTGCCCTGCACCAGCTGCTGCTTCAGTTTTGCTTGGGTTTTCCCCACCCTGTGTTCTACACCCCCTGCACAGCCAGGACATTTCTACAGCTCCAGCTACCGCCGCCGATCCTCGGATACATCTTGTCCCCCGGGACTGCTGCTCGCTCTGTTAGCTTGTGACAGTACTGAGGGGGGAGGGTGCCAGAGGAAAACTGTAACTGGGTTGTTGTTTTGCTTTTTTTTTCTCTCTAGTTCTGTTTGTTGTCAATATTATAGTTATTGTTGTTTCCTTATCTTGTTAGATGCACTAGTAAAGAACTGTTATTCCTACCCTCACATCTTTGCCTGAGACCCCTTTAATTTTAGAATTATAATGAGTCCAAGGAGACTTCCATTTTTAGTTCCCTAGCAGACACCCCTGTCTTTCTGTTGAGAAAGACTTAAGAGTTACTGTTTGTTATGTTATTGTTGCATAGTTAATGTTTTTGTTGTGTTAATAGTTTAGTATGACTATTAAATTATTAAATAATGTTAACAATCACTCATTTTGTCCCCCCCCCCCACTGTATCTTTACCCTAAGTTGCTGTATCCTGTTTCGCGTTCCGGTATCCCCTCTCCCAAGTTATCTGTATCCTGTCCCTGTTTCCTGTTCCCATCAGGTGCCGCCTCCACTGCTCCTCTACACATGAGATCTAAATAGCTCCACCCGGTATGCAAACCATGTGAACTCCCATGAATCTAGGCGACTACCGGAAGTGAGACCACCGTATGCAGACCCCTGAAGCCTGAAAGCCGATGCACAAATATTGTAGAAAACCATGCTGGAAGACTGGGCAGAACAACAGATTATTGTGCAGCTATTTTGTCATCTCGCTTCAACCACAACAGAACCTGCTCAGAGACACCCCCTAGACCTCAACAAGCCAAAACCGGGAAAGCTCCTATTGGACTCCTGTGAGGTTGGAGCCCCCAGCTCTGCCTTTGGGCAAAGCTGCTTGCACCTCCTCTTCTTCGTTGTCCGCAGGGAGCAGTGGCGGTGAGCGCGACCCCTCGAGCCCCCACCCAGGCTGATCTAATAAAGGCTTAAAAAAGGGAGCAGAAGGTCTCCTGGCTCTTTTATTCTCCTCGTTTCCAAACTAAGACAGGGACTGAGTAAGGTCCCAGTTGAGGGTTTGAGGGGACAGGAAGGTCCCCAAAATTGAGGGAAGTGGAGAAAGAGGTCCCAGCCCTCAGGAGGTGAAGCTGACGGTCCCCACACTGAGGTGTGAGGAGAGAAGTGGTTCAGGACCCTCAGGGGGTGAAGATGAGGGTCTCAGCTTGGGGTGTGAGGGGACAGGAGGGTCCCCATGGTGGGAGAAAGAGGAGAAGAAGGTCCCACACCAGCAGGGGACTGAGGAAGGTCCCAGTCTGGGGTTTGAAAGGACAGAAAGGTCTCCAAAATGGAGGGAAGAGGAGAAAGGGGTCCTGGCCCTCAGGGGTTGAAGATGACGGTCTCACCATGAGGAGAAGCGGCTCAGATCCCTCGGGGGTGATGGCAATGAGGTGTGAGGGTAGAAGAGGGTTCCCAAAAGGGGAGGAAGAAGAAGACGAGGGTCCCACACCAGAAGAAGACTTAGGAAGGTCCCAGTCTGGGGTTTGAGGGGACAGGAATGTCCCCAAAATGGAGGGAAGAGGAGAAAGAGGTCCCAGCCCTGACGGGGTGAAGATGAGGGTCTCCACTTTGGGGTGTGAGGGGACAGGAGGGTCCCCATGGTGGGAGGAAGAGGAGAAAGGAGTCCCACACCAGGAGGGGACTGAGGAAGTTCTCAGTCTGGGGTTTGAGGGGACAGGAGGGTCCCAAAATGGAGGGAAGGGGAGAAAAGGGTCCCAACCTTCAAGGGGTAAAAATGGGGGTCCCACAATAAGGAGAAGCGGCTCAGATCCCTCAGGGGGTGATGGAGATGAGGTGAGAGGGAAGAAGAGCATTCCTAAAATAGGGGGAAGAAGAAGAGGAGGATCCCACACCAGGAGGGGACTGAGGTAGGTCCCAGTTCAGGGTTTGAGGGGACAAGAAGGACCCCAAAATGAAGGCAAGAGGAGGAAGGGGTCCCAACACTCAGGGGGTGAAGATGAGGGTCCCACCACAGGGTCTGAGGGCACAGGAGAGTCCCCAAAATGGAGGGAATTGCAGAAAAGGGTCCCAGTCCTGAGGGAGTGAAGATGAGGGTCGCACCCTGAAGTGTGAGAGAAGAAGTAGTTCTTGACCCTCGGAGGGTGAAGATGAGGGTCTCAATTTGGGGTGTGAGGGGTCAGGAAGGCCACGAAAAAGGAGGGAAGAGGAAAAAAAGGGTCACGGCCCTCAGGGGGTGAAGTTGAGGGTCCCACCACAGGGTGTGATGGGAAAAAAGGTTCAGGATCATCAGGGGGTGAAGGTGAGGGTCTCAATTTGGGTAGTCGCGTCCTGCAAACTGACCCCAGGAACGTGTGTGGGTGAGCGTTGTTTCCCTGAGAAAAGGGACCTCGTTCGTGTCCACCCCCCTGCAGACGGGAATGGGCACCTGCCGGCACAAATTCCGCACGGTCGAGGATGGTCTCCAGATGCCAGCCGGCACCACTCAGAAGGCAGGCTGCATTTGGAGTGGTAGTCACGTCCTGCAAACTGACCCCAGGAGCGTGTGTGGGTGAGCTTTGTTTCTAGGAGAAAAGGGACCTCGTTCATGTCCACCTCTCTGGAGCCAAGAATGGGCTCCTGCAGTCTCAAATTCCGCACGGTCGAGCATTGACTCCAGACTCCAGGTGGCACCACTCAGAAGGCAGGCTGCATTTGGAGTGGTAGTCGCGTCCTGCAAACTGACACCAGGAACGTGTGTGGGTGAGCTTGGTTTCCCAGAGAAAATGGACCTCGTTCGTGTCCACACCTGTGAGCCGGGAATGGGTTCCTGCCGGCTCAAATTACGCCTGGTGAAGGATGGACATCAGACCCCAGCTGGCACCACCCAGAAAGCAGGCTGCATTTGGAGTGGTAGTCACGTCCTGCAAACTGACACCAGGAACGTGTGTGGGTGAGCTTTGTTTCTAGGAGAAAAGGGACCATATTTGTGTCCACCCCTCAGGAGCGGGGAATGGGCTCCTGACGGCTCAAGTTCTGCACCGTCCAGGATGGACTCCAGCCCCCAGCTGGCACCACCCAGAAAGCCGGCTGCATTGGGAGTGGTAGTCGCATCCTGCAAACTGACACCAGGAATGTGTGTGGGTTAGCGTTGCTTCTAGGAGAAAAGGGACTTCATTCTTGTCCACCCCTCTGGAGCTGGGAATGGGATCCTGACAGACTAAAATTCCACACGGTCCAGGATAGACACCAGACCCCAGCTGGCACCACCCAGAAAGCAGGCTGTATTTGGAGTGGAAGTCGCGTCCTGCAAATTGACACCAGGAACGTGTGTGGGTGAGCTTGGTTTCCCAGAGAAAATGGACCTCGTTCGTGTCCACCCCTCTGGATCTGGGAATGGTCTCCTGCCGGCTCAAATTCCACACGGTCGAGGATGGTCTCCAGACCCCAGTAGGTCCCACCCGGAAAGCAGGCTGGATTTGGAGTGGCGGATGCGTCCTGCAAACTGTCACCAGGAACGTGGCTTTCTGGGATTTGTTTCTGGGAGAAAAGGGACTTCGTTCATTTCCACCCCACTGCAGACGGCAAGGGCTTCTGCCGGCTAAAATTCCTCACGGTTGAGGATGGTCTCCAGACCCCATCTGGCACATCCCAGAAAGCAGG
>JAGMWU010000027.1:9016787-9132726 GCA_018697195.1 Certhia americana | reverse complement strand
GAGCTGCCTTTTCACTTTATTCTTTCTTTCAATTTTTCATTCTTTATTTTTTTTTCATCTACTGGACCATAAACCAAAGTCAATCCCAGAGTTTACCATCTGTTCTGTGCCACTCTCTTCAGCTTTAAACTTTCTCCCTCTTTTTTTTCCCAGTAAAGTAACCAGTACCTGTGCTAACCTGTTGCCTCCCCAGTATTTATGAACCAGAGTTTGGGGGTCAAACACAAACCTTGACGCCTCAGTGGTTTAACAGGGGCATGGCAGAAGTGTTGTTTCCTGACTTTGTGGTTTCTCATCCCAACATCAACCAGGAACCACTTCACGTGTACAACTCTGCTTCCTGCTTTATCTCTCCTTTTAATGAAAGGGAAACAGAATGGAATTTGGATTCACAGACCGTGTACAATGTGTGGTTGGGATTGTGCCTGCACTGATTTGGCTCAAGAGTTGATGAGAAACCTTTAAAAAGAAAAGTTAGCTCCTTTTTCACTTCCTGAACCATCATCCCCTTCATCTACAATATGAAGATGCATTAGTGAACAAAAGCTCACCAGTCACTGAGATGAGGTATTTTTCAGGAAGCTCCTCTTTGGGGAATGAGCCCAACCAGAAGCCAGTGAGATTCAAAAAACTGTAATTCTCAGAGATACTATTCATTATTAACAGAGCATTTCATAATACTGATGAGAATGTCAGAATTCAAATGCTTTAACTGTAAGATCACAAAAATATTTAACCTGAGTAAAATTTATCTTGATGTTCCTTTTGAGCTGCTCTTTGTTCTCTTCTCAAAGCAGATAAAGTTGGAAACAAATCCATCTTGTTTCATTGTCAGCAGCATCTATTCTGCTTAGCAGCATCTATTTTGCTTAGCAGGCGCTTAGGCGAATTAACAAACCTATTTTTAACCCACAAACACATATATCTGTAGAAGGCAGCATCTTGATAAAAGCTCAGAAATAAGAGGGGAAAAAATATCAAGAAAAAAATAATTGGAAGCAGCTACAGGCCAGGGACTCCCATGAGGGGATAGGGCACCTTTAAATGTTATTTTTGATAAAATAAATCCACAAAATCTATGTGAAGACATCTCATCTGGTCCATACGGTACCAAACCTGTGCACTTCACGGCTGCAGCAGGGCCAGAGGATTTCCACTGCTCACTGCTTTCCCTTTTAAGCTGCTTTCCCTCATCCTCTGTCCCTGCACAGGATGATCCCCTGAGAATTCAGCAGGGGCCAGAGTGCAGATTGGCACAGGGAAGAAGCGTGGCTTCATTTCAACTTGGGGTGTATGAACACACTTCTACAGGAAGATGCCACATGGGAAACAGCCATTCCTTAGGAGATTGCTGCTAATGACATGAAGTGCTGCATGAACATCACTAGAATAAGCTTTGCACACTGGCAAGAAAGATTTGCTGGTTATTTCAAAGGATTGCTAAGACTGGTGGAGATTTTCCTGTATTCTGCTGCATTCCAGCAGAAAGCTTACACTGGAGGCGCTGTGAGGGGCAAAGTTCCCCCAGAGCAGCACATGATTCTTGAACAGTTTTCTTTTCAGTAGCAGATTTTTTGAACATTAACAGTTGGCTGCTTTTACGTAGTGAGAGCCAAAAAATCCTGGAAGCTATTCAGAGGTTACAGTCAGGTCAGGATTTTCACCAGCCATTCTGTTTTACATTGAAAGGATTCCGTGGCATCCAGGAGAAAGGGCTGGCTTGTTTCTACCTCTCACCTTCTCCCCCATTCCTCATTGCTCTTCTTTTACAAATAATATCTGAATTTGAAGATCTGGACCTTGTAACTTTTTTTTTTTTTTATCCTTTCATCCTTTGCTCAGCTCTTAGAACCGACTGACAGTGAAAGCAGAGGCAGGACCCAGCTGGGATCCAAAATCCACTTGTACTCACTGTGACCCTGCAGCCCAGCCCAACTTTGGGGCTGGATGTGGGAGGAAGTGCAGCTCTGATGGTGGGACATGGTGAACAGGGAAGCGAGGGGGTGGGATCCTGCAGTGACTTTTCCCAGGATTCATTAACCTACTTTGGCACACAGCTCAGAATAGCTCACCCATTTGCATTTTAAGATCACGCAGGCAGAAGTGCTGCAAGGGTTGCTGTGGCATCCAGGAGCTGAACTAAGCCTGATCAGCCAAGCAAAATATTAACCACTAGTGCAACCAACCTCCCTAATTTATCAACCTGCCTTTCTTTTCTTATTTTTTAAACGTTACATAAATTGTGGGCAAAATAAAATCTTCTTAAGCTGGGGAAATACTGAACCTAGAACATGTGTCAAGGACACCCAAGTGACAACCATCCTGTTTGGTGTCATACAAACATTAACAGTTTCCCATGGTGCCCATACAGTTACTGAACAGAATTTATCTGTGTATGTTATTTTCTCCTGATTCTTTACACTTGCAACCCAAAGATCACTCAAATGAAAAAACCTGCTACAGCACCTACAGGAATTCACTGGAATTTGTGGTAATTTAGCTCAGCTCCAGCCCAAGGCTTTGTCTTGCACCATTTAAACGAGTTCCAAAAATGTATTAATTGATGCAAAGTTATCAACCTGATGCATCCCAATTTTCACCAGCTGCTATGTCGTTTCCCCTATGAGGAATGGAAGATGGAGGGGTACAGATCACCCTGGTCACTGCAGTATTAACCTGAATAATGAAAAACTATCCCCCTAACTAGCAAACACAGATAAATAGTATTATCTAAATAGAGCACTGCATTCAGCTCTGGGGTTCCCAAGAGACACAAAACAGCTGGGAGGAGTCCAGAGGAGGTTACTGAGTTGATGACATGCCTGGAAACACTCTGCTCTGGAGCCAGGCTGGGAGAGCAGGGGTTGTTCAGCCTGCAGAACAGAAGGCTCCAAGGAGTGCTCACAGCCCCTTCCAGGGCCTAAAGAGGCACCAGGAGAGCTGGAGAGTGACTGGGGACAAGGGATGGAGGGACAGGAAATAGGGAATGGCTTCTCTGCCAGAGAGCAGAGAGAGATGGGATATTGGGAAGGAATTGTTCCCTGGGAGGGTGGGCAGGGTGGCACAGGGTGCCCAGAGCAGCTGTGGCTGCCCCTGGATCCCTGGGAGTGTCCAAGGCCAGGTTGGACAGGGCTTGGAGTGACCTGGGACAGTGGGAGGTGTTCCTGCCCATGGCAGCGGGTGGAACAAGATGGCCTTTAAGATCCCTTCCAACTCAAACTGTCCTGGGATTCTCTGACAATAAACCAACCCTTGTCAGACCAGCCCAGTGCACTGGGGCTTGGCCAGCAGCAAGGAGGAGGAGGAAGAAGAGGAGGATGAAGAAGAGAGGGAGGAGGAAGAGGAGGAAGAAGAGGAAGAGGAGGAATAGGAAGAAGAGGAGGTGGAGGAGGAAGAGGAGGAAGAGGAGGAAGAGGACCGTGTCTGACTCGTCAGCGGGAGCAAGCTGATGTGCTGCGTCACGCTGAGCCTCGCAAAACGGGGGAAGCAGGAACACACGCTCATCCAGGGCACTGCCAGGGGGTAAAAGCTTCCTACAGCTACACTCGCGTGGGATTTGCTTTGTCTGGGGAGGTTAAAAAAGCGCTTTACAGCTCGAAATGAAAACATCCACCGGGCCACCCCCCCCACCTGTGGCAGACACTGGGCTCGTTTTCTCCTTCACGCTTCAGAGGTCCCAGCTTCCATGTTCAGTAGGAGCCACAGGAAACCTAAACAGCGGCATTTATCAAAAGCCTGATTCCATACTTGATCAGAGTTTTGATTGTTTTGCTCGCATTGAACTGAAAGCTTAAAAGAAGAAAGTACAAACAAGCGAAAACCACGACAGAAAGGTAAATTCTGAAATTCTGTGTCTCTGATGAAGTGGAGAGCTCTGGGGTGGGATGCACAAAGTGTGATCTCACTGTTACTTACAGCTACAATCACCATATCCAGGAAATCCTACAAAGACCTCTAGGCCATTTCCATCTGTTCCGAATCCTTGTGGGGCTGCAGTTTTTATTTTGCTCTATAAATGTTTCCTCCATTCCAGGAAAAAAACAGAGATCCCTTATCTAGATACCAGATGGCCCTTCCCTGCCCAGGCATGCTTTCCCCACCAGATAAAAGTTTAAACAAACCCTCAATAATATGGGAAATAAAGCAGCACAAAGAAGATGCTGTTTAAAAGTGATTTTTGGTAAGATCCTGAAGGATACTGTGTGGTTCCAAGGAACCTGGAGGAGTTTATCCATCTGATTCTGTGCAGGGAGATGGATTTATTAAAAATCCAAAATCACTCTTGAATTCAATTTGATATATGATAGAGCTCTTGTTTTAACCACAGGCTACTGGATACAGAAGCTGCCCTGGAAAAAGGTTCTCCCTGCTGAAGACACATCCTGGAGCATCTGCAGGGGACAAAACTGCTATGCAGGGTCAAAGGGGTTGGCAAATGCAGGTGGCCCCTTGTGTAGCCAACACACCAACATCATAATCCTTACACTGGACTTCTGAGCTTTTTTTTTTTTAAATGAACAGACAGTTTGAAGACTTTTCTTGCACAGGACTGACTGACAGAACAGGCACCTCCTCACAGGCTCGGTACTGGAGCAGCCACACCCTCAGGAAGGGCAGTGCATCGCCCCCCGAGGGTGGGCAAAAAGCAAGCACTAAAAAATGGGAGTTTCAGCACATGATCCCTCCCTTGAGTTCATCTTCAGGGTTCTGCAGAGAGGGGTGACCTCACATCTCCCTGGCTCAGGGGACAGTGCAGAGCACAGCCAATTCTGCACTGCTGCTGTTGGCTCAAGCTGGGCTCAGCAGGCAGCACTTCACTCACTGTACAATGAGCCTGGTCCCAAGGAAGGAACAGCAGAGGTTCATTCCCCATCTAGAATTTTGTTAAATGAGATTTCTTTTATCCTGTGTGAGCATCCCCATGGAATTGTGTGGCTTTTTATCCCCTTCTCTGTGGCATTTGAAGGAGACCACAGAAAGCATCACACCTGCAAACTGCATAACAGGCTCCATGTATAATTTTTTTTCCTCCTCCCTATTCCATATTTAAAACTTACAAAATGTCTGTGAGGAACCTTTTTTAAGTTTATGGTGTTTTAAATTAGGATGCAGCTACCAGGAAAATCCTACTTTGTCCAAGTATCCCCATGGGTTTTGTAAAAATCCTACTCAGAGTGTAACTGCCCTGGTGCTGGAGGCAACAGAGAGCATCCCTGGCAGTGGGGACAGGGACACCCCACAGCTCTGCCCTCGTGCCAGAGGGAGCTGAATCGATCTCAGCCTAATTACAGAACACCCCCAACATGGATCAGCACATCAGCGAACCAGGGACACAGTGCCAATGTCACAGCTCCATCAGCGGGTTTCTGTATTTACACAGACATCCCAACACAGCAGAAAATGAACTGTGTGAGGATTTCCATGTTAATTTATCATCTCCCTGTGGTTTCGATCAGGGTCGGTCTTTTCTTCCAAGCAACGTGCAACAGGATAAGGGGAAATTGTCTAAAGTTGGGCCAGGGGAGGTTCAGGTTGGATAATAGGGAAAATTTCTTGGCTGACAGAGTGGTCAGGCATTGACACAGGCTGCCCAAGGCAGTGGTGGAGTCACCATCGCTAGAAGCATTCCAACCAGTAGATATGGTTTAGTGACATGGTGGGATTCAGCCAAAGGTTGGACTTGATGATCTTGGAGGTCTTTTCCAGCCTTAATGATCCAGTGATTCTAGAATATCCACCATGTATGTGCTGGCTGCCTTGGTACCTGGGACAAGCAAGGCAGTGCTCTCCTCTTTCCATCCAATTTAAAGTGCCACTGGTAAATCCCAGTTATTGTTATTTTCCATTTTTTCCATTCTTTCACATCCTAGGCACTTACCAGGATCTCTCCTTTTTTTCCAAGTGCCTTCTAGGAACTGCAGGCAAGCTGACTGCTCTGGTAATTTTGGCTCTCTGAATATTCTGGTTTCACACATTCATTACATCACCTGTCATGTGCTTTCTCTCTCCATAAACCTTTTCCATCGACTCGTACTTCAAGTTTTTAGATGTCTAAATGCACTATTGATTTTTCTAAATATGCTTTTAATTAAACAAAATTATTTCTAGCTCATTCATTGTATTTTCTTTAACTCACTGACAGTCCAATGAACTTCATCAAGTTTAAGGTAATAAAATTGGGGAGCTTTGGACAAAGAAGGCCAAGGGTATCCTGGGCTGCATGTGGAATAGTCATGCTGGCAGGGAAAGGGGATGATGCTTCTTCTCTGCCCAGCTCTGCTCAGTTCCATGTCCTTTTTATGCTGAATTCCAGGTGGGGAATAACCCAACAGAATCTCAGCTGGACCAGCTTGAAGCACAAGGTTGGTTTAGATGATCTCCAGAAGTGCCTGCCAATCTCAAACCAGAGCATCTAAAAATTTGATCAGCTTATATATGGGATCTTCCAGAATGTAAAGCTTTATTACTATTATAAATTCTTTATAGTGGAGTTTTTCTATGTCTTTGTTTTAACTGTCCTTTCAAACAAATCCCCACTGAAACTTATCTCGGTACAAAATAATATCCACTAACTTTAAAACACAGTGATCATTGCACTTTAAAGCAAATTAAAATTCAGTGCAAGGATGGTACACTCATCTTCCCTCCAGCTGATAAAACTATTGTTTCATGAAATGCCAGAAGCAATGGAAGTTTCTTTATTTGCTGTGTTATCAATGCAGCTCCTGAAGAACAAGCTCCTTTCAACTGGAAATTATGAAATAACACCGTATATCACTTGGCATTGATTGACATGTTTTATTTTTGTATTGATACAGAAAAATGTTCCTCTGTGCTAGTTTTAAATATAAATTTCCATTGACAGAACATTCTGTATTATTATTGCTGCTGTTTCATCTGTCACATTTTTACTGAACTGCCAGAGCCTCAATGTCCTTTGTGCTGCTCTGGCAGACAAAATACTGTTAGAAAGAATTTCCCAAAAAGTAGAAAAAGGATTTAATCCTTAGCATTTGGGATCTCCCATTAAAGAAATCACGATTAAAACCACACAAAACATCTAATTTTATTACAAACTGGATTAGAGAATATATCCTTGGATATATTCAAAATAAGGCAACTGGGGGAAAAGGCAATGTAGAGATGTACAGATTGAGCAGTTTCAGTGCAAATACTCCCAGTCCTTATCTTCCTTTCTGCTTAAGCACTGGTGAGATGGCAAATAATTATTGTCTTGCCTGAGAAGGCAAAGCATGGCTGGAATAACAAGCAGCAGCTTTTGAAACAGAAGAATGTTTTATTTGCTCAACTTATGTAAATTAACACATCAAAACCCCCAAAAAATTGTTCTTATTCTTAGATTCAAGTGCAAACTACTGGTCAAAGTCTCAATCAGACTTTAATTAATCAATGACTAATAGAATAAAATTAATCTTTGCAAATGCCATAAACATCTCCTTGTGTGATTTTCAACATGACTGGAAGTAAGGTAGTGGAAGAAATTTAGTTTGGGATAGAGATCTGGAGAGATCATCCTGAAATTTGCTGTATTTCAGATGCAGCTTTAGCTTGGACAAGATTTCTTTGCTGAGGCAGCCAGTGGGAGATGGCAGAGTCAGAGGAGAGCCCCAGAAATGTGAGAATTGCTGGGGCTGAGGTGGAGGGGCTGATGGAGAGGGTTCATTCAGCCTACAGAAAGGACAGCTAACTGGATCCAAAGATTGCTGCATCCCTCCACTATCTGCAGGGCCTGGAGAGAAGACACAATGCTCCTCTCAGAAGTGGAAAGGACAAGGCACTACAGTCACAGGTTCCATGGAGGAAATTTTCTGCTAGGTAGAAGAAGAGTGTTTTTCAGTTAAAGCTGGTGAGCCCCAAGACAGGCTGTCAGGAGAGCTCACTGATCTTCAGCAGTGGAGATCTTCAAACCTTGCCTGGTTGAGCCCTGAGAACCACAGTCCCTCCCTGAAGACAGCCCTGCCTCTAGAGGATAGGTTATCCTCATGGATAGGTTGACCTCATGAGGTCACTTCCATCCTTGAGTATTCCAGGATTCAAGGCAAGTGCTGACATCAGGAGATGCTTACAAAGGAAGGAAAAAATTAACTTGGCAATTGAGGAACCAGACTTTCTTTATCTTCTCCTGAACATGAATAGCATTCAAAGGCCCTGGAAAACTTTTTCATGCAAAAATTAGCACACAGCCCAAGATACCAATCTAGTTTAGAGGACAAGTCTTTGCTATTTCTCTTTAGATTTTTTTCTTTTACTTATTCTCTTTGGCTTTAGAGAAAAGACGGGATTTTAATTTTTGTCAAAAGGTAACAACCAAAGGAACCATTTATATTAGAAAGCTCTGCTTGGCTTTGAAATATTCAGCTGAAATAGGCTGTTAAAAGGACATTTTCTAGCCCAATGTATAGTACAGTCCATTTAAAATCCACAACCTGCTTTAAAAAATTGAATGGAAAGTGTTTAAAGTGTAACATACGTGTTAAAGGCAAAAACTTCACTAAATTACATTTCTTGGCTCTCAATCAAACTAAGCTCTTGCAGGAGATCAAAAATGTCTTGTGACAGTCAGTCAACCCAGCCTGGCCTTGGACACCTGCAGGGATCCAGGGGCAGCCACAGCTGTGCCAGGGCCTCACCACCCCCACAGGGAGGGAGCTACAGCAATCTACAATCTCAGCTTTGTTGCTGTCCTCCTTGAGCCCTGATATGCCCACAAAAGTTGTCAGGACTCTTTTTCACCTCTCACTAGACTAAAGATTTTGACCATCTACTTCAACTACATGTCTGGCTATGAGAAGAGTTCCTAAATTGCACACGGATGGAGCTTGTTACACCCCAGCCAGGGGTGTAACAAGCTCCGTCACAATAAAGATTTTATGATTTGCCTTCTTTATCTGTTTTCAAGCATGAAATCACCTTGTTGGGCAAATACGAGCAAGAACTGTGACTATCTGTAAAATCAGACTATTACTATTTCCCTCTCCCTTCTGCAGAGACTGTGAGTCTTTATGTAACACTACTGAAGCACTTCTGAAATATCACAGAGAATGCTAGGCAATTATTTTGGTCACTATAATCTGATTAGAAACACTGCCCACTCCTACATTTGCAGAAACAGAAAAACAACAGAAGCTGTCTCACATGGCTGATCCCTGAACCAGGGCCTGCTGCTCTGTAAGGATGAGTCACTGCATGATGAGAAGATACAACCTTTACCTCAAGCAGCATCATTTCATCCTTAGGAGACACCTGGCTGCCGTGGAATTGGACAATAACCACCAACTCCAATCCCAAACTCCACAGTGATCCCAACCCATGCCATTTGGGATCAGGGGGGAGGTCATACCTGGTTCTCGTCCTGCACCTCCATGCTGTACTGGGGCCCTGGCTGAACCTCTGTGACTTTTTCTCCAAGGAGGAAGCCCAGGCGAGTCATGAGTGTGTTTGCTGCCTCATCTACGGATGGAGGGGGTCCCAGCTCTTGCTCAGTATCACCTAAACAATAAAAAAAAAAAACAAAAAACAGATTCAGACAGGAATTGTTTACTTTGACTGCTGGTCAGTGGTTTTACCAACACAACACCACTACTTGTGTACCCTCAGTACCTGGGTTTTCAGGTTATTCATGCTGGTCATTAATTTTAGGTCATGTACCATAGATGGAAGTTTTCTCCAATGTTAACTGTTGCTTCTCCTCCCAGTGCTCGTTATTTTCTCAGCACCACCTGTGGAAGCACACCTGGGCATCTTGTCCCTGTTGCAGAAGCACCAGAGCTACCATGGAACAAAGATTTTCTGGACCAGCACTGGAGAAGAGAGTGTTTGCTCTCCTTCCTCTGTTTCTTGGAGGCACAGAAACTGCCTCCGAGTTATCCACAGAGAAGACAAGGCTATGAGAGTTTTTTGGAAGGTGCTCCACGAGCTGCAGAGTAACTGTGCTACTGAGAGTTAACAGGAAAAATCAGGACAGAAAATGCATGTGCAACTTCCTCTGCCACCTGCTGTCCCTAACACACTCCTGGTCGTATGAAAATCAAGTCTCTCCAGATACAACACACCTTCTGCACTCATCCTATGAGCCATGTCACAAAGTAGCCTGCCTGCCAATTCCCCATCAAGTCTACAGAACAGTCAAAACCAACATTCCTACTAATTTTTTCTATTTTGTTTTTTCCACCACCTGTAGGGAAAGCAGCACAGATAAGTTTCCAGCTAGCAATGCACACTGGGAAAAGGCCAGGCATGTATACCAGCATTTCTGCATCCTTTTAATTTTATCACACAAGTCTGGGGAGGTTTTTGACTTGTAGTATCACACATGCAGTTTGGGTTCCAAAAGTCAAGTTCCTTCCTGTTCACATCAGCAGCAGGGTTAAAGCCTGAAGGTCAAATTCTTACCATGTTACACTGAAGTAATACTGAGCTCAGTGCAGTTATAGGAGACTAATTAGGATTTACAATTAGTCTACAGTTAATTATTCATCTGATAATGTACAATCTGGAAAAGAGCCCATCTCCATTTCCCAGCTCTGTCCTGGTTTGGGCTCCTCCAGCACTCAGCCTGCAGCAACAGTAAAAGGATGCTACTTTAAATAAAATATTGCTTTTTGATAACTGCAACTGAAACCCACAAATCACAGAATCTGGGATATGTACAAAACCTCAGGAAATTTACGCCAGTTGCTTCCAGAAGTTCCCATTTAACCTCACAGAGTACAGCTCACAGAAGCTTGCAGCAATTTTTGGATGTCCCATCTGCACTCCTGCATATTTAAAAACCTGGGGGTATCTCCTATGCAACCACGACTGCATTCCTAAGCACCACCAACTCTGGGAGTTGAGCATCTGGAGCTGTCCTTCCACAGCAGCTTCACTGTTATGAAAACGGATGATATAGTATGTCCACAGAAGCTGTCTGAGTTACTGAATCCCCATTGTACTGCTTGAACCAACGCTGACGTGAATCCGATAGATTTAAGAGGGACAAATTTAGATGGATGGCCCAATTTGCAGAACTGCTGACCACCCACAGTCAATCTGTGGGCATTTGCTGGCTGTAGGAGCCCAAGTCAGAACAGAGACATTTATGTAAAATGAAAACCAGAGAGACTTTTATTTCCAAGGTTATTTCTTTCTTTAAAAAGGTAGACTACCTTTTTAAAGGTACACTTTTTTGGTAAAAGCCATTCCATGGATATGCCTCCACTGCTTATTGTGCATGATATTAAAAATATTCAACTGATGCTGACTTACACATCTGGACAGAAAGGAACAGCTGGATCTACCTCTGCACTGCCCACCTGGGAGGAATTTAGGAGTGCCCAGGTGAGGCAGCTTCAGGGCACTGACACTGACACTAAGCCAGTTTTCTTTGTCTTAGTGCTGGGAACAACTCCTAACCAAAATTCACTTATTGGAGGTTGAGTCTAACCCTGTCCTCAACTCCCTGCTTCTTTTAAACTACCCCTAAAACATCTCCAAGGGGCACAGTCCTGGCTTTCACCTGTAAAATACAGAAAAATAAAAGTTTACCCCAAGTCATTGTGTAGGTACATTGAAGATATAGAAGATAATAATTATGAGCTTTGATAACAGTCCTAATGGCAAGGCGTTGGAACCACAACACCTTCAAGGTCCCTTCAACCCAAACCAGTCTGTGATTGTAATTCACAGAATCATGGAAAAGTTTGGGATGGGAGGGACCTTAAAGCCCATCCAGTGCCAACCCTGCCATGGGCAGAGAACCTTCCACTGTTCCACACTGCACTGAGACCTGTCCAACCTGGCTTTGGACACTTCCAGGGATGAGGCAGCAACAGCGTCTCTGGGCTCCCTGTGCCAGGGCCTGAACACCCTCACAGGGAAGAATTTCTTCCTCACATCTGATCTAACTCTGACCTCCTTCACCTTAAGGTTTTTCTGCCTTATCTTGTCACTCCATGCTCATTCCCTGTGAGATGCTGGCCACAGTACAAGGTATCACGAGCTAAACCACAGCAGTGGAGCTGTGAGACCTCCATATTTCATACAGAACTATCAGTTATTTTATTATAACCTGGCTTTCAAAGTACAGATAATGTTGAACTTAAGCAAAGCTCCATTGTACTGGATTATCCCCTCCTTAAGTCTTAAAAAATAAGTGGAATCATTTAACTGAATGTCAAGAACAGACGTAACAGCTCTGAGGTACCTGTGAATGGGTATTATGGAAAAAAGCTGTATGTTGCCTTTCAGGCCTGACAATAAGACCTAATACTCTCTTCCTAAGTTCAGTGAAAGGGCATAACTGGTTTTTTTCTCCCTTCCCACGTGTCTTACCCAGTAGGTGCTGCAACCACATTTTGCACTCACTTCAGCACACTACCATCTCACCAGGAAATCTGAGCACAGAATTGATAACAGAACTCACTTGAGGTATTTTTAACTGTTTTGACACCACTGCTATAACCAGCTACAACAGCTCTAACCCCCCCCCCCCCCAGTCAATTCCAATAATAGTGGTGTATCAATAACCAGTAACATACTGCCCAACTGTGTTCATGCAAACCCAAAGTCAAACAATGGATTAAAGAGATCCCAACATGATGCTCTGAAGCTGCTGTGCTTAGGACATGAGCTCATGTGCTTCTGCATCAATACTCAGTAAGACTAAAAGCAACAACCAAATGCTTAGTGCCAGGAATTTTAAAGAAGAATAAAACCCCCTCCCTGCCTCATTGCATGTGCACTAGTATTTTAAAGAGTTCTGCAGTCTGTGTTACTTATGTCCTTTTATGTTCAGAAGAAAGCTTATATTTTTATGTAAACACACACAAAACAACAGGAGGAAAAGGTTTCTTGGGAACTGCTGTGCTGGAAGGTAACTGTAGCCACCCACCAAGTCAGGTCTCTGTCAGCTTTCTCTGGGCCACCAAACCATGTAACTTGGGTTTTCATGCCAGCTGACAGCTTTACTTGGCTGTTCCTGTCACTTAGGTCTCACGGAATCACTCAGTAACTATCTCCCAACATTTCACAGCCTGGTAAATGCTGTGTCCCAGCACACTGTCACATCTCCAAGTCAGCTACATTTGCCTGTCCAAGTGCTTTAGAGGAGACATGTCTTGAATACACCCCTAAGTTCCTGGTAAAGCCACTACATACCAACTTAACCATGGCAAGGAAGGCTGTATTCAGCTCCTAATGAAAACAGGAGAAACAATTCTTCTACAGGGAAAATGAAAAAAACAATGAAAAATTCTTTTGTTGGCATGTTAGAACTTGGGATACTGAAATGCTTTTGCTTGGTGCCCAGTAAAGCAGAGCAGAGCCCATCCTGTCCCTCTGCTGTTGGACCCCAGCAAGCTTTGGTTGGCTGTCAGAAAGAGACTTTCCTGTCAAGCCCCTCTGCAGAGAAATGGCACTGGAAAGGACACCAGAGCCACCACGGTGTCAGCCAGCCTGGAACCCACTGGTACCTGCCCTGGCTCTGAGGGGAAACCCAGAATGGTTTGGGTTGGGACCTTCGAGACCTTCAGAGCAATTAAGTCACATTTATGATTCTCAGCTCTTCCATCATCACGAAGATGGGATTTCTCCTAAAGGAGAGCTGGGCAGAGGCACAGGAGTCCCCTGGCTGGAGCTGGATTGGGATTCCCTCCCTTCCCTGGCTCTGTGCCAGGAACAAGAAGCTCTCCCCACTCCTGATTTTCCTGCTGTTTGTCCCACTCCTGATCACTCTTGCATGTGGCATCATTACATCCACAGGCTCCCAGTTACTGTTCCCAGCATTTTAATGCTCTGGTAGATAAAAATGCCAGACAACCTGAACACAGGGAGTATTTTATTTTAAAAGGACAGCCTGTTTCACATCTCTCTCAGAGCTTTTTAGTTATTTCTGACATGAAATCCTGCAGTTACCTGGCTTTTCTGAAGATTAAGGATTAAAAGAAAGAAGCACAGCTATTACCGACTACCTAAAATTTGACTCGAATTTCATGTAATCTTTTGATTATCTTTCACTTTTTAGAAGACGCATTTAATTTCTGTACAGCTCACTACAAAAGAATCTGAATGTCTTATTTTTAATTTCTTTTGGTTTTGCAGTGCAAAGTAAGGCTGGTTGCTTACATTTCTTTTACAAATTAAAGCAAAAAAATTAAAACAAAACAAAACAAAACAAAAATCCCTGTGCTCCTTGGACAAATTACCACTGCTTCCAACCAGGCTGCAGCTTTGGAGACTAATCTGTCTTGGAGCTGTTAATGGATTTTTATTTATGTTATTTGAAATAAGCAATTCACTGCAATGTGTTTGTGCTCTGCAGGCTGTATCTGCAATAGGAGTCCTTGGACCGATGGCAAAGAGCTCGTAAATCTTTTCCTTCAGTACCTGAATTGCTGACTTCAGGATGGAGCACCTGCCTTCCAATTAACCACAACAAATTCCAAGTGGGGAAAAGTTTTTTATATTAAATTATTAGGAAATAGTTTTTAGTAAGGTTTAGAAAAGGCCTTTTTCAGGTGGGATCAGTAAATGAGACAGTGTGTGCAAGGGCCATGTCACTGGAAGTGGTTTCATCTCTGGGTAAAGGTGATTATAGACAAGGTGAGTCTGGGCTCCTCTGGGGCTGCCCCATCCCTGGGAGTGCCCCTGCCCACAGCAAGGGTGGGACTGGATGGGCTTTAAGGTCCATTCCAACCTACACCTTCCCCATGATCTGTGAAAGTAAAAGAAACTAGAATATGTGATTTCTCTACCTTTTTTTTTCCCTCTACCTTTTGAGGAACACACCATGACTCTTTCCTAACAGTTTATTTATTATTTCCTGATTGTTTATTTTGCTTCTCAACCAAATTACAATGGAACAGATGCCACAGGAGGACAGGGTGGGCAGGGAGAGTGGCAGAAGTGTTAATTAGATCAGAGGTCTGGAGAGGGTCAGTGCTCCAAGGAGAGGCGTGAGCCTAAGGCAGGGCAGGCTGTGCAAAGCCTGGCTTAAAGGTGAGGCAGATGTGGGAGAGTGAAGAGATTGAGGGATCCATCAGCCAGGCCAAGGGTTGGGAGCAGGGAGTGGGGCTCCCAGGATGTGCAAGGACACGGAGCAGCTCTGCCACGAGCCCCATGCCAAGAGCTCCCCTCACCTGTTTGATACTGCAAGAGCAAATTTCAAATATCACACTCAAGTCATTAGTAACAATAATTAAACCCAACATTCAATTATTTAGTCATTTCAGAAAAACAGAGATACCTAAATGTCACACCGATACCTTTTTCTCTTTATTTTAAATTTTAGCAGATCCCAGCAGTGAACACCCCCATGCTTTCCATCTACTTCTGCCTCTTTTCAAGTTAATGACTTTTTCTTTGACTGAACCGCAAAAATGCAAATTAGAAATACAACCTGAGCTTGTCAAACAATTTAATACCTCTGATCCTCCCATCAAAAAATTCAACCCACTTTAAATAAGTCAGCACATCTCTGCAATTCACCCTGGAATTTACCCGATTTAGGCCATTTAGGAGCAATTCTACAGAGGCTGGCAGCTCTCTCAGATGTCTTATCTATAAATACCCATTGGATTTCTGAAGAGGTTAACTCTAACACCTCTGTAGGCATCACATGCAGCAGGGTAGAGTTCATAAGTGCTCATAAATGTTTAGAGTATTCCTTGTAAACCAAATATATCATTTTAATGCAGAGTTACTAGGTTTGCTCTTTTCGAGAAACCATTCAAAATGTACAACGTTTTTGTACATTGTCATTTTCAAATAGTGTTTCTGTTACCTCCTTTCAATTCCTATATGAAAGCTGCCACATATTTCAGCTGCAATTGCTTACAAGCAAATGAAATTTCTTTGTGATTTATTTGGTAATTCTGTGACTGGTTTGATAGCCACCATCATCTAATTCTAGATAAATGATGGAGGGTAGTGCCCTTGGGAGACATTAACAATGCATCTGTAGTCCCCAGAATATTTTTGGTTTAATGGCTGTACTTTAAGTTTCAAAACATCTGAAATCTATTTCAGTGAGTGTCTAACAAGAACTGGGTAACAATTCCCTCAGTGGCACCCGTCCCTGAATTTGCCTGAGACTGATTTACTTTTTGGAAATCAAAAATTCTTGAATTAGCAATGAAAAAAAGAGAATAGTTATGTGCAAAGAGCGAGCACCTATGGAAGGCCAGAAATAAATGATACCATTTAGGACCCTGATCTTCAGTTACATAACTGCAGAGTTTTATCTAACAACTTCCCTCCCTCCATGTGACCTGAATCTGTCCCATTATTATGTACATCTGCTTTAAATTATTCTGGATATACTTGAGCTGTATTTGGAAAACGTCCTTGACCATTTCTGCATATCCCCCTAATCTCAGAATTAATGGAAGATTTTTTCATTAGTCTTGTTTACATCAAGAAGAGATTTTTAAAAAATTAACCACTAAGGGATGAAGGCTGCCCTATATGCATCTCTATAAATGTCAATTTTTGTACTGCTGCATCTTCAATCCTGGAGTTTGCCAGGTCAAAACATAACAAGCATTAAAATGAGCCAAACGTTCATCAAGGCAAATAACATTTTACTGTCACCTCTGACCACTGTTACATGGGAGGTCGTAGGTTTGTAGTTGAGCAGGAGACCAGACAGCACAGAGATCTTGTCCTCACCTGATCTGATCTATTAGCATATCCATTCTTTATGAGGATAAATTTATTAAAAGCAAATCTGACTAAATTGCAGTCTTTGCACTTAAAACACTGACAACAATCTTGAAACCTTACTACCATTACATACCCGAGTATGATTTCAAAAATTCTGTTTGCTACAGAAATAGGATAATTTATTGTTGCCAGCTTTTAGAATAACAAGTCAGGCTGGACAGGGCTTAGAGCAATCTGGTCAAGTGGAAGGTTCCCTGCCCTTGGCAGCAGGTGGAATGGTCCCTTCCAGCCCAACCCAGTCTGTTGTTCTCTGATTATTTTGGGGGCTATTTTCTAACAGAACCAATGTCTAGGACTATTGCTACCTGTGTGTCTTCAATCATTGGAGAAAGGAAGACTGTAGTGTCCGTGTGGATGAGATCAATTTAAAATTTGTTCTTTCTCTAAAGCATAAACTATATTAATGGAAATCTTATCCCACTCAAATAAAATCACTCACACTGTCCTCACAGTGCCCTGAAGTTATACAGAATAGGAGCTGTAATTTTATCTGTAAAATATAGGTGGTGAAACTCCACTGAGGTTACTGAAGGAGGCAAATACAGGTGACAGACGTGCAGGTAACTGCACACATCACCACAGCTCCTCTTGCCAGGCCAGATGGATGCCAGGAATGTATGGGAATAGAGCAGGGAGCACAGGAATGTTACCCCAGGCAGACTCTGCTAGCAGCCAGGAGTGGAGAGCAGAGCAGGGACCTGCTCTAAGTGCTGACCACATGTGGTGGGACAAGGCTTCCCCACAGGGATGGGGATCCTCATGGGAATGTACAAAAGAGCCAGTGATGACTCTGAGAAAACAAAACCAGCAAGCACAGGAGTTGGGGAGGAAGGCTACCACAGTCTCAGTCCAAACACAAGGATTTTGGAGCCTGCAGTAAGTTCCAGGGCATTGGAGGAATTTGAAGCCAGGCTGGTACAACCAGTGCTTCCAAGCAAGGCTGCACTTTCAAGCTGGCAACTGGCCAAAATGGTCATGTTTGGACTCAAGGTAATTATTTTCAAGCTATTTGAAGTCAAATAATTAGTGACATAAAACGTCAAAAATTCTGCTTAATGAAGCGGAAAATCTACTGTGGTACAGGAGGTTATGCACAAATTGATCTCCTTTCTTCAGAGTCCAAGGGCAGCTGTGCTGCCCTGGAGAACAGAGCAGATGGGACAAAGGGAATGCTGATGATTGAAGACAATTTCACCAGGGGAACAACAGTCATGCTGGATAAGAATAAAGAAGTTCTTGTTCTGCCGTGCTGGGGAGGGTGAGGAAGTCACAGCAACTGGCAAGAGAGCACAAGTCATGGTGTGGTTTTCAGAGCACTGCATATTTTCACTTATGGGCAGCTCTCCATAGCATCACTGAAATTTAAGGACTTTCATCCGTAGGCACTGGGACATGGGAACCAGGCTTATAAGAGAATGGAGCAGTTTCCTACAAATGCAACCTCCCCTTCTATTGTTGCAGCTAACAATAATGGTAAAATGAATACTGAGGGGGTTGCCTCCATAAAGAGGTGGAACAAAATAACAGCATCCCAAAACACTGTAGGGAAAAGGAAGTAGAGTTACCGACCTCTTCCTCTAGACTCTGAAGTATTTGGGAATAAATATCTGAGCAAGAAGGAAAAATGAAGGACTAATTAGTCACTTCAGTCACTAATCAGTACAACCATGACCAAGACATCCAGAAACCATCATCTCCTTCCTTTCTGCCTCGTTTAGCCCCCCTGTAATTCTGCTTAGGGCAGGCATAAACACAAGGCGAAGGCTAATTTCAAATCAAACCCCACCTAAAGAACTCAGCAGGGAGCTAAGAAGGAAAATGAAGTTGATGTAAAGACATCAGGGGCATTACAAGCAGGGGCCCAAACACAACTGGGATGGTGGTATCACTGACAGGTCAGGTTGTCGTTGTGCTGGGACGCACTGAGTGCAAACACACAGCTAATCCAGCCTGACAGATGCTGAGCAGGAACAGAACTATCACAAGGTCAACAATTATGGATTTGTTTGGTTTGCTGAGGGAGGTGCAACACGGATCCAGAGAAACATCACCCATTGACTGCACTGCTAAAATGCCTCAGCACTTCAAAAAAGTTGGCTTGCTTTCTTTCTTTCCTCTCTCTCCAGCTACATTTTTATTGACAAAAGCTTCTGCTCCTTTAGAGCAGAGCATGGACACTTGCTGGGATTGTGCCTGACAGCACACACACTTCTTAACAGGTCACCCAGAGAAGCTGCCTCCATTCCTGCAAGTGTTCAAGGCCAGACTGAATGGAGTTTGGAGCAACCTGCTCTAGAAGGTGTCCCTATCCATCTCAGGGAGATCTGGATGATCTTTACGGTGCCTTCCAACCCAAACCCTGCTGGGATTTGAGAGCATCAGTGTGGGCTGCTCTTGTCAAAAAATAATACCCTAAAAGAAGAAACTCGTTTGCCATAGTCACTCAACCAATGAGAAATCTGCCCCACCTGCTCAGAGGTGAAAGAAAAGGTTTTACACTGATCCCTGCAGGCCCATCACTGACAGTTTCAAAACCATCAGGGTTGGTTTGCTGATGAACTTATTTATCTGCTGGCAAAAAGCTATAAATATTCAAAAAGCCAAAGTATTAGCACAAAAATGTTACTGTTTCCCAGCAGGCCAGTTGAAAGCAAGCACTGCTGCTTGCTGAGGCAAAACAACTCTTTAGATTCCCTGGGATCCATCTGGATGGGCAGCCAGAGGTGCTAAGGCTGCTACTGCTGAAGTAGCTGAAGCAAAACACACCTCAGGAGCCAACTAGGTTACAACTTTGAAAGCAGTCACAACACTTTTAAGTTGGGCAGTTCATCACAAAAACAGAATTTGGATCATTTACAGCCTTTTCCCTCTTTTTCCTCTTCCAGGTAGATGAACCCAAACCCCAGGTTGTAAGGGTTGGGTATGAACAGATTGCACCAGGAATCTTCAAGAAAAGCATGTTGTCTCCAATTATTTAAAAGTTAAAACATACATAATCTATGGGATTCATATTATTTTCACTTCTTATCTTGAACAACTCTGCTTTGGTAAGAAGATTCAATAAACCCTAAACTCCAGAACCAGCTACTATTCTCCAAGTTGCAAGTTTCCGTTCAAGCAAACTTGATGACACCTAATGGCAAATGGACTGTGGCAAATCCCAAACAGATTCACACCTGGAACTCCAGCAATGCCTTCAGTATTCCTCCCTCCAATCCAGAATTTCAGACCAGACTGGCTCTTGTTTTGTAATACAGGAGTTTATTCCGAAATTGCTTCCATCTTTTGATGTGGCAGAAGGAACCAACAGCATCCTCCCAGGAACAGCAAGAGAAGTCAATCGCTTCCATAGCAACCGATGTGCCAAATTATGGCTCTTCTGCAATTAGGGCTGATCACAATGATTTCCCATTCCCTTCAGGTCAGTGGGCTTGACAGTGCTGGGACAATTAGAAGATTCAGCATTATTCCCTCTCCTTCCCCCCAGTTCATCACTGTTCAACATGACAGAGGTTGGACCAGAATCCTGCTAGCTAAATTTGTTTGGTTTTGTAGGATTTTTTGGCTCAGTGCCTGTATTTTCACAATGAAAAAGCAGAGAGCAGTTCTGGTTCCTCCATTCCCTCTTAAAGGGCTTTTTTCTAAGACCTGAGAAGCATTTTGTTGTGTTTAGGAGGCGCACATGGACAGCGTAAAATGAAAAATACACATTTTACATGATGAAAAGAGAGAAGCAGCAGCAAGCAGATGTCAAGCTGAACGATTCTTTAACCAAAGGAGAAGAAAAAGGAGCGATGAGATGAACACAAATGCTGCTGCCATGGTAAATCACTCCCTTCCCTGTCTGTGGCAGGAGCACCGCAGTGATTCCTAACTCAATCAGGAATGAAAACAGATGCCTGCCAGCCTAATGTGCAACAAGCAAACCAGACGCTCAAGATTTGTGTCCCAAAATTTCTGAAGAAGGAGTTAATCAAATTAAAAGATAATGTCATAACAGACTTAGTCTTTGGAACACAATGACAAGGCAATAAATTACATAAAATGCAACTGCAAACATTAATCTGACGCAAAAGGCCATTACCTGAAAGCACCATCCATCTCTGATAGTTTCCAATAGGTTTTCTGAGCACTGAGAAGTCAAAACACGTTTTAGCTACCATGAAAAACAAAAAGTAGCTCAAAGAAAAATGCCCTCGTGACCACGACTAAGAACCAAGAAGCCAGGACAGCATTCACCACATCAGCAGCGCCTCTTGGCAGGAGTGAGGTGTGATGAAGTGGGGGAAAACCCCCACATATTAGTTAATAAATTAGTCTGAGTCACCAGAATCACTGCAGAAAAGGTTTGACAGCTGAACTCAACAGAGGTTGGAAGGTCCTTTCCTGGTATTCTGCATTATCCTCCCTGAAGAACAATGTGAGGGTGTCATCCCCAGCCTCCTGAAGGCTGACAAGAGGGAAAACATAAATGCCCCTGTTGAACAGTGTCTGCAGGATTGGAGAAGAGAGAGGGATGAAAGATGGATCAGAAACCTTCCAAGACCCTCCTTATAAAGTCTCTGCTAAGTCACAGAATGGTCTGGGTTGGAGGACACCTTATAGCTCACCCAGTTCCACCATCCACCAGACCAGGTTGCTCCAAGCTCCATCCATCCTGGCCTTGAACATTTCCAAAGATGGGAAACCTGTGCCAGGGCCTCACTACCCACACAAGGAAGAGACAAGGAAGAACTCCTTCTCCACCAGGGACACTTCAAGTCAAGAAGTGCTGGACTGAAATCCAAACAACCTCCGCAACTACAAAAATATCTACAAAAACATAATTTGACTCAATGATCCTTGTGGGTCCCTTTCAACTCGGCTTATTCTGTGATTCTTTGATAATTCTGGTAGAAAGTGGCTTTCCAAAGTCATGGAACAGCTTTTTTTGCCATCATTTTAGTTGCAACAACTATAAAATATGGGCCAATTTCTAAATTCACGTGAGAAGATTTAATTAAATTTTTAAGTATCTATAGTCTTTATACAATGAATGTAATAAAAAAAAAGGAAATTATAACAAGCTTCAAACTTTACTTATTTGTGCTTGGTATTAGAACTTCCCTCAAAAGACACTCAGTATCGTGATCTTCTTTCTCCTTCCTCGGAGTCGGAACGTCGGGAGCACGTCACTCCCCCACACTGACTCACACTGAAGATGTCACAAGCAAATCTTCCCCTCAGCAGCATGAGGGGCTGAGCAGTGGCACTGCGGTTGCTCAGGAAACCACTTCCCTGGAATGTGCTGAAATTTGCCTGAAGCCCTAAAATAAACATCTTGATACTGAGCAAAATTTCACCTCTCGGCATCTCAAATTGAAATCGTTATTCCTATCTATGCAGAGTAGCTAATGTTCTCTTTTCTTTGCTATTCAGTGTTTTAAACTGCTTTCAAGTGTATAATTAATTACATTTTTTTGTCAGGGATCACATTAAAAACCACTCCACCTCCCCTCCACTGCCAGGCAGATCATCAGTCTAATTTTTTTCCTTCTTTCAACTCACACCATTATTCTTAGAAACGCTCAGGATTGAGCACTGTGTGCTATATCCTTCACAGGATGCACACTTTTTAGAAGAGGGTTAATGTAAGCCTAGCACAGAAGAAGGGAGTTGTATTTCCTTGGAAAACTGATTCCAGGCAGTGCCTGAAGCTTTGCTAGGATCCAGAGTAGGACTCTTCCTTCACCTTCCCATCAGAAGCTGGATGCTATATTCCCTCTGGTCCCTGTGAGTTGAGCACAATTTTGTTCTTTCTTTCCCTCTTTACGCAAGGATCCTCCCCCAACCACCTACATCTTCCAAGATGTCATACCTCGAGCTCCTTCAATCCAGACCAGCAAAACCTCCAGCCCCCACATTACTGCTACTT
The DNA here is from genome assembly GCA_018697195.1 of Certhia americana. Classification (NCBI taxonomy): domain Eukaryota; kingdom Metazoa; phylum Chordata; class Aves; order Passeriformes; family Certhiidae; genus Certhia; species Certhia americana. The sequence goes on along the minus strand of JAGMWU010000027.1, from coordinate 9,110,090 downwards.
TCACAGAAGGATCCATAAATTCGGGCAGTTTCTTCCACAAACAGCTTCAGAAATCCTTTCCCAATGGATTCCATCCTCCCCCTCTTCTCCTGCCTATCCCAAATGCCAACATAGACCTGGCCACAGTCCTGGAACTGGGCACACATGAAGAGAGCAGCTCCTCTGAAGGAGAAGGAAAGGAAACTGAAACAACCTGAATCGCCAACCTGCAGTTTCTACCTTGACTCCAAGTCCATTCTCTTCCCTGGCAAGGACTGTTCTGTTCTTACCCCGTTTCTTATTCCCTATTCCAAGGTTCATGGTGGCCTTGGTAGAGCCGGGTTTACAGTTGGACTCGATAGCTCTGAGGGTTTTTCCAACCTTATTTGGTTCTATGATTCCACTGTCACAACTCTGCCATTTTCACTTTTTTCTTCCTTAATGAGGCTTCATGTTCCTTTAATGACACTTCAAGGCAGTACAAAACCCCACTTTTCCTTTCAGATCACTAAGCTAACAGCAAGAGAAGGAGATCAAATAGCAGAAAAAGAAATTAAAGAAATTGCAGATCCCATTGTCAGAGCCCATCCCTGGGCTTGGCAGGAGTCCTGCCCTCCAAAGCTCTGGCAGTAGGGAGGCACATGTCTGGGTGTGGGAATGTGGAATTTGTTTTTTTTTTAATCTTACAATGCATGATAATTATCTGTGGACGCAATCATAATAAGTTTATAATTATTAACAATTATAAACATGACAGTTGAAGCCGTTCAGTTAGAAAAAAGGGCTGCAGCAGCACAATTTTAATTGTAATTCATGATGACTGAAAAAGGAGCAGCACTTTTCAAGGCAACTGTGGTCTCAAATTAGGCATTGCCAAGCACAGGAACTGTCTTTTGATTTTCTGAGACAACTTCTCTTTCAAGCACAATACATTCAAGAAAGCCCACATTCAAAATCTGGACAACATTCAATTAATTCCTCCAATTCTGAGTACTCAACAAGTTCTTCAAGTTCATCAGCCACAGAAATAAGCAACACCCTGATTTCACAGTCATTCATTAATATGACCTTGGCTACTGCAGCTACAGATTTCAGAGGCAGATGTCACACATTTGCACACCATTTCAACATATTAAACACTCTCTTTTCCATCCAAAGCCTACAGTGAGTATGGACCCCTTTGGGTCATGATCAAGGAAAGCCAGGGGAAGAAACTGCAGAATTCAGCACAAAATCCACCAAAATGCTGCTGTTTTCAGTTTTCTCCCAGCACCTCCACAGTGGTTGCCACTTCCCAGTGAGCCCTCACTTCCAAGTGAGGAAGAATCTGGGAAATGATACTGAGCTGCAGATTCCTGGCACTCACATGTGCTGGGTTTTCCGGGGCTTGGGGGATTTAGGTAACGCCTGCCTGAGCTGACAGACATGAACAGGGTTGAGCCAGGAAGGGACATGACCCACTTCTATTTATTTTTGAACCAGAGGCCTCAAGCAACATGCTTATATTTCAGAGCAACTACTACAGGATACATAAAGAAGAAGGTATTACTTTAAAATGAAATAAAAGGGTTTCCTAAATATTTTCCCCAATATTCTTGGATACAGGTAACAAGGTCCCAGCTAAAGTTCTTGCTTTAGCTGATTTAATGATGTTTCTGAGACGTGGTTTTATTCCAGCCTCTCTGCAGACCAGCATTAAAATTAGATTTAAAGCAGTATGTTTATTGGCTCATTTTTATCTTCTCAAAAGCAGCTCTACAGACCTTCTAAATTATTCTAAAGGGGAGAGCAGCCACATGCAAAATTGCACGAAACAAATGTAAATGGCCAATTATCAGAAATTAATACTTATTCAAATTTCCAAGACTGAAACTTGGCAAGGGAGGGTCACACCAACCATCTAGCCAAAGGAGACGTATTATACATTTAAAAAAAAATAAATCTTTCTGCCTGTTGCCCCTGTTTGCACAGAGCCTTTGCATGCAGCTTACCAGGGCAGAACGCATCAACGTCCAGCTTCTGCGCAGAGAGGGTTGGGGAGCCAAGCTCAGACTCTGGGATTCGAGGGCTTTCAACAAACTTTGCTTTCCTCAGAGGGGCTAAAGGAGAAGGAGGGGGAGAAAAAAAGAGAGGTCATGAGTAAGGGAAATAGCAAGCAACAGATGGAAGCACTTAACTAAACGACACTGTCAGACTCATATCAGGTTACTTTTTTTTTTCTTTCCCCAGGAAAAAAAATTATCTGCATTCTTTACAAAGGAGATGGCTCTTTGTTAAACTTTCAAACTGCACAGGCTGACTTTAAAGAGTGCGAACACAAAGGCACATTCCTAACACTCTGAAACATTTTCTTTTCTCCTACTTTAATCGATTTTTTTAGAGGCAGCAAATGAGGCTGGATTCAGCAACTGTGAAAATGCAAAGATCACAGAGAGGTACACAGAGCCCATCAGGTTTTAAGGTATTTAACTGTAAATATCTGAACTGAACACATAAATGCTATGTTCAGTAATTGTTTCCTTGAACATAAAATTTCAATTTCAAGACCGTCTCATTGTTGGACCAAACAGGTTTGGTGTTCAACACAAAAGAACACTAAAAAAGCTAACATTCTCCAAGCCAAAAAGAAGCACTCCACTTTTATCCTTGCAAATCCATAAAAGATCAAGAAACTTAACAGAGGATGAGGAAAAGGTAGAAGTGTCTGTAACAAAGCAGCAGTGACCACTAGTGCTAGAAAAATGGGATTTTCTGCATGTTTCAACAGTCTGAACTCTAAAAGACATGAAATTCTGTACAACATTTATTTGGAGTAAAATTAATAAAAGTGGTTTAGTAAAAGTCTTAAAATATATTCCAGACCAGAGAAAAAGAACTAAGAGAGCAAGTTACATGCAGAGATTGTCATATTGCATTTCCAAGTTAAACTCTCATGCCCATTGCAATGAAAGGCTAATGTGAAAAGCCCCTCAGCACTGATTCCGGGGATCAGTGGCTTTTACATAATTTACGTAATTTATATTTATAGTTTATTTACTCTGGATCTCTTTTACTCCTCACTGAGGTACCCACTGTCCCACTAATTCCTGCCTTCTCCATAGAACTGACTGTGACAGCAGATCAGCTCATGGAAAAGCTGATCCACCATTTTCTCTCTTGAGGGCAATAAAGAACAACATATGAGCAATGTGATCAAATACAAGTTTGACCATACACGTAATTTTAATGCATTTCAAAGCATCACAAAATCACAAACTGGGTTGTGTTGGAAGGGAATTTAAAGCTCATTCAGTTCCAGCCATGGGCTGGGATACCTTCCACTACACCAGGCTGCTCAGAGCACTGTCCAGCCTGGCCTGGCATCTATTTTATTATGTTTTTGTTTCCTCAAAAGCATGACTTTAGCCTTAAAAACCCATCTCCACCAGCCAAGACACACCATGACTCACAGACAACAGTTTACTTTAAAAGGCTCAGGTCAATACAATCCTCTCCATGTAAATACAGGTGGGGAAAAGTCACAGAAGGAAGTTTCTGTTAGTACAAATATCCTAAATGTGGAAAAGACAAAAACTCCTCCTAAGTCACCCATAAACCGATTACAAGAAAGGAGGATTTTCATGTACAAGAATGAAGCACCTCTGAGTCATGTTCAAATGAAGATTATCCTGACAGATTCAGATATGGGCATTAGGCTTCTACTGGAATAACTAACAAATGGAAATGTCATAAACTCTACAATCTGGTTTGACACTTTACAGCCAAATGTTAACGGATAACACTGATCTTTTTATAGAAGTGGCTTTTCAAGGCACAACGGTTTGCCTTGGTCCTGAACCCCTTCCTGAGAGCAAAGGCAAATCTCATGATCATAGTCATGGGATGAGCTTCTGGCACAAAATATAAAAACTAACAAAACCATGAAACAATTATTTGAAGTATTCTATATCTGCTCAGTCCTTTAGGCCTCTCATTCCTGTATGGATTTTCTGTATGCAACTGCCCAACTCCAGGCCTCAGAGAGCATGAAAACAGCCCTTCATGTTACACAACTACAGCTTTTTTGAACAAATTACGTCTTCTAAGAACACCAGGAAAAATGATGTCTGCAACCACCAGTTATAAAAACATAATGGATTGAGTAAAGATGGCAGTCACTAGCAACACTGGCTTTCTAAACCGCAAATTAGCATTTAATTCAGAAAAGCATATTGATTACATGGAGCCTAAAGTGACAACCTTGTCCCTGGGGTCCCACCACCCATCATCAATGACAACCCAGGAGCTGATAGCTGTCATCTTTGTTGGAACAGTGTCTGCAGGATCTATGCCCACTTCACAGGCCAGTCCTGTGCCCAATGGCTTGATGACAAACACAAAGTTGGCATTGTATAAGAACTGACTTGCTCCTACTGAAGCAGGAACTTCAAATTCAATGGCTGAGATGTTATTTCGAAACAATAATGCACGTTTACTAATAAATTACTTTCCCTAGTGTTAGTTTATCACAAAATCCCAGTTTGGGTGGGAAGGGAACTTAAAGCCCATCCAGTCCCATCTCCTGCCATGGGCAGGGACACCTTTCTTCTAGACCAGATTGCCCCAAGCCCCCTGTGTACCAGCCCCTTACAAGAACTAGGAAAATTACTGCTCAAACTGCATCAATACAAACCACTGCAGCTTTTTACCCACAGACTCTCACACTTCATCACTATAAAATACAAACACATGTGGCCACTGGCCTGGGTTCTCCTGTCTCGCTCTTATGGCAGGTCCTGAGAAGAGTGTGGCCAAGGAGCTTGGCTTAAAATCATCTTTTGTGCCCAGTTTTGTGTTCTCCTCATGTTAAACAGCTGTATTTCGACTGTGCTTCGAACCTCCCTCTGCCACAAGAGGATGAAATAATGAAATTTGTTGTCTTTGTGTAAAAATATTGTGTTTATCACAGGATGATGAGGTGAAAATGTGCCAAAAATGATAGGCACAGTTCATGGTAACACAAACTGGTTTGGATTAGAAAGGATCTTGAAGATCATCTTGTTCCATCCCCCTACCACTGGGTGTTTACCACACGCTTGTGACTAATCCAGCTGAGGAAGAGCTGAATTTTGCACATTAACATTGTGTTTTAAACTACTGTAAGCACAATTTTATCACTAAATGTTAAGGGGTTGGAATGGACCCTAAAATTAATCTGGTCAACCCCCCCCCCAGATGGGAAGGGACACCTCCTGCTAGACCAGGTTGCTCAAGGCTTTATCCAACCCAGCTTTTAACACTTCCAGGGATGAGAAAGCCACAACCTCCATAACCCCACACCCTTTTTTGTAACATAAATTTGGTATTTGAATTAAATCCTCAAAATCTGTAAGTTTTACAAAATCCTGCCCAAGCTGTGCTGTTCCGGAAAAGCCAGAGTCACATTTGGACGAGCAAACTTTGGAAGCTTGGATTTAAAGAGAAAAAAACCCACCAAAAGCACCAAAAGTGGGTGCTCAGTGCATCCTCCATTCCCATCTTTCACTCATCCCAGCTCATGCCAGAGCCTGACTCATGTTTGGAAGCATCCCAGCAGCTCTGCAGCGCTGTGCAGAGCTGACTTTATTGAAGTCTCCCTCAAACTAAAATGTTTTTAGTGCTGCAGAGTTATTGATCCATGGAGCTCCTGGAACAAATAACTGTCACATTCAGCACAGCTGGACAAAACCCAGCACATGGCAGATAAAGCTTTGGTCCTTTCTCTGGCCCAAAGGTCCCCATTATTGGCTGAGGTAAGAGCCATGAAGAGGAAATTACGGACCACGGGCTTATTTTTTGCTGTGGCACTAATGCTGGAACTGTGGAATGGTTTGGGTTAGAAAAGACCTTAAAAAAATGCTCCAGTCCCACTCTCTGTCATGGGCAGGGACACCTTCCACTAGAGCAGCTTGTTCCAAGCTCCATCCAACCCAGCCATGACCATGTCCAGGGATGGGGCAGCCACAGCTTCTCTGGGAAACCAGAAGAAATAATACACTGCTGTGTGTAATTAGGATTTTAGGTATAAATTATTTTAAAAAATTGAAATTAAACCAGTGACAATACATACAATGAAGGCTAACATCCTCTTTACATAATCCAGCATTATTTTACAGAATCCATTGCGTAACAGTTTTTTTTTTCTTCTTCTATTATCTGAGACTATAAAAGCTTTTTAAATTACATTCCCCAGCCTCTCTCTCCTCACATCCCATGTTATCACAGCAGTGAGGGCAGGGCAGCAGAGAAAAGTGGTGAGAACAATGTGCTGTCTGGAAACACCATACTTGTTCCAAAACTTTCAGAAAACATGTTTAGTTTAGGAGATAAGGCCCTGAAACGAGAAAAATAAAGGAAACATAGGTGGAGAGAGGAAAAGAATAAATAAAAGCAGGAAGAGAATTCAGCAAGCTGGTGATGGCAGGATAGCAATGGGAAAGGAGAGCTCAAAAAAGCAACTTCATTAATGTAGAAGTTTTTCTTTGAATTGTAGATGTCTGTAATATGAAGGTTTTGACTATTACAGCCCTGAAATTTATTTTTTCCCTGAATAACTGAGGAATAACCTTCTCCAAAGCAGTGAATTCGACAATCCCATGGGAGCACAGAAACCTCTTGGAACGTTCTTTCCTCCCCTCTGTCCCTCTCCAGATGAACAAGGCACAGAAAATATCAGCAAGCCACTCCAGTAAAGCCACAAAAATATGTTCAGTGACCTCAAAAAGGAACGAGTCTTCTGAAAAAGTATAATTAAATCAAATTTTTACCTGTCTTACCAAAATTATTACAAAACCTCCCAAATAATTCATCAAATGGTATTCTGTCTGAATAGACATCCCTAGCCAATCACCAAGGGCAAAAATCACCTGGTTTTTAAAAGGCTTATATTAATTTTAAATATATGTAGAATAAAATAATACAGATTTCTGTCTGAAGTGTTCAATAATGGCAATACAATGATGCTTACAATACATTTATATATTCAGAGGCAAAAGAATTCCTCCTAAAATACTAACCTGGCTGTAGCCTGTACTTCCAAAAGGAACTCAGTTCAATTTCCATTTTGCTTATTATTATAAACAATTTTCTGTCATTCAGAGCAATGGAACGGTGATTTTTCTACCAAACTTACACTGCTGGAGACACCAGCCAACAAAAGTGCCCTCCCCCAGCTGAGCCCAAAGGGTTTAGTTTTGGAGCATCCCAGTGTCAATATCCTGAGCAGATGCTCCCTGGAATACTCTAGCAAACCTCAGGAAGAAAATTGCTCCTATTACTGATCCCAGAAAGAAAAAACACCCTCACTTTCCCTCTAGATAAGGCATTTTTCCAGTGTGGGTTCCCAACATGTCTTTGTCCATGTAGGGGATAGATTTGAGAGAAAGAAATTATTTAATTAACATAAACATAGCAAGAGGAGAAGATGGGACTTTCAACTTCCCATCGAAACTTATCAAGTTGTTTTGACTCCTTGGAGCTGTGGCACACTGTACACTTCTCCATGCCATTTCCCATTGAAAATTCTTCTTTTCAGCATCTTCTGAAGCCCCTTACAATTGCCTTTTTTAGCAGAAATTCCTCATCTGTGACTCAAGGTAGAACCCTGTACATAAGATGAGGAAGATGGAAGCAGAGAAGGGAAGGCAGCACCACTTGCTCCAGCTTTCTAAGTCACCTTGTTATGAAAACAAGTAATAAATTTCTGTTGCAGTTTTCTAGTATCAGACTTTGTGCTAAAAAAGAATAAATACAGTGACTGGAGAACTGGGACTACAGGATAAAACCACATCATCAAGATTTTAAGCCTATGTTAAGATCTGCTCAAGTACTCCAAAGATCCTCCCAAATGAGAGAAACAGGGTAGAACTGGAGGGCAAAGAATTCCTCAACCCCTTGTATCCCTTTTCCCGACAATTTTATTTCATTAAATGTTAAATTTAAAACAGATGAGAGGAGAATACTACAAAACACAAGTGATGAATTGCATTATTCCCATTCAGTCTCCTACTATCCTGGATTTCTTTCTGTAATTCAGTGACTCAGATATTGCACTGGCACTAAAAATGAGGAAAACTGTCCAAGAAGGACCTGGATGTACTATAAAGGACAATTAGGATATAGAGAGCAGCAAAGATCTCTGTCACTTAAATCAAATTATAGGCAACCCTGGTAATTCAGTGGTTAGAAAGAACCTGTTACACCAATTTCTAACATCGCTCAGATTTCAAGCTGAACTTTCAAGCTGACAGAAATCAGAACCTAATTTAACATCTACTGAAGCAAACACATTTCCCTCTCTCTTGCATGAAGCTGAAAAAGCTCAGGGAAAGCTGTCCAGTGCCACTGTGTCCCCAACAAGGGGCTTGTGTCTCATGGGGCTTTTTAAAATGGTCTATGCTGAACATGTCAGGCTGTCAAATCCTTTCTGGACACTGACAAAGCTTAATTTAGCTCAAGGCACCAGAAAAAGAGAAAAGGTATTTAACTGATGATTATTCCCACAGAAGGAAAGAGCAAGTGCAATACAAACAGTTCTGAAATGCAGTTTATCTTCCTAGTGCTCTACTCCCTCACACAGCTCTTGTAGAGCAGCTTTAAGGTCCCTTCTCACCCAAACCATTCTGCAATTTTGTGATTCTCTCCATTCTTCCTTTACACTGAGAAAGAAGTGTACGCAGGAAGGTATCCCTGCCCATGGCAGGAGGTGAAACTGGATTGTTTTTAAGGTCCTTTCCAATCCAAACCATTCTGTGACTCTGGGATTAACTCTGCCCTTCAGACCTCCTTCTATTAACACGTTCCACATACACACCAGGCCAATGGGTCTGCAGATCCCAGAGCTCCCTCCAAGCTCTTTTTAGAACTTGATGCCACAACTACCACCTGTCAGCTGCCTGGTGTTAAGAGAGCTATAAACGAGCAGAGAAGTAATTCAGCACCCTTGACCACCTCCTGCTCCTCATGCTCACACCAGTCTGCTTTCATCACCATTGCTCCTGCTTTTGCGTGTTTCTTTCTAGCTTTTTGTTGGTTTTGAATTTCTGGAGTTAGATCTTATACACACGTCTCTGTAAACAAGAATTGTTTACATTATTTTCTAAAGGAAGTGAGAATTGATGGACTTTTGTATTGACTAGTGTGATTTAGAGAGGTGGCAACCTTCTTTTCCAATGACTGTTCACTTTTGCAATGCTATATAAGCTGGAGTTTCATAATAAACTCTCTCTTTCTTCTCTCTTCTTTGAGAAGAGCTGTCTGTGTGTGATTTATCTCGTGTCCTATTGTGACAGATGACCTGCTCTATCTTCACTGCCATCCCAGACAAAGCTCTGCCACCTTGTCTCTGCAGTGCCTGTACCCACATACTGGGTACCCACTGCTCAAAGTCTGATTTTCTGTAATCAGAGCAGTAAACAATTAAAACCTGCACTACGGGTTTGGAAAGGAACTGAAAAAGAATAACAAAATGTCATTATTCACTCTAGGCAGCACTGCAAGAGCACTGCTGAAGTATTTTACAAGCAGCCAAGGATGATCAAAGGTAGGTATCAAATTATACCAGCAAATTAAATTGGAACAGGAGTGGCAGGGCAAAGGCCAGAAGCAAGCCTAAGCTGCACATAAACAAAATCTCATTCCTTCTCCCACCATATCCTTAAGATCAAACCAAGATACTGTAACCATAAAAGAGAGAAGAGTAAATTGTAAAATATCCCAACTATTCACAGCCCAAGTAATCCCGACTTAGAGCGTGTGAGAGGCTGGATCCTGTTCACTATATAAACCACTGTTCATGACCTACACAGCTACAAGCCAATATAAATTCACTGCTTGAAAACAGCATTTAAAATAAAGGCAAGAGATTAAGAATAGATAAGGTAATTTTATTTCTGTGCGAGTCATTCAAACTTTGCTATGCTAAAACTAATTTAGTTGGATTAGTCGATACCACCAGAGCTGTAATTACATTGACACATATACAAAACAGTTCTGTTCATATAAAACTGGATTTAGGATCCCTATTGCTCTATTGGTAGAGCTTCACAGAATATTTTTCCTTAAAATGAAGCTGCTTATCTGGCAAGGCACAAGCCTGAATTAGCTGAACTTGTTTTTTAACACTTGAAAAACTGCATTATACTGCATTTATAAGGTGGGGTTTATGTAAAAAAATCGCTAATTCAGCCACCTGTAGGTTTCAGTAGTTTATTTGCCTTTCCAATTCATTTTCTTGCAAAATTACAGGAGCTGTTTGAACTTTCTGTTTTGAGGAGTGATGACTGCTCATCATCCTTTCCTTCCACAGAGAAGCAGGGCCAAGGACACAGGGCAGGCCTCAAGAATTTAACCGAAATATCTAATAACCATGTGATTATTTGTGTGAACACAGATGGCTGAAGCAGACTGTCACTGACATGGCAGTGCCATGCTCCTCATCATGAGGAGATGTAAGACCCACAACCTCTCTGAGGCTTTGATGCACACAAATCCTGTGACAGCAACGATGTCTCAGGACCAGGTCTAGACCTTTAAGGGTAAATTATGGCAAGGCAGCACTCTCAGGGCCCCTTTCCAAGCTGAAAAAGCAACAGGCACGACACGCAACAGGGCCAGGACCATTTATTGACAGAAACACACCCATCTGGTGACTTCCCTTCCAAAAACCACCTTCTCACTTACACCTACTCACTTCCATGGCTGAGAAGATAAAAAGAAAAGCATAACAAGGATAAAATTTGTACTGTCCTAATCCTGCCTTCATCTCTGCAGAGAAAACGTTTGTAGAAATTCAAGCTTAAGCCTCCCACAACCTGCAAATATTCGCAACCAAAGGGGTGCTGACGGCACCATGACAGACCATCTGCAGGTTTTATTATGTGTGATGGCTACCTGGGCTTACAAAATACAGCCACGGGCAACTGTTTGCCTGAGAAGAATCAAACTCCATTGTATACATACTTCTTAAAGCAGGGAAGAAGAAATAAAGAAATTAAGAATCATCCTGTAATCCAAGAGTGACACTCAAACCATTTCTGACAATGAAGCACTGCTGGAGACCCTGGGCACGGTGGCTGCTCCTCCTTCCTCTGCAGAGGGACTTTTCTCCCTACCACAGAAACACTGGAGCAGGACATGGCAATGGAAACATCAGCCAAACTTGTTGATAAGACCATGAGTTTAATTACACCTGATCAAAGCTTTCTGCATGGTTAGAGCCAGCCAAGTACAAACAGCATCAGAAATTAACTTCTGCAGAAGTAATGCTCAATCTTTGGCCAAGTGACCCAACCCAACATCCCCGTGTGGTCATTCCTTCTTCACACAAGAAGATGTTTCCAAAACAAGTTGTCCTGTTGTGACAGAAGTAGGAGAGGACCAGAGAGCATGCCCAGCTGGAGATGAGGGCTTTTCCTTAGAAAATAAGCTACCCAGGAGAATGCAAGGGCTTATTCCACATGTGTGTATCCTGTGAAAGCCTTTCTGCTCTCAAGTGCACAGGACATCTCTGAAGGCACATTCCAGGAGTAGGAGGAAAGACGTAGCCAAGGGAAGAGTGGTGGCCTGATTTAACTCCACAGGAGGCTTTCTACACCACCTCCTCTTGCTATAGAAACCTCTTAGCTATGTCTAAAAATTAAAAATTCTCACACACCAGAAGTGTAATCGTGACAGATGCTCCATTTTGTGCAGCCCCAGTGTTAAATAAGGACAATTTCTCTCTCTGAGCCTCTGAAAACCCGTGGAGTTTCAAGGCGATTTTTTTGCCTTTTCAACACTATCTACACTCAAAAAACTTTTGGGGTTCTCCCTCCGTTTAAGCATCTCCAGAATTATCTGAAATGAGAGCTATTTTATCACCTTTCCCCAGCTCCAGTGCTGCAATGACATGTTTACTACATCCTCTGCAAGGCTAAGCAGTTCAACAGCCTTGATGCAAATAAAAATATCTTTGGGAAGAGCAAATTCTGCAACAACCACACACCAGCACCAAAAGGAAAACAGGGGATTTTCTGCATACTTCCATTGCAATTTCTGCTCTGTCAATATGAAAGACAGTTGGGTGTCAAAACAAGACAGATAAGGTTTGTCTTGAAAACACCACTAAGGAAAATCCATGCTAGAACTGGTGTCTTTCAAAAGCAAATATATATGATATGCCAGTTTTTCCTTCCCTTTATTTAAGAATATAAAAGTTACATCCAAACTATCCTGAAATGAATGCAGAAGCATCATGAATTTGAAAAGCCTCCAACAACAAAAGCCGTTCAACACAGGATTTGGTTTAATTACAAAATTTACAAACAGACACACTATTTATCTGCATAAATTTCAGGGACAGTTTTGGAGCTCCAAAAAATTTAAATCAGAAATGTTCCCATTACGTTGGTTTAATAGAGATAAAAGTCCATCTGTGAGTACACAGGGACACATTCATCCACCTGTTTCATCTCTGCAAGCCCAAATGGTTTCCATTTGAGTATGTGCCTGTCAAAACAAATCACAAGTCCCAAAATAATGGATGAAGAATCCCAAAAATGGATAGTAAGAACTGACACACCGGGAAAAAAATACCCAGCATATGTTAATGTAACTGAACGAGGATCCTCCTTCTCTAGCAGGTCTCATTTTAGAAACCCAGAATCACTGAGGTTGAAAAAGACCTCCCAGGTCATCGAGTCCAGCCTGTGCCTGATCCCCTCCTTGTCACCCAGCCCAGGGGAACATGTCCAGTCATTCCTTGGACACCTCCAGGGATGGGGACTCCACCAGCTCCTTGGAAAGCCCCTTCCAGTGTCTGACCACCCTTTCCATGAAGAAAGTCTTCCTGAGACATCAGGGTTTGCCACATTAGGAACATAAAACAGGACTGAAAATCCAGATGCCCAAACCACAATGAGATGTTGTGTGTATTTTAAATCATTTTTTAAAAAATGGCCAACTCGCTAATTCTGACAAAACACAAGTTTTCTACTCATAAAACATCTAGGCAGACAGCGATTGCAAGGCATCAAGGAAACTTCAATGGGAAATTAATTATGCCCAGAAAAAAATGCATTGCACAGCTGTAACCCCCCCCCCCCCCAAAAAAAATCTAATGGCACTTTCCAGGTAACTGGGTCCTTGGCACTGCTATGTATTCTGAGACACAGGGTGGGCCTCACACCCAACCTCCACTCCTACACAGGAACAGGAGTTTCAGATCAGTGTCATACTGACAGTTTGACAGAGAATTCAATGAAAACAAATGTAAGCCTTCTGCAAAGTGTCATGACACCAACAATTTTAAGCACAATATCCTTCAAAAATTAGCTTCAGCATGAGAATCAGGCACTTCAACAGCTTTTCCTCAAATTCTACCTTGGTAATGATTGTTGATTTATTTCTAGAAGCTCACTCTTTCAGTGAAAAGCAAATATTTATTTCCCTCAGCACAAAGGGGTTTTATAATCCACTCAAACAGAATTTGTGGTCATTTTGGTACACAGAAGGAAAACATTCTCTCAATCCCATTGTTCTATCATTTTGAAAACAAACGACTTGGTGTCTATAACATTTTCAACACACTCCTCAGCAGTTCTATTTCAGCAATGCTCAAAAGTCAAATTTTTTCTTTGCACATTCATTTTATGTTTTGTATGAGAAATTCTGCACATCTGAGGAAGAGGGGACAAACTCAGATTACGTAAAACTGTTGCAACAACTAAAAGACAAATAACCACCATCAGCATCACTATCTGACACTAACTCCCTCCTAGTAATGGCTTCCTTACCAACTAGCAGCCCCAGAATCCCTTATTGTACACTGATTTTATGCAGTTAGAGGAGGCTGAAGAATGCCAAACACAATCCCAAATCAAAGACCGTGCACAACAAATTGTCCAAATACTCACAGGGCTTTGCTCGCTCTCGCCATCCCCTGCGTGTGCAGCCCAGCAGCGCGGTCAGCCAGGCAGAGAATTCAGGGGTACAGCTGTCTGGAGAGCACTCTGGCACAGATCCTCCTCTGTTCCCTCCCTCTCCCTAGCGCTGGCTCCATCCTGCTGCTCCCCACGTCAGGGTGATGTTACAGGTGACACCTCCTGCTGCTGATGTCAAGCTCTGTTCCCAAAATCACAAGCACCGTCTTCCCCACGGCACCCGCTGCCCCTGCAACATCACCTGCACATCCTCTGGGTGCCAGGAAGAGAGCTCCAGGAGGATTCCAGAGAAGCTCATCACACACAGCCTTCCCTCTTCATCAAGTCTCCCAGTGTTTGAGAGCTGCTTTCATTCCTACCAGAACGCTGCAGTAAATGTAGCCTCTATGCCTCCCTTGGGGGGGGAAGAGGAAGGATTTTTACAGTTTCTTTCTGTGGCGCAGCTTAATTTGCTCTTTTCCTAGAGCAAACAGCTGAAAGAACAAGGAAATAATGGATCAGGAGACCAGAGTGACTGACTCATGGATGCTCTCCCGAACATTTTGGAGTAAGCTGAGGGGCTGGTGATGCAGCCCAGGACTAGAGCTGATGAATGGTGCAGTGCTGCTGTTGTCATGGCAACTAAGAGGAAAGGGAAAAAAAAGGCTGCACCATATAAGGAGTTGTGACATGGATTCTGGGAACAATTTATACCAAAAGGCTGTAAGCCCTAGGATGCTTTAAAGCTGCAGCACCCCCTTGGTTGGGAACAGGTTTCATTGTTCACACTGAAGCAATTGGCACAAATTTCCCACAGGATTGCATCCAGCCCAGACATGTTTGCATCGGGAGAGCTGCACCAAAACATGATTCTGCAGTGTGTGCCAATAACTGGAATTGAAATAATTGCAATTATTAATTCAGAGAAATGGCTGGACACTAATAAGGACCCCAACTCACATCTGTGAAAACAGGGTGCCCCCAGGTACACACAGACCCACATAGGTGAGGAGCTCTGTCCTTACACAGCGAGGCTGAGATGAGCCAAACTGCAGCACCATCAGGTGGCTGAGTGCCTGAGCGGCACTGACACCAACACAGATCCTGCCAGGCATCCCAGAGACACGAGAACATTCCCAAATTAATCCATAACCCAGGCACTGCTGGGCAAGAAAGGCTGGCAGAGCCCCCAAAGCATCTTCAGGTATGGCAGAGTAGGGAAAGCCAGCTCACACACACCTGCCATCACAAGCTGTGAGCAAGGCCAAGGTTTGTATTCCATGTGCAACACTGGGGAAAAACACATTCTTTACTCTATCATCAGCTGCTTTTCACTTAATGCATGTGCTCAAACAGACAATACACAGTGAAAGAATGGCCACTGTGCACCCAGCACAACCACAACACTGCAGTGCTGGAGCCTGGGATCAGCAACTGAAACTCTGACAATCAGAAATCCTTCCCACTGATCATTAATTTTATTTTCAAACACAGAATCCCAGAATGGCCTGGGTTGGAAGGGAAATTAAAGATCATCCAGCTGCCACTGTCATGCCCATGGGCAGGGACACTTTTCACTAGGCCAGGTTGTTCCAAGTCCTGTGCAGCCTGGCCTTGGGCACTGCCAGGGATCCAGGGGCAGCCACAGCTTCTCTGGGCAAACCTGTGCCAGGGCCTGCCCACGCTCACATCACAGGATCATTGTTGTGGTTGGAAAAGACCTTGAAGATGATCAAATCCAACCATCAACCTTGCAACACCATTATATTCCACACATTTTTTGAGCACTTCCAGGAGTAGTGACTTCACCACTTCCCTCATGTGCCAGCACTGACAGCTTCCCCTCAGCACTCCCACCCCTGAAGCTGTACCTCATCATCTCTCATGCTACCATCCAGCTGAGCTGCTACAACAATTTGGAGAGAACAAGTGGTCCTGGGGGCTGCAATCATTAATCAGGGCTTATCACCACTAAACAAGAAACAATTAAGTTTTCAAGGAGAGAGATCTGAGCTTTTTAGTCCCACAATTACAGTTAACATCAAAGAATACTGAACCATTTGCTGAAGATATAGAGAAGGGAGATGTGACAATCCTTGTGGCTACTCCCAAGAGATGCAAAAGTACCCCATGAGGATGGGGAGAAGACAAGACCCCAGCACTACAAATGACATGGGTGATGGTGGCACAGGGAATGTTGTGTGAGGTCCCTGGCCCAGATGGACCTGAACAGTGTTGAGAACCACATTGGCAGGTCCTTACTGGCATCACTGGGAAAAGCAAGTCTCCATCCTGCTCAGCCCTGCTCTCACCATTTCTGAAGGATCTAGTGAAAAAAATATCTATTTTCTTTAGGAAAGAGGCTGCTATTAACTGCCTGAATCCACTGATTTATAGGAATATTGCTATTGATTTATATGAATTTTGTTCTTAGGGAAAATCTCCACATTCCCCAAACACAAGGGAGGAACACTCTCAAAGAAGGGATCTGCAATGAAAGTTCCCAGGCCCATGTTTTTGAAGACACTGAAGCAGCTAATTCACACTGGATACAGCAGGAATCGGGCCTCTAAGAATCCAAACTGAAACATCTAGGCCAGGTTTTTGTAAGAAAAACACGACTTCTTTCCTAAATTTCTTGCTAATATTCTCCCCTCCTCACTCTCTGCACAGGCACTCACACACGTGCTCTTTCTAAGAGAATCCCAACGCTTGCAATCTGTCATTCAATAGAAAAAATAGCAATAGCCAAGTACAGTGATGAATAAAATTATCCCTGCACATATAAATGTACAATATGTAAATGAACACTCCTTCCGGAGGAGGAGGAGGAGGAGTGGGTTACAGCACAGGGCTTTGTGCAAACCCTCTGCACATGGTGGGTTCCACAGGAGTGGAATAAAACATCATGAGCTGAGTCTTTCAGCCCAGTATTTCCTTTATTAACCTAATGCATGTATTTTTGGCACCGATTGCCAAAAGCACTTACATACATTCATCCCTAAGCACCCTCCTGGAAGGCACTGCTGTCCCCAAAGCAGGTATACAGAGCACCTGCACTATTTTCATCACAGTTATGGCTTTGAGTCAGCAATAACACACCCTTGACGTACAGTAGAATATTTAAGCCCATTGTTTTAACAGCAGTTGCTCTCTCTGCAGCAAGCACAGTAACTTTTAAGAGCTAATTCTATTGAAGACACAAACCAAAATGGTGTCTTCCATTACTTATCCTGGGCTGGGAGGGTGGAGATTTTCTTTCTCTTTATTACACGTTTTTCATATTATTTTTGTTAATAAAGCCACTATTACAAAAAAATTAAATAACACAAACTGAGGTTGAACATGCTGATTTAAGTATGTTTTCAGCCAGTGCTAAACAAGAGTTGACACAGGCAGGAGGGGGAGAGCTGATTACTTATGCTGACTATTACTTCAAGCCTTAGAGCCACAATGATCTTAGTTTTTCTTAATCACTAGACTATTCAGCAGAGTGGAAATTGCACCCACATGGAATATTTATAACCCTCTGCATCCCACCAAGTCTTCATACCCAGCAAGCCCAGATACCAACACGTGAGTGAGTGACCTTAGTTCCTCTGTGTAAAAAATTCTCACTCTGTGGAATGTGTTCCTGAATGTTTTTTACCAAAAATGGACATTTAAACTTTTCTGTGGATGAAAAGCTGCCTTGGTTACAAATCAGACCGATTAAGAACTTTAAAAGATTATATTATCATATAATTATGGAATGGTTTGGGTTGGAAAGGACATTAAAGCCCACCCCCACAGGCAGGGACACCATCCTCTGTCCCAGGTTGCTCCCAGCCCTGTCCAACGTGGCCCTGGACACTTTCAGGGATCCAGGAGCAGCCACAGTTTCTCTGGGAAACCTGTGCCAGGGCCTCCCCACCCTCACAGCTAGGAATTTCTTCCACATATGCAACTTAAATCTCACCTCTTGCAGTCTGAACCCATTCCCCCTTTTTAAATTACGACCTGCAAATGCTGGAATTTTGAGGAGCTAGTGATATGCTCCAAAGAGCAGCCTTGCTCAATCATGGAATCATGCCTCTATCAAAACTCAGAATCTCTCCCCCTCTAGCCTTTCCAAGGTTTCCTTTCACCAGAGGGCAGAGGAAACAAAAGGCACCAAATGTGTCAAAGTTCCCTTTTGTACACAGAGATCAGATTACATCCAGTACAAACTCTTTCTGGAGGTTTCCCTCAGCACAAAAGCACAGGACCCTGGCTGACCATAAAGCTGGGCACAGAGGGGATTTAGATTTCAGGCAAGAACCAAGTTTCTCAAAAACTATTACCAGTAGAAATACTTTTTTTCAGGCTTTTATATGGATATTGGACTCCAAGTGCTTTTGAAATTCACACTACTGTACCATCTCTAGGTATTTATACCACAGTTCTGACAGGTTAGATAAACAAAGCAGTATCTAAAAATATGCATGAACCAAAAAAAACCCCCAAACACTTTGCTATAGAAGTTCATCACTTCTCTGATGTTCTCTCAACATTCAAAATTTAAGCATCAACTTCTTTAAAATCACTGTAATGCTTCCACTGTGCATAAACAGCAACACAAAGTGGAACTAAAACACACTCTGATAGAAATTTCTCAAAAACGAGAGAATATTGGTAAACCAGAGTGACCTTTTTCAGCAAAACCCGATTACTCTGTCAACACAAAAATCCAATACATCCCCCCAGGTTTGACTGAAGCAGATGCTGTAATAAACAAGGGAATGACTTGGATACAGAAACTGTTCAAAGCTTTTTCTTACAGATTTTTTTGCACCAACGGACCTTAAAAGCCCCAGTGAACTTTATTTAAGTCCTTACCAGTTAACTTCTTCACAGGTTGGAGCCGAACACTGATAGACTGATGTGTGAGTAAGGGGGAGGATGGAAGGGAGCGGGACATGCCCTCCATTATCCGAATGTGCTGCATACCTTCGGTCACTGGGAGAGGTGGAATAGCGTAGTCAGGTTCAAAAGCACAGTCGTTCTCTGTGGAGGTACCTGATGGGGAGAGGAAAATAAAAATGATTTGGTTAGAATGCAAGGGAAAAAAAAAAACCTCCTGCTTCCATCATTCCAAAAAGGGCTGGCTGGAGGGAGCCCTGAGCAGAGGTGATTTGCCAACTGCTTGTTCCCTTTGTACACTCCTGACACACCCCTTGAAGAGATATGAAAGAGCATTTCAGTACCCCTCTCTATGTGATGAACAGCAGAATGATGAAGAATTTCTTTCAATGTTCTGAATTTGTCTTTCAGAGTCATAAGAGTCACCAGTTTTCAATATAATGACCATAGTTTTTAGATTGTCCGTTTCTAATAAAAATCCTCCCAGGTAAATTAAATTTCAATAGGAGGACCTTTAGTCTTAAAAAAACCCACAAACCCCAAATAAAATGAAGAATAAACGCCTCTAAAAACAGCCACCAGCTCCAACTCTCCTGAGGGACACACAAAGCCTGTGTGGGGGCCACAGCACTACAGAACCACAATGAAACACATGGAATAACCTGAGAAGAAGTGAAGATAGAATAATAAAAGGACTCGTTGCTAATTGTAATCAATATAAATGAACTGTGAAGCAAAGGTGCTGCAGATCAATAAGAGTTAGGAGCCATAAGGTTTTTGCTATTAGCTGAAGATAAGGAAACCTTGGGGTCAAGGACACCTGGATCTCCACTCTTGTCAGTAAGATGAACAACCTAACCCAGACAACAAATAATTTACACACAAAACCAACCCAAACTGTTAGCATTAATATTTCACTAATTTCTCTTTAATATTTCAATAATGTGAGAAGGCCAGACTTGGGTCACACTGTTACAAGATGGATTTTAGTTATTATTACACGCCGATGTTTTCCCTCCATAAAGACACTCCTCAGTGGATTTCCACTGGACAGCTGTGCTGTTCTTAGTGGCTTGTGAGAGTGTGTTTAAAAGAGAAAATGTTTGCTGGGGACATGGACAAGAGTGGGAATAAGACAGAAGCTAAGATCCTCAAACACAAGATACTTCAGAGTAGACAATGGATGAGCTGTACTCCCAATATTCAGAGTACAATGTGAACAACCCAACATACTGCTTATGATCAGCGAAAAAAATCCACGTTGAAATAGCTGTCAAAAATCTTGGACCAGTTCCCGAAGGGTTCTAGAAGTCTGGTGGCTAAAATTCATCCATTCCTGGTGCCAGCATTCAGGAATGTCTCTCAGTGGTTTTGTATTGCTCTTTACATGAAAGGCAAATAAGCACTGACAACCTTCACACCTCCACTGGTTTTGACAGTTCAAAACACAACTCACTCTCTGCTTGCTCATCACTCTCCAGTTACCATGAGCTCTCTCTGGGCTCTGCCAGCCCGGCCAGGTTCATCCAGAGTGTCAGGGAAGACAAACCATCATCGCTGCCAAAAAAGCCAACCCATGATGGGTTTTTAAAATACGTTTGGCACCAGGCATTAAAAAAAAAAAAAAAAAAAGATTTGCACCAATTATTTTGATTTTTAAAAATAATTTCAGAATTTCAGTTGCCTCAGGCTAAATTTTAGGGAACTATAACCATGGGCATCTCCTGCAGCTGAAAGTCAGGGAAAGACTTAAAAGTCTACATGTATTTCACTGATTATTATGGTGTAAGTTCCCAGTATCTTTGATCGATCTCCTTAAAATCAAAGGCAGTATCTTATACAGAAATAAAAGTAATTATAGGTTGGAAAAGTTTTCCCTCTTAAAATTCTAATGCTTTACAACAAAACAATGAACTCACAAAACATCCACAAGGTACTACCTTCATTTCACACATTATCAAAATTTCTCTCTCCTCCTTGGCAGAGTAAATAAACACACAAACAAAACCCCTGAAACAGGCTGAAACTTGTTTTGATCAGAAAGAATATTTGGCTTATCAAACCCTATAATAAGGGCTCATTGATGGCTGAACTAGAACTTTAACAGTTTGCTTATGTAATATATTTAAATAAAATGTTACTGCAAAGTCCCTATTTGAACTAATAAACTATTTCTTGGAGTTTTACAACACTAGCACAGAATCACTCAGGTTGGAAAAGACTGTAGAAATCATCAAGCCCAACCATCAACCCAGCATCACCACTAAGTTCACCACTAAGCCATGTCCTTAAGTGTCACATCCACATGTTTTTGGAACTCTTGACAATTCTTTCCACGAAAAACATTTTCCTAAACCAACCTAACCAAAACCTGCAACCTAAACCTCCTCTGGCACAACTTGAGGCTGCTTCCTCTTGTCCTGCCAATGAAGCTTTGAGGACGCTTGGGCATCACACATGGTAACGTGGAAGGTAAGACAGCAGGGAGACAACTGCCCCATTTCAGCTGGATGCTTTTTCCCAAGGATAATAAACTTCCTTAACCACCATCATGAAAAATACCCATTAGCACATGCAGACAGATTTCAAGTGATGGACAGAGATGGGAAAAGTTAGAGATAATGCTTCTGTAGAGCAGAGAGACTTCTTCCATGCTGCAGAAAGCCTGCCTCTACTATTACATCCATTGATCCAAATGGAAATATTTGTCTCAGAAACTTGTTGCTCCAAGAACTTGGAAGCTTTTTACCTTTTCCCCTTCTATTCTCTCTCACACTGAAACTTCTTGCTAGTTACTGCAGTTCCTTCAGTCACAGTCACTAAAGTGAAGAGGTACAGAGTGGTGATTCTTGGGCAAGGATTTGCAAAAAAAATTAAAAATAATTTTTAAAAAATTAAAAAAAAAAAAAAAATAAAAATCTCCTCTTACTCTGCCAAAACCCATGCCTTTCCCACATCATCAGAGATCCAGAAGAGATGGGTTGAAAGGGAACCTGAGAGAACACAATGTGAGCATCTGAGCTGCTCTCTCCCATAACAAGAAACCACTGGACACAAGACAAACACAGGGAAGGACTTGCCTGGTTCCTTCCTCATTTTACCTTAACTCTGCTTTAAAACAATAAAAATTTTAATATTAAATTTAAACACGGTAATTGAAAGATCCTATGTGAACAGAGCAGCTGACACTTCAGGGTTTTAACTACCAATTCTGATCCCCCTAATTCTGATCACAGCTTCAATGACTCAAAATCATCTCACCCAGGCAACACTGAAACACTGGAGAAAATGCCTCCATAAAAAGTCATTAGGACACTGTGACAACAACAGGCTTGTGCCTAAATGAAATGAAAATTATTGTTGTAATCCCAAAGAGAGTCAATGTGCACAGAACCTACTAAAGCTCTACTTCCAACGAAATGCTGCTCAGTCTCAAAGCTGTGTGAGAATACAGCATTTTCACAACCCTTACAAATGAGAAAATGCTTAAAACTAAGTAAAGCTGCTTCAAAGGACACGTAAGCCAGCACAGATCTAAGACTTGCTGCTGTCAGGGACAGAAATCCCCATTACAGGGCTCTGTGTGGTGTTAACCAACCACCAAACCTACTCTGAGAGACAGATACTCAACAAAAGAGACTGTTGGATTGTTATTTAAAGAATATAAACCCTGTTTTTTAGTACTTCCTTCCTTGGACCTCTTGTCCTTCTCCTGTGGGATGAAACAAAACAAAGCAGATGATTTAACAGGGGACTGTTCAGCCCCCAGACAGGTACACACGGGTCTTTCTCCACTGCATCCCAGGGCTTGGGGAAAGGATAACCTGATTATGGTGAACCTGCCAGGCTCCCCCTTCGACATCAAGGGAAGGCATGTAGAAACTTAGAAACCAAATGCTGGTTTGTGCTGCTATATGCTGGAGAATTCCAGCACCACCAGCTCCAAGAGCAGAACATTCTGCCCCTCTGGCTGCAGTAGAGAGACACTGAGCTCTGCAGGTCCACCCGTGCTGCACCAGGAATTAAGTTAAACTCCTTCAGCCACTCAAAAACTGTCTGGTTTGTGAATCTCAGTACGCCAAAAGCTGTGTGGATAATAACGATGGGTACAAAGTCTCTCAGGTCACACAGTCTGCTAGAAACACAACACGTGGAAGGTACCAAAGGTGAACAAATCAGACGACTCCCCGAGGCAGAACAACACTCAGGTTTTACCTTGCCCAGCTCGGCTCTGACGGGAGTCTACACTTGCCTGTCTTCGGTCTGGTGGCTCCTCGTTCCCTCCATCTGCATGAGAACCAAAACAGCACAAGTAGAACATCATAGTGGACAGGTCAGGCAGATGCAACTTTTCCTTGAGTCCCATCACCTATCTCGGAGGAACAGCAGGACAAAAGGTCCCTCTGGCAGACTGAAACTGGGGAAACTGCTGCTTGACCCTGCTGCTCCTTCCACCTTTGCCCCAGCTCACTGCAATGAAATCCATGAAATCCTCAGAAGGTTTTACTTGTTCCTATTGATCCCACACGCATCTGAAGGAGATAAAAATCAAATTGTGCATCTTCAAGGAGTTCCTTCACGTTGGACTGTTACATCAAAATATTAAAAAATTAAGTATTGGAACAAAGAGATCCAGAAAAAAGAAAAAATATTTGCAATATGAAATTTGAAATTGTGTCTCTTTAAAATTATTTGTCCATGAAAAACCAGGACGGCTGGTAAGAACAAAACCTCTTATTACATTCTCTTGAAGCTGTTTAGGAAAGCAGCTACAGTTAACAAATCCCAAATCCATCTGGGCAAATGCAGAGTGGGACATTGTGTACAATATTATACAATTAATTACAGGCGGCTCTTCATTGATCAACTGACCAGATTAGAAACAATAGATACACCCATCAATGCAGATGCTTGAGTACATGGAGTCTCTGGCAGCTGAGAGCAAAAAGAAGCCCAGCTCCACAGTTTGGGAAAAAACAAACCCAGGGATTTCAAATGCAGGCTGTATTTCAGCAGTTCTTACCCCTAATGGCAGGGGAAGGAGAAGCTTTTAAGATCTTTAAAAATAGTTTTGAAATAACTGAATTCTTAAATAGCTGTTTAAAAACTTAGTAGTTGGTTTAGCATTGATGTGTTTTGATTATGCTAAAAGCAACTGCATTTTGATGTATTTGTATGTCTGGATATCTCCACAGAAATTATTTGTTGGAGGGGCCTATTATGCCATAATTTAACTTTATCAACTCCTGCTAAACATAAGCTACGTCTGGCTTGATGGGAAGTTGTGAATTGCAGCACAAAAGCAGAACTAAAATGGGGACTAAAAATTTTAGGCCACCCCCAGAACGAGAGGAACCACAGCCCAAGCCAGGAGAGGTTTTCTGTTCCCTCTTCCCTTGCTGAAATGCTCCCAGCCCTCAGTTTTCCTGAAGCAATGCTCAGGCACCTTGAACAGATACCAGCCAGGCCATTTCTGTCACCTTTGCATCTTTCCCTGCTGACACAGCAGCTGTATGTGAAGGTCAGCTGTATGTGCAACCCAGAATTCTGATTTTAAATGAGCTGCACCTGCCCCAAAATAAACCATCAGGTGCCAGGGAGGCCACAGACCACGACACTTGCCCAGCTCCTTTTTGCAGAAGGATGTCACACTGCAAATACAACTGCAACTGGGATATGTTCATAGGAGCTTTAATTAGCCCAGAGATGCCCTCTTGGAATTAGCTGCTTTGAACTTTCCTACAGTCAAGACATTAACACAGCCCTTACTGTATTTTTGCTAGTAACACCCAATGTTGGCTTGGCCATTGCTGTGCACATGGATATCATCATCATCATCATCATCATCATCATCATCATCATCATCATCCCTAATGGCCCCTGGCTACGAGCCCCCACAGACAACCTCTAAGTCATGGAGAAAACAAAAACCCTTTTGAGCTGCGAACGTGAATCCAAATGCAAAATAATTGTCAGAACTAAACATTTCAAAAGACAAGAAAGTCCCAATATTAAAATCAGGAGAAAGCCCTGGTGTTTATCCAAAAGAGACATGCCCATCAGCAAAAGACAAACTCCCTCCCTGAAAGTTTCATCATCCTTGTAAGTCTTCAACACCAAGCTGCACAGGGCTCAGTGGGTGGATCTGGAGGAGCCTTAAGGGCCCTTCCAACCCAAGCATCCTGAGATGATTCTGTGAATCAATCTCCTTTATCACATCAAAAGACAACACCTCTGCTGTACAGTTAACTAGGTGTGTTAAACCCTGCCTTGAGAACAAGCCACGGCCAAGGGAGGGGGCTCAGCAGGTCTGGGGTCCTGCTCCCCAAAATGCTCCAACACTCAACAGTGGGACACAAAACAGTGACAACAGGCTGCCAAAGCCATTGGGTTGGAAAAGAGGAACGGGAGCCAAGAGTCTGGGATGGATCTCCTTGCAAGTTACACAACATACCAAGGGGGAAAGAAAGCTCACAGTAAATTAGCTGCCAAAATGCATTTAGCGGGTGGGAAAGGAAAAAAAAAAATCAGATGACTCAGCAGATATTAAATCTTCAGTCAGCATCCAACCGCTGCTACATTTGATATGGCTGCAACAAAGGTGGAGCATGGGGAAACCAAGGATGGAAAGGAACAGCCACAGCTAAGAGCTGAATAAAGGAACTATTTAATTCTTTTTCTCTTCACTACAAATCAAAATGTTGAGCACAACCTGCTCCTGGCAGTGGGAGAGTAAGGTTAGCAGGGAACAATACCAGACATAATTATGAAGTAATCTCACTGCACATGCAAAAAAAGGGGAGATTACTGTTTCTAAGGGAATATTAATTCTCATATTTTTTGAACTTCCAAGTGCTTGTATTAACATCTACTTCTGGGTGCACATTGGGACTGTCATCACAAAAACACTTCTAGTTATTTTATTTATGCATGATTTTAGGTAGTTGTTAGTATTTGCTTTAGCAATAGGGATGGTTTACAGACATGATCAACTATTCAGACAACATTTGTGGACAGTATCACTCCTGAAGTTCAAATGACTCAGTTACTGTAATGATTGCCAGTGTGGTGAAGCACCAAAGTTATTGACAAATCCTTCAATGCAACAGCTAAAATAGGCCACCAGAAGTAAATCAGTTGTGAAATCATTGCTAGAGAACACAGCTATCCATGTTAATTTAAAATACAGATCAGCACAGACTGAGATGAACCAGTTGAAGGAGCTTTACAGAAGATGTCATCCAAAGGAGAAAACAGTCAAATGCCACAAGGGAAGTGAATAATAGTGTAAATGTTGACTCAGTAATTCGTGTTTTCTTGTCTCTCACTATATAAGGGACAAAAAAAAAAAATCTCAGTGTTAAAAAAATCCATTAACTCTTACATATTATTTTAGTTTTTAAAAGCTGCTGTCTCATCAGTGTCCAGCATCTGTCCATCTGGGATGCTGGACACAGGTCAGAAACCTGACAAGGCTTCTGAGTGCCTGAGTCTGTGGCAGGAACAGAGTAAACAGTCACGGCTATTAACTCTTTCTCTCGGTTACAATGAGCTCTCAAAGATCGTGATTAGTGACAGGATCAGCAGAGCAGCCTCTCCTGCTTAGCCAGGTCTGAGGAACACTCCTGCTTCCTCTTCTTCCCCCTCCCCATTCCACCAGGTCTCCATTAAAACCAATGACACAACAAATCCTCTCCAATACACACAACTGGATTCTTCAAACTGACTGCTATGACAGGGAAAAAAGAAAGAAAATCTCAAGGTTTCAGCATTCTTAAACACATCCCCTGCACAAAGCACCACAGTTAGTATGAGGAGGCTGCAAAGAGGAGCCAGATGCATCTGCACCAGTGCATCTGATGTCAGTAAATCCCACAGCACCTCTGGCATCACCTCTGTCAGCACCTCATGCCAGGCATTCGCATTAAAGGCAAACATAACAAGTTTCATCCAAAATCAAGCGCCAGAAGCCCAATATTTCTGGTTTCCTATTTAATTAAAAGGCCTTTAAAACCCACACCATGACTAAACGTCTCTCAAGATCGCTAATCTGACAAAGCAATTTTTAAGGCAGAAGAATCCAAGGGTGGGTGAGGCTGCTCCACGCATGCTGGAGAATCTGCGGCAGGAACCAACTGCATCGGGTGTGCTGCTGCTCTCACAGCAACCAAGCAGAGCACAACTCCGCTGTAAGAGCTGATATATTGACAGTTTCAATTCATATCGTATTAAAATTGTATCTGGAAAAGGCGGAAGACTCACACAAAGGCAGTCAAGCTGTTAGGGACGGATCCAATCCCAGCCTAGCCCAGCATCCCTGCAGAAGCATCCCTGTGTGCACGGCACAGCGTCTGGAGATGCAGCTCCCAACTGCCATTGTGCTCCCAAAACAGAAAGGCAGGGGAAGAAACTGCAAAAGAAATCAATCAAACAGCTCCAGGGGCTAGAGCCCACCGGGAGGATCCTGGAGCTGCTGGCACTGCCACTGCAGGAGCCAGCTCTGAGTCTGACCCTGGAAGCCGCCGCAGCGATGCCGGCGTAGGAGAGGGAGTTGCAAATCTTGTTCTCAGCATTCCCGATGGATTCCAGCCTGGTAAGAAATGACACGTGCCACATGATCTGCCTGCTGCTGCTCTCGCAGCGTGAGATGTGTCTGGAAAGGGGCAAAGTGTTCCCCAGCCAGAGCAGGATAGAAGACGGAGTCCAGTCTGGTACTGAAAACAGTTATTTTAATCCAAAGTCCTTCCCTGTTATTTAGTTTGTGACTGTTTTTCTGCCTCAGAAAGCAATAAACATCACCATCACAAATTACTATGCTGCTATGATTAATTCTATTATAAAACTATTATCATTAATGTTGTTGTTGATATAAAATTAGTATTGTGGTAAAAATCGATGTTATGGTTAGAAATAGCATTATTGCAGTGTTAGGATTAAAATCTGTATGATATGAATGATGATATTTAAAAATTTTAGAGAATTGCATTAAATTACTAGTAGACTAAAACATCTACCCCCATGAAAATAACTCCCTAGTGGGAGTGTCAGGGTGCAAGGGAAGGACACAGGAATGATTGTGGGTGTTGAGGGTAGAATATTTTTATTGATGGAATTATAGCACAGACATGGGTTATTAATCACCATATCATTAAAATCCAGCTCCCTAATCACTTTCCAACATGTTGAATCCCTTAGTACAGAATCATTAAGGTTGGAAAAGACTTCCCAGGTCACAGAGTCCAACCCATGTCTGATCCCCATCTTGTCACCCAGCCCAGAGCACTCAGTGCCACATCCTTGGACACCTCCAGGAATGGGGACTCCACCAGCTCCTAGGAAAGTCCTTTCCAATGTTTAAGAACCCTTCCTGTGAAGAAATTCCTGGTGATGTCCAACCTGAACCTCCCCAGCACAGTTCCAGGCCATTCCCTCTGCTCCTGTCCCTGTTCCCTGGGAGCACAGCCCGACCCTCCTGGCAGGGAGTTGTGTAGAGCCACAAGGGCCCCCTTGAGCCTCCTTTTCCCCAGGCTGAGCCCCTTCCCAGCTCCCTCAGCCCCTCCTGGGGCTCCAGCACCTTCCCCAGACTCGCTGCAGCCCCTCAGTATCTTTTAAAGTGAGGGGACCAGAACTGGACACAGCACTTGAGATGTGGCCTCACCAGTGCCCAGAACAAGGGACAGATATTGCCCAGGTCCTGTGGCCACACTGTGCCTGGTACAAGTAGCAATTTGGCTTAAGAGGCTTTGGCAAGTCATAAACGTACTTAAATCCATACATTTATCATCCAAGTTCCTCTGTCTTCAAGGAAAGTCATTTGGGCAGAGCAGGAATTATGGATTCATTTGCTTTGTCACTGGAGCTCTAACACGGATTCAGTGAAGCATCACCCAGTGAATGTGATGCACCTTCCAAAAGCTGGCACTTTTCTCCTCCAGCTACATTTTTATGGCAAAAATTTCCTCTTTTTAGGAGCAGAGCATGCATGCTTGCTGGGACTGTTCAAGACAACACACACACTTCCTAAGAGATTGCCCAGAGCAAAAAAAAAAAAAAAAAAAGAATGCCCTGGATCCCTGAAAATATCCAAGGACAGGCTGGACCATGGGGATTGGAGCACCCTGGGATGGTGGAAGGTGTCCCTGCCTGTGGTAGGGGGTGGCACTGGATGGGCTTTAAGGTCCCTTCCCACCCAAATCACTCTGCAATTCAATGATACATGGACTTCAAAATGTAAACATCCACTGTCTTCTTGTGGGATATCCTACAGTAACTCCCCATTGCTTATTAGTTATGAAAATCCACAGGAAAAGAAACAAAAAAACCCAACAAACCAACAAAGAAACCAACCCAGTGGTCAGATGCCAAAAGAATTCGTAGAGGAGGTGCAGATTAAAAAAAAAATTCTTTGTCTCTGCAAGTATGTTTGTGTTTATTTTTGTTGTTGCAGTACTTGCAGTACTGAACTGAAATTACGGTCCTACTGTGTTGGCAGCTTGTACAAAAAACAGAGCAAGAAAACACCCTTGCCATGACAAACTTATTAACTTGAGTCCTATTCCTACAAGAAACATTGTCAGCATTCCTGCCCAGGAATTTCAGACACAAGTACAAATGGGGTTTTCCCTAGCATGTAGAGAAATCATCTACACCAAAATCTGAGTTATTCTCGAGGAGAACGAATCCTAAGTAAATTCAGTTATCTGTGACATAGACCTGGTACCTCCATTACCTCAGAAGCTGTTATTTGTCACTGGAAAAAATCAGGTATTCTAATCTGGGGTACGAGTCATCTCATCTCATCTATTTCATGCAGAAAAAGAGGCATCCTTGTTTCTATTAACACCAAGTGACTCTTTTATCCATAGACACTTATACTGTATGTAAATCAAACCAAACAACCCTTGCTTTTTTTTTTTTATTTTGATGTGGGAAGATGACTTCATGACAAAAATATTTGGAGTAAAAAACTGTGTTGCTAATAATATTTGGAAATTTTACAGTGTATTGCATTCATTAATTCTAAACCCACCATAACCATGTAACTAAAACACAAAATAGTCAGGATACAGCTGGACTGAGAGACACAAAGGAGTTTCCCACGTCACATTATGGAAAAACAAATGCCATCAATGAGCCCACACTTGTTGGATATCAATGTCACCAGGTGTCTCCTGCTCAGAGATCCTCCCTGAACTCTGCACGAGGCACATCCATCTCCTCTGCTCAGCTGAGAAGTTCACAGCCAGAACACACAATTCAGCCTTTAGTTATTAATTTTCTACTAAAAATGTTTCTAAGTTATAAAAGCCTCTGGCCTCCATGCTTAAACAGTGTTTCCATCACAGCTCACCTTGGCAAGTATGCCTCAGCTTTCTGAGTAAAATATTCAGCTAAATTCAGTATGAACAAGAAACCACACTGGTTAGATAATAGGATTTTATATCAAGAATGTGCTGGTAACTTGCTAAATGTGATTTTTTTTTTGTTCACACCTAACAAGAAATTCATAAGCACATCAACAGAGAAAGTCAAGGTCCACAGTCACCTTAATTACAATTCTCACACAGACCTGCTGGAAACCACCTACAAAATTTGAAAACTGAGATTTCTTCCAATAACCCAGAAATCAGAGAGAGCAGTTCAGCTGTTATAGACACTCATTTCAGGAGTAAAGCTATAGAATCATAAAGCTATAAAATCACAAAGCTTGTGCTGGAAGGGACCTTCAAGTTCATCCCATTCCACTCCCTGTCAGGGACATTTTCCACTGGACCAAGTTGTTCAGATCCCATCCAACCTGGCCTTGAATACTTTCCTGGGATGGGGCAGCCACAACTTCCAGGCAACATGGGCCAGTGAGGCTGTGGACTTTTAAATACTTCTTTTAAAATGGCCAACACCCAAAGCATTTATTTATCCCAACTAAAAATTGGATCAATTTGTTAGTAAAATGAAAATTACTCTTTCAGCTCAAGCTTGTCCCACTGTGACTAAATGAGCCATCCCTGTTTTGTTTAAACATGGTTTTAGAAAATACAGAACTGAAAGCTCAGAGACAGCACACGGTACCTTTCTGCAACTGAATATGAACGTGCTGTGACATTTCATATAGACAGAAAGAAAATTCAGAAAGAAAATTCAGAAAACTGGCTTGAATTAATAAGAAAATTATTATGTAAAGGCCTGTTTCACTGTCATTATGTACTTAGGAAGTGGCCTCTGTTTCATTTGATTTTTGTCTCCCTGGGCCCTAATTTCACGGAAGTGCTTCCAGTTGCAGCTCCTGCCCTCCCCTTGTCCCAGACTTTCCAGGGCAGGGCTGAAGGAGCAGGAACCCAGAGCACCATCTCCCTGAGCTGCTTCAGAGAGAAAAAAAAGTTCTGTTTTCACTACTTCCCATCTATCTGAAAGGATGATCTGCTCTCCAAATATGTCAAGGAAAGAGGTAAATGGTGCTGGTTGTAAAAAGAGCAACAACAGGAACAAATGGCCTCGTGGAAGGACAGGGATGTGTCTTGGGGACACACAGTGACACAAAGTTCTTGCTTCATTTAGT
The DNA here is from genome assembly GCA_018697195.1 of Certhia americana. Classification (NCBI taxonomy): domain Eukaryota; kingdom Metazoa; phylum Chordata; class Aves; order Passeriformes; family Certhiidae; genus Certhia; species Certhia americana. The sequence goes on along the minus strand of JAGMWU010000027.1, from coordinate 9,078,758 downwards.
GGGAGAAGAGAAGAGAAAAGAGAAAAAAGAAAGAAGAGGAATAGCTGGGTATTCCCTTATAAGGTGTGAGTGGGCTTTTAATCTCCAGGGCAGCTTTCAGAAGACACTTTCAAACTCAGGATCATTTATCAGCCACTGGGATCACCTCAGAGGACTAAGGCAGCTGTGATATTTAGACATCCAGAATTCTAATTTTTCTTACATTTTAGCACAGGGATCCCCTGAAGCTTTTCTAGGTGTCTCTATTTAATAATACAGCCTTGCTGTAAACTTTGAAACAAGTTTTGTTCATGGAACACAGTAATTAAAAGAACAGATGCAGTTCAAAACTCAAATTTCTAAATGAGTAAGGCAGAAACACCACCAAGAATATTTTCCACTGTTTTTTATGTCTTTGAATAAAACAGTGTTGGCACCTCAACAATTAGAGAACTTCACCATGAACAATGTCAAGGAATACTTTAAAAAAAGAAGAGTAAATGGATGACTCAATTACACAAATCAGGTAAGAACAATTTGAATGCACTACTCAAAATAATAAAAATAATAATAATAAAAATAATAATAATATAATTCTTGTGGCATCAGGGAAAGAAAGTGGTCTAATATAAGTTGAAAGCAGACTATATTTAGTATACAATTAAATTGTGTCACTTGAAATCTTAACATAAAACACCCCTAAATATAAATTAAAAGCCTCATTTTAAATCTGTATGTTGAAATCATGAGACAATCCATGAGCTTTATTTCTTACTCTAAGAATGTTCCAAAAGTGCAGTTCAACAGATTAGTTTTGTCTATCAGCAAATCAGTAACAGTCTCAGTGAAGTGATGGCTGATAATCATTCTGAATTCACCTAAAGAAAGTTTTCAAACCTATTTGGATGACAAAAAGTATGTTCTGCCAAGATCTGGACACCTTATCAAAGCTTCTAATAAAATCATGTCCATAACTTACTTAGGTTTTGAGGGTTTTCTGTATGCTAAGGGAATATGGGTCGGCTTCTATACTGATCTCATCCTCAAAACGAAAATTACATAAAAAGAAACATAAATCCTCACACTTCAGAAAGATCTTGCAGCAAAAATTTCCACAATTCCTTCAAATAGGTCAGTTATAGATGGAAGCTTGAGCAAAAATTATCCATTAGTTATCTAAAAATATATCTGACACTAAAAATTAGTCCTCACAGACATGCTGAGAGGAGAAGCTTGTGCAAGCAGTAGAAGAGGCTGAAGAGGAGAAACTCCTGAAAAGGTGCAGCTTAAAAGTCAATCTTGTCCCAAAGAAAAGATGATTTTTCCATTAAAAGTATTAGTAAGTTACAGACATTTACTATTCCATAAGGAAAAAAGGAGAAAGGAAGTGTAACTGCAACTCCAAAAAGAGAATTTAATGATGGAATTGCAGAGTCATCCCTCACACCTGGCACAGGTACTTCCTGCAGCCAAGAAATGCTCTGTGTGAACCAAGTGGAACGCACATCTTGGAAAAGCAGTCACTTCACATATACAGTGCTGATCATAAAAATCCCTCAGAAAAAAAAAAAAAAACATTACTCATACCTGGAATATAATCCTAAAATGGATCAATACAGAGATTCACCATCTGTCAGTATAATAAACAACTGCACAAATCTGCACTAACACTTCCCAGGGACAAGCAACACCGAATATAAATAGTACTTATATTTAGAAACTGGGGAAAAATGCGATATGGAAAGATCTCACATCCTGGGTGGAGATTTAAGTAAAGACGTGTCAAGACTAACAGGGATTAATTATACTGAGGAGAGTGTGATGAAAATGAAGCTGGTAACAGACACTACAGTGCCCAAAGCCAGGCTGGACAGGGCTGGGAGCAGCCTGGGACAGTGGGAGGTGGATGGGCTTTAAGGTCCCTTTCTACCCAAACCATTCTGGGATTCTCTGATGCTGTATTTTAGCTTAGACTTTTCTTCATTTGAACTCTCTTTCATGCACATGAAGATGTTGCTTATTTTTGTAACAGGTCAAGTTGTGATGACAAGAAAACATATTATATAGTCATCACACTGAGGTAAAATGGCAAAATCAACACGCATGTGTCGAATATTTCTAAAACAATTTATTTATTTAGAAACATTCAATACTTAGTAAGTTTCTAGAATTGTGAGAAACATTACTTTCAGTTTCTAGAATTGTGAGAAACATTACTTTTAGATTGTTTCTATAAAATTCGAAAAGCCACTACAGATTTTGTTTAAATCTGACTTTAAGGAAAGGAATCCAAGTTTGCTTCTTGGGCCATGCCTCTTCCAGCAGAGAACTCCCAATTTATTAGACATCACAGTGATTTCTTACTGATTTTCCAGCTGAAAATGTTGAATTCACTGAAATAAACATTATTTTCCTAAAAGACTTGTTTGGATTTTTAAACTGTTACACATATACAAATCCTTAAGGTTTCCTCAGACATTCTGGAAAGGACATTCCACTTTCCCAGAAGTTTGGCTGAACAAATCCCTCAAATTGACATTATTTCCTTTTGAAGCTAGTGTGTGTATATTCTCTTTGAATTGTATATGAGAATACCTTTTTATGCTGAATAAGAGAAGACAAGGTCATTATGACGTGGGAAGATGTAACTGCAGCTCCTTTGCACATCACCAACAGGAATTTCAGTGGGATTTGATGGAAAACTCCTGCTCCCTCTACTGGCTCAGCCCCAGTAAAGCACCAATATTTCATCACAGATCTGTCAGAAAACGGGAGAAACGCCACAAAATCCTACATTTATCCAAAATACGAGTCCTGTGTTCTGGGGCCCTCACTACAGGACAGATCATGTCCAGGGAAGGAGCTGCAGGAGCAGCTGAGGGAGCTGGAAAAGGGGCTCAGCCTGGAGAAAAGGAGGCTCAGGGGGTAACTTCTGGCTCTGCACATGCTCTTAGAGCTAGCGATGGTCACACATGTGAAAATCTTCTCTGATATTCGTGAATCAGAAGGAAATAAATACATATTATTCAAATGTAGGCTGCTAAAATTCCCTCTACAATAGTAGTGCATGAGAGAAGCAGAAGCTTCATTGTCCAAACATCTTGTATTTGTCTGGGAAGAGAGTTTGGTACATGAACAAGACATATTTTGATCAAATAAATCAAAATACTAAGAACCAAACAGGATGCCTGTGTATGCATACATCTTCCTGATAGATTCCCTTCTTCAGAAGGAAAAAACTGAATTATATAAATGCAAAAAACTTTCAGGAAAGGTCAGTTCATGCTTAAACAAACCCAAGGACAAACTTTACTGTTTACTTCTATTATAAATAAGAAAACTCATCTCCTCTTCTGCCTTTCCCTAAACCAGACTGTCAAATCTCCGTACTTCAGAACTGACATTTTTCATTCACAAAACAAGAAGCATATATCTGCAAAGCTGGGCATTTACAAAATCCTTAGTATTGCCTCTGGGAGATAAGTCAAAAGGAACACTAGGTCCTGTTAGCAGCACATCTGACAGAGAGGGCTTTGTACAGAAATCACAACTTAAGGTGATTTGTCTATGTACAGTTTTCTAAAGGTATCATCAAAGGACTTTTACTTTTAAACAGCAAATGTGACACAAATCACAAGAGGATGGAGCGATCTGCTCACATCTTCCTCAAACTTTTGATGCAGGCACCTCCCTCACACTAACCACTCCTGCTACAAGAGATTGAGGAGTTCCTAGGGGAAGGCAATCTCCTCCAGAAATAAAAGCAATGAACAGCCAACCATCTCAGACCTGAATTCATATGGTGCCTCTGCAGAACAGACTTTTACCTGCTTTGAGATCCACACCAACTACAACACCACGATGCATGCTTGAACTTCCCAGGACAAGCTCCTTCAGGATGGACCAACACCCCGCGACTGTCACCAGACACTGGAATAAGAAACCACTGATTTCTAAGTCCTAAAGCGTCAGTGCTGCCCCCACAACTCTCCTTCCCCAAATACAACACAGGCAGGAAGATATTAACAATGGCCAAATTCTGGCAACGTGAGAAACACAGAACAACTTGCTTCAACCAGGGGAAAACAGCCCATTTTCCCACTGCCTTTGCCACTGCTGTGTCTCCTCATCCTCACCTCTGGTTTCTCAAGGAACATCATATGAACATCCATAACATAAATACCCACATTAACACAGAAGCACTAGCACAAATAGATACTGTAACCCAAAATATTTAAAATGTGCTGCCAGATGGCTTTAAAATTCAGAATGAAAGATCTAATTAAAAGCACTTATCCTGCCAACATGCAGTTTTTGGAAAAAAACTACCAAAGTTGAATAAAAATGTTTTTAAAGCCTATCAATATTTTTGCAATGTTTTGTTTTACAATTACAATCTTCTCCAATCTCTGTCATGGATTAAACAGGCCAAGCCACATGAACCAATACTAACTGTAAACTCCTTTCCTGAGATGGTGGAAAAATGAAATTGACATAAATGGTGACTAAATTTGGGCAATTTCTCCTTTAATTTCAACTATTCCCATTCCTCTCTCTCCCTTCTGTTGAAAAATAAAAGCTTAAAAGAAATTGCTGCTGCTCTCACAAATTTTGGCTGTAATTTAGCAGGTTTCACTGCCACAAGTTATCACAGACATTTCAGAAGAAAAGAAATTTTCTTACTTTTCATAAATGAAACGTGAACCTCGATGCTTGTTTACTACAAGATGATGTAAAACTTATTTGGTTTTCCCTACATCTTATCTCCCCAATAAAACCAGGTGATGGTTTGCATACGTTTTAAAATATATATACATATACTTTCAAATGAAAAACACAGCACAATATTAAAATGAAGCATAACGATGTTTGGAGTCTACAAGATCGTCAACTGAGTGCATTTGTTCATTAATAAGGAGAAAGTCCTGCTAAGACCACAACATACATAAAAGGAATGGTTTCTGAAGTGCCAGTATTCCACGTGCATGAAGAGGTGATGATTACTTACCGCTGGACCTGTTTTTGCGGTTTGACTTCCCTCCTGAAAGAAGCATCTTGAGACTGTTTCGAAACATGGTGATCCTGTTCCACTTGGTTTATTGCAAGCACTACGGAAAGCAGAACAACAGACACAAAATCAACACTCCCATTTGGACAACAGGAAGCCTCTTTGGAGAAGAGGTAAAGAAGCACTAAAACCAAAATAAAATTATGAAAAACTATTTTGCCAGTGCAATTCCTAACAACATCGTCCACATAAAGCCTACCATTCAGTTTGCTCTCAGTTATCCAGGCTTTATTTCCAGAACAACACAATTCCAGCACTGCTGGTAGAGCCAACCTCTTTTACCAAATAATTTATCATCACACAGAAGTGGGAAAGACATAACATTCAGCAAACTGCCTCCATTCCCCATCACTATTAAAGCTAAACTCATCAGAAGGAGCTGCTGCCCTTCCTGTTGCTCAGAAAACCAATCCTGCTGATACCAACCACAACTCCAGATGCTCTGCAGCTCCTGGGCTGGTTGACTTGTCAAATTCTCCTGTGAGCTGAACAAATTGTCATGAGAAGTTGCTCAAACCCAGAGTAGCTGATGCAAAAAATCAAACAAACATTATCCCTATATTTTCCTTGCTGTATATGTCTCGGGGTGGGGAAAAAAAGGTTGTCTGAGTATTGCTGAAGATAAAAGAGTGTCTGGGATCACCAGGCACACTGACAGCCTGGGCTGGGGAACAGCCACTTATTAAAGCATGTAAAGCATCAAAACACCTACAACAAAAGCAGTTCCAACCAGACCAAAAGAATTGTAAAGACTCTTTGATCAGTACATACAATAAACCACAATTTTCTTTCTATTGTACACATGATATTCCATAGTTACAAGGTAACACCTTCATCTTGTAAAAATAAATAATGAATATTTTTCCTGTAACAATATTTGTTTCCTCTTGCAGGATGCTCAGTAAATGCCATCTTGCATTTTTTCCCATTTGTCTGATACTTTCAAGTCTAATAATACAATAACACCCAGTTGAAAGAGCTTTATATGTATATTTAAAGCCACTGAAAGTCCTTTTAATATAATTTACTCACTTACTGAGACACACCAGCATTCCACGGCAGCAGCTCAGACTACACATATCCCAAATACCAGTAAGCACACAGGGATAACAGCAACTGCAGCCTTTCCTGACACACGTCCCCATTCACTTACCAGATTCCACAAGCAGATTTGGGAGTCTGTGTGCATTCATGGATGAGTATTAAACTGTGGAATCAGCATTTCCTTTGCATTTATGAATCACCTGAGCATCCCCTGGCACCCTTCCACCAGCAAAACACAAGGAGCCGGTATTCAGGCTCATTCCCAAGGCTCCTAAACGAGGCTTAGGTCCCCTTTCAAAGCATCCCACTGTTACACAACTATCAAAAAAAAATTCCATCTGGGTACAGAGAGAATTTTTTAGGGCCTTTCCCCATGCTGGATTGCACTGCTGAGAGAACTGAGCAGAGCTATGCCACCAGTGCTGAGCTACAACTGAATTAAAAAAAATTCTGTCAAAGAAGTCACCAAGCCTCAGTCAAGGCCATGCTAAAGGTGAGCCTGATAGTTTGCTAATAATTATATTTACCTGTATCTTGCACGTGGCAAACAGGGCCAGGAAGTGCAAGGGCTGTGACTACTTTAGCTGCAATTCCTGACATGGTTCCTCCATTGTATTGTACAAAATATTGTACAAAATATTGATGCATTCTAAGCGTAAGCACTCATTAGACTTATATCCTGATTATTTAAGGTGTTCACAGCACAGAAGAGCAGGTGACCAAAATCAGCTGCTGGTTTCTATTTTCATGCACAACTGTGTCCCTTTGTGGCTTTGAGCAAACATTGTCACAGCTCTTCCTCTGTTCAGCCAACACTACTAAGCCAGAAGTAATATTCAAGAATAAGCACTCTAAATTAAAAAATCCTGTTGGTCATATTAGTTCACGGAATTAGAAGCATTAAACAGCAAACAGAATTACAGTACTAGGAAGAGCTGGATCAGACAATTTTTCATCCTACCCCGTGAACTTTTTAATGCACCTCACAGCTCAGGTTAATGCCTTTCTCCAGGATCAGCAGCTCTGTCTACAGAAGCAAAAGCTGCAGGAATGTGATGGGGATCCTTCCCACCCCCACTGCCACAGGACACTTTTGGCAACAGTTTGAGCAACCAAGAGCTGCTACACTTGATTTGTCCCTTACACTGCCATTTCTAAGTTTACCAAACAAAATGAAGACATTATATGAGCACAAGTCTCCAAACAGTATCAGCAGATGAATAAAAAAGGTATAATCTCTGTGTAGCATTTGTAGAAAAAAAAGAGATCAAGAATCTCCTGTTGTATGTCCAGAACTCAGCCACTTGTTGTTTGATCTTCTAACATCTAAATTTCAATGAAATACACAAAGAATAGTAAGTTTCTGGAGCATGAGAAGGCAGTAGTAGAAAAACAAAGAGGAATAAACTGCGAAGTGGAGGGAGGTAGAGGCAGACTGAGCTCTGCAAGCTGCAAACTTACAATAAATGCTAAACTTGAAGAAGTCAGCGACATCTTATTAAATCCTTTGGGATGACTAAGGCCTATTTCAGTGTTTTCTTAATTTTAAGACAGAGTTTGTAGACAGGCTGCAAAAACCACCTCATGTTTTAAGTAGCTACACATTATTAGAGCCCACAGAAGTCAGTTTTGCTTCTTTTTACAAAGATATTGTCTGTCAGACACAGAATTACAAAATCAAAGCAAATTTTTTTGCCTATATACCTCCAGTAGAACAACCAGATCCCTGTATTCTCCTCCTCTCTGATCACCCTGCTAAAAATAAGATTTTATTTTATATAAAGCTGATTAGCAAAGCTAAGCTCATGTTCAAAAGAGTGTTTGATGTTCAGTGAGTTGTACAAACATTGCTGGCAAATTTTGTGCACCTCAGCGTGAGAAGCTATTAAATGTATATCTTAAGACTAGAAATTCTGTGTTTTCTCCAAGAAGACAAATTTCTAACTCTAAAAGGAGGAAGGGAATGCATCCTAAGTCATGTGTGCAATGCAGATATCTTAAGAATTTGATCTCCACTTTAAGTGTACAGTTCCTTCCTCACCTCCACAGTGAAAATACCTAAGTTGAGGGACAAGCATCGCAAAAACTGGCTGTAGAAAATAAAATTACTGCAAACATTCTGGTCCTACAAACAAACAGTTAGAAGAAACAGAGCTCTTTATCCACATACCCAACCTCAGCCAGGAGATAGGAGCCAGCAGCACACAGGTGCTCACACAGGTTTAAGAAGCACAGCCAGACTGTGGCCACTGAAGAGCTCTGACTGAATGGGTGAAAAACTCAACTCCCCCCAAAAAAAATGAAGAAAGAAAAAGATCATCTTGCTACATTGGAGGAGGTTCAACCGTTCTGTCAGCTGCCTCTTTGGATGTGAATTTGGAGTTGAAAAGTGAAGTACAAGCCTGTGCCAGCTCATGAGATCCCATTACCTCACTCCCCAGGTCAGGCAGCAGCAAATTAAGACAGAATTTACTTCCAGAACCATCTTAATATTCAGAAGAAGTCTGTGAACACTATGGGGTAAAAAATTCTCAATACATTATGTTAATAGAATAAACATAATATTATAAATAATAATAATGTTATAAATAATGTTATAAAGTAAATGTATTTGCAAACTTCAATTAAAGCACATTTTTCAATGAGGATCTCACTGCTTATTCCTTTATTTATCAGCTTCTGTCCATCTCAGAAGATCCTCAGGTATCACATTCCTTCAGTACACCTTCCCTGAATTCCCCAAAGGAACAAAAATTGTTTTTAAACGGTCGTTTTCAAAAAAAAATCCCCAAGTCTTTTAATGGAAAATATACTAGTTGTGCCAAGTAGCAGAAAAGCTCGGTACTCATAAAATATTCTATTTCAAAGGTCCCTGGCAGCACAAGCTTAGCTGTTTTCATGAGGGAAGCTGAACTCACTACAGTAGAAATTAAGAAGTGTATGTGCATGTAACAAATATATTAATATGCCAGAAACAGGAACATTTCTGAATATTAGTTTTCAGGATTTAACAACATGTAAAGCCTAAACAAACATTTTGTGAACAAAAAAAACCCCTAACTTTTCATAAATTAGTGAATCATTTTCAAAGAGCATTCAAGCTTCCAGAAGCAAGAGGTAACAAGGACTTTTTTTACACAAGTGACAGATTTATAATACTAATTATCACACGATGAAATAAACTGAAAAATGAAAACAAAACAGACAACAGGGCTTGACTTCCAAGCATTTACTCCACATATAATGGGTATTGTACACAGATGTGTTCCACATTTGCCTGTAACTTCTGCCAGACTGAAACATCTCATGCACCTCAAATTAATTATTCAAAGCTTAATCTGAACTCTTGTTTTAAATTGCCCTGAAATTCCAGAGGATGTTTTTGAGAGATGGCCTGATGACAAGGACTAAAGAAGGCTTAAGCCATACTTTAATGCTCACAGGAGAACTGGGATGGCCACAGTCATCACTGAGAATTGTCAGGAAGTGGCAGAAGCTCCATGAACTCCATGACAATCAAATCCATTGAACTCATCCTCCTACAACACTCTGACTCACCACAGGGGTGGGAATAACTGATAACAACAACACTGAAGTCAAAGAAAATGTGTATTTATAAGCTTGGTCCTTGCACTTTTAGATTCACAGGAGCAGAATATAGAGATTAAGTTTAGAGATTTAATACTTCCAGGAACTTTAGGAATGAAAACAGCATTGTTGTGATCTAGCAAGCTTGCCAAGAACTTCTAGGATTATTTTGGAAATAGGAAAACAACAAAGGTATTAAAAGCATTAAACCCTACCAATTAGAGGTCTTTAAGCAATTAAGAATTTATTAAACAGAGTTCTCTAATAGGCTTTAGAACAACAAAATTAATTTGTTTGATGTTATGTTTCCTCACAAAAGCCTGACCACTAATAAAAACCATGGGGGGCCTGATGTGAAGGCCAATCTGCTGATCCACTCTTAAACAAAATATTTGGAGACCTCTGGACTGCCTTTCCTACAGATCCTGCACTGACTCCCATAATCCTAGAGCCTCTGCACTTGTGCTCTCTCCTGATATGACCCCACTGTCTTTGCTTCTCCAACTGTCTTTGATAGAAACACATAAAAATACACCCGTAAAACACCTAACAGTGTTCCCACTGGAAAAATGTGTGCAGCAGGTCAATGTAACTTTTCACAAGGAAGCAGGAGGCTGGCCTCAATCCCTGCTTTTATTTTATCAAATGAAGCAGCTGTTAATGCTCCAGTTAAAAAGCAATTCTGAGAGCATAACAAAGTAATATTCCCACGTTTGTGAAGTTCCCAACAACAGCCCGAAGGTGAAATGTGGCCATACAAATTCCTTGATGAGTCTGTGGTGATTATGTTTACTTGAAGTCTGTGGTATTTATGTTCAGAGGTAATTTTTATACAGTTACAGCCTGGGAGGAAGGAGACAAGCACTGTATTATTATGGAAACCCACACAATCTAGCAGAGGAACAGCTCATCTTGGTGCTATGCTTGGAAAACAGTATTTCCAGAGGGGGAAGCTGTTTGTACCTGGAGCTGTGAGGCAGAAGGACACACCCAGGAAGGTAAAATGCTCAATCCCTCAACACACACGTGCTCTGTGAAGGCTCAAGCTTCCCCTTCTCTGCTAACAGGAGATGGTTTTTCCTTTTGTCTGGAACACAGTCATACTTCAAGTAGGGACAAAGGAGAATAAAAGCACGACTGCTCTCAGAGAAAGGCTGCACTGACAGACAGCTTATGACTCATTCTGAATCCAGAGAAACTCACTACTCTCAAACAATAACAATCCTCATCAAATAACCCTGCCAGCCAGAGAATACCAACTTAATAGACTCTGTAACCGTAACTTTTCAGTCAACATTTGAATTTACTTTTTTGGGAAAAAGATTTCTCCAGCAATACTTTCAAAGCTTGTTTTAACAGCTTTTTAAAACAAGATCAGAAACACTGCAGAAAGAATGCAATCATTCACCAGGAGAAAGCCAAAAGTCAGTTGTCTCCTCAACAAGAAAATGTAATGACCTTGAAATTCAGAAAATTTAATTTTGAACCAGGCTTAGTCATTTTGCATAACCTGGTTTCTAATTCTAGATTAATGGTACAGTCTGAATTCCCAAAGGACACTTCCATTCTCCATATACAATGTCAAAATTATCTAGCCTTGGAGAAAAATGATAACCAAACAAAAGTTAGAAATGCTGTCACCTCACTTTTATCAATTCACCCGTGGTGCTTTTAGTGTCTTCTGTATTGCTCATAACAGTTAAAATTATTGCTTTGGTTTCAAATATTACTAGTAGCTGCCTCCATCAACAACCATGTGAATAGGTATTTAAGCTTGAAATAAAATGTGGTATACAGTTCTGAACAAGCTGAGTCTTGCTAAAATGCCTTGAAAGAAATTTCAGGGCACTTCCTACAGCTGGAATCACAGAATGGCCAAGACTAGAATAGACCTTAAAGTCCACCTGGTGCCACCCCTGCCATGGCAGGGACGCCTCCCACTGTCCCTGGCTGCTCCAAGCCCCAATTATCCAGTCTGGCCTGGGACATTTCCAGGGATCCAGGGGCAGCCACAGCTTCTCTGGGCACCCTGTGCCAGGGTCTAATCACCCTCACAGGGAACAATTCCTTCCTCTTATCTAACCAAACCTACTCACTGCCACTGAAGCCTTTCCTCCTTGTCCTGTCACTCCAGGCTCTTGTAAATAATCTCTCTCCATCCTTCTTGCAGGGTCTTTTCAGGTGTTGAAATGCTGCTGTAAGGTCACCCCAGAGTCCTCTGTTTTCTGAACAATCCCAATTCTCCTAGCATTTCCTCATAGCAGAGCTGCTCCATCCCTATGAACATTTTGGTGCCTCATTTTGGACTCACTCCAACAGCTCCACGTCCTTCCCGTGCTGAATCAACAAACTTCAGGATCCAGCATTCTGATTCTGCCCCAAACCACCACGAGACTGAAATGCAGAGAGTTTCTTGCATTTCAACTTTTGCCTGTGGCATGAAGCATCCAAAACCTTGTCACTCAAAATCACACCAGCCCCACATTAGACGTTCTGCTTGAGGCTCCTATCAATCTGAAGTTACTTTTGAAGATTAATTGGTACAACAGAAAATGAAAACAAAAAAATGGGCAATGTATAAAGTCAGAAAATGTTATAGCACTTGTCTATTCCAAGAGATTAAAGGAAACCGTAATTATTTCTTCATTTTTAAATAATCAAAAATACATCTTAAACACAGACCTAATTAAGGACCTGCTGTAAGCATGTTCTGCAAACCTGCTCAAGTCTCAATAATATTTAATATGAAACTGGCGTTCAGTCCCCTGGCAAGCAATGGAGAGTTCCTCAGATCATGGAATATTTTGGGATTTATATTTAAAAAAAACCCAACAAAACCTTGAAAAATTGAAACACCGAAGCATATTTTTACAGAATACAGTGTCACTATTACACATCGCATTTACAAAAAAGAATCAATATTTTAGTTAGCAGTTAGAATGAACTCAATAAATAACATGAAAGCACATATATTGTTTTTATTACATCCATTCTCTTTCCTTTCCTACCTCCAGTAGGAAAAGAGAATGATCAAACACTAATATGTGCAAGCTCTTACATCTTTTTCTTTAATACAATCAGGCTAAGAATTGGTAAAACTGTTATAGAAAGGCAGTGCCCTTGCTCCAATTTCAGGTGATCACACACTAGCAATGAAACAACAGAAGACAACTGCAATTCTATTTAAACAATTGAACCATGCCTGCAAATAACACATGGGATTATAGAAGAAAAAAAAAAGTTCTCCTACCTTGATATCTTTAGACAAGTTGTATCTCTAGCAAAAAGTGTCCTCCTCCATTCACTGCAAGTCCTGAAGGACATAAAGAAACACAACAGAATTTAGTAGCATCTTCCCAGCACCCTCTGTGCCCCACCCTGTCCAGATGCACACAGAGAGCCACAATAATCCCATCCCAGAAACAAACCCACAACTTTTCCACAGTATTACTGCGTAAGCATCAGACAGACCTATTCTTTATCCTTACATTTAAAAATTGAATGTTCCTGCTTTTAAATCACTGTTAATCAGTACTAACTTTGGTCACTTGCCTCTTCCTTCTCCCCACTTTTGAAATGGCAGAAGAAAAGCAGATATACTGCCCTTTGACACATATCATACAGTACATGATTTAACACGGATATTTCCCTTCATCCTATCAAGTTCTCCTGCTCAAATCCTACAGCCACTGTGTTTTTAAAAAAACTCAATCCTTACATAAATGTAACTCCCAAGAGGGATCCAGCACTAAATCAAGGGTTCAGTACTTGGCCCTTCGCTCTGTCATCATTTACTTAAAATATAAAGTTCATCAACGAAAAGCCACAAGAAATATATCTTGCCACTTACTGAAAAAAGATGAGAGCAGCTATTTTATTCCCAGCCTGTGTTTTATTTGTGCTGACGATATTGTATTACAGCCTTCACCAACCTATTGTTTTAGAAATCTCATTTGAGAACCAGCAAGTAGAAGGAAATACAGACACATCTCATTTGTCATCTAACAAGCAAACAAAAGGAATCAAAGTAAATTGAGGGCACCTGGTATTTGCAAGTTTAAAGCAAAGAAGAGTAAGTGTTCAACTGCATCAGTCAGGTTTTTTGTTCTCCTGCTAGAAGATACTGAGAAGTAATTGGCAGCTTTACTTGGATTCATGGTGCTCCCAGAACTGTAACTGTGACTTCTCCTACGGCCTCAGATTAATAGTTTTGTATGCAAAACTGTAAGACATACCATAAATTAATCAAAAACCTTATTTTATTTCTCAGGGATGCCAATTACCTCCCTGCTTTCGATTTTTCATTTCTCTCTGGAAAAATACAACTAAAGAGCCAGTAACCAGCACAGCCCTTCCATGGGAGCAGGGAGGTTTTGTTCAGTCAAGCAAGGAAACCTCCAAAGGCAGCTCATCCTGCTGGGGATCCAGCAGGACAGGAGCAATATCCCACAGCCTCTGTCACAGACCCCAGCTCCCACACAGCCCTGTCCCACTGGCTGCATTCTGCTGCTCTGAGATGATATTCCTTCTTTAAATTCCCTTCCTGCCTTGTGCAAACTGCCTGTGCACCGAATCACCTGAATTTGCCCAAGCACTTAGCCTTTGGCAGAAACTGTCTGGTGAGAAAGACTCAGCTACAAATTTCTCAGTTTCCAATCACATAGAGCACAAGACCACCATGGCACCTAAACCCAAACCCAAGGTTCAGATCAAGCAAGGCTTTTATTAGGTATTACTTTACATGATTTAAGTCCCCAGAGGGGGAGTTTTTTTAAGTGCATGGAGGGACAGGACAAGGGGAGAATGGTCTTAAGGTGAAGGAGGGCAGAGATAGATCAGATATTGGGCAAGAATTGTTCCCTGTGAGGGTGGGGAGCAGCTGGGGATGCTCCTGGATCCCTGGAAATGTCCCAGGCCAGGGTGGAAAGGGCTTAGAGCAACCAGGGACAGTGGGAGGGGTCCCTGCCTAAGGTAGGGTGTGGAACTAGATGAGCTTTAAGGCCCATTTCACCCCAAACCACTCTGGGATTCTATGATTCGTAAAAAACTCTATTCCTTAGATTCCTAAATGGACAAAAGAAAAAACAGATCTTAAAATATGTATTTGGTATTCTCCACAATTCTTTTAAATGGTTTAATCCAAATCTGGATTCTTGCAAACCTCAGGTGAGTGAGTAATTTTTTGTTCCAAAAGCAGCAATGTTACAATTTTTGGATAACGGAAAACATTCATAGAATAACTAAAAATAACTCCTTATAAATGTTTCAGTTTGCTGCCATCTATCTTCTTAGTACAGCTCTTAATGTGACACCCTGTAAAACAAAGAGCAGGAATAGCCTGTGCTGTGTGAGCTGCAGACAAGCACTTACAACCCATCATCTGCTCAGGAACTCCCCATCTGCATTCCACAAGCAGATCCAATGAATCTGCTTTGCATTGAGCTTTTAAACAGCAGAGCTTTTATCTGCTCTCAGGATTACATTAGAAATCTTTATGTGAATGCAGCAGATACCACTGGGTTGTCAATAAAAACTGGATGTCATTAAAGTGCTTTTATTCTTTAAATGCCTTTAACCCTCTAATTATATTTGTAAATTCTGCTATTGAACTGCATGAAAGTTATAAATTCTGACATGTTGTATCACAACAAATACATTTAGAGACTGATATATAAACAGCTTTGGTGGCAGAGAATCACTTCTAGAATCATTCCCTCCTGATTAAACACACAAATCACCAACTGGCATGTTTCAATCAGAAGCAACATTCAGTCAGGGTTTCTGAAGATAATGATAAGTTTGGAGGGTTAAAACCTCTGTCCTATGGCATGGCTTCAAGTCGTAATATTTAAAAATAAAAATATTATAGAACTACTCCTTTTCTTTTTATTGTATCAGTATTGTTTTTCTAAGTTCTGTTAGACTTGGCAGGGAGAAGGGAACAGTCCAACACCAACTCTCCCCTCCCAAATCAGTAACTGACTGGTTATCACTCTGCTCTGCTGGTTGTCATCCCAGGTACGAGGTGGGTGTTGGGTGACACTGTCCCTGCCTGGCACTGTCCTGCCAACTGCTGAACTGCTGCAGTCTTCAGACTCCTCCTGCCTCTGCCTATGAAGCCAATTGCTGGATTTCTGCCCAAAAAATCCAACTAGGAATTGCCAGCCTATTGCCAGTCATCCAGGTTCACAAACTTAAAACACAACCGTGGAATAGGAATATTCCTGAGTTCCACCATAAAGACAATAATGTAATAAATGCTTTTTGCCAACAGAGTCAGGTAATTTACGTCAGGAACAACAAAAACAGAAAGAAAACCCACTGAGAGTGTCACAAGGCCCTCCTGAGATACTGAACAGCAGGAAAACATATCTCACCCATGGATCCTTTCACTGACTTTGCAACCAACTACTGATTCCTTTTCTCTGAACAATCCTCTGCCCAGAACAGAATTAATTCAATTATACATTTCTTATACCATGTTTACTATTCAGTTCATCCATCACTTCGTTCACATCCATCAGTAAAGCAGAAATTACCCAATTTAAACAGTTTTTTATAATTCTCTGTGTTTGGGACCTTTTCACTGCTTCAGACAATTTCTGAATGAAGCCATCACGGACAGAGCTGCTCACACAGTTGAGAATGAACAGACATTATGTAATTTCCACAGTAATAGAACAAAGAAATGCTATTAAGAAGTACAAGTTGGTAATAATGTCACAAAGCCAAGCAAGAAAACACTTAAAATCTACATACCCACTTGGGAGAGGAGGTAGTTAAATAACTCAGATACAAACTAGTCATCCTGCAGTCCCAAGTAATTTCTTGCTTATGTACCTCTGGTAGTAATAACCACTGAGTTCTTCTGCAGAGAATGTGTTAAAAACAACTGAAGTGTAGAACAGCAAAAATCTGCACATTTGCCACCCCCTAACAGCCTTCACATCCATGTCCAAATACCTCTTAAGAGGCGCTTTTCTTATATTCTGTTAAACCCGTTAGTATATGGCACACAAATTAACTCAATTTTTAAATACCCTAGCGCACAAATGCACCCAAAAAAGCATAAAATCAAAGCCAGCTGAGTGACTGCCCAAGAGAAGGGCTCCTACCTAATATAGGAATTACTGAAACAGGTAAGAGTGGTTTATGAAAAAAAAAAATCACAATACTGTCGACACTTTCAGCTGTCAGAATTAAGCACCTTCCTGTCACTCTGATACAGAAAACTGCCTATATAAGGAATGAACGCTTTCAGGTACAGCAACACACACTGTATCTTCCTGTCAGGCTAAAATCCATGACGAAAAAAAAGATTTATAGCTTTAAGATTCAAGGCAGAAACCAGAAAAGCTGCCATCCATGGCAACTTGACTACATAGTCTGAAATCACAGCAGAATGTTTGATTTCACATCAACAAGTTTGAGAAGTCTCTTGAGATATTTGAGCTGAATATCACCCGTCCTATATTTGAAAATACTGAACAGAATTTGAAAATACTGAAAAACATCCAAATAAAAGGCTGAAATAAGACTAGTTTTCTATTCATCCTAGAGTAAACAAAGGAATCTTTTCTCCCCTCAATTCAAGTAAGCACGTAAAAATTCACAGCAACTTCACAAAGCTAATTGAATCTGAAGCCTCTGGACCAAACATAGCACAGATCACATGTATCCTGATCTCAAGAGTTTAATTATGTTTTCCCAGAGAAATTAGCAACTTACTCATACTTTTATCAAAAGAACATTAATACACAGGCATTAAACACAATGACCATCTGTCTTTGAAAACCGAAACTATCCCAGTGATCAGAACATGCTGCTCAACCAGTCCTGCTGGAAAGCAAAGGCTCTGAAATGGTCGCATGAATAGGGATTTCCATCTTTAAATGATGTTATTTTTCTAGTTTTGGCTGTCAGATGCACCAGCTGGTATTCATCTGATAAATTGAGTAAGCTTGGATGGTACTCTAAAGTCAAATCAATTCACAGTTTCAATTCTTTGCACATATACACATGAAACAAAATACATACTGAGTAAAAATAATCTTGATTCCAGTTCTAACTTGCCTAAATTAAGTTTTAAGCAAAATGTGTGTTTTAATGATGTCTGTCACGTAACAAATCAAAGATAAGGAAAATGACAACGTTCTTTAAATTATTGCCATGTAACTATGACAGACCTAATTTTACAGGGGAATAATCTGGAAAACAAATCTTGTGTTTCCATCTTGACAACGAGTTTGTCTTCATAACCTCATATTCTCTAATTAAAAGTAAGATTTGAATCATATGTTACCGTACATAATGACTGTATTTACACAGTTCATTACACAAGAACGTAGACCATTGATAAATCAAGAATTCCACAAATAAAACCATACAACATAACACTCCAGTCCAGAATTAGATACATCTTGGCTGATTTTCAACAGTATTAAACAAGCATCCACTCTACCATATTTTAAGTTGGCAACAGTTTCTTCACGATCATCACTCTAAATAACTATGGGAAAGCATCCAGACCTCAATGGAATTATGAAAAAAAAAAAAAAAAATCAGAAAACTGACCATGCTTTAAATTAAGGTTTTTTTTTTTGCTTACCATGTGTGCCTTAAAAAAACCCACGCTGTGTGTTAAATCTAGATGACATCCACATTCTGCTCTTAACAACTCAAGAGTCCTGCTTTTATATGAAAATTATAAGGAGCTCCCATTTTATTGTCTGCTCACAAATAGCGCCGACCTATTCATGGAGGATCACATTTTTCAGCATCTTAATCGTGTTTATCAAAATTTACAAATCTACCTATCTCCCACCTCTTCCCCAGCAATCTGGGGGCAGGAGCTGTTACTGTTTTGTTGTTAAGGTATTTTATGTTGCTTGTGGTCCCCAGCCCTCCCCTCCTCTCATGTCTTCACACTCTAATTACCATCCTATGTTTAATAACTCTGAATACAACCTGTCTGTTCACCCTCCCTCCTCTATCTCAGATCAATTTGTTGTTTATTAACCAGCTGGTTTGGGTCCTGCACTCCCCATGCCCATGTGACTAGAAAATGATGGGTTATGACCAGGATGCAGCAAGAAAAATATTTTCCTTTCAGAGTAATTCAAGGTTAGAGGAATTACTCCAATTTTCTGACTTTTAATAGATGTCAGCAAATACCTGGACAAGGAGACTTAATGGTTTAGAGGCATCATGACACTGAAAGGACATCTAACACAGCAGGCCTTTGCAACATCCCATGCCTATTCTCATCCTCTCAATGCTGCTGTAAGCTTTGCCAGGGATTTCAGTAAGAACCAAACAAAAAATTCTGACAACGCTGCTCAAATATATGAGGCAACCCAACCTGGTCTAGTGGACCAAACATGATCTAGCAGAAGGCCTCCCTGCCCATGGCAGGAAGTCAGAATGAGATGAGCTTTAAGGTCCCTTTCAACCCAAACCATTCTGGGATTCTAACCATTTTAAGGATGAAATTGCTAAAATTCAAGAGTATCATTTTCAGCACAGCTTTATCCCAAGGGTCACGTTTACATCCCTGTGCCCACACACCACCATCCCTGCTAATGTTGTGTCAGACAGGTAAAGAAAGTGGGTGAGAAGCAGCTGGAAGAGCCTGCTGGAAATGGCTCCAGAATGAACTGGTAAAGACTCCCTCTTTTCCCTGATTTTTTATTTTAATTTTTGCTAGAAACTGAGCTCATTTTTCACAAGTTTGTCTCATTTAACTTTTCTCTGCACGTGCGTAGGACCTGTTCCACAGTTGCTCCAACCTGAGGAGGTATCTCAACAGCTGTCACTGCACTGCTTTAGCTCAGAACCCTCTGAGGAGATAAAATAACCCCTGAGGATATAAAATATCTACTTCAAACCTCTTTAATCAGCTTCTACAGAACAAACCAAGAACATCAAAATTTTTCCTTTGTTCCTTCAGAAAGCGCTACCAGAACTCAAGTACTCAAACACTATTCTTCTTTCCAGTCTCTTTTCCTCTTTGTAAATACATCATGTGGAAACAACCTGGAAATATGTGAAAATAAAAACACTTGTCAGGAGAGAGAAGTAAGTGCTTCATAGGGGAAGAAACTGGAAAAATTAAACACGATTGAAGAGTGGGAGAAATTCACCTTTAAAGGAGAGAGAAGGTAAAAGAGGGTCTTGTGTTTTTTTTTAAACACAAAAAAAATGTATTACAAGTATGTTGAATACTTTATTTGAATTAATTTGTTTTCATATTGCCAGAGGACAAAACTATCTACAGCTGAATGAAACAGAAGTAACATCCTACTGACAGGGAGAAGTACACATCTTTGCAAAAAGTCAATCAAACGTATTATATAGCAGCAGTTCTCTTTCAAACTTATTTCTTTTATTCAGCAAAATCAGAAGTGTTAAAGTTTAACATACACAGACAACTCGGGCTTTGGCTTAAAACAAGAGGAAAGGCAGAAAAAAAGAATATACCCTAGAAAGGATTTTTCACCTGTGAATCAACACTTTCAGTAAAAGAACAGTCTTTTTTTCTGTCATTAAGTCTGCTAACACTACAGACCAGATCTTAGATTTTGAGTGAAATGCAGCAAAGATAAAGGGTTTTCACTGAGAGCATTTTCGCTTGACTCTGATTTATTTGATAGCTTGCTAACTGTTCCATGCAGGAAAACTGGGACTCGGGCAGAAGTGGATATTCTGCTTTAAGTCACTTCTTCAAACCTTCCAAGAACAGAGCACACAGTTGAGTAAGTGCTTGAAGGACAGGGCTTATTTATACACTTTTTATCTTTCATGATGTATATAAGTGATATTTAACATAGGCCTGACTACTTCAGACAGTGTGTTTAAACTGTGAGTTATAAATGAAGCCATTGTATGAGTACATTTGAAATTACAGCACATAGCAGACTTCAAAAGAATTCAGTGTTGTATATACAAGGCTCTGCTCCATACTGTCCTCCTCAGCTAACAACAATCAGGAGTTTCTGGTTTCATCCCACAACCGGCAGCAAAAATGGAGATAAACGGAGTTACAGTTCTGGCAAAAACAACTGTGGTTCCTCAGCTCGATGCAAGTGAGAACTGAAAGCCCAAGTGAGAATTTTTTTCACAGGAGAAACCAACTAACCTTAAAGCAAGCTGTCAGGAGTCCACAAAGGAAATCACAAAGAACAAAGTCCACACAAAGCCTTGAAGAGATAACCAGTAGCAGGCAGAACACACTCATAAGTGAGAGACCCAGAGTATGCTGAGCACCTCCCAAATCCAAGACTGAGTTTACTTTAATGTGACTCCTGAAAACTACATTACCATGGCTTAAAAAGTCAGCTTTGGATACCAAGTACCCTCTTAACTTATCCCAACTGCAAACCAAAATATTTTATTTGCCCCAGGAGCCTTGCCTTTACCTCAGAAGTGCCTTAATCACTTCAGCTGGCTGGTACAGGAGCTTTGGAAAAACCAGACCTGCAATTTGCTTTGCTCAGTGCTCACACAGCCCTCCTGCCTCCTTTTCTGCATGTCCTTTCCCTGGTTTCACAGAGAGCCAAGGGAAGATGGGGAGTGGTGATGCTGCAGTTCCAGAGCTTTTCTGAGTCCCTCCAGCACCAGAATGCTTGGGGACACTGTCCTCTTTCATTCTGGGAAAGGAAATGCTCTGTCCTTGACTCATGGATAGAGCCAAAGAGTATCAGAAAGTGTGTATCAAAGTCAATGATAACACAGCTGAGCTGAATACTGCACTGTTGGTTTGGGTTTTTAGACAAAGCCTTTACACCCTCCCCCATTTTTAGCTTCAATAAAACCTTGGCACTGAGGGGTAAGATTTCTCCATGAAGTTGCATAACTACAAAAACAAGCTGATTTTTAAAATTGTATCTATATTCTGTCCTATGGAAGAAATCCAAATGCCTCCTAGAGATGGAATGAGAGGGAATGTATTTTTCCCCTACATTTGGAATGCAAATGATTGCAACTGGCATGTATAATCATCAATAACTTATGTCACTATTCACTGAGGCATATCCCAAATCCTATCAATTTTTTGGCAATGAAGCGCGTGCACAACCAAGGAAAATAAGAAAAAACAACAAAAATAACTGGCCTGTTTTTCTTGTATTGGAATATTTGAATTGAAGACCAGTCAAGAAATAACCAACACTCAAATTTGTTCTCTCTCCAAAGCCATTGAGCAGATCTACTGGTGAGAGCAGAGCGACCCAAATCTTACACATATTTATTGCTCCTTTCTGCTGTGGCACCACCACTACCTCTCACATTACTCAAAAGACTGTCTGGAAGGGGGATTGGCACGGAAGTGCCACCAGCAGTGCAAAGATTTTATTTGCAGAGCAGAATTTCACATTCCACAGCAGCATTCCACCCTAACAGCATCATTTATCCAGTATCCACACACACACATATATATATATATATATATATAAAAATATAAATATAAATATAAATATATATATATATCCCCCACTTCAACACAAACTCTTACTCCAGAGCTGGAAGAATTCAAGGATTGAGGAATCCCTTTGGTCTCAGCCTTAAATGGCAGCCCATTCTCCCCTTTTCTGCAGCTAACATAGCCAAAATGCCTGATTCACCTTTATTATATTCTGAAACAATGTCTGTTAAGAAACAATGGTCTGAAATTTCCCCAGGCAAGTTCTGCAGAAAAAAACATTTCTGACATCAAGATGTGTTACAGCAAATACAGCAATCGTCTTGCTGTGTCACCACCCATATCAAAAAGGCTTTTTTCTTTAGCAAGAATGAGTCTGAAACATGAAAAATAGTTAAATGTTCAGTCTTGTAGCTAGATTGGATTATCTTAAATCTAAATTGGGTATGGATAGCACATTTTCCAAAGTTTATTGCTCTTAAAGCCAAATAATGCAAACGATACTGCAGACAGAAACCACTTCAGAACAGTCTTAACACAAATCCAAAAAAGGGCGTATTTTCTCAGCTACCAGAAAAAGCTTTTATGCTTTATAAACACACACAAGGAAACCAAAGGAGAAAAATCTCTGCTCTTGGTTTTTGGGCCTTACTATTAAAGCAATATTCATAATCCCCACTGCCCAGCTGCGTGATACATTCATTTAACTTGTTAACCTTTAGAGATCACAAGACCCATGAACAAACCCCTCCTTAATACGTGACTGAAGCAACTCCCCAGCTCAGCAACACCACCCAGGAATGGAGCCAAGGCAAGAAGATGAACACAGATACTAAAAAACACAAGAAAAGTGGCATGACCTCACTTCCAGCAGGGATTTAAAGGGCATCATGCTGAGGGACAAACACGGTATGTACGTATCTGACCTCAGCTAATTACAGTTGATAATTCAGGCCCTGTTATTGTTACAATAATGAGGTCTTCATTTTAAAATTAAAAAAAAAAAAAAATTAAGAAGTTTAAAACCTAGCTCCATCAGGAGACATTCAAATATTCACACAGCTCCTTCGCTTATCCCCAGCATTATTCTACCCTAGTGAATTCACTATATTCCCTCTTTTACCAACAAAAATTTAACTCACATCACATTCTGCGTAAACACAAGTGCAGTATTTCTCTAAATTAATTAAGCATTGAACCTTCCATAAAACAACTGAAAAGGAACGAAAGTGACTCTTAGGAAAATTTCTTGGTTTGGTTTATTTACAAGTCATTTTGTATTAACCAAACCACTGAGCCACTATGACGTCCCTCCAAAACAACTGATACGGATCTCCAAAATTCCCTTAAGGTGAAACTATTAAAATAATACAGGAAAACATAAGAAAGCTGATTCCTCTCCTCAATAAAGCCCAGGCAATTAAGATTATAGTAAATGAAGCTTACAGAAAAATCCCCAAAATCTTCCTTCTCCCAGCAAGCTCTGCAGAGCTGATAGCATGTGTTTGCCTTTGGTTTTCCGGGTATAGGAAGTCCATTTCCTCCGCTGCTCCTGCAGCTCATTACAGGAGAGAGTCAGAGAGCAACAATGACCAAAAAAACTAAAATAAGAATATCTCAACTGAGTCAACGGTGAACCTAAAATTACTCCTTCAGTGTCAAGCTGTGGCCTCTCCTGTTAAAAGGTTACTTTGCTCGTGAGTGACTTTCTGTATAATAATTACTTTTAATACACCAATACACACAGGCACAAATAGTGAGGTTTTGTTGTAGTCCTTATGCTGCTCTTTCAAGAAAAACAAGGATTCTTCCACTTTCAACCCAAATAAAGAGGCTTCCTACTTTCCCAACACAATTTGAATCACGTGAAATATAATACAGACTCAGTGTTAGTTCTGGGTAATTTGACAGTAGAGAATTAGATTCTGAACTTGAAATCCTTCTAGGAAGTTATTACTACTACAAAATTACTATTCTATGACTACTGCAGCAGTTAATAAATAAGATCTGACAACAGGTTGAGGAAAGAATTTCTTCACAGGCTGTTTTTGCTACAAACTCCACCTACTTTAAGTATTCACACTATATTGGCAGTGAAGTTGAATGCTTAGTTTAATCTATGTAAGCAAACTTAAAATAACTAGACTCCTGAAATAATTAAAAGAGGAAGATAAAGAATTTTAATATTATTAACAACAACCCTTCTCTTTAACTCTCAATTATGTTTCTTTGTATAAAATCGTTTGTGTCAGGGCACATTTTATTAGCTTGCTCTAAAACATCTGTAGAAAACTCAGGCAGCAATTAAAGACAGATTAATGTCTAATACTGAAGAGTAATTTACCCCATTCCCCACTGTCAGCTAAGAAATGCTACTTAGTCCTCTCTAAATGTACTCCTGCTACATTTTTTCAG
This sequence comes from Certhia americana, assembly GCA_018697195.1. NCBI lineage: Eukaryota > Metazoa > Chordata > Aves > Passeriformes > Certhiidae > Certhia > Certhia americana. The sequence goes on along the minus strand of JAGMWU010000027.1, from coordinate 9,054,246 downwards.
ACTACTGCAGAATATAAATTATGGCTATAAATATATACACACAGAAAATTTTTAAGGAATGTATCAAATTGTTAGGAAAAGGGAAACCATATAAAATTCTCTAGTAAAGGCTGCAGTCAACAAGACACCAAGTCCCAGAGACCTTATTAAAAATACACATAAACAACATGGTAAATTCAGAAGAACTGGGGGGAAAAAAAGTCATGAAGATTTACCAGCTTCCAATACTCAGCTAATAATTAAAGATGTGAAAATCCACTAAACATCCAATGAGAGGATGCTGCTTAGAGCAAAAGGTGGACCTATTATAATCCTTACTATGAGGGCATCTAGAAAAATAACGCTGATTCGCATTTCAATTCACTCTCAAGCCTGTCTGCCTTGCAGATAAGAGAAATGCATCTGTAACACCAGGCAGTTTTCATCTCAAAGAAATACACAACTACATTCCTTACAGCTCAGTCCCAGCAGCACCCACTCCCTTAACCCCTGCCCCATGTGCAATAACATGCATTGCTAACAAATTCTTGCAAAAAGTGTATTAACTAAAATTTAACTAAAATTCCTTTCCTCCCGTTTGTTTCAAAATAATAATTTTAAAAACCTTTGATCCAAGCTGCCATGAAAGGGCAATAAATGTGCATTCAAGGAGAAAAAGCAGCTGCACACTCATCCATTGCTGATAGCCAGTCACCCCAAGTGCAGTGATCCATTCTATTCAGAAAGATGGTGACTGGCATTTGTAGCACAGGTATAAATGTGTCAAAATCCTGTTTGACTTCAAAATCACTCAACCAAGTCAGTCTTAATCTTCAGATGAGCTTTTGTTCTCTCTAAATTCTCCATTAGGAGATTGGGACCCTTTTTCAAACAAGCTTTTCAAAATGTATTATTACTAAGTTCGCCACTTGCTGGTTACTCTTCCCACCAGCCTATCTGCATATTTATTTAAGTTCAATTTTCTACTCTGGAAACACATTCACAAATTCAGAAACATCTTGTTGCTGTTCTCTTCCTCAATGCTATCTTCACTATCTTAGTTCTCCAGTAATTTATTTGCTCATCTTCCTTCACCTTCAGGATGCACAAGACAATACTGAAAAACATAAGCCCTGGTATTTACAGACCTGCACCTGCAGGAGCAACTCACAGCAAGGGAGAAGAAAATAACATTACTCTCACACACAGGCAGCTCCTGGGTCATCTTGATACACAGGACAATTCAGAAGGGGAAAGTATCCAGGGATGCTGGAAAAATACAGATTGCCATTGTAGAAAAAGATTTCCGTTCAGCCTACTGAAAGACACAGAGCAGAAGCTGGAGTTCACAGAAAACAGACTCTCTTAGAATAGGGATGCCAACCTGAAATCTTTTTGGGAGAGCTCACAAGATGAAGGACAAGCAGATTTGCTCAGCCCAAGGGCGTTTTGAAGGTGATACTGCAAATAGCAAACACATCCCCAAGGCCTCTCAGTCCTGCACACCAGCACAGACTTGGTGCCCTTTGGAAGAAGAATTTATCTTTATTTTATTGTCACACACATGTAATTCTCTCAAGACCATATAGAAACACTTTCCCGTGGCTGCTTTTAATGGTTTGAAAGTTTGCACATTGATGGAAGAGGAGAGTGGGAAGGAGCTTCTGTGTGATTATTTATTTAAATCCTTCCCATTACTAACAAGCAGAATGATAAAAATCACCTAAGCATGAGGAGATGGAAGACTTCATTCAAATGGTTTCATTGCAGAAGATCTGAAATGATCATACATGAGCAGAAGGAAAATCAATGGTGTTTGTGCAGCAGGTCCTGCCCAAGGCTTTGCTGCCCACCCACAACTCACTCTGCACCCGAGGGACCAGAGATCAATTCCTGGCCCTGATGCTCCAATTCAACAGCACTACAAAGATAAAACAACAGCAGGATGAGAAGGGGGAGGGAGGAGGAAGAGGAAGAGCACAAATAAAGGAAGGAAAACCAAGCTGATGTTCCTTTAATGAGTAACAGGCAAAAGCTCACCATCTGATATCTATACTGGGTAAGAACAACTTTTAGAGGAAAACAAACAGAACACGGTTGAAAAAATACCAGGTTCTTTCTGGAGCTTTCTTATAATATTTCCCAGGTATTCCATGTTTTTTGCCTACAGCATTTCTACATGTTATTTAGTAAAACTCTGCTAGCAAGCTGCACACAGATTAAATCCATCTCCTCAAGGAAAATCTAGAATTCCCAGAGGTACACAAGTAACACAACATGGAATCCAGAGACATCTTTCCTTTAGCTAAAAGGCGAACAGCTATAAGTATTGCATCTTTCCATCAAATTAGGCACATTAAACATGTAAGTGAAGTGATTAATACTTTAAGTGTTTTTTGATTTGGAAGAAAATAATAAAATTCAATTTTATGAAGTCTTTATACTTTCAGTAATCATTTTCTGTTTTATATTTTTTTAAAAAATCAGATCAAATCCCTAGTGCCCTAGCACGAGCACTTCAGATACAACCACTTGATACCAGGAATGGAAACTCAGATCTTTTCAAGAGGGAAAATGGACACATGGTGCTTTATATTGGACTCTCTCTAGTTATATTTGATGTGAACGATGTGTCTCAGAGCATCTTAAAAATACAAACAGGCATCCTACACAACAATTCTGTAGTTCCTTTGAATTATCCAAAATAATTCCAGGTTGAGACTAAACTTCTCTTCTTACACAGGCCCTCCAGAATATTTGAAAAGATGCTATTTGCCTTAACATACACAAGCGTGGACTGTTTCAAACAAAAAGCTATTTTTCCCCCAAAATCACAAAGATTAATTTACATATGAAATTCTGTATGTTGCTATGAGATTATTTTTTAACTTTTTCTGAGTTTAGTCTAGTCAGGTCTATTATACACTGAAGTGATGGAGCCAGAACTGCCCTTGCAGAGAGTTAGAAAAGGCTCCAGAATTTATTCCCTTTGCTGTTGTTGTTTATGAAATCCAGGATATTATTTTGGATATTCCACTTGCTGGTGTGACATGAAAATTCTCAGAAAACCAAAACCATTTGAAAGTTCAGCCCAGGTTTGGAAAAATCTCACAAAGGAAACCAGCCTGGACAGTCAGGAAACAAGTTCTTTGTTATAGCCATGGCATTGTTTCACAGCCTCAGTTTCAATAAGATTTGGGGTTATTTTTCTTATAGAGAACTAAAAAGTCATTACATACAATTTATGTGGAACCACATAATGTTTTTTCTGGAAGAGAGTCTGAGAGATAAAATAAAGTATGAATCTTTGTTAAAGAGCATTACATATTGTACATAAAAAAGTTCAAAAATAAAACAATATATAAAAAAACCTGGATCCAAATTAATTGCAAAAATCAAGACCAGATGCTCTTTCTAATGATAAATGACCAAGCATATCCAGTGTCAAAAGGAAATACATATAGAGTTTTCCATGGCAGTGAAACCTGTTCCAATCAACAGCCATTATGTTTGCTTCTAAACCACAGTGAATGAAGCCCAAATGGAGACTGTTCTTCCCCAAACCAGCCCCTATACACTGCTCCATCTCATTTTTTAATCACATCCTGCAGTTTACACCATAACCAGCCACGCCGCATCATTTCTTACACATAATATTAATACTTATGCAAATATTCTTGCAAAACTTATCTAGAAATCAGTCAGTCAACAACTTGTCGTGCTTTATGGTTTGGGTTTTTTTTTTTTTTCATCCTGACTATTCACAAAGAGCCTGAGCTCAGAATATGGAATAGCAGGCCTGCTGCCAGCAGACTTCCTGCACTCCAAGCCTGAAGCATATGGATAAGTTCTTAATACAATACAGAAAGACACTTCTTGAATGCAAGCAGGCAGGATTGGCTTTACACAGAAGTTCAGCACAAGTGTCTAGACTACAAGCAAAGCGCCAGCAGATATAAATCTGGGGATTTATAGCATAGATGGTTGACAGGAGAGGTTTGAGCTGCCCAAATTCCAGACAGGCACATTGCAGCGCGTCCATCAGACACGAGAGCACAGGTGGCAGAATGTGACATCTGAGAAGGGTAAATAAATCTCCACACCCACACTAAGCTCTAATGCATCCACAGCTAAACAGGTAACCATTCATACTACAAGATTATTCTGCATATTACGTTACTCTTAGACTGAGGAAAACCAACCCAGAGCACACGGTACATAAAGATGGATGCATCACTCAGAAGGTTTGTATGGTTGCTCTGTTTCCAAATAATAATAAACAGCTAAATAAGCTTATGTTACATGATTTAATCTTCATTTAAAGGTTGTTTTATCCAAACTTGGAAAGATTTTTCATTTGCCTCCATTTATGAAGAATGTTTATTTGCATCTGATTTTCAGGGGTTATGCTAGAGTCAAAAAGCTTGACTACACAAAAACACATGCTCATGTCACCAGTGAAGGTGACAGCCAGCTCCTTGTAGGTCCTGATCTGCCTGTCTGTGAGGACAACAGCAGTGCAGAAGTTTAAGTTAATCATAAAGGCATTCTTAGTGCAAAAATTTAATTGTAACCAAGCAACATTAGAGAACACACAATATACAGTTACATCAGGTACCTACAAGCCATACCATGGATTTTGTTTACATGAGGGCTGACACTTGTCACAAAAAATTAACTGAGGTGACTATTCCAAAATGGTGCCTTCATCTCTGACTTAAACTATATTTCTTAATAGAAATAATTTGGTAAATAGATTAAACAACCACATGCACGCACTTACAAGATCAAATTTAACTCACTTAAAAAATTTGCACATGTATCCAACAATTTCAACTCTGATTTCTACTCCCAAAGACCCAAACTACAGCAACACAACATGGAAAACTGACTCAGTGCAAGGACTAGAGGTGTATTCAGTAAGCTTGGACAGAATCTTTATTGACCAGCTTTGGTAAGCAGGGCTTCTGGACATTTACAAGAGGCAGAAGCAGTTAAAAAAACCCAAAACAAGAACAAACCCAGCACACAAAGAAATCAGCGAAATCAGAGTCTGAAACAAAGCTTAGACACTTTACGAGGATTCTTACAGCTGAAGCCGTGCAGGGGCTGAGAAGATCCTGGCAAAGTCCCAGTGCAGAAACCATGTAAACTGACAGAAAAGCAGCTACATCTACCCAGAAAATCTGATAAAGACCAAAGCCCTCTTTTGAAAGCCTGTCTGTGTCTGTGCAGAAATTCTCTCCACACTGATCCATAGTATTGACAGTCTGAGCAAGTCTGCAACAAGAACCCAGGTCTGGAAAAGGGCAATTCCCCCTAAATTTTCCTTGCTCTGTGCACATGCAAATGGTATTTTTCAATTTTCATTTCAGATGTTTTACAGTGCTTTGTGCTGCTCCTGTTTGTCTGTTTTTGTAATGCTGACCGCTTTTATTCAGAATAAACACTAAGAAACTAACTCGTTCATGCTGTTAAGCTTCCAATTTTTCAAGGTCCGTTTGAATCGAATCCTCTCTTCCTATCCCTGCAACACCTTGAAAGCCAATGCCATCCACAGGTTTTATCAGTACACTCTCAATTCCTCCATCTGGGTTACTAAGCAACATGTTAACCAGCTCTGCAACCACTATACAGCACTCCTGATTATACCACATCCAACAAAAATACCACAGGCCACCATACTGAAGTGCTTCTAAAAGCAAAATAGAGAGTTTTCCACCTCATTACAAAGTTTTTCTTATCATTTTAGAGCAGCAATTTGTTCAAGACTAGTTAGCAGTGTCAAAGATAAGGACTGAGATCTTCAGTCCCCACTGGGCAAAGTCTAAATCAAATCAACAGACCACTCCATTACACAGCCTTTAAAAAAAAATTCCTCAGTTTCATGGATTAATCAAGTAGAGGCTTACATAATACAAAATAAAAGCCAACTTTTTTTAGTGCCTAGGAGCTGGTCTAGCAGACATCACAGCCATACTCCTCTGACTTACTCCCCTCACACTTTTCTCTCAAATGCCAGCATTTAAAACCCCAGCAGAGCCCCCCATGACAGAAAACACTTCTCAAGTTGGCAAAAATAAATACCTGCATCTCTTTCTCTTTGAAAACGTACACTGATTTAGAATGACACCATTTGGCCTGTGATCACAACTTGTAACTGGCAAGAACTCCCACTGTTACTGTTTTTTGGGATAACTGCTACCCACATAGTGCCAGATGGTCCTTTCCACCTCTGCTGAGGAGGTGGAGCAGCACTGCCTGCTGTCAGCATTACAGCTTCTTCATTTTGTCTAAATCAACTCAGAGATGATATTACCAGTCTGAAGAAAAAGCGGGTGGGCACATGTAGCTCCATTACAGTTTCAGCCTTCAAGAACAATAGTCCTTTCTTTCATGGTGCCTGTTACACTAAATCCCCACTCCTGAAGACAAGAAAACAAGGGATGTCGTGGCCTCCATGCAGGTATTAACCAAAGGTTGGTGCCAGTGAAAAGCTGCTCAGAAAGATTTCAATCAAACACAGATGTTCTAACTGTGAAGCTGAGTATCTCATACTAACAACTGTGTGAAGCAGCAGGAAACTGAGCTGGGGCCCTCTAATCAAATCTTGCACTGAAAATTAAATAGGAAAATCATTTGAGTAAGAGGAGAGAAACCCATTAAGTAAGAAAATGGGGGATTTGTCCCTTCATAAAACATAAATTATCTATTAAACTCAGATTATGTAGAACTGCAAAAGCTGCTGGCAAAGATAATCAGCATTAGACCCCAACTTATACAGAAAGTAACAGATCAAGCAGCACACAGCTACACACAGAGAATACCTGCCATAACCCTGATCATTTGCAAATATCCTTAAAAATAAAGTCACACGGAGAACACCAGGGCCTGCAAGCTGGGATAAGCCAGCAAAATCTGCAGGCACAAGTATTTATTTTGATCATTCAAATCACACTATCCACTTTGCACCTCTCCGCAGGCTCAGTTTAACAACTCTCACAGAAGTTACACACACACACATACACACACATCCTTTTGTCTCTCTTCTCCAAGCATCACTGATTTCTAAAAATCTATCCTCGCTATTTCACTCTGGTTTTCCCTCTCTCAGAACCTTCCATATTCTATTCCATAAAATCTCTGAAGGATAGAATTATGTTTGCCTGTTAAACTGCCCTTTCCTGAAGACTTTCCTCTAGAGCACTTGCAGGAACAGCCTGGCTAAGGCCACTCCAATTATCTACTCTGTCACTGTCCCCTTCTGCTCCCAGATCTTCTGCTCAAACACTGAGCAGAGCTGAGTGAGACAGGAAAACAGCAATGTGCCTGCTCTGAAGGTGCCTGGAGAAACAGGAGTAGCCCAAGGGTCTTGCACCCTGGAAAGACAACACTTTCTGACCAATTTCAAATTCCAAGCGCCCTAAATAAATAAATTAATAAATGCTGCCATCCCCCAGTCCTGGTGAGCTATAGAACACACAGGGTTTCCCACTGATACCTCTCAGCATTAGAAACATGGAACTCATTTCTACAGAAGTATTTTGTACCTTTGTCTTGTTACCAGGCCTCTTCACACTGCTATCTAGAACGTTAAGGGCACCCCATTACCAAAAATAATTTCTAGATGGAGATTAATCCTACATGAGACAAGGGAAGACACGGCAAAAGGGAAAATCACCTGTTATTAAAAAGGTAAATAAAAGAACCAATGACAGGAATATGCATACTTCACTGTTCAGCACACTCTGGATGTACATTGTTCCTCCACTTTCTTAGGTTTCTTCATTAAAAATGCCAACTTTAGGAGATCCAACCCTAGGAGATCTGGGAAGTAAAAAGAGCAGAAGCTCACTTTATTGATGGAAAAGGCTGCACCAGAATCTCCAGAATCAGACTGGTGGGACAAAACAGGACTCTTAACTCCACTTGATCAGCTCTACTAGTGAGCAATTTCAGGGCATGAAACCAGGAGGAAGGCAATAAAATGTGATTATTCTTTTTACCTTCCACCAGACATCTGGTTCAGCACAGCTGAGAAACCAGCAGCTTTCAGCAGGAATCAACAGCTGGATGATGGGACAGGGCAGGCAAGACTTCCTCAAAGAGCAATAAAAAGATAAGCCCTATTTCCTTTCGTGTTGCTTCTCTAAAATTATAAGGCCAATAAGCAATATTCCATATAACAACTGCAGAAAGAATCTAAATCCTCCAACATTTATACCTCCGGATACAGGACCAGGAATCAATTCACAATTGTTTCCAGTGTCTTCTCCCAGTTTTCCTTGTATTTTCTCCTTGGAAATAGTATTTCAATACCTCAGCCAGAGGCAGCTCACTGGAAATGCTAAGCATGGCATCAGTGCCCATCAATACAGTATTCATATTATTATCAATATTTAAGCCAACTGTTAAAACACTGACCACAGGATCCAATTCAATGAACTTCCCACTCCACAAATCAAGGGCAGAAAATTCACATCCAGGAAGTCTAGATTACCAACAAGGTGACTGGCAGGAACAGAAAATACCATAACTGTTTGCACGTTAAATACATTAAGACACTTTTAAGAATATTAGTTAATGTTTTTCAGTCTATTGGAGGCAATGCACAATTGCTTTCTGAACTACCAACACCACAAATATTCAAACTGTCATTCTGGAAGGTATTTTACACTGTCTTTAATTTTGGCATTTTTCATATGCACTGATGCTTTCTCTGTTTCATATGTGCTCATCAAGGTTCTCATTCAAACTATGAAGGAAACACAAACTTTTAAGAAAGCCACCTGAAAAGAACACAAAAAAAGGAGGAAGCCATTCCCACCCATATACAAGCCTTACTCATTAAGGCAAATAAAAATATAAATTGCAGCACAGGTGTTTCCTACTTTGCTTTATAAAAGCATTTTGCTTAAATAATCTGAATACAGAAAAATAGCATTGATCAGTCAAATATTATTGTACCTACCATGGAAATGGTACAGGCATGAAGGCGAAAATCAAATAAATACCCTAAATATTTTAAAAGAAAGTAAACAAATAAGAAGCTCCCCATCATAAAATACAAATTTATAATTTGTTTTCTCACATTTCTTAATTAATACTCAGTGTGACATGTATTGCAAATAACAACTCACCTATCCAAAATACTTCTCTCATTAATGAGACCATTACAAATATTAAATTTGAGATCACTACAATTCAACCATAATTAGCAATTACAGCTGATAGAAGTAAAAGGAAGACGATTATTCACCAAGGAAGTAAGGAACTCAGAGAAAAGTGATGCATTTAACCTATTCATTGCTATTTGGGTGTTTTCTCTCAACGGTCAAGCTATTCTATGCTTTTAATCTTAAAAATATTCCCTGTTCAACTAGTCCACTGAATTTCATTAGTGGTGTGATACGAGCTTCCACTCTTACACACTGGAAATCTGCAAAAGGAAAAAGGGAAATCTGTGAATCTGATTTCTGGAAACCAAGTCAGCTAATTCCAGTGGCAGAAAACCAGAACATATGGAAATCTTGTATGCAAAGACAAATAATTTCAAATGACAAGCGGACCTCTGCTGTCTCACATGCAACTTACTCTGAAAGAAATAATCACAAATTTACAAACTAAAAATTCAAGGAAAGAGCAGCAAGAAAGCTCATCTCCATTCTTCCAAGCTCTGGAAAGGCCGGGATAATGGCAGACACACTTTTGGTATTTGCATACACTTGCAGCACAGTGAGGAACAAACACAGCTTTGAGCCTGCTCCACTTTGATCGGCGCAGTAAGGTCACAAATGCTCATCAGATGACTTTTCAGTAACTTCTGTGAAATGGGGCACCATGAATGGAACTGCTTGTGGTATAAGAAAGGATCATTCATCTACCCCAGGACCTCCAGTCCAGACACACCACTCGATTCTTACTCATTAAGTACAAGTGAAGTAAAGAGCAACAAGTTGCTCCGAGACTCAGAAATTACATGTCTGAAAGATCTCATACAGCAAATCCCTCTGCAGCCAAACTGTAAAATAACAGCAAGCCTGTCCTCACTCTGCAGAGCTCCCACTCTGCTCAGGAAGATGCTCCTTCGGTCACAAATATGTTCTTTTCATAAAGGACAAATAAATAACAAATACTGCTAAGAGCTGAAATGTCAACATGCATGATTCATCACTCTCTTCATTAGTGATGCCAATTCAAGAGACAACACCACTCTCCCAGATTACTTCCCTGCCATTAGCTCACAAAACATCACTCCTCAGCAGCACCAGGGCTCTGGCAGCATGCAGAGACCTGCCCGTATAGGAATAGTAACATGAACTCACTGGGATCCTGTGTGTTCCTCAAGTATCTACATGTGCCTCTGCCAAACTGGCTCTTAAGGATTCCTACCTCAGGTTACTTCTTCAGTAAAGCTAAATAATCCTCATCTCTACAATGCAACAGAACGGATGGAAAAGGAAGGGGGGAAAAAAAAACCTCCAAGCATAAGTTCAAAAAAAAAGCATCATTTTTAGTAAATAAGGCTTTCCTCTAGAAAGGAAAGTTCCCTCCACTCAGAGCAGGAAAAAACTTCACCAACATTTTATAAAAATTACTGAGGAAGCAAAACTTAGACCAAAGTTTGCTTTAGGCAGAATACCTAGAAACCCAACTACTACATACATTTTATAAAAGCCATGAATGAAAAGCTTCAAAATCAAATAATGATGCAACAAACCCAAAGTTGAGTTCAAATGAGCACATAGTACTTTTTACGTTTTATCATTACTAATTATTGTTCTCTTACAAAGTATTTTTCGAGATAGCATTTATTCTCTATCTTTCCAAAATTCATCAAATAACAGAATTTATACTGTGGCATGAGAAACTCTATCCAGGAAGAAAGTCAGGCTACTCAGGGAACTCAACAGATTATTCAAAGATTTCTCTTCCTGTGGAGCTGAAACACCATAGTCCCATTACCACAATACTCAGAACACACAGTATTTTTATTCACAACCCTAGTAAAGTAACTTCTGCTCTCTCATCAGAATCCCACAGGCAATTCCATGCTAAATTCCTCTCCAAAGTGTCCACCATCCTTGCTAAACTAAGCTAAACTCTTTCATTAAAGGCTGCTGAAGTAGAAACTGGAGGAACCCAGAGATGGGACAACTTCACAAGGGATAATTCCAAGGCCGGGCTCCAAATTCCCAGTTTTCCCCTTTCTAGTGCAAACCAAGCACTATTTCCCCCAAGTAATGCAGAATTTTTATTTAAACCAATTACTTTTAAATAATTTCACTTTTAATGTAAAACAAACAACTGCATTTTAGCCCCATACAATAATGGAACTGGAACCATTCTAAGTAACATAATTAGAATTTAATTTTTCCAAGCTCAAAAAATCTAGCTGGCAAATAAACCAGAGACAAATGACCCAGTTCACTGGATCAAGTATTTGCAGGTGCAACGAGCTCTCATTTATCTCCAGTGAGTGCAACAGGCATGCTTTCCACCTTCAATTAAAATGAAGGTGCCATTCTGGGCTGGAGCTAATTTTCTTCACAGGAGCTCACACAGGGCTATGTTTTGGTTGAAGATTTGAACTACAAGAGTCAAAAATAACCCCTGGGCTCAGTTCTGTTACCACCGATGACCATGGTAACCTCCCAAAGCCCTTTCTGGAAATGTAACCATTACCTGTGTCAGCAGAGCTTCACATGCCCTATGAATGCTGGAAGAATTCCTAGAGGTGGGCACATATTTATGTTGTTAGAAACAAAGTAGAATACAACCTGAAATTACTGATCAGGCTGATTGAGAAGGGTTATATCCAATGACGTAACAAAGGCTGCGAGACTATGAGTAATTTTGGAGTACTAAACATGCACTGTTCACTTCCTGTACACCAAAAAATGCCATTTTAAGGCGTTGTCCAAACTCAAGTTCCCAACTGGCATCAACCACTCCAAGAGCTCACAGCTGCCATAAGGGATAAACCCAGCCACTCTATTTCCTACTCCTGCATCCTCCTCTGGTCACTTTCCATGTTCCACAGGTCAAGTTCGGTTTGTTGATCCACCAAGAAATGAACTCCACAAAATAAATAGCTGTCATTCCCACAACAGCTACTCAGAGGTTCAAGGCAGCACGTGACAGAGAGCCCACAATGCTGAGGGTGGGAGAAAAGGGATGAGAGGTTACTGATTCAGCACCACTTCTTAAAATCTGTCTAACCTCATCAAGAAACAACACACAAAGCCGTTTGCTTGTTTGGATGTCAAAGGAAATTACCCTGTCAAAGGAAATAACCACTGTGCTCTAAAGAAAATTTATCCTTAAAAGTTGAAAGAATCAATGCTGCACATCAAAGAGACAAGAAATAAGGATTTTGCTTTTGAAAAAAAAAAATTTCAAAGCAGAAGACTTTTTTAATAGTGCAAAACATGGGATTACAGGTGTTACCAGGCTCTCAACTGATCTCATGTTTAACCACCTCTAGAAAAGGCAAATCTTGATAAAACATAAGCAAGGACATAATCCTTCTCTTTTTCTAAGGAGAAAAACCATGCACAAATCTGGAAGGGTCACAGGTCCTCTTTTTTTTTTAATGTACCAAGGGGTTGTTTAAGTTTTCTGGCTCCCTTCTTATTGTTTTTCTTCTGCAGTCAAACAAAAAAGTTAGATTTACCATTATGAATTTTAACGAGCATCCTGAAATTAAACAAAATATAGGATTATAAATTAATGAATGCATAGTGTAAATAACTTAAACATGTCACAAGCAGGCCTGACATCAAAGTGTTCTTCTGGAAATATATATAAACCCACACTTGCAAAACTCAGAGTGCAGCTTGCATAATGCTGTGTGTGATACATATTTGGGCCTTAAATCATTTGCATTTATTGTCATTAATATTAATAAGTGAGAATTTGCAAGCAGGAAGTTAGGGATGCTTGTCTGTAATGCATTAAAAAATTCATCTTGGAAAAATTCCCTGCACATAACAGGTATGCTCATGGATTTCTCAACATCAACATATATATGTATCACTGGTATTTTTAAAGGTTTAACTGAAAGTAAATCTAGTATATGCAACCTGAAATTTAAAACAACCCAGAAGTCCACACAGAATCATGGGAAAATCAATGGAAAAGACAGAAAGCTGAGAACAAAAGAGGAATTGCTACAAGGCAATCAGTATTGGTAAGGAGTTTATTTTATAAAATTAGATTAGTCATCCAGTTACCCTGAATATGTAACCAGTAATTCACACAGTAATTACAAGTCTACATTGCAGGCCACTATGCTCCAATATTCCATGGCCACAGCAGAGATCCAAACAGTTTATGACCCTGCCACTCCCAACAAAACTGGGGTAAATTTGGAGTACACAATCTTTCACTGGGTAGGGTGCCCTCAGGACGAGACACTACAAAAAAGAAGCACAACTCTAAGCAGTTTGTTTATTTTCTTAGAAGCCCAAGAGTCATAAAAGCCACAGACCTCAGGCTGGCTAAGATAGTCTTCGCCTCACCATTATACTCCTGTCTTTCCACCAACAGTTTGTTTGCAGAGCCAAAAAATGAGATTTTGATTATGGCACATGGCAATATATTGTATTTTCTTCATTAAACCACAAGTCTATCATGCATTTCCTAGTTAGACACTCCTCCATGCTAACTGCCCATAATCTAAGGTGTCTCTCACCACCAAGTAAAAAAAAAGCTTCATGTGACTACAGCCAGCAAATCCTCTTCAAAACGTTCCCACCAAAAGGCACTTATTACACCAGCTCCTTTTTCCTTTCTAATTCACACCTTAGGAATGGATATTTCCAGGTGCAGGCTTGGAAATTAAGTTCTGAGGATCAAGTAAGGAAAGTAGACAACACCCAACCTTTAGCATTTTGCAGGAATTGTTCCAGGCTCCAGCCTGAGCAATGCTGCTGGCAGGGTCTCCTGGCCATGTTGTTGCTCTCCACAGCACGTTTGCCATATTTCTTCTTCTCCTCCCAATCCAAAATTGCCTTCAAAATGCTCCTATACCGTAGCTATGCTGCACTCCCCAGCAATGCTAATTAGCCTCCACAATTTCATTAAATTCTCCAGGTATGTCATTTTCCTTGCACTATTTTCACCTTTATAAAAAGCCTAAAACCCACACTGGCTCATCGCTGTCTAAATCAACGATCACCGACACCAGCTCAGGAACTTCCCAACACAAACGAGGATGCCAATCTGCCTTTTTTTTTTTTTTTTTTTTTTCCATCCAAAACACCCATCTGAGTGCCGTCTGCCTCATCATCTCGCATGGCTTTTTTGCATTTTAGCCCCCACTAACCAACCCACGCCTGTAACGGAGAGACACAGTGTGTCATTAGACTCCACACGCCTTACTCACCCCTCCGAGGGTGCAGAGGGAGGGAGGTTTAACCCTCCCGGTCCCCGCAGCAGCGGGGGCGAGGGCGCTGTGTGTTCGCATCATGTGTGCGGTTACCTGCGGCACCTCCCGCTAAACACGGTGCGAGGAAAAAAAATAATAAAAAAAAACCCAAAAAAACCCGTCTACGGCCTCCCCGGTACAGCGTCCCCCGGGCCCGAAGGGATGGATCGGCATTCCGCAGGGCGGAATACACACCGCTCACTTAGCCCCTGCACGCCGTTTGTTTCTTTATTATAACAAAAACAGTCAATTTCTTTTCTTTCTTTCTTTTTTTTTTTTTTGTTTTTTTTTTTTTTTTTTGAACAAAATAAGTCAATTTCTCGTTGAAGAAATTGAATTCTGGGAAACTCGCTGCTCGAGCCGACCCCGCCTTTCCCGGCGCTCGCCGCCGCCGCATCCCAGGCACGGACATTGCCGGCTCCCCCAGGCCGGGAATCGCCGGGAGGAACCCCTCACACCAGCCCGGTTGTTGGGGTCCCCTCATCCCCGTCCCCAGCCCGCGGGAGAGGCCTGGCGGGGGTCGCCATCTCTCTCCCCCCCTCCCCAGACACACCGCCGGGCGTTGCCCCCTCACGGTGTGTCCCTGTCGCGTCCCACCCCCATCTGTGGCCTCGGGGGATGGATGTGTGTGGGGGGGGTTCACTCGCACCCTCACGCCCGGCGCTCTGCTGGTCCTTACCTGGCGCGGGAGGCTCCCGGCGGTGCCTTCCAGAGCGCGGCTGCGCCTCCCTCTCACCGCATCGCCGGGAGCCGCCGCCGCCGCCACCGCCGCCGCCGCGGCGAGAGCGCGCCCGAAGGGGAGGGACCGGGGGGGCACCGTGCTCGCCCCTCCTCAGCGGCTCCTTCACCGCCCGCCCGCTACAGCGCCCCCTCCGCTCGTCCGCCCGTGCCCGCCGCGGCCTCCCCGGCCAGCCGCCGCTCCTCCCCTGCCCCCTTTTTTTTCCCCTCTTCCCTACCCCGGTTCCTACGCTCGGTCGTTTCCGAGCTGGCCGCCGCTTCACAGGAGCCCGCGGAGGGGCGGGGGAAGGAAAGCGGCGCAGGGGCGCGCTCCCGGAGCTCCCAACCCCACCACCCACCGTGAGCGCACGGAGGGGCGCGGCCAAGCGCGGATTCATGACGAGGGCTGTACAAAACAGGAGCGCCGCGGTCCTTTAGAGCAATGGGGGCGGTGGCTGTCGAGCGGTGCGCTTTGCCTTTCCTTCCCTTTCCTTTTCCTCCCCGCCCTTCCCTCTCCCCACCTTTCCGGCCGTACCTGGCGCGGCTGCGGAAGGCGGCGGCCCCTCGCTGACACCTTGCCGCCTGTACTCAAACCCCGGCCGGCAGCGGGGGAGCAGCGCCCGCCTTCGGCCAGCGACAGAAACTTTGTGGGGAGGCGGGCGGAGCCCCACGGGGCGGGGGAAGCGCAGGGGAAGCCGGGCGGGATGGGTCGGGGAGGGGGCGATGCGGCGGCCGGTGGCTCTGGGTGACAAACGGGATGTCACCCAGGCATGTGCGCTCGCAGCCCGGAAAGCTGATGGTATCCTGGGTTACCTCCCCATCCCTGTGGGCAGCAGGGCCAAAAGAGGCCCTTTTGCCCCGCTCAGGTGAGATCCTACCTGCAGAGCTGCCTCCAGCCCTGGGGTCCCAGCGTAGGAAGGATATGGACTTGTTAGAGGGAGTCCAGAGGAAGCACCAAGATGATTAGAGGGGTGGAACAGCTCTGGTCTGAGGAAAGGCTGAGACAACTGGGATTGTTTAGCCTGGAGAAGAAACCAGGGGTGACCGAATTGCACCTTCCACTACCTGAAGGCAGACTACAGAAAGATGAAGAGAGTATTTGCAAAGGCCTGAAGTGACTGGACAAGGGGAAACGGCTTCAAACTCGATGGTCTTCAAGGTCCTGTCCAACCCAAACCATTACATGATGCTGTGAGCTGCATTGAGGTTCACCCACAACAGAGGGAGCAGGAAACGCTTTCCAGGGCAGCTCCACCAGCCTGGAACATTCATCTGGCAGCTCCAGGCTCTGTCAGCACCTGCACAGGGCCAAGGCACCAAAGCCAGGTGCTGCCAGAGGGATGTTTGGGCGCCAACACGTCATGATGTGATTGAACGTGATGACCCTGGTGCCTGTGTGCTCCTCCAAGTACCTCTGCGCGTGTGGCAACACCCTCACTGACTTCCACTGGTTCTTCTTAACAAATGAGAGTTCTGGGAATAATACCTGGAAACCGCATCACATACAATTGAAGACCCGAGGCATGAGGAACACACAGGAAATGCTTTATTACCTGTTAAATCTAATATTGTCATTTATTTAGATTACTTAAATAGTCAAAGGTACCCACTGAAACCAGCAATGCAGTCAGCATCTTGGCATTGCTTATTTGTCCATGTGAATGAAATGTAACTGACAGCAATTTGGGGTTTCTCATCAAACTGAAAAACTTTGTTTTTACACAATAAAAACATACGGTAAACAGAATATTGAGTTTTCACTGGTTATTTCCCTTTAAGAAAACTAATATTTACATCTTAGTCAACATCAAAATCATCTTTTTTAGTCCAGTACAAAATGTTCCCTTTAATTAAATTATCTCCACTCCCTTGGGATGGATGCCTCATTAAACCTCCTGGGTGCAGATTGCTTGCCTCCATCTCACCCTGGAATGGTTAAGAGCTTTACATCACATCTGCCCACAGTACCAAATTAATCACCAAATAAATTAAGCAACAGGGTAATCTTCAGTTGTGAGTCAAGAAAATGACTTGTACAAGAAATAAACTGCAAGAGAAAGAATCCTACCTAGGAAGTGTTAATGAAACCCAGAGAGAGCTCTGGTTTGGGTTTTATGCATATTTGTAGCAGAACTGATTAACAAGATGCCAAGTTGCTGGAATGAAGCTGGGATCAGAGTGAATGCAGACTTGTCATCCACATCATCTGTCAGTGCAGTCGCTGGGTTTTGCCTTCACAGGAGAGCAGCATTGCAGGAGACAGAGCAACAAGCATTTAAACAACAAATTGCAGTAGGGAAATCTTCCAGGGATGTTTTTCCTCTATACCCTCCTGCCTCCGTTGTTACTTCCTGCACAAGTGCTTTCCAGAATTTCTTATCTTCTGCTGCCCTTTAGTCCTTTTTAACCACCTGTGCTGAAGGGAACACAAAGCCAGAATAATGCCCATTTTTCCTTCAGCAACTTATTAACATAGCAAATCACTGACTGTGCACAGTTACAGTTCCAAGGAGGAATTATAGTTCCACCTACAAGAAAATACTCTCAGAACTGATGTCAGCTTCTTATATCTTTATCTGTATCATTCCTAAGAAAACAGATTCCAAGGCACAGGTTTGTGAAAGAGAAAGGAGGATCTGATGCTTCCAGTACAGAGCTGAGAATCCAAGATTCATTGAGAATGAAAAAGTCTAGCCTGTGATCACCACCTTTCAACGAGAGCTTTGAGTGCCACATCCAGTGGTCCTTTGGACATCTCCAGGGGTGTGAATTCCACCACCTCCCTGGGCAGCTCTTTCCAGTGCCTGACCACCCTTTCCATGAAGAAATTCCTCCTAATGGCCAGCCTGAAAGACACCAAAGGGAACTAAATAAAAGCAAAAGATGAGCTTCCACATGGCAACAGAGGAGTCAGTATCTAAATATTTAGTTATTTGTGTCCAGTCTAAACCTTGCGTTAGTTCCAGGCAAGAATTCCAGTGAAACTTTGCCATGCCCGTTCCCTACACAGCCCCGTTTGGCCATGGCAAATACACACAGGCAGGTGTGTACGAAGGTTGCCCCAAGTGTCCCTGGACAATGTTTGGAGCTTTAGGAGCTCCCAAGTAACACAGGACCACCAGGTATTGATGCTGCACACACTGGCTCTGTGTGTCAGTGTGAGCTGGGGACTTCAGTGTGAGGGAGAACTTGAGGAGGTGTGAAGGAGCTTTGTCAAGTCACCCCTTGGGTTTGAAGTTTCTGAGGCAGAGGACGGAGAAGAAAGCATCCGTATTCTCTGCTGCTGACAGCCTCCCTTGCATTTACAAAGGAGCCAGATTCTCCTGGAACACAGGGTTTTCTCTGGGACACACAGCATGCTGAGCCCTCCAAAACGCTGAGATACACTGAAGAATTTCTCTTGCTATGAAAGGGGTTGGGGTTTTCCCTGTAATGAAAACGCTTATCATTGTTATTGTTCCTCTTCAGCATCTACTGCGACCACCACTTGTCACTGACATCTCCATGTCACCTGGTGATAGCTGTGAAGGTGTGCAGAGCTCGGGTGCTCACCCCGCTGCAGCACTGGGAACACTTAGGGACATTTTTTCCTGGAATTGTGTACATTAAAGGCAAGAATACAAACAAACTGCAGTTTCCTAGGCCTGATACTCTGTTCAGTTTGTACAACCTCCCCACAACCCCTCCCCTGCCCTGGAGTTGCACTGAGACATCTTCCTTACGCTCCTTGTGCTGCTGTTGGTGCCATCACAGTGCTGATTTACAGCCCAGCATGGTAACCCCAGCCTGTGGCTCAGTAAGGGATCCCTCTGCCACAGGCATCAGCACCCTATGACATGGCACAGGAATCACACAATATCCTTAGTTGGAAGGAAACCACAAGAATTACCCAGTCTAACTCCTGTCCTTGCACAGGATACCCCAACAAGCCCACCCTGTACCTGAGACTGATGTCCAAACGCTCCTTGGATCAAGATCTGATTTCTTACATCCTCTTGCAGGTATCCTGAAAAAGAGAATTTGGTGGCTGAATACTGAAGTGGAAGAGATGTACTAGAGGTGATCTGTTACTTACTCATAGGAAGGATATACTTAATCCTAGGACGGATTTCTATGAGTAAGTCCCTATGGGAATAGTATTGCTTTCCTCAGCATCCCATCCTTGTTGCTTTTGAAGTTCACAGAGTAAGTGACAAGAAATGGTGACAGTGTGGCTGCATGGCTTGTGCCTCTCCGGAGCCTGTTTCAGGGTTTCTTCCCTGAAAGAGGGTGATGTGATAGACTGAACCACTCTGTGCACAAACAAGGATTGCCTGGCACTCTAGAAGGAGTTCAAGCCAAAATAATTCAGACCACCACTGGAACCTTTCAGCTCATGCCTAGAGCTTTGCCATGCCATTTTTTTTACCATGAATATCTGTTGTGTAACAGCAGTTACTTTGCAGCTAATTTTTTTAAGGTAAATCATGTTTGAACAGAATCAAAAATAAGCAGGAGCTAAAATATCTGCAGTGCTGGGGCTGTGCCAAACACCCACAGATTCTGTACCCTGTACTCAAGCCTTGTCAAGTAGCTCAGCACATCTTTATTCTAATCATTTACTTTCATTTTATGCCTAACAGCGAATTGTCCTGATTACTCAAGCAAAGGACAGCAAGAGAAACACTGAAAATATTTGGTCCACTTTGGGTCCTTGGTTCTCCTGGCTCGTGCCTTCACAGCCCCTTACCATGAAAGATTTCAGTGTATGTGCAATGATCACATAGCTCTTGACTCTTCCACTAAATATTTACAATAAGTGATTGGATCACCCTAAGCAGAGAGGCAGCAAGAGCTGCGGGTGGTTGTAGAGTGACTTGAGCAACTGAAAAAGGCCAGGGGTTTGTAACTCATTGGACAATACAATTCCAGCCAGGAACTGTCCTGACCACGGACACCCTGATACAGCCAGGGGTGGACTGAGCAAGTGCTTTTCACTTAAAACATCTCTGCACAGGCATTGTTTGGTTAGGTGATAAAATTGAAGAGGCCAGGGAATCATTAAGGTTGGAAAAGACTTCTCAGATCATTTGATGACCTCAGAGGTCTTTTCCAACTTTAATGATTCTAGGATCATTGAATCCAGCTGTCAGTCCAGCACCACCTCCATGTTCATCACTAAACCATATCCTCAGCTGCCACATCCACAGCATTTTTTAGTACTTCCAGAGATGTTACTCCACTACTGTCCGGGGCAACCTGTACCAATGTTTTACAACCTTTTCTATGAAAGTATTTTCCCTAATAACTAATGTAAACCTCCACTGGCACAACCTGAGACAGTTACCTCTCATCCTGTCAAAAGCAAAGGCACTTAATCCACACTATAGAGATGAGCATTACAGAACACTCATCTCACACACAGAGAGAGGAGCAGAGTGAGATGGACAGGCAGAGCCCCAGGGACCTAAAGAGGGGAGCAGGGTCCCCAGCCCTGCTTGCCAGTGCACTGGGTGCACCTGGGAAAGGAGCTGCAGCACCCTCAGGTGTTGGGTGAAGGTATTTGGCAACCCCATCACCGGCACCAACCTCTACAGACAAGTCCATGCAGCCTTCTGCTCACAGGCAGATCCCTGGCACAACCAGCATCACCATGGAACGTTTCTGAAGTCATTACAAAGAGTTTAAAAAAATCTCTGTTCTAGTGAGAATGGGCACAGTTACAGAATCCTGGGATTGTTTGGGTTGTTGTATTCACTTTTACCAGGGGTGGAGATCATCCTCACTCCAGTATCCAGGCTCTGGGAGAGGAACATGGAGCTGCCCAGCTGTCCTTACCAGCATGCACAGGAAATGCTGACTGTACCAAAACAAAGAACTCCATGATAACATGCCCAACTCAAAGGCAGAGTCTGGGACAGGGGGAAAGGCAAGAGCAAGGCAAAACCAAGCAGGAAATGTACAAACTCCTGCTGTTAGGGAAAGGCTGAGAGGATTCTTGTGCTGCAGAGCAGCAGGTGTAGGGCCCAGAGTGCTGCAAAAGGCACCCTGAGCTGGTCAGGATGAGTCCTTACATCAGAGATCCAGGGGCACAACCCTCTGGACTGTTAATACCCTGCTGTGAGCAGTGCCTGCAGCTGGTCCCTATTCCACCTCTTGAGCTGTCCTACCACTGGACACTCATTTTCACAGAACTGCCTCACCTTCTAATATTGAGTTAATGATTCCCTTTTTAAGTGTTCCTGAGATCATATTGT
Organism: Certhia americana; assembly: GCA_018697195.1. Taxonomy (NCBI): domain Eukaryota; kingdom Metazoa; phylum Chordata; class Aves; order Passeriformes; family Certhiidae; genus Certhia; species Certhia americana. The sequence goes on along the minus strand of JAGMWU010000027.1, from coordinate 9,032,883 downwards.
TAATAAACTTGCCAAAGAGCGTGACCTGAGGGGCAAAAGTAACCTTGTCCTCCATCTTTCAGAGCAAGAACTTCAGGGCTTGTCCTCTGAAAAAAGTTTGGGTGCACTGGATTAAAAGTTAAATCAAAGTTAGAACAATTAACTTGAAGAAAAAAATTACAACTTCAAATCATTGAAGTACTCAAAGTTAAGGTGGTCCTGCAAGAAAGAAGCCTGAAATAGTGCTTAAGCACTATTTGAGCAGGAACTAGAAAATTCCTATTGGAAGCAGCAAAGGACTGAGGACATATAAATTGTTAATTCCCTTCATTCATTTGATATTCAACTATAGAAATAATATTTATGACACACAAGAAGCATTAAGAAAAAGAAGAAAAGAAAAGAAAACCCAGCACCAGAAAAAACATTTCCAAACTGCAATATTTGAGAAAGATCTCATATAAAAAAATATAAAGTGCAGTAAAACATGTAACTTGAAATAAGAGAAAGAGTGAAATGCTTTAAGATGTAACATTTGAGGAATAGAGAACAGGTTTTGCCAAGAATTGTTTGCATACATCTGCACAACCCCCAACCACCTATTTTTACTTTTACTTGTGGGCCAATAAAGAGCTGTGTATTGTTAGTCCTAAAAATGAGAGCTTAAGCTTTAAAAACCATTTGTGTCACATACCAAAAATAATGATTGTGTTCAAACTACCCTTTCCCAGCCATGTTTGACTGAGACCACAGTGTAATCTTTTCCTCACCTTCATATAAGAACGAGAAAAGGGGTTGGATGGTCATAATCAGCGATCACTTTGGCCCAATTTTACTGTTTTTGCATCCTAGAACTCTTTCCTCCAGGGGTTTTACAACCCAGGTCAATTAGTTCTCCCCTTCAGTACACAAGATTTTCCAGAGGTCACCATGGATCCATGGCCTCAAAAGCTTAGGGTGGAATCCTGTCTCCCTTCAAAAAAAAGGCAAAACTCCCTTGCTTTGAAAGCCATTTCCCACTGTAAATTCCAGAGTCACCTGCAGAACTCTCCATTTGCTTCATTGTTTGCCTCACTGTTGGTTTCTGACAGTGTTACCTTCCTTGTGTATTTCATGGTGGATTTTCTTTAGGTAATTAGTAAATTACCTGTCAGAGACTCTCCTGTGGACCAGGTAGGGTTACCTGAATGGCCATCCTGTAGATGCTTGTGCTTAATAACGGCTTAAGAAAATAAATGTTCATTTCTTTCCTTACAGCCAACTTTCAAAAATTAGGGTCATCTCTCCAACGTTCTCACACACACGTTTACAAGTGGCCACAAAAGCCCAGAGGTGATTTTCCTGGGTCAGAGTTATGTTCACCAAGGTGAGGCACCAGGTGAAGGCAACCCCATATGACCTGCTCCTCACTACGTGCCCCCAGCTATGCTGAACATGCTCAAACTGTCCTGCATCCACACTGCCTCTTTTACATTCCCTTTTAATACAGGAAAAATCCATAACCTGACAAATGCTGATAGGGCAATCCCAAATCTCCGTATTTACATACCTGAGTGCTACTGTTATTGACAGAGCCCTTCTCCAACGGCTGCCACCACGCCAGTCGTTTATTCAGCCAACACTATTCAAACCCAGATTGTTTATTCAGTTACTGCTGACATTTCCTGTAGTTTGTTTAATCCACCAGAAAGACCCTGATAGGGGAAAGGGGGCATATCCACCCTGGTGGGAGATCCCACTGCCTGTCACATCTCCCCCAGCCATTCCTACTTGGTTATAAAACAAGAGGTACTTTTATCAGCATTCCTTTTGTTTTTTCCTCTGTTTAGACAACAAAAGTTAAACCTTCTGAGGAAGCTTTGAGAGCTCACTTGCCGTTAACACCAGGAGAGCTGCATCCAGCTGTGGGATCCCAGCCTAGGAAGGACAGGGACCTGTTGGGGTGAGTCCAGAGGAGGGACCAAGATGATCAGAAAGATGGAGCAGCTCTGCTGTGTGGAAAGGCTGAAAGAATTGGGATTGTTCAGCCTGGAGAAGAGACCAAGAGGAACCTAATTTAGACCTTCCAGTACCTGAAGGGAGCCTACAAGAAAGATGGAGAGAGACTATTTACAAGGGCCTGGAGTGCCAAGACAAGGGGAAAAGGTTTTAAACTGCCAGAGGACAGGGTGAGATGGGATACTGAGAAGAAATTGTTCCCTGTGAGGGAGGTGAGGCCTGGCACAGGTTGCCCAGAGAAGCTGTGGCTGCCCTTGGATCCCTGGAAGTGTCCAAGACCAGGCTGGATGGGGCTTGGAGCAATCTGGGGTAGTAGAAGTAGTCCCTGCCCATGGTAGGGGTGTGGGACCAGATGAGCTTTAAGGTCCCTTCCAATTCAAACCATTCTGATTCTATGATACCAAGAGCAATACATTGACTTCATCAGCAGCAAAACAGCTAAAAATCTTGGATTCTGGATCAGAGTGCTGAGTTTTCGGGACACTTGCTGAAGGCAGGAGCTGCCAGTCCAGGAGATATTTTATTTTCAGCCAACACTTTTATTCACACACAGTAAAGGTTTTCCCCCATTTTCACTGTCTCCCACTGGCTTTCCAGATGCTATTTGACTGAGTGTTTGCCACAGATCTGTTCAGAACTGCAAAAAAGCCAAAGGTTTTTACACCAGCCATTGAGCCACATCTACCACAGCTCCACTGGAAATATCCCAGCTTCATGCTGGGGCTTTGACAGCTCAGTGTAAACACACGATTGCAGGCATGCAGGTTAAAGGAATAATGAAGAGAGAACAGCTGGAGACTTGAGTCCAGTGCAGTGTTACCTCTGCTTTACACACTGAGTTATTTCTGTGCAGTCAGAAAATTGGAATTACTTCAGCAGCAACATGCATGTGGTTGGTGCATACTTGGATCCTATGGCAATAACAACCCAACAGGTAATGTAAAACAAAATGAGGCATGTAGCAAGGACAGCTCAGGCCTAAATGATGAATGGAATCAAACAGGAGCCTCAATTCCATCATTTCCTAAGCTTAAATCCTTGGCTTTGCAATTCTAACATCATTATAATTTAATGCTTAATATTAATTCCTAGAGTCTTGGTTTGTTATTTAGAGGAATAGGAAAAGCAAGTGCTCCAAGTTCTCCACAGCAATCACCACCTGGCAGAGCTGTGTTACTCCTGAAAAAAATATTTCAAAATAAACTCCAAGGGTCCTGATTTCCCAGATGTTTGGCATATTTTTTGAAATCTGATTCTGACTCTTCAGAGGGAATGCAGGCAGAGGAATCACAAGGAACTCAGCACTGCAGATGTGCTCATACAGACACAAGGCCTTGTCCCACTCAAAGCAGCATTAACTCACTGCACAAACAGAGTGAAAGTTCTACAGCAAATAAAAGCACAACCTGTTTTATACAGACAGGACACCTTGCCACACCTCATTCCAGCTTTGTTTCTTTATGGATTCTTAGAATATCCTAAGCTGGAAGGAACCCACAAGGATCATCAACTCCAACTCCTGGCCCTGCACAAGACACCCAAACAGAAAGAGGCAAAAGGAGGGAAATTGAGTATTTAAAGCCTCTTCTGTCAAGCAGCTGAAGGCAGCCCCCAACAGTTAAAAACACAAGAACAATCCAAAGTTGTAGCTTTGTTGCTGTAAGAGGTGAGTTTAGTGCCATCACATCCATAGCAGAGGGGAAAGGACAGCCCTGTAGAAAATGTACCAGCACAGCTCCTAAGCCACTGATTTTAGTCTTTCTCTTCTCTTTCTGATCTGGAACTGGTATTCCTGTCCTAGAAAGAATCATGGAGTCATAAGGTTGGAAAACATCTTTAAGGTCATCAACTAAACACCACCGTGTTCACCACTAAACCATCTCCTCAAGTACCACATCCTCACATTTTTCAAATGCTTCCATTGTAAACAAGGTGTGATATCCAGGCCTGTAATGCAGTATATGTGCAGTTGTTATTTTCACAGAAATGTACAGATTTTGATCCATTTCAAATACTACAGCAATTTGTAAAGCATATTCATACCTCATCACGTTGGTGTTGAATCTTTAGCCTCACTGTGATAGAATATTTAAAATGAAAGTAATATATTGAATGTTAATTCATATGATAGTTTGAGTTGGAAGAGACCTGAAAGCTTATCTTGTTTCCACCCCGTGCCATGGGCAGTGTCACTTTCCACTAGATTACCCACCCAGCCTGGCCTTGGACATTCCCAGGGATGGGGCAGCCATAGTTTCTCTGGGCAACAATTCATTGCAATGTTACCCTTTATAATCTACAAACTATTCAGGCATAATCCCCCCAGAAGTATAAAACACACCAGATTTTACATCGGATTCACAGCGCCGGTCATTCCCAGGCAGTAAGAATCCGTTCGTGTATACACAGATTGTGGATAAATGGAAAATTGTTACCTTTGGAGCTGTCAGTTCCTCACTAGCATTTACTGCAGAGGATTAAAAGAACCAGTAACAGTTGACAACAGAATGGATTGAAGCTGTGCAGGTACAGGTATCTGCTCTGCTTCAGTGAGGCTGTGACACACATGCACACCTCATTAAAATAACTAGTCCATTATTGTGAAGGTGATAAAAATCTATACTCTCAAAACAACAAGGATCAAGTTTCACAATCCATTTGCTAAATAGATAGAATGTGAAATTACTTCCCCTGACAATAAGCATTCTGGGGGGACAGTACATGCACAGCAAAACGTAACAGGAAATTTGAAATGAGAGCACACAAGGCATTATTAAGTGTCACCATTTGTAAATGCTGACATATGGGATTAATCACAGTCCCTTTAGGGTTGATGTTAAGTTTGTCATTTTTACAAGGATTGAGTAATGTTAAATATCACTATGGGCAGGTATAATTGTTGTTCAAAAGAAAATTGATACCAGATATGAAGGGCCATGTCAACAGATGGTGTAACAAGCCAATACTGCCTCTTTCAGGACAGCAGAGTGATCCCAAATGAAATCATAGAATCACCATGTGTTGGAAGTGACCTCAAAGATCATTTTGTTTCAACCCCTGCCATGGGCAGGGACACATTCTAGTAGATCAGGTTACTCAAATCATCCAGGAGCCTTCTCCTGTATCCAAACAAATTCTCACATGCTGCTAAAAAATTCTCCGAACTCAATAAAAGCTGTGCGACCAAAAATGGTGTTTACATCTGCCTCAAGAAGCACAAGCTCAAATTAATCTCAGGCTTTGGGATACATGAATTCTGTGGCCAAAATTAGGTGCTTGCCCTTGAGTTCAGAATATCCTTTAAATGGATCATCACCATCTTCATGATTTTCTGTACTTTACTAATTCACATCATTCTAAACAAGCAGATTGTTATCAAAACCCCTCTAAGTACTGGGGAGATAAAACAGAGGGAATGAGAATCAGAGCAGAAACTAGGGGAAACTTCCAAAGAGCATTTCAACACCTGCATTTTGGGTGGCTTGTCCTAGAACACAACACTGGATCAGGTGCAGACCTGGGAAGCAAAGGATGCAGCTCTTTTCACCCAGGCAGATGGTCTGCCTTTAATTATTCTTCAGCAGCATGTGTTGAACACAACTTTTTTTTTTTTTTTTAAGAGAAATGGACTGTTGTCTTTGCCTTCCTGTGAATATTCCCAGACAGAACATTCACGTGAGAGAAACCATGGAGGGGGAGGTCCCCACAAAACAGGGATCTTTCTTTAGCACTCCACAGCAATTATTTCGCATCAAAAAGATCAAAGTTGACAAAATGAACATATGATCAAAATCCTGGGCAATATTAAAAAGCACTGGCTGCATTTCCTAGTTATGGGAGCATAGGAGTGGGTTGCTTGGTAACAGCTCCTGCCACGATCTGCTCGGAAATCAGCCATAAAAGCAACTCCCATGCCATTGCAGCGTTGCTACAGCAACATGCGCAAGTGATGTATCCCAAGTTAGAGACACACCTTAAGCAAAAATATGTTTCCTGTCATTTTAAACACTTTCCAACCCATAAATATGCAGTGTCTGCCATTCTGAGCAGCTCCCAGCAAGGCTGGCTTTCAGGGGCTTTGTGTGCATTTGCATCAATTGAGAATTTGTACGTGTAGGAAAGCAATTAGCAAGGGGAAAAAAAAAAAAAAACAAACCATGATGTCTGCAGCGTTGGATTGCAGCATTTCATCAAACACAGAGGTGCTGGCATAGCAGCTATGTCACTGCAACCCCACAGAGCATTCAGGAAGGAAGGAGAGGTTTCTCCCTGTAGGTTTGAGCTGCACTGAGGCTGCAGCAGTGTCAGTGGGGCTGTGGCTTGGAAAACCCTTCAGGGACTCAGCAGAGATACTGCAGGTCCCCTATTGCCTCACACAGGAGGGATCTTTGGCCCACAAGAGACATCTGCAGCAGACCAGGTGTCTGCTGCCTCTCAGCCCGCAGGTAGAGTCCTCACGGGCTAGAGATAAAGCCTGAGATAACTGATTAAGCAGGGAGGACCTATTTTGCAGGGGGGGAAATCACACCTTTGGATGATTGACCATGAACTTGCTCTTCAGGACCCCTGAGTCACACAGAATATACAGCTCAGATGGAGATACCTGTGTATGAGACACCCACTTTGATCTGAGAACCTGTCCTGCTGCTCTCTCAATCCCTCTCTGTGCCCAGCTGTAACACAGCTGTATAGAATCATGGAATGGTTTGATTTGGAAGGGACCTTAAAGCCCATCTCAGTCTACCATCCATGAGACTAGGCTGATCCAAGCCCAGTCCAACCTGGCCTGGAACACTGCAGGGACAGCCAGAGTTCCTCTGGGCAGCCTGTGCCAGGGCTTCACCACCCTCACAGGGAAACATTTCTTCCCAAAGTCCCATCTAACCCTGCCCCCTGGATGTGGAAAGCCATTCCCCCTTGTCCTACCACTCCAGGCTCTTGTTGAAGATCCCTCTTCAGCTCCCTCAGAGCCCCTGGAGGGGTTTCACATCTCTCAAAGCCTTCTCTGCTCCAGGCTGAGTACTTCCAGCTCCTTCTGTCTCTCTCTAACAGAGGTGTTCCAGATCTCTAAACATAAAAACTAACTAAAGAGTTGCCATGTCCTAAAACAAGAGTCTTATGGGGGAAAACTTTACTACAACCATAACATCAAGGCATAAGTTTATTTACTCCCAGAAGAAAGTCTTTGCCCTGAAGTGAAAGAGTTCAGCCACTTTGCAGCATGTCAGCCTTAACCCAAAGTGCACTTTTTTGGCTCCAGCAGCTGCTGTCCATGACCTCTCCTCCACACAGAGATCCTGCCACTAAACCAGACACTTGCTTTAACAGAGTGCTTCACTTTTTCAGTCAGTGCCAGTGTATAACAATGTCAAGTCCTTGTTCATCTCACAGGTGGTGCCAGATCCTCAGGCAAGTACCAAGTGCAAATGATGAGCAAAGACACAGAGCTCCTCTCTGTCTGTGCTGTAACATGCCAGTGACTGGCAGCAGAGAATGAAGGGAATTAACAAAAGCTGAATTCTTTTTCTCTAAAAAGGTCTAAAATGGCCCCACAAACCAAATTATAAAATAATTACGCTTTGCCTTGAGCTGAACACGAAAAGGTTATTCACTACAAAGCCCTAGCAACCATCTTAGCCTTAAATGAAAAGAAAGCAGGCTGCCAAAGCAGGAGTGAAATGACACACAACTGCTAATTCCATGTCTGTTTTTCAGAGGTTTGTAATAATAACCAGTAATTCCATACAAGGCATCCATTCTTGCTTCCTAAATCCCACCTAAGGATATTAAAAGGCTTACCCATTCCCTGGCTGTATCTTTTAGGAAGACAATGTCCACTTTATGCCTTAAGTATAGGTAGGATTATTTTTTAAGGGAAAAAAAAATCAAATTTTTAAGGCTCTCTAAAGTGGTCAGGTGAGTCCAAAGGGCTAAGCAGGACCAGCAATGACACCTGGACAGGCAGATTTATTTATTTATTCCCTCGCCCAGCATGTGGCAGTTTGGTAACCTCAGCACAGTGCTTCAGGGCAGAAGGTTGCTTGCAGAGCCTTGAAAGCTCAGGGCAGAAAAGAATGAGATCTGCAGCAGACAAAGCTACACAGGTTTATGTTGCAATTAGCTGAAAATATACGATTTCATAGTCACCATTTGCATGTCTTCCAAGAGGCCATGTATTTATTACCAAATAAACAGAGATCCGAAAATAATAGCAAAGGCAGGCAGGATTAGGAAGAACCCCTCTAATTGTGCCTCAACACAATGTTACTGCATAATCAAAAAGAATTCAGTTCCAGAAGCATAAATCTTTGTGCAGCTCCTGTGATCAGCCACTTGAGAGACAGAACTGCCTCGAAACATCGATCCTGCAGTCTGACTCAGGACTGACATTTACAGGTCTAGTGGTCTCACCCAGCTTCTCTGATGTACATAGGAATTAACCGGGCTACAAGGATATTTGTGGTGTCAGAAAAAGCACCAAACATATTCACATAAGGTCCCTACTCAACACAAACAGATGCAGTCACGCAAACCTTGTGAGATTAAACAGGAGGAATTTCAGTGATCAGCCACCAACAGATGGCTGCCACTCCTCGAGAGTTCATCCAACACTCATTCAACTCCTCAGCATCCAGTGCAGGGTCTGCTCTGGTTTGAGCTGGGGAAACCCCCAGGGTAGTTGGGTGTGCAGGCTCAGTCACTGTTTGAATTCCGGGGCCTCCAGGAATGAGCTCCTCTCACCAAAGGACAAGTTGTGTCCTTCATCAACGGGATGCAATGATCCAACCCTCTGCCTCAGCATTAGGTCAGACAGCATCATCAGTCCACCTCCATCATCTTTAAGGTGCTTTCAACACCAACGAGCCCATGAATGTATGGGTTTGGTCCCCAGGGCAAATTTCTGCCTGATGTTCCCCAGGAATTCCAAAAGGTAACCTATAGCACAGCACCCTCTATCACTCTATGCTGACTAAAAAGCAAGTCAATGAGCATTGTATTTTTATTTACATCTGAAAGAGCTGAAGTAAAATATTCTGTGCAGGCTATGCATAAATACATGAAATTTCTTCTTCTTCACTAATGAACTATTGTATTTAATAAAATTAATCTCATTTCACCCGTGATAGATCTGGTTTAATTTTTGAAGCAGGGAAATTTATACATGTAATTTGTAGAAGGGGGGAGCCAAAATTCAAGAGACTTTCTTTAAACCAATCAGGCAGTTGTTTTATTTATGTAGCACCCTTCAGAAGAATTATCTGAAGGCACTTGACAATGCAAAAATAACTCCACTTGGCAAACATCCAGGAGGGTGGTTGCTGCTGCTGCTGCTGCTGACCATAACTTCATACACTGCTTGTATGGCAAATAGATTCCTTAAAGCTGGCTTTTTCTACCCAAATTTGCTTTGTATCCTAAAGGTACAACTCCAGTCACTCCACAGAGGTATTTGTTGAGAGCTCAGGCACACAGCTTGTCTGTTGGCCAATCCCAGCTGGTCTGTGGGCTGACGACTCACCTTCCTTACCCATCTTTTGGGACAACAATATTCCCTCCTATGCTCCAGGCAGGGCTCTGATTTATTTCAGCATTTGAGAAGGAGATGGGAGGGGACAGGAAGCTGGCTGAATCCTTTTAGCATTCTGCATGCACTGGTGTAACACAGGGCTGTGTGTCCTGTAACAGAGGAGCTACAGAACAGAAGCTCTCGTGAAGCTTTATAGAAAATACTCACACAGCAGCCTCAAAAGCAAAGTCGAGCTCCCGGAAACACAGCAGAGCCTCAGGAAATGCTGCACTGACTTGTGCCAGCAAGCCCTGCATGTTTTCATTATTTATAGAGAGCTGGAGCTGAGCGCAGCAATGTGCACTAGGTACAGTGCACTGTACAAACAAGAGGCAGCTCCAAAAATGTACAGTCTGACAGCACCAAAGGAGCTCAAAAATCACCACAAAACACACAGGGATTCAGGGCAGTATTTTGAGTTGAAAAGTGCCTGGGAATAAGGTCAGTCTTAAGAATCATTTTTAGAAAAAATGGGTCTTTGTGGACTCTGGATTAGAACAAAGGGAAAAGCAGAAAGTCAGTAACAGTGAGAAAAGAGGGAGGGAGAGAAGGATCAGGAACTGTGTAGACTCAGGATGCCAAAGGCACTAAGGATATGCACCAGAAGAGAGCACTCAACAGCACCTTGATGAGCTGGATTGTGGAATGGAATGGAATGGATCAAGAGCCTGAACCTACTGAACAAAGCAGCACAAGATATTTTAAACAAGGGGAAATGAACCCTGGCACAGCTGGTAGGTGTTTCACTGTTAATATTAATTTAGAGAGACCCAACAGCGAATCTGGAATTGAAAGCTCTGCTATCAAATGGCATTTCAAAATAAAAACAGTACCACTGGCATTTAAATTTATGCATTGTCATACAAGATTAGTTTCAAATTTTTTTTGCTATGTGGCTTTGTCTCCTCTGCATAGCTTTCTGAAGGAACTGCTGGGAATAGGTTCAAGCTAAAATTCAGCCTCAGCTGTCATAATCTTCACTACAAGAACATCTACCAAGCATTACAATGAGACGGAGAGAAAGATCCTCAATGGGTACAATACAACAAGTACATTTATTCTGCAAAGATTGATGCTAAGAATTTTTTTCTAAGTATTTTACCACTTTCTGGATAAAAACTTGTGTGCACCTCAGACAGACTTGATTAACAAAGGCCTCCCATGCAAAACTGTTTAATTCAGTCCCTTCACTAACCTGGAGGTGCCTCTGAGTGAGTAACCTGATGTATCCCCAGAGTGGGATATACAACTGATGACTGGACCCAAATCCTCTCCATGGGGAATGATATCCATACAATTTTTAAGACCTTGACTACAGCATTGTCTTTGCTGCCTGAAGACATTAACTTTCTCTTATCTCCACTCTGCATAAAATCCTTTGTTATATGCTGATGTCCCAATGGTTTCTGTGCTGAGCCAACAGAGCTCCTGGCCCTGGCAAAGTAAAACACACTCAGTAAAATACAGCAATAACTGTGTTCAGAAGGTCAAAAGCACAAAATCAAGGCTTTGGTGTACATTGTGTGTACAGCACTTGTGTTTATACAATAAGGTGTGTATTTAAAGGGGAAATGTGGGATCTGTTGAGTAATTGGCTCTCCAGTTCCCCGCTGGTATCACTGGGTGTACAGATTATACTAAAGGCTCCTCATTTTCTACTGATCACACACTAAGAAAATATTTTCTTCAGTGGGGAAAAAAAATGGCACTTATTGGCATTGACCCAAAAGGCATTAAAGGACAAGTCCTGAATGGCAAACAGTAAAGTTAGTGCAGAATTAGGTCCTGCAGCATTCTAAGAGAAGCATTGGAACAGGTTTCCCAGAACAGCTGTGGGAACCCTGTCCCTGGCTGAGGACAGGCCAGGTTTGATGGGGCTTGGAGCAAACCGGGAAAGTGGAAGGTGTCCCTTCCACTAGTGGAAGGGGATCTGGGTATTCTCTAAGGTCCCTTCCAACCCAAACCTTTCTGTGATTATGATTGTGTGATCACTGGAGGGCAATAGTTCCTGTCTTATCATTGAACTCTAACAGCAACAGGGACACTCTGCTTTTCAAAAAAATTCAAACAGCACAAGTGAACTGAACAGTACACCAGTTTCCCTCTCTGAAAAATCCTGCCCCCCCACATTCCCAACATATATATATATATGTTCCCAACACATATAACACCTAATTTGGGACAAGAAAAAATGGTTAGAGCCCATTCTCTTCCCCAGGAAAGTCTGCCAGACCCTCCTTCCTTCTCTAGGAGGGTTTAGTCCCAATATTTTGAGGGAATGATGCTTAGCAAGTTGAACAGGAATGTACCACACCAAGGGGAGAACTTGGTCTGTGCTCTCACCTGAGTTGCCAGGTTGCCAACACATGCTACACTTCATCAGACAAACTTTAAAACTCATTCTAGCAATTCAGAATTCTCCTTTCTCTTCCCAAGTGAGGTGGCCAGAACAGGAGAGGTGATACAGCACAGAACAGTTTGCACAGAAAAACCTGTCCATGCTGAGGGCTCCTGTTTTTGATGGGACAGACTATGCCTAGTGTGAGCTGAGGGCTTTTCCTGCACTCTTCAGATTTCCCAGTGTGTTTTTCATTCTTGTTTTGTTGGTTTGGGGTTTTTTTAATTGGCTTAAGACATGTTGTTCAACAGAGCTTTTTCCATTCTTTTCTGGGAAGAGCACATTATTTCGGGGAATTTTCATCCAATGACCACTAAAAGAAAGGAAAGCACAGGAATGGAAATCATGAGGCTCAATTACCTCAGCAGCACTGGGGTTTTTTTAGGAATACTGGATAAAGAGACTCCTGTGGGGACATCCCCCTCCCAAAAGTGAACATTTTTCCGTATTTACACGTATGCACTATATATATATATAAGACTCAAGCCAGTAATAGACCCTCTGCTTGCAAAAACATTGCATGAAAGTGTTTAGTGGGCTTGAAAACATTCCAGGAATCACTTTCAGAGGCATGTAAGCATGACACAGAAAATAAACTCCTCAATATCCACAGGGGTTTGAACATTTGTTTGTCTCTTCTTATAACCTTTCTGAAAATACATGAGGTGTGTGTGGGGAAATACATTGCATTGGAGTCAGCAGTAACATATCCTCCTGCTCTTAATGAAGTTAATGCAGAGTTTATAATTGAGCAAAACTAGAACATGATTGATTCAACCCATGTCAGACAAAACCACAGAATATCCTGTTTATTGTTCTTAAAGTATACTTTCTCCACTCACTGACTGAAGCTCCATTAAAATTCTTGAGGCCATACCAAAAGGAAATTCTGCCAAAAGCTGCCCATTTACAAGCAATTAATATACAAGTTTTAAAGTACAAGGTTGCTCATCCCATCCCACAGAAAATATTCTTTGCCTGCTATTTCTCACTGGAGACATTTTCTGATAGAACTCTTCCAGGGATTTCAAAAAGTAGACTGTAATTCTCAAGAAGAATAGTCTATACTTGCTCACTCTCAAAATGCTTGATTAAAATTTAATCTTAAAGGCTGTTTTCTGGCCCACTTAACAACTGAAGTAGCAACAGAAATGACACCATTAGCTCAGCATCATCTGCCAGCTATCGGACCAGGGGAAAAAAGCCATTCAAATACACATCCTGAATATGTAATTTGTAATGTGAGGATCTGGGGGAAGAGCAAGAGGACTATCGCTTTGGGTTTGCACCATCAGCATTTATAATGTGGTCTCACTGTACCCTCCAAACATTAAAACCTTGACTAACATACCAGCATTTCTCTGGACTGATGATTCTCAATATGGGAAACTGCAGAGATGAAGCAGCAGTCCTTACAGAATTTCTGCTTCGCATCTGATGCCTACGAGGGCAAGGGAGGCTGTAAGAAACAGAAATGGTTTTGCATTTCAGTTCCTAGTCATAATAACTACTTTCAATGACCATAGCTATTTATTCTTCAGCCAGGATAGGCTGAAGGTCTGAAATGGAATCCTCATCTGCTTGGGGCTTACACCAACCAACATGGGGTCAGTGACCAAGCTCCTCCATCCTTACCCAGCAACGTGAACCTGCACAGTCAATCTGAGAACAAAGGCTGAAACAGAAAACCCCATTTAAGGGCCCAAATACAACCCCACATCCCTCAGAGGACAAAGGATTGTTGTTGTTTTCTAAGTAAAACACAGCTTATGACAAAAAACACCAAACTGCATGTTTTGCCTGGTAAGAAATAGGCTGAGGCCTGCAGCAATTACTGGCCCATATATTTGAGTCCAACACTGTTGGAGTTTCTCCAGCTGCATCATTCGGACATGCCAAGTGTCACTTATTGAAACTGAAGCATTTAAGTATTTTGGCTTCAATCAGCAAAACCCAAAAGGCCTCATTGCCTCAATTCTGCAATACCAGAGCTCTTATCAAGCTTAGCCCAATGACCTTTATCATCTTAAGGGACACAGAGCTGACAAATAAAGGCCTTTTTATAACAACTTGAGGTTTTGGGGTGAGCTGCTGCACACACGCCTTGTCCACTGCCCTGCTTACAGTGACAGACAACAGCTCCTACTGCACACGAAGGGATTTTCTCACTCTGCCATTCTTGCTCCTGACAACAACCAGTCACAGGTTTCCTGAGACACGTATTGCATTGAGACCGTTGCAATATTCAGCAGTAACTGGTGGATCCACCCTTTGTTCATGAGGAGAATCCCTACTCAATCTATTTATAGTTCTATCCTCTATGGTACCACTTTCATCTTTTAATTACACAGCATTTCATTAGTTCATTCATCAAAATCAACAAAAACCATTGGGATAAAATTCAGCGCATTGAACAGGGATTAATTTTAATTACCTTGAGACATGCATTAATTAAATATATTTATTCTCATTCTAACTGCTATGCCTTTTCTTATAATGAATTGTATTAAAAGCATCTTACTCTCATTCCTTCTTTTCTGAATTTTAAGTGTAGCATTATTAAAGTATCAAGATGGTTTCAGCCAACAAGATCGGATTTTAAAAACATCCCACAATGAAGTGTTACTACTCCTTTTTGTATTCATCTCCATCTTTTCTCAACTCATTTATGTTTGCATGCCAGTTTCATGCAAGAGAATACAGCTTTAGAACACAATAAACAAATTGTGATCCTCTAAGAATATAACAATTCCCAGATGGCAAAAAAAAACCCTAAACAAGATCTTCATGTTAAGGTTCAACTCTTCAAAGTTTCCCCCTAGATGGTGGGGAGGCCTGCAGAAAGCATGAACACAATTATTGTTATTATGGTTTTCCCACATACTACTGGTTTCAGCTTCATTCAAGTTCCTGCTGTGGCCACACAGTAAATTTGTACAAAATTACGGACTATTCTATTTCAGAAACAAACTGAATTCAAATGTGACTCTTCTGTGAATCAGGTGACATTTGTTGCTGTTAAGGAAGATTTTATATCCCTGTGATAACACTTCACAATCAAAATTTGAACCTCTGTGTGCATAAGCACATGGTTCTTGATTTAGGCCACCCGTGCAAAAGAGGTCACGAATCTCATATGTATTAGCCTGATGTGACATTTTAAATAAATGTCCATTCTAATGGGCCTGACAAGGCTAAGACCTTCCCTTTTTTGGAAGCTCTTAGTTAAATTTTGCGGTGTTTATTCCACAGGGCCCTGGACACAAATGGGGGCCATTTACTCTGTTAAACAAAGCTCATCCCTCAGGTTCCTGATGTCAATTCCAAAGTGATGTGTGGCACTCCATGGGCAGTCAGGGTTCTGTTCTTGGAGAAATCTTGCTCTATTCACAAATTTAGGAGCTGAAACTTTGCTGCAAGCCACATGGGATTCAAAATACCAGATCCCCTGTTTACAAAATTATTAAAAACTTATCTCTCATGCTGCAGAACATTGAAAAAACAGCATATAAAAATACAAAAAACCCTCAGCTTACATAAAGTTAGGCACGAAAACAGTAGAGTAACGTGGTTTTAAAATAATCCAAAACCAGATTTCAGTGTACCATAAACCAAGCTTCAAAGACTCTCTTTTAAAGTACCAGAACAAAATATTTAGAAATACTCAGGAATCCTGTGTCTTACTTTGGAAAGATAGGGATGTCCCAGGAAAAAAAACAAAGGGGCCTGCCGTGGACTGGTGAATGCAAAACCTCCTCGCTATGAATTGTAGTAATCTAAAATGATAACACAAAAATTAAAGGTGCAATCAGGAAAACATGTGAGGGTAGGAATAACAGATCATTACTACACTGTCAAACCACATAAACAAAAGAACCATAAATATAGCATTCAAAGCAAGTAGAACTACAGAAAGAGACAAGGTATTCTCTGCAGTCAGAAGCATTCCCGTTAGACACTGTTACAGTCAGAAGCGGCCGAAACAAAAACGAGCCCGGGGGAAAACGTATGTAGAACTACTGAAAATGGCAAGGAGAAGCAACGGAAAAGGGAAACAAATGAGGGACAGGTGGAATATGAAGAAAGGTTAATGTACATACAAGCCAGCTATCAGTTTCCAGGTGGGGCGACTACCACTCCAAATGCAGCCTGCT
>JAGMWU010000027.1:8997681-9015908 GCA_018697195.1 Certhia americana | reverse complement strand
TGGTTTAAAAGCGGCTCGGGGATTGTGGTTCGTGAATCCTGGGTCACAAGCGGTCCCAGACCGGGTCGCAGGAAACAGTGATTGGGGTCCTGCACATCGGCTGCAATCGTATGTTCAAGCAGTGAAATTATTAGTGTGCCGTATGTGTTGTGGTCTATGTGGATTTGCATTGTAGGCGCCTTGATTTGTGTGCTTTTGGAGCGTGTCTTTACTGTGTGGCAAGTGTTTTTGAGTTTGTGCCTGTTTAAAGCTGTGAAAGAATTTTAAACCCCCCGCCTGATCAGCGGAGGGATATCTGTGTGTTTGGCCAATTGGGAGTGCTTGCACCGTGTTTTGCAGTGTGTGCTGTGTGTGGGTTTTGTTCGTATGGCTTGCAGCGGAATTCTAACCATTGTATTGTTGAAGTAAAAGCAGCTGTGGATGAATAAACTGTTTATTTTGTGTGTAAAAGGACGAGTGGCATAAAAGGTTTGAAATTACGCCCGGTATCGCCTTGGTAACCGGCGGAAGGATTCAGGTTTTGTAGTCCCAGACTGTGGAGTTTTGTTTTTTCCATCCCCTCTCCGACCCTCCCAGAAAAAGTTTTGATTGTGGAGGGGGGGGGTGGGGGTGGGGGGGCTTGTCTCGACCGTAAAGGAACACATTTTATTGTTTGGGAGGTCTTGAGATTGCCGGTGTGTGGAGTGGTATTTTAATTAAGAGCTGGTGATCCCTGCTCGCAAGGAGAGTGCGGGACAGGGTGGGGACGGGGTGGCCCCGCTTCCCTCTTGCAGAGGGATCTGTGCTGTATCCCCATTTGAGTCCTTTGACGTACAGCAACATTTTATTAAAACCTTTAGTTGAGTGTGTTTAGGGTTGTTAATATCTGGCCGAGACCCGGTTGGCATTTTGCAAAGTCCCCACCTGTAGACAGGAATTGCGTTGGGTTTTAACTGTATGCTTGATGCAGTTTCTGAGCACATTTTAGCTGCAACAACCAGTACAGGGTATAACAGGGGGCTTTTGTTTGATAACGATTTGTAATCAGCAATTTAAACAGTGAAGAGGGGACAAGTGTGTGTTGTCAGTTTATTTGACTGTGTTATTAAAAAAGGTTTTCCCCTCCAGTGGTGTGTGTAAACCCTGGGTTGTTTTCATAAAAAGTATATGCACAGGAGAAGAAGGCATAGGGAAGCCAGTGGAAATCTTTAGGGTAGAACAAGAGTACCCAATATATTGTTGTACCAGAGAAATATTAAGGATGGGAGCAAGTGAAAGTCAAGAGATTCCTAAAAGCAGTCCTCTGGGATGTATTTTAACACACTGGAAAGAATTGGTGGGCTATGGTGGTACAGAAACCAAGAGGGAGCTGGTTAAGTTTTGTACACAGTGGTGGCCTTTATATAAGCTTGATGAGGGTGTAAGGTGGCCAGTAAGTGGCACACTGGACTATCAGACATTATTACAGCTAATGCTCTTCCTACGCCGTGAACAGAAGTGGCAGGAAGTAGCTTATGCTGATATGTTCTTTACTCTTAGGGATCACCCTGAGTGGCAAAGGGATTGTGGAATGAGGCCACCATCTGATCCTTTAGTATTGGCCCTTGAAAAGGACAATAAAGTCACTAAAGGAAAGCCCAAACAGTGTTGTAGCACCTGCTCAATAAATCAGAGGTGCTCACATCCCAATAAGGTGTACCAAGCAGAGGCTCTGGAACAAGAGACACAAGACATACTTAAACCACCCCCTAAAAGGCAGGAAAGAAGGAGGGTAGTGGGGGATGCAGATTCAGAATCACCATTATCTCCAACCTCCCCCACATATCCACCACTGCCTAGCAGTGACAGTGAGTGGGATGAACCTGAACCTCCCCCACCAGTTCCCAAACTTCCCCCAAAAGGACCTATAGCATCAAGGACCCGAAAACAAATCAAAGAAGTCATTCAAGCACCTCTAAGACAAGCAATAACTTCTAATGGAGAAACAAAACTGATAAAGGTTCCCTTCTCCTCAATTGATTTTGAAATTTGGGAAAGGAGTGCTAAAGGTTATCAAAGTGACCCAATAGGAGTGGCTAAGAAGATGAAGTTTATGATTAGGCAACATTACCTGATTGTCAGACGTCCAACTATTGCTTGATGCTTTAACAGAAACTGAGAAGCAATTGGTTTTAAAAGTAGCTAAGGATCTGGCTGAGGATGATTGTAGAACAACACAGGAAAATGTTAAGTTTCCCCTTCAAGACCCAGGTTGGGATCCTAATTATGATGAAGGGTTGGGACGGTTAAAGAGATACCAGGAATTGATAGTAAAAGGGCTAGAAAGAGCAGTCCCCAAAACCATAAACTGGTCAGCCCTATATGCTATCAAAAAGGGCCCCTCTCAAACACCTTCTGAATTTCTAGATTTCCTGCGAGACGCAATGCGCCGACACAACCCCCTGGATCCTGGACCTGATAAAGAGATGCAGAAATTAATAAATTTACTTTTAGGACATTCTACAGGAGACATCAGGCGGAAACTCCAGAAGATCCAGGGTCCAAACAGCCGGAATTTAGAAGCTTTACTGGATGAGGCCTGGAGAGTTTTTAGTAACCGGAACACCCGGGCAACATTTTCAGTTCTGAATAAGGCCCTAATACCGGTAACCAATGATTATGTTATGGTAAAGGGGGAAACTGGCCAGCCTGAAAGAGCTTATTTTTGCAAACCATTGAAGTATAAATTGGGAAAACAGTGGGGAATCCACCAACTTTTATACATGCCTAATGCTCCATCTGCATTTTGGGCAGAGATCTGCTAGAGCAGCGGGAGACAAAAATAACATTTAAGACTGGGGAAATTATTTTGGAGGTAAAAGACCAGCAATACGTAGAACTGTTAAGTTTAATGATGATAACTAAAGAAATTGAAGTTGAAAATGAAAAGGGAAATTTCAGGAAAATAATGGATCAAGTATTTCCTGGGGTGTGGGCTTCTGATATATCAGGAAGGGCAAAGAATGCACTACCAGTACAGATTAAACTCAAAGAAGGAGGACAGCCAGTCAGGGTTAAACAATACCCCCTAAAGAAAGAAGATAGAGAAGGGATTAGTCCCATTATTGAAAACTTTCTGAAAATAGGACTACTGAAGGAGTGTCAGTCTGATTTCAATACTCCTATTTTGCCAGTGAAAAAGCCTGACGGGTCATACAGGTTGGTACAAGATTTAAGGGGTGTTAACAAGAGAACTGAGGACTTGTATCCAGTAGTTGCCAATCCTTACACCCTGTTAACCCGTTTAACACCTGAATTAAACTGGTTCACTGTTTTAGATCTAAAGGATGCATTCTTTTGCCTACCTATCCATGAAGCCAGCCAAAAAAATTTTTGCATTCGAGTGAGAAAGCCCTAAATCTGGACACAAAACACAGCTCACATGGTGCGTATTGCCACAGGGGTACAAGAACTCTCCCACTATCTTTGGGGAACAGCTTGCAAAAGATTTGGAGTCCTGGGAACCTCCTCCAGGAGAAGGACAGCTCCTCCATTATGTGGATGACCTCTTAATAGCCACCCAGACCCAAGAAACATGCTTGGATTGGACGGTA
Organism: Certhia americana; assembly: GCA_018697195.1. Lineage (NCBI taxonomy): Eukaryota > Metazoa > Chordata > Aves > Passeriformes > Certhiidae > Certhia > Certhia americana. The sequence goes on along the minus strand of JAGMWU010000027.1, from coordinate 9,012,336 downwards.
AGCCTCCTAAACTTTCTGGGCCTGCAAGGGTATTGAGTATCCCAAAAGAAGGCTCAGATGGTAAAGCAGACAGTCATTTACCTAGGCTATGAAGTGACTGCTGGACAAAGAACCTTAGGGCAAGATCGCAAGGAGGCAATCTGCCAGACCCCAAAGCCTAAGACAGTGAAGGAACTGAGAACCTTTCTAGGCATGACAGAATGGTGCAGACTGTGGATTTATAATTATGGATTGCTTGTTAAACCTCTGTATGCCTTGATCACAGAAGGGAGCAGAGATCTTCAATGGACAAAAGAAGCAAGCCGAGCCTTTGACCAGCTGAAGAAGGCTCTAATGTCAGCACCAGCCCTGGGACTTCCAGATGTGAGTAAGCCGTTCTTTTTGTTTTCTCACGAGAAGCAAGAAATTGCTTTAGGAATAATAGCACAAAATCTTGGCCCGTACCGAAGGGCAGTGGCCTACCTCTCCAAACAGCTGGATACAGCAGCTAAAGCGTGGCCAGGGTGTCTCAGAGCTGTTGCAGCAGTGGCAGTGAACATCCAAGAGGCACGCAAGTTCACCCTGGGCCAGAAGATGACTGTGCTAGTGTCCCACACAGTGTCTACAGTCCTGGAAGCGAAAGGGGGGCATTGGCTCTCCCCACAGAGATTCCTGAAGTACCAGGCTATACTGGTAGAACAAGATGATGTTGAGATTGTGGTAACTAACATTGTGAACCCAGCTTCCATCCTCAGCAGAAGTATGGGAGAACCTGTGATCCATGATTGCCTGGAGACCATTGAAGCCACCTACTCCAGCCGCCCGGATCTGAAGGATACCCCGCTTGAGGATGCTGAGACCTGGTTCACTGACGGGAGCAGCTATGTCATCAGTGGAAAGAGGCATGCTGGGTATGCCATTACCACAAGCAGAGAGGTAATAGAGTCTGGACCATTACCAACAAATACCTCTGCACAGAAGGCTGAAATAATTGCCTTAATTCGAGCCCTAGAGCTAAGAGAAGGAAAGAAAATTAACATCTACACAGACTCAAGGTATGCATTTGGTGTAGTTCATGCACACGGAGCCATTTGGCAGGAGAGAGGACTGTTGAACTCACAAGGGAAGAATATTAAGCACGCCCAAGAAATACTGACACTATCAGATGCAGTACAATTACCTGAAGAGGTAGCCATCATGCACATCAAAGCACACCAAAAAGTGAGCTCTGAATTGGAGGAAGGGAATATGCTGGTGGATAGGGAGGCAAAAGAAAGAGCAAAAGGTGAGATACCTGATGAGACAATTGAGGCAGCATTGATTCCAGATGGAAAAATTTCTATTGAAGGTAAGCCATTATACAATAAAAAGGATAAGAAACTTATCAAGGTAGAGAAGGCAAGTTATAACCAGGAGGGATGTGCGGTAACAGAAGAAAAGGGAAACTTGTAGTGCCCTCCTATTTTTTATGGTCATTAATACAGAGGGAACATGTCAAAACACACTGGGGAATAGATGCCCTGTATAATCATTTGAAAGAAAGAATCATGGCCAGGAAATTGCAGGGCACAGTGATACAAGTAACTCGTCAGTGTAGCCTTTGCCTCTGAACCAATCCTAAAAATACCCCAAAGACTAAAGTGGGACAAATTGGGAAAGGCTGTGGACCTGGGCAACAATGGCAAATTGACTTTACAGAACTGCCCAGGAAGGGAGGGTATCGTTACCTGTTGGTGTTAACTGATACCTTTTCAGGATGGCCAGAAGCCTTTCCTGCTAGGACAGCTAAGGCTCGAGAGGTGACCAAAGCACTGTTGCAAGAAATTTGAAACTCCACGATTTGGAGTTCCAGCCACCATATCCTCAGATAGGGGGCACACTTTATTTCAAAAATTGTACAGCAAATGAGTCACCACCTGGGGATAGACTGGGAATTGCATACCCCATACCATCCTCAATCTAGAGGCCAAGTAGAAAAAATGAACCATTTGATTAAACAACAAATTGTGAGACTGGGGCAAGAAGCAAATTTGCCCTGGCCCCAGGCTCTTCCATTGGCATTATTGCGAATTGGGACAAAACCAAGGGCAAAAGAGAAGCTAAGCCCTTTTGAATTATTGTATGGAAGGCTGTATGCAGTTGGAGAGGGAACAACACCCATTCAAGTAGGGGAAGAAACCCTACATAGATATATGGTGGCCCTAAATAAACAACTTAGAGAAATTGAGAAATATTTGGCTGGAGCTTGAAATAGAGAACTAGATGGGCCAGTACATGATGTACAACCTGGGGATTATGTGTACATTAAGTCTTTTGCAGAAAAGACCTTGGAACCGCAGTGGGAAGGACCATTCCAGGTGCTCCTCACTACCTTTACTGCAATCAAGATCAAAGAACAGAAGGCCTGGATCCATCACTCCCGAGTGAAGAAAGCCACAGAGGGAACTTGGAAGGTCACACCAGGCGATAGCGAACTGAAGCTGAAGCTCACTCGGAACAACGAATAAATGGACTAATAGTTATTATGGACATTATGTGGAAGGTTGTAACTATTGTAGTAATTACCTTAACTGTAACAAGAGTGAATGCAATACCACGCAGGTATAATGTGACTGGGATATACCGGTGCTAAGGAAGAGCTTATGACCCTTACTCTCGTAAGGTTTTAAACATGATGCTAAGAGTCACAAATGCAAGCTTGTGGGAAGGAAGAAATGTTTGGGGATGTAAGTATGCATTCGTGCAGGATGGGTTCCACGAGGCTTACCACCCGCCCATGAAACCCATCCGTATCAGTCCTGAATGCTGTGACAAATGCTTGAGTAAATGTCCTCAGTTTAGACTGAAAATAGAGGGGTGTGCAACACAGAGGAGCGAGATCATGAGGTAATAATTAATGTGCTAGGCACAGCTAGTGAAAACACCTCACTGGCCCTAGGATGTACTCAAGCACATCTGTGGATGCAGTCAGTGGCTGCTGCATTTATCAGGGAAGGTGCAGAGGGAACATTCTCTGCTGAAATTCGCAAAATCGTTTGGGACAATGCCTCTGATATGGAGAGGGAACTTTCAGTCGGGTGGGTATAGTCACCTAACGATAAACCTGTGACTAGTTTAGTGACAGGCCTTTGTTTTAAATTACACAATGCCTCAGTGGACCTATACACCAATAGTCCCGTAGGATTAAATCATGAGGAAACTGTATTGTACCCATTCTGAACACAGGATGGGCATGGAAATTGAAGGAAAAATGGCAAACCATAATCTGAGAGTCCGTACTGGAAGGGACAACTAGGATAATATGTGAAGGGACATTAGAAGGTGACAAGTAACTTGTAGATTACAGATGAAAGTATTGCACTTTGAAAACCAATCCAGGCAAACAGAAGATTCATTGTTACACAGGACAAGGTTGTGTTGTCCGAAACAGCGGGGTTGTCCCATTTGTAAGGAGAGAGTATAGTAGATAGTACAAATTATAGATGAGACTCATTCAATTTGTGCATATTTGCATTTTGTAGAATCAAGGGAGTGATTTTTCCTATCGGCAACCGTAATATCCATCAATATATAAGGGCTTAACCTAACCACTGTGTCAGAAAATACTGCCTGTGCCCATAGGAATGAATTTGACTTTAGTTGCTCAGTTGATAAACATCACGAATGAGGAGAATCTTAAAAGAAATATAGAGAGGGAAGGGAAAAGACGTTAATTACAAGTACACAATGATCACAGAGACCATCAAAGGGGGTCTTAAAAGGCTGAGGTACATTGTCTCATCATTGGTGGGTGTGCTTTTGGGTGGTCTCCGGCGCCAACTGGTATATGAACACCTTTTAAATCCTATAGTTGTTTGCTTTTTTTGGGTAGCATAAGTTTGGTGGCTATCTTGTTGTAATACTTATTGGACTTGGGAGGATGATACGAGGGTAGCAGCTTTACATCACTATCAAAGGGTAGGGCTTAATCTTGAGAGACACTAGCTGTACAAACTGATAGATTGAAGGAAAGACTCTGTAATACTGAGTAAAAAGGATTTACTCATTTAAAGGAAGAAGTGGGAAAAAGAGACACTAACTTTGAAGATATTGCTGACTTAGCTGGGAAAAAAGCTTTTGCTGAAATCAGTTAAATTTCAGAGGCATGGTTAAGAGAGAGACCGTGTTGATATCCCTTTCCATTTCATTGTCCTAGAAAACTGCCACAACTGCATGATCTGATTTACCAGTGGATCGAGGGGCAGAGAAAGCTTCACTCTTATCATAGATAAGAGTGGGGCTTCATTTCTCACCAAAGTATCCCAAGACACAATGAGCACACAAGAGTTAATAGATCAATTGAGTCAGAACCAGCGCCAGGCTGAGGCTAGTGAAACCGGACGGTGTGGTTTTCATGCATCACCTCCCGGCACGCTCTCAGCGGAGGGGAAAGAAACTATCCAAAGAGACTGACAAAGAGATGTTTGAGCATTTGCTCGGGGGTAATGCCAATCTCAAACTATGCTTGGACAGCTAAGGGGGACCAATATCGGTCCATTTGCCATCACAAGCTGTTTAATGAGGAATTACACCTCATTCCTTGTGAGAAAAGGAGTCAGAGACCACTCAAGCTCTCACAGTGTTCACGGACGCATCTGGCGCTTCCCACACAGTCGGTGATGAATGGATGATCTCAATCAGCATTGGGAAGCGGATGTGGCAGTTGTAGACGGGTCCCCCCAGTAGCTGAACTAGGCAGCTGTGGTAAGAGCCTTGAGAAGTTCTCAGAACCATTAATTTGGGTGACTGACTCTGCATATGTAGTGGAAATGTCAGAGCAGAGCAGGCTGTGCTCAGGAAACTGAGAAGGAGGCATCTCTTCAGATTGGCTCTCAAAGCTGATTTATTGGGTTTCTCATCGGAGAACATCCATCTTTGTGATGCATGTACGATCGCGCATGGACCTTCGTGTGAGATTGCAGAGGGGGGGGGAATCGTCAAGCAGACTCCTTGCTGACACAAGTTGAGAAGCACGCCTCCCTGACCATTCTTTCCAACAGGCCAAAAGAACTGAGTCACCAACAATATCATCAAAATGTGCCAGGTCTGATCCGTCAGTTCCAGCTAACACGGAGTCAGGCTCGAGCTATTGTGGCCACCTGTCCCAATTGCCAGTTCCAGGCTATGCCATCAATGGGTATGGGAGGTAATCCCCGAGGCCTTGGCAGTTGTGAAGTGTGGCAGGCCGATATCACACACATTCCTAGTTTTGGTCGCCTCAAATATGTTCATGTGAGTATTGACACACATTCAGGTGCAGTATATGCCTCTGCCCATGCAGGAGAGAAAGCTGTGCATGCTAAAAAACACCTAGTGCAAGCTTTCTCAGTGCTAGGGATCCCAAAAGAAATCAAAACTGATAATGGCCCAGCATACACATCCAAGGAGTTCCTGGAATTTGTCCAGCAGTGGGGAGTGGAGCATAAAACTGGCATCCCCCACTCCCCCACAGGCCAAGCTGTGGTTGAGCGTGCACATCAGACACTCAAACAGGTTTTGGCTAAACAGAGCAACACAACTGTGTGGATGCCTCCACAACAGAAGCTCTGCAAAGCCATGTTTACCATCAATTTCCTAAACTGCTCTTTTGAAAACATGAATCCACCTGTAACTTGTCATTTTAACAGTGGTAATTAGTTCAAACCTTCTCAGCGTCCACCAGTCCTGATTAGAGACCCAGAAACTTGGGAAACCAAGGGTCCCTATGAGCTCGTGACCTGGGGTCGTGGTTATGCGTGTGTAGCTACTCCCTCAGGCCCTTGATGGATACCTCAGAAGTGGGTCAAACCTTTCGTCTCAAAAAAACCATCTCCTGCAGAAGGAGATGAAAGGCAGGTAGCCACTGCCTCCAAGAGAAGACGCCGCCGGATAGAAGAAGAAGAACCTTCCTAAGTGAGGACTCCAGCCGACAGAAACAGAGACTTTTAACATGTTTTAAAAATGTTTGTTTTCCCTGTTTCTTGTTATCCTCATTCCATGTAACCCAATGTTTTCCCTTTAACTTTCTTAAACAAAAAAGGGTGAGATGTTGTATCCCTCTTAGGAATGTTCCCCCCCCAAAGCCCCTTCCCCCGAAACTGTAACCTGGCCTGGGTTACCTGCCCCCTTGCCTCCTGACCTATGGCCGTCAGCCAGGTAACATGACCCAACCCCAAAGATGATAAAATCCCCTCTCCCCCCATGTGACCTCTCTCTCGCCTCTGGAACCCCTTCAAGGAATAAAGGCCTTGGAATACATCCTGGGGTAAGGGGGCCTCTTTTGTAACTCTCTCTACCCTATTTGTAGTTCCCCTCTTCCAATATTCCCCCTAAATCTGAGCTGGCAGCTTGTGGGGGGGTGGAGGAACTGGGGAATTTACAAGACCGGATTTTAGATAAGCTATCCCGGATCTAATAACTCATTGCCTGTCAAGTTTATGTTTGTGTAAGCTGGGCTTTTAACGAAAAACAAGGGAATTGATCAATAGACCCCAGAACACAAGATGATTGCAGACCCTCTATCTCTAGAAACAGTCTTGGGAACAGGAAACTCCAAGGAGTCATTTATCACATATCCATCAAAAGTTGAAAGTTTAGAACGAGGAAGACTAGTTTTACTTCCTCCTTTTGGTGACCACTCCCTACATAAGACCCCAGACTCATTTCAGAGAACAAAACTACGCATGCTTAATAGCCTTTTTGTCAATTAGCATATAAAGCGGAGAAGAGGAAGTGACAGGAGTACGAATATGCATTTGTATTTTGTGTATTCAACATTCTTGTGGATAAAAGGCTTTGTAATTACCTGTGATCTTTGCAGTGCATATTGGAGAGCTATCCCACGCAGCTGCCCAGCCATCAATAAACATACACTTTCTAACTTAACTGTTAGAGAGTCTTTTGTCCGTCACAGTTGGGTATCGATATTAGATCGATATTCATATTTTAATAAATCAAAGGCACTTGGTGGGGGGACTTTCAAAAACTGAGAGATTAATCTAGCAAAGGCTACATGGTTAGTGAACACCCGAGGTTCCACTAACCGAGCAGGCCCTGCCCAGTCTGAAGCCTTGGGAACAATAGATGGAGATAAGGTTCCAGTGGTACACATGAGAGGTATGCTAGGAAAAACGGTTTGGGTTAATTCTGCTTCCAGAAAAGACAAGCCCATCCGTGGAGTTGTCTTTGCTCAGGGGCCAGGCTGCACCTGGTGGGTCATGCAAAGAAATGGAGAGACTCAATGCATACCCCAAGGAGATTTTGTTTTAGGGTAAGCTACTCATGACACTGTGCCTGTATCTGTAGCTGCATGTATATATGTATATAATTAAAGTATTGCATGTATGTACATAATTTAAAAGTTTAAATTTAATGTAGCATATTGGGGTGGGAAAAAATTCAGGGTGGATAATGTTGGGGGGTTGGGTTAATTTCTTATAGAATTTTTTCCCAGAAGTTGCTAGGAAGCTAATGGCTGGGTGCTTCTCAGTATTTATGGGTGCTTGGGACCAAACAAAAGAAGCAGCAAGGGCAGAGACAGGGAGGCACCATCTTCACTTCGCCCTGGGCAGTTTTCTGCTCTCGGGAAAGCGGGAAAGCTGCCAGGGGTCTGCTCATCTCGGCGCGGCAGAGAGCTCTCACCATTCCTTCACCTGGAACTCGGTTGGACCACCGTCTCTTCATGTGTCCACCGGGATTTTGGGAACCCGTTTCCTCCCTGCCCTGCACCCACGGTTTCTTCAGTTTTGCTCGAAGTCTCCCCACGCTGTGTTTCTGCAGCCCCTGCCAGCCGGGACACTTTTCCAACAGCTCCAGCCACTGTAAACCCTTGGAATCATCTCACCCTCCCAGGGCTGCTGCTAGCTCTATTAGCTTGTGACGGTACTGAGGGGGGTGAGGGGTTACCAGAGGAAAAACTGTAACTGGGTTGTTGTTTTTCCCTTTTTCTTCTCTAGTTCTGTTTGTTGTCAATATTGTAGTTATTATTGTTAATTTACCTTGTTAGACTAACTAGTAAAGAACTGTTATTCCTACCCTCATTATCGTTGCCTGAGACCTCCCCTTCAATTTTAGAATTATAACAAACCCCAAGGGAAGTTTCCATTTTTTTTTTGGTTCCTAGCAGACACCCCTGTCTTTCCAAACCAAGACACCTCTCGCAGAAGAATGCTGTGACTGGTTTGCATTTGAGTGGGAAGATCATGAAACAAAAAGAAAACAGCAGTTAAGGTGGACCCATTTACCCCAAGGGTTCACGGAGTCCCCAAACCTTTTTGGGCAAGCCCTAGAGAGATTACTAGAACAATTTACCCCCGAAAAGGACGTACAAATTTTACAGTATGTTGATGATTTGTTAATATCTGGAGAAAGACAGGGAGAAGTTAAGGCGACCAGCATCCATCTTTTGAACTTTTTGGGGGAGAAAGGCCTAAAGGTGTCCCAGGCCAAATTACAATTTGTGGAATCTGAAGTAATATATCTTGGCCACATAATTGGAAAGGGGTATAAAAAATTAAGCCCTGAGAGAATCTTGGGCATTCTATCCATCTCTGCTCCTAAAACGAAAAGAGACATAAGAAAGCTCTTAGGCTTATTTGGGTACTGCAAGCTGTGGTTAGACCAATATACTCAAAGTGTCACTTTTCTCTACAACAAATTAGTGAAACCTGACCCAGTAAAATGGACAGCAGAGGATGAGGAACGATTACAAGATCTAAAAGATAAATTATCCTCAGCACCCGTCCTAAGCCTACCCGACCTCAAAAAGACCTTTGATCTATTTGTAAACACTGAGAAAGGAATAGCATATGGGGTACTAACCCAGGAGTGGGGAGGAAGCAAGAAGCCCGTTGCCTATCTGTCAAAACTATTAGACCCAGTGGCTAGGGGGTGGCCAACTTGCTTGCAAGCAATCGCTGCTACTGCTGTCCTACTAGTAGAAGCTCAAAAATTAACTTTGCAAGGAAAAATCAGAATATATACACCACATGATCTGAAAGGAGTCCTAAGTCACAGAGCTCAACACTGGCTGACCAATTCCAGGGTATTGAAATATGAAATTATCTTGATGAGCACTGATAACTTAGAACTGAGCACATCCAAAAGTCTAAATCCAGCACAGTTTCTGTCAGGGGAACCCCTAGATGATATAGAACATCATTGCATTGAACTATAATAGACCTACAGACCAAGGTGAGAGAGGACCTGGAGGATATCCCCTTACCTTACGGGAAAATTCTTTTTATTGATGGGTCTTCAAGAGTAATAGAGGGAAAAAGAGTATCAGGGTATGCCATCATAGAAGGAACTCACATGACAGTTGCAGATAAAGGGAAGTTACCATCAAACTGGTCAGCTCAGTGCTGTGAGATCTATGCACTAAAGAGAGGGTTAGACTTGCTAGAAAGAGATAAAGGAACTATTTACACAGATTCACAGTATGCATTTGGAATAGTCCATACCTTTGGTAAGATCTGGGAGGAACGAGGATACATAAATTCAAAGGGGAAAAACCTGGTACATAAGGAGTTAATAAAATTAGTATTAGAATCACTGCACAAGCCCACAGAAATAGCAGTTGTACACATCAAGGGACATGAGAAAGGAGACTTAATTGAAGTAAAAGGAAATCAGCTGGCAGACCGAATAACTAAAGAAGCTGCTTTAGACTCAGGGGAACCAATAAAAATCTTTAGACTGGAAGAATCATCACATAAAGAGGAAGAGGGGGAGAAGCAGACATTCAGTGAAAAGGAGTTAAGGAAAATAAAAGAATTAGGATTACACCAAGGAGAACAAGGGGAATGGCTGACATCTGATGGGCATATGTTCCTAAATAAAGCCCTAGCCCGAAGAATATTAGCAGAGATACATGAGTTAACTCATTGGGGAATCCAAGGGTTATGTGACCACTTTCTAAGGGAAAATATATGTATTGGAGTATATGAATTGGCAAAAGCTGTCACAAAAGGATGTGTCACCTGCCAAAAAGTAGACAAAAAAGTAATGAGGAAAACAACACCTGGGGGGAGGGAGTTAACTTTAAGCCCATTTCAAAATATGCAAATAGATTTTACTGAAATGCCTTCTGTACAAGGATATAAACAGCTGTTGTAATGGTAGACCATCTTACCCATTGGGTAGAAGCCTTCCCCACTAAAAAAGAAACTGCAGAAGTGGTTATAAAAATAATCTTGGAGGAAATCATTCCTCGATACGGCCTGGTAAATAATATTGATTCAGACCGAGGTCCACACTTTATCGCTCAAACCATACACGGCGTGATTAAAGCTTCAGGGATGAAATGGAGGTTGCACACTCCATGGCACCCTCAGAGTTCAGGGAGGGTTGAGAGAATGAACAAGACCCTCAAAAATGTATTAACAAAACTAATTTCTGAAACCCAGATTATTGGGAAGGAAGAAACAGGCAAGTCCTATATATCTGACTACTTATCCAAAGATGCTAGGAATGCAGGAACTAGAAGAGGCATTGAAATGAAAGCAGTGTTTGTTTGAATGTTTATAGAACAGCTTTGGCTGACCAAAGGTCTTTCTGTCTTTGTTAAGAATGTGATTTACCAACAGACATACCAAACCAGAACAGACCCTTCTTCCCTGGCCTGCCAGGAAGGGACCCCGATAAGATTTAGAGATTAGAAAGTAGTAAAACATGGTAATGTAGCGATTCCTATAGGATGAATGTAAATGTAGAAAATTTGTATTCAATACTAGATTGGTTGATGAGAAAGTAGAATATTCAACATAGAAAAAGATATAAGTCATTGTAAAAGGAGAGCTCGCTCTCTTTTTGCCTCTTCTCTCTCTTTACTCTTTACTCTTTTTGCCTCTTCTCTTTTTGTCTCTTCTGTCTTTTCGCTCTTAGCTCTCTTTGCTCTTTGCCCTCTTCTCTTACTCTTACCCTCTTACTCTCCTGCTCTTACTCTCTCTTGCTCTTATCCTCCTGTGCTCTCTTGCCTTGTGCTCTCTCCTGCTCCTGTGTCCTCTAGCCTGGTCTGAGCTAACCCTGAGCTGGGCTCTTTTCACCCACACCCTATGTAATAAACTTCAAAACTTAACCATAGAGATCTCGGCTGAGTACTGTCCCAGACCGTTCAGGCATGTAACAGTTTCTTACACCAGATGAATTGGCTTAAATGTCTAACACTCGCCCTTTTGCGAATTAGAACAAGACCTCAGTCTGACATAGGAGTCTCTCCGTATGAAATGATGTTTGGACTCCCTTTACTTATTACCCCTTTCAGCACAAGGAATTATTTGGAAGGAGAAATAGCCACTCAAAGGTATTTAGAGACAACTGGGAAGACACTAAGGGATCTTAGGAAGAAAGGATACCTCCATCAAACCTCTCCCCTTGATGTGGACATGCACCAAATTTGTCCCGGGGATTGGGTACTGATAAAATCATGGAACAACATCCCACTAACGCCTAAGTTTGAAGGCCCATTCCAAGTACTACTTACTACACACACTGCTGTTAAGACTCAAGAATGGGGCTGGACACATATTTCCCGAGTGAAAGGACCAGTACCACCTCCTAGCAGCGAACGTGATCCTGTGACACCATCAGTAGATGCTCCTGAGTGGACCACTATCCCACACCCTGAGAACCTTAAAATAACTTTTAAAAGAAAAGCCAAGCAAGACGACTAAGATAAAGTCCATACGAAGAATTGAGTAGTATTCTGGACAAGCCTAATAGACTGAAGTGTTGCAAGTGTTAATGTTGTGATACTGTTTAGCAAGTGTTAAAATTTTGAGAGTTTACAAGTTGAAGGGTTAAAGTTGTGTTGCCATTCAATAAGTGTTTCTTTGTTCACCACAATTTCCCCTCTAAGGAGACCCCAACTCTGACACAAGGGCAGATCTCTTACAGAGCATTCCCTAAAAGGTAATTAAATTAAAAAGGAGTGGAAAAAGGACTGATTCCAAGAGAAGACTCCAACGCAGGTTCAGAAAGTCTCCCTGTTCCCCAAGAGGCAAGACCAGGTGAGGTCAAGCGAGATGGCTCATACTGGACTCTTGGGAGGGATCATGCTGATCCTACTGATAAGCGACATTCTAGGGAGTGAAGAAGACGCCTGCACCAAATGTTACCAACCTCTCTATGATGAAGAAAACCTTGAGTCTCTCTTGATAGTTCATACAAACCTGAATCCTAATTGTTATAACCACTCCCAATTACACACCTGTCAGGAGGACAGGAGAGTTTATTGGCTTGTAAGAAACACTGCCTCTTTTAAGCAGTGCCTATTTGGGGAATGCCCTGTAAGAGATACCCGGCTCTGTTTTGAGCATACAGCTAGCCAAAGTAAGGTGGCAGACCTGGTGAAAGAGAAACCCCTAATAAAACAAGTGGGAAATGATCTAGATATCCCTGTGGGAAAGAACTTATTTATAGACCTACTAGAAAGAATAAGTAAAGAACAAAACTTAACTGATTGCTGAGTCTGCGGGGGCACGCAAATGACAGCAATCAGGCCATGGGAAGGGATCAGCTTAAGCCCTTTGGAAATCGATGATAAAAGTTCAGTGGTCAAAAGTATATCCAAAGAGATTCGAAAATTGGCATATGCTAGTACCCAAAACTGGACTCCTTTAATAGATTGTGATTGGTGGGACAACTTTTGGTCATTTAAAGGGATCTGGTGGAAAAAAGCAGTATTCATAATAACATGTGCAGTCACCGGACTAATACTCCTACTGTGTTTACTTCACTGCCTAGTCCGAGTGGTGACCTCCACTGTCCTGGCTAGTATGCAGCTCCCAGGGATATCCAATAAGAAACAAACAAAAATTGCGTTGATAGAGAGTCAAAAACAAGGAGATCAAAAATTAGAGCATGAAAATGCTAAAGAAATATATGATCAGTGTCAAAAACTAAAGGAATTATATTTCCAAGGGTCCGAAATGAGAAATTGATCCAGCCTGAAAGCCTAATCAAGGAAATAGAGAGGGGAACTGTTAGGAATAAGGGTCCTAAATTTATTAAATTAGTTGTTGGTTGATGCTCTTCCTAAGTTTGTAAGTCAAATCTCATGTTCATTGTTAATAGAATAAATTACCTTGTCCCCCCCCAACTGTACTTTCCCTATCCCATCGGGAAATGCTGCCACTGCTGTGTCCCAAAACAATGCCCGCCACTAAAGAGGGGGAGATAACCACCGCGAATATGCAAATGTGAAAGAGGCAAGAGCCCATTTGACACCAAATGCCTCTAAAACAACGAGCCTACATGACATCTCGAAAAACCAACAACATACTGCACCTGAGAAAAGGGTGAGCAACCCCCCATGGCACTTTTCAGTTTGAAATGTGGTCACCATAACCTAAATGGGAGTCGACTAGAGTGACACCCCTGGACTGCGAGCGAGTCATTGTCTTCCTAAGGACTCTCGTGAGGATGGAAGTCCCAGTTCTGCCCTGAGGCAAAGTTACAAAATTCTTCCCCCTCCTCTGTGTGTCTTGAGGGGAGCAGCAGCAGCGGTGTCTTCCCACCCCAAATGAACTGATTTCAATAAAGGCCATTTGAAAGGAGCTGGTCTCCTGGCCATTTTTTCTTATTTACATCACATGTATGATGTTTTATCTTGCTCAAAGTACCTTTGTTGATTCAGGAGGCTGGCGGCTTCCCCCTCCCTCCCCTGCAAAGCCTTGGCCAGGTGTACACAGTTAGTTAAGATTTGATTAACAAACTTGAGTATATACCTATTAAAATTTCCCCCTCTTCTCTTTCTCATTTTGTTTATCAAATCTTTGGAGCTCAGCCTAGCTTAACTCTAATTTTTCATCTTTTATAGACTCATATTGGGCTCTAATTAGCATTAAATGTGCAGTTTCCAGTCTACTCTTCACTATTGAGATGACTATTAAATATACATGTTTCAAAGGTTAGCACTGGAATAACTAAAAGGTCCTGCAAGAGTAGACAACAAGGTGGCAAGGTGGTAAGCCAAGGAGAAGGGTACAACAATGTTCTCCTAGCGCAGCACATAGTTCTCTTTGTTGGAGAAACATGAGATTTAACTCTCTTTGATTTTGCAGTACTACTTTTGATAATGACCTCAGTGATTTTTCTAATGCACTAACCAGCGATGCTGCTTTACATTTGGGTTAGTTGAATTTAGTACTTGATAGGTTGGTGTTTTATTCTCTCTTTTTTGAATGAATAGTTTGGAAAATTTACTACTTGAACCCACCAGTTCTCTCCAGTATTAAGTATTTATTTGTTTTAATTTGTGTAAATATGGTACAAGCATAGGATAACCTCCACCAACCATTTAAGTGGTCCTTCATTCAGTGAGAAAATCAAAGTACAGTTCAAACCATTATTACCCCTGAAGCACCCAGCTTTTACGCCTACTGTGTGCAAATAGTGCCTATGGAGTTCTGCTTAAGCCAAAAAGGATTTTATTTCTGCCCAAGCTCTAACCCTGGGCGGGGATATTGTAATAGCCCTGGACAATATTATTGTGCATATTGGGGTTGTGAAACTATTGCATCACACTAGGATACAAGAGCAGGACCTGATAAATTCCTTAAAATAGGATGGGAGCCAAGTAGATGCACTCCCCCTAAGAAAGATCCTAGCAGTGGTATGGTTTTGGCTCACCGTGGAGGAATAACACCTCAACCTTCC
>JAGMWU010000027.1:8972924-8997463 GCA_018697195.1 Certhia americana | reverse complement strand
AATAAAACACCAACCTATCAAGTACTAAATTCAACTAACCCAAATGTAAAGCAGCATCGCTGGTTAGTGCATTAGAAAAATCACTGAGGTCGTTATCAAAAGTAGTACTGCAAAATCAAAGAGAGTTAAATCTCATGTTTCTCCAACAAAGAGAACTATGTGCTGCGCTAGGAGAACATTGTTGTACCATTCTCCTTGGCTTACCACCTTGCCACCTTGTTGTCTACTCTTGCAGGACCTTTTAGTTATTCCAGTGCTAACCTTTGAAACATGTATATTTAATAGTCATCTCAATAGTGAAGAGTAGACTGGAAACTGCACATTTAATGCTAATTAGAGCCCAATATGAGTCTATAAAAGATGAAAAATTAGAGTTAAGCTAGGCTGAGCTCCAAAGATTTGATAAACAAAATGAGAAAGAGAAGAGGGGGAAATTTTAATAGGTATATACTCAAGTTTGTTAATCAAATCTTAACTAACTGTGTACACCTGGCCAAGGCTTTGCAGGGGAGGGAGGGGGAAGCCGCCAGCCTCCTGAATCAACAAAGGTACTTTGAGCAAGATAAAACATCATGCATCCTGTCTGCAGAAAATGTAAAAGGTTTTTTTTGTGTATTGGCATAAGCCATCGGGAAGTAAAACAAAAGATTAAGAGAGGAGGATTATGCGCCCCCTCCCCAGGACCACCAGGAGACAGGAAGACGACCCTTAACAAGAAGAGTCACAGATACCAGGAGAAGAAGAGTATAAAAACCGAAGACTGAACTGGGGAGATGGCGTGTGCCTTTTGGAGGGAACAGGAGATTCCCGGGCTGCCCCAGTGCTGTTTTGCTTTTTGCCGCTTGCATAATAAAATAATTTTCTTAATTGGCTTGACTCTGTCAAATTGAATTAGACAGCTAACTTATAACAAAAGAGAACTTTGCTATGTATTAGAATAGCTCATCCTTAAAATAGCACCCCAATAAATTGAATAACCTATGAAAGAAGCTGTGAGAATGGCTGCAAAACTTAGGAAGGACTTTCACACTGCAAACAGAATTTTCCTGTTTCGGGCGGCTGTTCACAGTAGCACTGAAGCCACAAGAAAACCTATTTTTTCTTGTAGAGAAGTGTCAATAGTATGGCAAGAAAAACTCTTCTCCCTAAACGAACTAAAGAAACTATTTTAGAAGTAGTAAACTGACTAAAAGCCACAAGTTTTTGTCTCTACGTTGTTAGTAAGAAAATTATTAAGAGAGGAGAGAAAAAGTGTTCTAAAAGTTTTTAGCGTTTTTTTTATTTGTTTGGGGTTTTTTTAAATACTAATTTTCCTTCCTTATTATGTTCCTTTTAACTCTGTTAATAAAGTTTTATTCTTTTTTAAGTTTAAGCCTGCTTTGCTCTTGATTGGGGGATTTCAAATTGGCAAACCAAAACTTAGACACAATTGGTGCATTGGCCGGAAAAATCAACCAAAACCCACGACACATCCTGAGGTATAAAATTGTGACGTAAAAACTGGAATTAGAAACTGCTGAAAAGCCTATGGATATACATATAAATACCAGCAGGCCTCAGCAATTAGTGTGCACTTGGAGGGGAAAACTCCCACTACTGTACCCAGTGCTGTTTTGCTCATACTTTACCATATTAATTAATAAATTGAATTACTGCTTGATATATTGGCTGAGTCAAGCTTCTCATTTTTAACACCTTGGAAGAAAAAATGCAATTAACATCATTAAAAAAGCCCAACTCTGTGGATGTTAAAGAAGTTCCAGAGTTAACAACATCACCTGGGGATGAAAATCATAATATTCAAGAAAACTCTGATGAAATTGGTGATTTAAATGTTGAATTGGATTCTAACAAAAGCACAGGAACCCTACCTCTTAAGGAAGGAGAAATTCCAGAACTTAAAATGAAATCCATGATTAAAAATGAACTCCCCAAGGGACCCTGTGATAAACATATATTATAGT
This sequence comes from Certhia americana, assembly GCA_018697195.1. NCBI lineage: Eukaryota > Metazoa > Chordata > Aves > Passeriformes > Certhiidae > Certhia > Certhia americana. Next base: position 8,995,499 of record JAGMWU010000027.1, on the reverse strand, counting down.
TTTGGCTTTTGCAAATATTAAAGTGGATGCTATGTGTTTGACATTATAATAAAATGTTAGCTTTTGCAGAAGTAGATTCATTATGAAGATATAGTTGTGAAATAAGAACTGTTATAAATGACAATAGATTTAGGGCAAATCTGGGAGAAAACCTCCAAAGAGGTTCCTCTAGAAGGCAAATTCAAGTGGCCCCTCCCCCAACTAGTTCAGGAAAAGATTTCCTCAGAGAGAAGTGGAAAAACTGTTTATTTAACAGGCAAAGCACTCCCCAGCACAACAAATGAACAATACTAAACAACAAAACTTCTTGCCGCTCCAAAGAGATGACAAATTCAGAAAGTCTCTTTTGTGGGCTGTAGCTTGCTCACTCAGTCACCAGTCCCCCTGGTGCTGGGAAATGCAGTGGCCCAGGCCGGGCCCTGGTGGGCCACAGGTGTGAGCTCCTAGTGCTCTTCTAGGTCTTCAGTCCAGAGCAGGTTCAAACAGTTCCAAGAAAATGAATAAAACCCCACAGTCCAGAGAACTTCTCTGCCTCAGCTAGTCAAAAACTAACAAAAAGCTAAGGAAAGCTCTCTCCTGCTGTCCACTGCAGACAACACTGTCTGTGTGAAGGAAAGATGAAGCTCTTATCTTTATGTTTTGAAAACAACCGCCTCAGACATTCCACCTCTTCTTCTTCCCCCTTCACTCTCAGGTCCAGTCTTAAAGGTGCAAAACTTATTTCTGGGCTAAACAGATGAATGGGGATACAATTCAGCATCACAAAGTCACCCCAGGACACAATATAATATTGGCTTTCACATTTGTGTATTATCTTTTGCTTCTTGTTATTAATCACAAGTATTTTGATATAGTACAATTTATAATTCCTTTTAACCACTTGTTGGTATAATATAATCTATCAGTTTATGTATGCACCATATAGCCTATATAAATAGTAGCATGATAAATATATTATAAATAAAATAGTAAAATAGAGACTATGTAATCTTAAAATGCCTTTATTCATGTAACTAACTCCGAGAATGGTGTAAATTAATTATGTTATTTCTCACATAGCCTATCTAAATGATAAGATAACAGTGACAAAAACCAGAACACAGAGAAGAATTTATTGACTCTTATCAGGGAGTGTAAAGCAACAGGATGGAACTACAAAACAAAATAAAATATATTGATCTAATCTATAGGATGGTATGCAGACAAGTCAAAGGTTAAAACCAAGCAAAGAAGAATGGAACATGTAAACTCACAGGAATGTTTGAATAATGTATGAACTCATGAATATGCATGTACCCCTTCAATGTAACAGTATATAGAGAACATTGCTTTAAGTTAACGTTGTGTTTTTAGCCAATTGCTAAAAACACCCCAGCACTGGATATTGTCCCTTTTTTTATCATTTACTAAACTTTTAAAAATTCTACAGAGTGAATGTTGTTTTCCACATAATGCTTTTATTTTTGTGGCTAACTGGCAATAATTAAAATAATAGACATGTTTGTGAAATAGCTGATGTAGTTGTTTTAGAGTACTTGTGCTTAACTTACAATAACTAAAATAGCTAAAACCATCTGCATGGTCAGATAACATTTGTGGAATAGACGTGATGAGGACCCCTGCTACTGACCCTTTGATTATCAATTACTGTCACCTGCTGAAACCACAGAACAGGGGGCTGTTGTGGGGGGGTGACACACAACCCTCAAAACCACATCCACGATTATTGCACATGCTCTTAAAAGGCGGATCAGAGGAGGGGCCATGCTAAAAAGTTTCTGGAACATGCAAAGTAGTTCGGAAAAGTGTTTCAAAATGTATAATCGTTCCTGAATATATATTTGACCGATGCAATAGAAAGGGTATATAAGAAGGGTTGCTATGGTTAGCCAGTGTGCCTCTGGCTATGGCTACGCACCCAGTGCTGTAACTTTTGCTTTATCAATTTTGTCCTCTATTGTCCTTCATTAAATTTTTTTAAATTCATCTGAGGAGCAGGCTTCATTTCTCACAGACCCCAAGGTGGTCAGAGGAGGAATATGATCACAACATTTCCCTGTAATTCCTTACCATCACCAAATCTCCAGGAGAAATATGGACAAATGTGGATGCTAGTTGTGATCAGGGAAAAGCAGTTCTCAGCTTTTCTCAGGACTAGCCTGGGAAAAGCTGAGGAAAGAATGCAAACAAAACCCAGCACCTGGTGTTTGGGCAAATGCTACAGAAAAAAAACAAGTGCTGTTTTGTCAGGATGTTTACCAAAGGGTGTTAGTCCTTTCTTCTCCAATAAGATTACTGTATTCTCAGATTAACCAATCCGCTTTTAACTCACGGAGCACACTATAAAAGTGTGCGCCATTTTAATAAAGTTGCTTTTTACCATTGCCTTTTGAAGGGGAATCTGTGTCGTTGTTAATGGTGCCGCTCCTTAACTAACAGTGACAGACAAAAAGTAGAGGAAACAGAAATTGAATATCTGGAGAAAATTTCTTTCACAAGGAGAAAATGGAATATTATTGGATGATATAGAAAGTTTTGAAATCTGGGCTGTGAGTGTCCTGTTACATCATGAACCACATCCTCCTGATTTAATAATTACACACTGTGAAAGAGGAACCCCTATACAGTCAGCTAAAAATACCTCTGCTCCTGCAAAAAACCCCATCTGTTTGCAAGCAAAACACAAACCTGCAGGTGCAAATATCCCAGCCTCTGCAGAGATGAATCTTACCTTTGCTGAAAAAAGCTCCAAATGTGCTAAGAGATTGTTTAGTAGAGAAACGGGTAACAATTCCCTTGACTTTCAAGTATCGAGAACTACTTTCAAGCAGTGGGAGAGAAAAGCAGAAATTCAAACCCTTACTCTCACAGAAAAAATCCTAACACTCCTTTACAGCAGGGAAAGAGAACAAACCCTAAGGGCTAGATGACCTGTGAGCCAGCTACCCCTGACACATTGCTGCATTTCAACAGCTTCTGATTGCTTCTTTTAGCTTCTTAGTAGGAGCAGAGAAACATGTAAAAATTCATAACTAACACTAAAGTTTGAAATCTCTTTTAAATACTCCTACAGAAGCCAAAAACCTGAAAGTTTAAGTTTTAGAAAAAATAAAATTAGAATTGGTTAAGCTGACTCTAATGAAAGGTGTTTTCTCTTACACTACTGAAATCTGTTTTAATGCAATTAAGGTTTTAAAACAAAAACATTATATTTAAAAGGCATTCTACTTAAAAGTCTTCTGTTTGACTAATAAAAAAAAGCAAACAGAAGCCAGTGTTTAAAAATTGATTTTCAAAACCTAATCCTAATGCAGAACCTTTCCATTGCGGGTGTCCCAGGTGCATTTACACATGGCAGTTTGCCTGTTGGCTGCCTTCAGCTGAATGCCAAGCTCCCTTTTGGGGGGTAAAATTCCTGGATTTTCTGTACTGGCCACGGGCAGAGTTCGCTCAGATACTCTGGCTTTCCTTTTAGAGTATGTCTGTAATAATTACATATAAGTTTGATAATCAAATCTTAAGGGACTAGTTGTAATTGCAATAATTATGTAAGTTTGTTAATCAAATCTTAAGGGACTAGTGTGCCCGAGTCTTCGAAAACTGTGTATTCTAGGCTAAGGCTTTGTGAAAAGCTGATTAGGTTAGCAAAGAATAATGAGTAAGATAACCACATACCTCCTGCTCTGTAAACAAGTGATTTCAAGACAAAAGGTCCAAGGGGCAGAAAAACAACCCCCTAAACAACAGACTGCGCAAACACAGGAGATGTCGAAAATGCCACGTATACACGAAGAAAATAGTATAAAAACATGAACTGATCTGAGTAAAAGGTGCGCCTTTGGTGGAACAGGAGATTCCCCAGGCCGCCCAACGCTGTTTTGCTTATTGCCGCTTGCTTAATAAAATAATTTGGTTTTGATTGGCTTGACTCTGTCGAATTTCATTAGACAGATAACTTATAACATGTCTGTGTGTATATGTGGATTGCCTCTGTGTGTGTGTGGCTGCCGTGTTCCGGACTGCCGGGAAAGCAGCTTCGCTGCTGAAGAGATAGACAATAGAAACTCATCCTGCCTGAGGGAGAGACTAGACCAGTTTCCGGTGTCTCTCAACCCCCAAGCTCTGCCTGCTTGCCAAGACGAGATTTACATACCAAAGACAACGCCAGTACTGGTGATATCCCACTCTACAACAAAATTGGTTGATAAATACCCCTGCCTTTGCCTCAAATTCCAAAACAAAAAGTGTTTGATTTACTGATGCCTCAGCCAAACGTGTTGATGGTAGATGGAAGTACAAAGCAGTGACTCTGAATATTGAAACGGGAGTGAAAGTGATAGAAAAAAGGACTGGGAAGTGTACCAGTGAAAGAATTGAAAGGGGTAGTACTGGTAGTAAAAAGAAAGACAAAGAATGTATAATTGATTCAAATGTAATATGGGCTGATGACACAAAATGATTTTTAGAGGAAGTGTTAGATTGGCAAGTGAATTAAAAAAAGATTTGACAGAAGTAAAAATTTGAATGGTTGTTTTTACAGACTCAGTCCTAATAAATCCATATAAGTTGAGTTAAAACTCATTCAAGGAACCCAAATGTTACAAGCTTATTGTAACAACAAAGTGGATTAGCTGACAAAAATCAGAAAGATAAAAATTAGTCTACAACACTGATATCAATTTGGTAAATAATTGCTTTTAAAATTAAGTCATACAAAAAAATCTTAATTTTTGCAACACAAAGCAGAGGCTGGCCAATAACCAGGAAGATGTGTAAAGACATTCTCACACAGTGTGCACAGTGCCAGGTGAGACTTGAACAAAATCACCCAGACTTGGCACCACCTTTATACATCAAAGCTAACAAAACACTCTGGTTGACTTGGTAAGTAGATTATATTGGACCTCTGAAAGCATTTAATGGTTACAAGTACATACTAACAGATGTAGAACTCATATCTGGGCTATTAATGGCAACTAAGAGCAGGCACACCAATGCAGAAACTACTATCTCAGGGCTTAGCAACTGATTTTCTAGTCTCCTTATCCCAAACTCTACAGTGACAATGCATCACACTTCACCAGCATGGTGGTACAGTGTGGGAGTTCTCCCACTCCCACATGTCTATCCCTGATAGGGGAGGCCTTTTAGAAAGTCCTTGTTAAGAAGGCAAACTGGACTCTTGGTTTTTCTCGGTCTTCCGGTTGTTTATTATTTTCTCATCAGCAGTTTCTGCACACCAGGAGTAAAGCAGCCTGGCACACAGGAGAAAAGGCACCAAAAAGCCCCAAACACACAGAATCAAGGCTCTCTTAAAGATAATTCACACAATTATCACCAAGACCGTACATTATTTCTCTTTTTCTTCCAATTACTAACTATATTTCTATTCACATGATTCTACACTGCGGCAAATTCTAACCAATCATTCTGTGTCCCCAACACTGCAGAATATGGAGCAGATGAAGAAGGAGGAAAAAGCCTAAAAACAACAAGGATCCTCCATCTTGTCTTCATCTACTTACCATGCTAGCAAACCCAGAAATCTAAAATTCTCACCCTGTGATAAACCACATATTATGCTACTATCTAATCCACATTCTTGAAAGTTCTGCTACATCCCAGAGCCTAGGAAGCCCTTTCCATAGACAAAGGTTAAAAATAGTGTTTGTCAGAGCGTTTGGATCCCTTAAAACATGCAGAGGAATACTTCTCTGCATTCTGGATTCCAACAGTACAGGATTGGGCCAAGGAGGAAAATATCAAAAGAATTTTCCATGCACCTTATTATCCCCAGGCAAATGAGACTGTGGAGCATTACCTTTAGCCACACAAGCCTGGGTGGGATAAAAGACTACCTTCTGCACTGTACCAGATAAACAACCAGTATGGACCAATGGACAGCCTGGTTTCATGAGCTTTCCTGAGTCCTATGTCTTTTGAAACAACTCCAAATAACAAAAATGAAACTTTTCAGAATAACTTAACATTGAGCCAGCCAATCATGATAAAGTTGCCTCAAATTAAAATTGTACCTATGACTCTGACAAACACTTGAAGACCAATGGCCTGGGTGGCTACTTATTCTAATGGCCACCAACACAGCATTAGCTCCCAGTGGGTATTCCCCACATTCTAAACTGTCCTTATTTCTGTAATAAACCTGGCTTTGCTGTGAAACAAAGTAAGCTTCTCAATGAAGCTTAGGAAACCCCTCCTACACTGTCCCCATGTGGCAGCAGTGAGCATAGCGACGTGTTTACAACTAGAGGCCAGAAAAGGAACCACTACCATAACGCTTTATAAAAAACATATCTATTATTGTGTAAGTTCTGTTTTGATTTCTTCAATAACCTTGAATGTTTAAGTGTACCCTCACTAGAAAAAAAACTAGATGTGCGTCCAGATGTGGAACAAGAAACCATTCAGGCAGCAATGAAAAGACTGTCCACTACTTGCACAGCTGTGAAAACTATTGAAATTCCTGGACTCCTGTAAGTGAATGAAACCAGTTCTGGACCCAGAAGAGTTCTGGACTGTACAGTAACTAATGAATCTGCTGTAACCAGAAATGTTAATTATTATATTGTTTACATTTTTATGCTTACAAGTCAGTGTTTGCAACAATGCAGCATGGCTCATCAGCCATTCCATCAAAAACTAACAATGTTGGTTTTCCTAAACACACATACAGCAAATGTTACCTGACCCTTGGAAAGGGAAGTTCACATGTAAAGCTAATGCAAGCTGAGACACTGATAACAAATTACGATTACTAGATTGTTCTCAGTTCTCCATACATTTCATGAAAGTATTCAAATAGTGAAAACTCCACACCAAACATATTCTCTAAAAGCCTTCCTCCAGCTGTAGTGATACTCCTGGAAGGAGAGACAACCCAGGTCTCCATAAATCAACAAAGCCTGATGATACAATCAGTGCCTTAAAACCAAAATTTACTGACCTTTCAGAAGTAATTGAACAAAATCAAATAGCTTTGGATTTGCTTTTGGCTTCCAGTTACCAACAACAGTTGCTGTATATACATAAATGCAACTCTGAAAATACAAAGTGATCTGAAAAAAGTTAAAAGGAACATTAGAATATTTCATGAAATGCAAAAGAATCAAGAAAATATATTCAATGGGATAATCTAATGAATTCCAAATTTAAAAATTACCATAAAAATTAATTGTTATAATTGCCACATCCTAACATTTATGTTTTGATACATAAATTATATTATATTCCAAATTTACAAAATTTGATTTAACAAATGTGCAAATCTGGCAATAAGCATTTTCTCTAAAGATCTCAAGAGAATAGAATTTAACTCTGCTCACATAACATTAAAACCTTATTTAGTACTATTGAAGTACCAAATGACTAAATAGTTTTAGTTATTTTGATTGATATTTGTATATGCTTTATAGTTTCTACAAGTATTACTTTAGAATGCTTGTGTCGTCACTCTGATTGTCACAGTGGGTAAGAAAGATTTCACCCCGAATATGACTTAGATTTTCATATGATTATGAAATCAATTTTGTTTACCTCTTCCTACCTCTTCAAGGTAAAACATAAGTAAAAACATCATTGATTCCCCTTAGACAATCAAACTATTGTATAACATATATGTGTATTTCCTTAGATTATTGTAGAATTGTCTAACACTACATTAAGCAAAACAGAACTTCACTGAAGAAGACGACTAAACCAAAAAGTGTAAAGGAAAATGAAAATAATCACTGACCATCCATTGAACTTCTTCAATAGCTACAACTAAAAAACTCTTCTTTGTTCCTGCATCTCATCCTCCTGTGATTTTAAGATTCAAGCAGTGGGAAAACAACCTACCCTACATGGGCCTATAATTGAATTGTCCCCAGTTACAAACTCAGTGCCGTATCTTATAACCTTTTAATTTGTCACTAATAATTTTTCTTTTTTTTTTTCTTTCCAAATTTATACATATATCTGTGTTACATAAACTGAAGCAACAACAGGTGCTTCTTATCAATATCAATAATATGTTCAATATCTTTTAAAGAAATAATAAAACTTAAGAAAACAATGTGTATCAAAATACTCAGTGATGGTGCACACATATATTAAAGGGGTTGGACTCAATCATCTTGGAGGTCTCTTCCAACCTAGTGATTCTGTGTGTGATTCTGTGTGTGATTCTGTGTGTGATTCTGTGTGTGAAAAGTGAATGCCAGATAGTTTGTGCATAAAGAGAGAATATGGGCTGAAAGGCCCAGCAAGGGGTCATCTCTGGCACCAAAAGGGCTCAGACCCCAGCGAAAAATCAACATCTTAGTCTGGAGAGCTGGTGTGGGAAGAGATAAAGGAAATATTCTTGACTGAGAGACACTGTTTTACAAACTATAAAAGACACATGAGTTTTCACAGAGACAGAAGCCTTCTACACACACACACTGAAAGTGTGGGAGACCTCTCCCTGGGGTTTGGATGCAGATTCCCTGGATATTTCCCTGGGGATTGAGGGAAAGGATCTTGATGTGTGCCCCACCAACAATTGGATGGTAAGATACATTGAATCCTAAGTTAAATTATTTCTTTGCTAGTTGTAACATTAATAGGTACCTTTAACCTCACACTGTATATATGTACTAGTAGTTTCTCTTTTTATCCTTATTCCTGTTTAGTCTTTGTTTGTTTTAAGTCTTATGTTGTTAGTTTCCTGTCTATTAAATTAATAATTCATTCTATAATAGACCAAATCAGCCACTATTAAAGAATTTGTGAACGAGAATGGGTTTTGGGGTGCTGGCCACCTCAATAAAGCTACTGCCTGCTGCCTCAGGCCTGGGCAAAAGGCAGGGACTTATCTAAACCCCCACATCCATTTGTAACAGTGAGAAGGGCACAGCAAGCTCACTGCCTTGGACTTCAGGAGAGCAGACTTGGGCCTCTTCGAGGACCTAGTTGGTTGAGTCCCATGAGATAGAGCCCTGTAGGGCATAGAGGCACATGAATGCTGGAGGAATTTCAAGGATTACCTCCTCCAAGCTCAGGAGCAATGCATCCCAACAAGGAGGAAATGGGGCAAAAATGCTGGGAGGCCTCCATGGATGCATAAGAAGCTGCTGAGCAAACTCAGTGTGAAAAAAAGAGGCTTTCAGGAAGTGGAAATGAGGACAAGTGGCCTATGAGGAATACTGGGAAATCATACAGGAAGTTAGGGACAAGGTTAGGGAAGCCAAAGTCCAGTTAAAATTGAGTCTGGCTAGGGATACTAAGGATAACAGGAAGGGCTTCCATAGATATGTTGAGAGCAAGAGAAAGACTAGGGATAATATGGGCCCTCTCCAATAGGAAACAGGAGACCTGGATACCCTGGACAAAGAGAAGACTGAAGTTCTCAATGACTTCTGTGCCACAGTCTTCAATGGCAAGTGCTCCATCCACACTGCCCAAGTCAAGAAAGGCAAATGCAGGGACTGGGAGAATTAAGACCCTGAACCCACTGTCAGAGAGGATCAGGTTTGAGACCATCTAAGGAACCAAGTCCATGGGACCCAATGAGATTCATCTGCAGGTCCTGAGGGAGCTGGCAGATGAAGATGCTAAGCCATTATCCATGATTTTTTTTAAAAAATCATGGCAGTCTGGTGAAGTCCCTGATGACTATAAAAAGGTAAATATAACCCCCATTTTTATAAAGAGGAAAGTAGAAGACATGGGGAACTATGCACTAATCAGTGTCACCTCTGTGCCAGGCAAGATCATGGAATAGATTCTGCTGGAAACTATGCTAAAGAACATGGAAAACAAAGAGGTGATTGGTAACAGCCAACATGGCTTTACAAAAGGGAAATCATGCCTGACAAACCTGGTGACCTTCTATGATGGGGCTACAGCATTGGTGGATGGGGCAGAGCAACTGACATCATCTTCTTGGACTTATGCAAAGCATTTGACACTTCCACGACATCCTTGTCTCTAAATTGGAGAGAGATGGATTTGATGGATGGACCGCACAGTGGATATAAAACTGTCTGGATAGCCACATACAAAGAGATGTGGTCAAACGCTCATTGTCCACTTGGAGACCAGTGATAAGTGGTGTCCCTTAGGGGTTGGTACTGGGATCAATACTGTTCAACATCTTTGTCATCAACATGGACAATGGGATCGAGGGCACCTTCAGAAAATTTGCTGGCAACACCAAGCTGTGTAGTGCGGTTGACACGCTGGAGGGAAGGGATGTCATCCAGAAGGACCTTGACACATTTGAGACGTGGGCCTGTGCAAACCTCATGAAGTTCAACAAAGTGAAGTGCAAGGTCCTACACCTGGATTGTGGCAATCCCAGACACACCTATACCTTGGGTGGAGAAATGATTCAGAGCAGCCCTGCAGAGGACTTGGGGGTGGGTGATGGTTGATGAAAAAGTCACCATGAGATGGTAATGTGCACTCACAGCCCAGAAAACCAACTATGTCCTGGCCAGCAGGTCAAAGTAGGTGATTCTGACACTCTAGTCTGCCCTTGTGAGACCCCACCTGGAGTACTGCATACAGTTCTGGTGTCCCCAACATAAAGAGGACATGGAACTCTTGGAGCAAGTCCACATGAGGGCCACAAAGTTGATAAGAGGAGGACTGGATCACCCCCCCTATGAAGACAGGGTGAGAAAGTTGGGACTGTTCAGCCTGGAGAAGGTTGTGTGGAGACCTCATAGCAACCTTACAGTATCTGAAGGGGGCCTTCCGGGAAGCTGAAGAGGGACTCTTCATCAGGAACTGTAGTGATAGGACAAGGAGCAATGTGTGCAAATTGGGAGAGGGGAAATTTAGGTTAGATATTAGAAAGAAATTTTTTACTGTGAGGGTGGTTAGACACTGGAACAGGTTGCCCAGGAAGGTTGTGGATACCTGAAGTACTAAGGCCTGAACAACAGGCTTTGAGCCAAAGTTGACCTCTAGATGAACCTTCCAACCCACACATTATATGTATCCGCTCATTAACGAAGTGTTATTAGCAATATGATATATGTATCCACTTATTGGCAAAACATGTATTGACCTTTCCTTATTTAGAAACCTGACAAGGCCATGAAATCAGACATCTGGCCTTGTCTGAAGGTGTATGATCAAAGACAGCTCCCTTGGTTCCTCCTTGAGTCCTGGCCAGGCTTTGGGAGGAACCCAAGAGGAGGATGAAACCAGATTTTCCTGCACTAGAAGTTATGGTAGCTTGTTTATTCAGCAGTATAGAAGTTGAATCCTTTCACAGCAAAGTCAGAAGCCTCATCATCTGTAGGTAGATTTCCCAGTTACTGGGAGCGGCTCTCCAATCCTTCATTGTGACAGCTTCCCAAGTTGATGTGCTGATCTGGATGAAGTGGTAAAGTATTAAGGTAATTGGTGATGTATCTTTCTTAATCACTATAGGCAATCTTTTGTACTAATGATTAGGTGCATTGCTTAGCTTATCCTGTTGTAATTCTTTGCAGTTTTGCATTATAGTAAATTACTCTTTATTCCTTAAGTTGGTGTCTGTGTCTTTTGTGCTGACCCTGCCACTGTCAAAACAATATCTCAATCCTTGCAGTGTTCAAAGATAAGTTGGATAAGGCCTTGAGCAACCTGGTCTAGTAAGAGGTGCTCCTGCCCCTGTCAGGGGGAGTTTGGACTAGATAGTCTTTAAGGCCCATTCCAACCCCTTAACATTCTATAATTCTATGATTTATGATTTCAAAATCCACTAAAACAATGCACTGCTACCTGTGGCAAATTGTATGGATTTTAATTTTTAATTGTTATATAAGGAGGAAATTATAGCTATTATTGTGGTGTAATTGGGTATTAGTGCTGTGCTTGTGTGTATACCCAGTGGGCATAGCCATCAGTTCCCTGGGTAGTCCAGGAGCTTCCCAGGTAGTATCTGCTGCGAAAGACAGTGAACTGACTTGAGACATGGTGATTGACAACTCCTGGCCCCTTCACAGCAAAGCATTTGAATAATTTTTACAGTATCTCTCCCAGTGGGACTTTCAGACAGTCAAGGAGGTTCCCACAGGAAGTCCCTGACAATTGATAGGCACTACTTATATGCTTCAGTATGTTGACTAAGATCCTTGGTGGACAATCTGACACTCTGACTGACTCCCCCAAGCAGTGCTTGCTGTAGAATTGACCTAATGCTATATAGATAAGATACTTGTAAATAGTCAGTAGAAATTGTTTCTGCAGATGAAAAAATGATCACACAGAACAGCCTTGTGTACGTAGTTAAGAGAAGGTAATCAGTAGCAATGGCTCATGCGTACATTGGAGTGGTGACATATGAGGAGCCATGTGTATTATAAAAATTCACTAGAAAAGTAGTTCAGGGAGTCTCAGCTGATCCAACTGAAGTCATTGTTACAAGAAGCCTTACAATGGAGGATCCTGTCACCATCCAGACAGATGGGTTAACCTTGGCCAGCAGCCAGGTACCCACCCAGCTACTCTTCACTCCACAAGATGGAAAGAAAAACCTTATGGGTCAAGGTAAAGACTGGGAGATTGATTACCAATTACTGTCATGGGCAAAATAAACTCGAATTGGGGAAAACAAATTTATTTTCTTACCAATTAAAAAATATTTGGGCACTGAGAAACAAAGACAAAAATTAAAATAACACCTCATCCCCCCTCTTTTCCCAGGCTCAACTTTATTCCTTCATTCAAGGCTCTTACTTGCCTGACAGTGTGGGGATGGGGGTGTTACAGTCAGAACATAAAAGCTCCTCTTTGCTATTCCTTTCTCCTCACACTTTTCCCCTGTTTCAGCATGGGTTCTTCCCATGGACTCCAGTCCTTCAAGAAAAAAATTGCTCCAGCATGGGTTCTCCACAGGCCTCAATTCCTATCAAAAGGATTTGTTCCAGTGTGAGCTTTTCCACAGGCTGCAGCTCCTTCAGGAAATATACAACTGCTCTAGTGTGGGATACTCAAAATATTGCAGTGAATATCTGCTCCAGCATGGCCTCTTCTACAGCCTGTGCGGGAATATCTGTTCCAGTCCCTGAAGCAACACTTCGCTGTTCTTCTTCTCTGACCTTGGTGTTTCCTCTGCTGTTTTTCAATCTTTTTTGCTCTCCTCCTCTGCCTGTCTGGTGTTTTAGCCCTTTCACAGAAGTGCCACCAACTTTGTTGATTGTCTCAGCTTTGGCCCACAGTGGGTCCATTGTGGAGCTGGCTGGAACTGGCTGTGACTGGCACAGGGCATTCTTTCATGCAATCACAGAATGGTTTGGGTTGTAAGGGACCTTCCAGATCATCTAGTTACAATCCTCTGCCATGGGCAAGGATGCAATCAACTAAATCAGGCTTATCAGGGCCCCATTCAACCCAGCCATGAGTATGTTCCTACTCAGGACCTACATGACAATGTGAAGGATATTACCAAGTGTAACCTGTCACAAGAGGACTAGCAGAACTAAGAGATTCAGCTCTAGCATCCCAAAACATCCATGTCTACCTTCCAGCAGAGAAAGAGCATGCCACCATGCTGGATAATTTTTCAGCTGTAAAGAACCCTTTGTAAATAAACTCAAAAAGATGCAAATTGTAGCTAGTTTTGTAATGTCTCTTTCAGAGACTTCATCCACCTATGTATTTCCTTAGTTCCTATGCAAATAAAGCCAAACTGACTACACAATAGTAATGTAAAGAATAGAGCACTGTAGGAGCACTGCAGGCACTAAAAGCTGCCAGATAAGGAACTAAATAAGTGTCCTGGTTTAAAGACAGGTGTCTGCCAAGGAAAGCAGGAACCTCCCTTGGAATGGAAAATGTGATCCACTACCCTCTGAATTAATATCACTTTGAAATTACAGGGCATTTAGGCAAAGACATGGTTAAAAGAATAACAGTTTTTTACTAGTATGTATATGTATAACAAGGCAAACAAACAACAACAATGGCATCAACAACAAACAAAAACCCAACTGTAGTTGTGTGTTTTTGACGTAAAAACTGGAATTAGAAACTGCTGAGAAAGCCTATGGATATACATATAAATACCAGCAGGCCTCAGCAATCGGTGTGCAGTTGGAGGGGAAAATTCCTACCACTGTACCCAGCGCTGCTTTGCTCATATTTTGCCATATTAATAAATTGAATTACTGTTTGATATATTGGCTGAGTCAAGCTCATCATTTTTAACAAATTTGGTAGAGAATGCGGGCAACTCCAATCCATTGAGGTAAACTCCTGATCTCAGGGAGGCACTCCACCTTGGAGGCTTTTACCTCGGGTGGCCCCAAGTGACTGGGGAATCTTTCGAGGAAAAGGAGATCCTTACGGTAAATTATGAGCAAAGAATTTTGAGCTCCTGGATAAGACTGCAGTAAATTCGCCTGTAATAACTCGTGCACGAAACCCAGGCAAGAAAAGGAAGCTGTAAGTACCGCTTGGTTAGGTGGGATAAGGAACGGGTGTAGGTGTGTGAAAGCATGAATGATATGTGTGAGACGTGGCCTAGTCATGAAGTGATTGTGGAGTTCTTCTAACCTCAGTTCCGTCCTCCCAAGAGGGAAAGGGCAGGTGAAGGAATGAAGCAAGTGAAGGGAAATTTTTTTTATATAAAAGGTTGGGGGTGAGATGCGACAATAGTTTGCGGGGATTACTTATTAGTAAATCGGAGGCAGGAGGTAGTACTGGTTGAGGGGATTTTTTATTAGAGAAATCCTAGACAAGGGAGGAAAAAGGAAGGCTTTTTATTACCAAGGTCAGAACAAGTGTGGTCAAGGAGAGTGAGGGAACACCTGTTAGGATAAGATGGGAAAATGCCAAAGCAAGGACCCAGGAGCTGGAATAAACCAGCAGAAGAGTAGAGGTGCTGAAGGTACTGGAAAAAGAGGGAGCGTTTTCCCAGATATACCTCAGGACAGCCCCCTTGGGGTAATGTTAAAATTTTGGGATGAATGTGAATTCAGGAAAGGAAAAAGTAAAGAGAAAATGATACAATATTGTATGGTGGAATGGACCAAGGAATTTATACAACCTGATAATTTGTATTGGCCAGTGTACAGGTCATCTGAAGGGTGGATCTGTCAGGCCTTGAATGCCTATGTAAATAACAAAGACCCTATTAATCAAGAGGAGAGCAATTATGCCGCTTTATGGCATGGGTTCTGGCCTTTTCCCCTGTATACTTTAAAAACCAGAAAGGAAAAGAACCAGTGGGACCCTTTAGATCACCTCCCCCCCCTTATCTACCATAGCCAGCTGCTCTGCTGGAGATGCCTAATCCAGTGCCCCTTGCACCTAATCCAGCACCCCTTGCACCTCAAGTCCCTATGGCTCAGCTCCCGGTACCAGATTCACCACCAGCACATAGAACAAGAAACAGGGAAAGGGCATGGGCAGAAGGCTGTGGGGGCAGCAATGAGGGAGGTGGGAAGGGCCAATTGTATCCATTAAGGGAAGTAGCATTAGTAGGAAACCAAGGGAGACCAGTTATTGGATATGTATCAGCAACCCTGAACACTGGAGATCTGAGAGCCTTTAAAAAGGAAATGGGGAGGTTACTTGTAGATCCCCTGGGGGTGTCTGTAAGGTTGGATCAGTTTCTAGGACCTAGCATTTACACCTGGACAGAGATCCAGTCAATCTTAAGTATTTTATTTACAACAGAAGAAAGACAATTGATAAGACAAGCTGGCATTAGGATTTGGGAGAGGGACCATCAGCAGGAACCTCCAGGAGAGGTGAAGTGGCCAATTGCAGCTTCTAACTGGGGTCATAATAATGACCAGGATAGGCAGAGTATGGTGGATCTTAGGAACATAATTATTCAGGGAATTCGAGAGGCAGTCCCCAGAGGACAAAATATTGGCAAGGCCTTGAATGAATGTCAGGGGAAAGATGAATCACCAATAGATTAGTTAGAAAGATTAAGGAAGAGTATACAAATGTATTCAGGATTAGATCCTGATACAGCTATAGGAGAGACATTAACAAAAACTCAGTTCATGGCAAAATCATCAGAAGATATCAGAAAGAAACTTGAAAAGTTAGATGGCTGGCAGGAAAGAGGTTTGCAAGAATTGTTAAGAGAGGCACAGAAGGTCTGTGTGCGAAGAGATGAAGAGACGATGAAGGCTCAAGCTAAAATTTTCATGGCAGCAGTTAAAGAGGTTCAGAAGGGGGGCGCATCTGCAGGGAATACTAAAGAAACTACCAGAAAAACAGTGGGTGAGGGCTCGAAAAGACCTACCTGCTTTTATTGTGGGAAGGAAGGACATATTAAAAGGGTCTGCAAGAAGCGAGAGGAAGATAAAAAATTGTTTGTAGAGGATTAGAGGTGTCAGGGGCTCTATCTATTAGGGACCAAAACATCACAAGAGCCCTTGATAACATTATAAATAGGTCTCCAAAGTGAAGAGGTTACATTTTTAGTAGATACGGGGGCAGAAAAATCAACAGTGCAAAAACTACTAAAAGGATGCAAAATAAGCCAGAAAATGGCTCAAGTAAAGGGAGAAAAAGGGGAGGTCTTTAAGGTTCCCATTATCGAAAAAGTATTAATTGAATCAAAAGAAAAATTAGAAATCAGTGATTTATTATTGGTTTCAGAAGCAGAATGAAACTTGTTAGGAAGAGATTTAATACTAGCTTTGGGGGTAGATATTAAGCCCCAGGATGATCAATTAATGGTACAATTGTATAAGCTGACAGACCAGGATGAGAAGAAAATATATTCTAATGTCTGGTCCACTCCTGGGGAGATCGGTAAATTGAATATTGAACCCTTAAAAGTCACAATTATAAATCCAGAATTTCCCATAAAGGTGAAACAATATCCTATTCCACTAGATGGCAGGCGAGGGCTGAAGCCAGTAATTGAAGACCTTTTAAAACAAGGAACTCTAGAGGAGTGTATGTCACCTCATAACACACCCATACTTCCTGTAAAGAAAAATTATGGAAGTTATTGTTTAATTCAGCTGTTATTCAAAGGACAGCTACTAGGTTTCCTGTGGTAGCTAACCCGTACACATTACTAAGCCAAATTTCCTCGGATTACACCTGGTATAGTGTGGTGGATTTGCAAGATGGCTTCTGGGCTTGTCCCTTAGAGCAGGGAAGTAGAGACTATTTTCCCTTTGAGTGGCAAGATCCAGAAACAGTGAGAAAATGACAAATCAGATGGTCAGTCTTACCCCAAGGGTTTACCAAGTCTCCAAACCTTTTTGGCCAGGCTTTAGAAAAGATTTTACAAGAATTTGAACAGCCAGAAGGAACTAAACTGATACAGTATGTAGATGATTTATTGATTGCAGGAAAGGACCAGAATCGGGTGAGGGAAGCAACGATTGGACTGTTGAATTTCTTGGGAGAAAGAGGCCTAAAAGTTTCAAAGGCCAAGTTACAATTTGCGGAGGAAGGAGTGAAATACTTAGGTCACTGGTTGAGTAGAGGGTCCAAAGAGCTGGACCCTGAAAGAATATCGGGTATACTGAATCTACCTTTGTAAATTCTCCTGTTCCTCCAGCCCCCACAAGCTGCCAGACCAGATTTAGGGGGAATATTGGAAGAGGGGAACTATAGAATAGGGTAGAGAGAGTTGCAAAAGAGGCTCCTTACCCCAGGATGTATTCCTTGATGGGAATCCAGAGAGCAAGAGAGAGATCACATGGGGAGAGAGGGGTTTTTATCACCTTTGGGGTTGGGTCAGGTTACCTGTCCGATGGCTATAGGTCAGGAGACCAGGGGGCAGGTAAGCCAGGCCAGGTTACAGTTTCTGGGGGAGGGGTTTTGGGGGAGAAACATTCCTAAGAGGGATACAACATCTCACCCTTTTTTGTTTAAGAAAGTTAAAGGGAAAACATTGGGTTACATGGAATGAGGATAACAAGAAATAGGGAAAACAAATATTTTTAAAACATGTTAAAAGGTTTCTGTTTCTGTCGGCTGGAGTCCTCACTTAGGAAGGTTCTTCTTCTTCTATCCGACGGCGTCTTCTCTTGGAGGCAGTGGCTACCTGCCTTTCATCTCCTTCTGCAGGAGCTGGGTTTTTGGGGACGAAAGGTTTGACCCACTTCTGAGGTATCCATCAAGGGCCTGAGGGAGCAGCTACACACGCATAGCCACGACCCCAGGTCATGAGCTCATAGGGACCCTTGGTTTCCCAAGTTTCTGGGTCTCTAATCAGGACTGGTGGACGCTGAGAAGGTTTGAACTAATTACCACTGTTAAAATGACGAGTTACAGGTGGATTCATGTTTTCAAAAGAGCAGTTTAGGAAATTGATGGTAAACATGGCTTTGCAGAGCTTCTGTTGTGGAGGCATCCACACAGTTGTACTGCTCTGTTTAGCCAAAACTTGTTTGAGCGTCTGATGTGCACGCTCAACCACAGCTTGGCCTGTGGGGGAGTGGGGGATGCCAGTTTTATGTTCCACTCCCCACTGCTGGACAAATTCCAGGAACTCCTTGGATGTGTATGCTGGGCCATTATCAGTTTTGATTTCTTTTGGGATCCCTAGCACTGAGAAAGCTTGCACTAGGTGTTTTTTAGCATGCACAGCTTTCTCTCCTGCGTAGGCAGAGGCAAATACTGCACCTGAATGTGTGTCAATACTCACATGAACATATTTGAGGCGACCAAAACTAGGAATGTGTGTGATATCGGCCTGCCACACTTCACAACTGCCAAGGCCTCGGGGATTACCTCCCATACCCATTGATGGCATAGCCTGGAACTGGCAATTGGGACAGGTGGCCACAATAGCTCGAGCCTGACTCCGTGTTAGCTGGAACTGACGGATCAGACCTGGCACATTTTGATGATATTGTTGGTGACTCAGTTTTGCCTGTTGGAAGATGTCAGGGAGACGTGCTTTTTCAACTGGTGCAGCAAGGGAGTCTGCTCGACGATTGCCCTCTGCAATTTCACCTGGTAAATCCAGGTGTGATTGTACATGCATCACAAAGAATGGATGTTCTCGATGAGAAACCAAATAAATCAGCTTTGAGAGCAATCTGAAGAGATGCTCATTCTCAGTTTCTCTGAGCACAGCCTGCTCCGCTCTGGACACTATTCCAGCTACATATGCAGAGTCAGTCACCAAATTAAATGGTTCTGAGAACTTCTCAAAGGCTCTTACCACAGCTGCTAGTTCAGCTACCTGGGGGGACCCTTCTACAAACTCCACATCAGCTTCCCAATGCTGAGTTTGAGGATTTCTCCAAGTCATCACCGACTTGTGGGAAGCCCCAGATGCGTCCGTGAACACTGTGAGAGCTTTGAGTGGTCTCTGACTCCTTTTCTCACAAGGAATGAGGTGGAATACCTCATTAAACAGCTTGTGAGATGGGGCATGGACCGATATTTGTCCCCTGTAGCTGTCCAGAGATAGCTGGAGATTGGCATTACCCCAGAGCAAATGCTCAAACATCTCTTTGGTCTGTCTCTTTGGAGAGTTTCTTCCCTCCTCTGAGAGCTTGACCGGGAGGTGAATGCATGAAAAATCACAACCGGCCAGTTCACATAGCCTCATCCTGGCTTTCTGAATCAATTGAGCTATTAACTCTTGTGGCTCAGTGATGGTCTTGGATCTTTGGTGAGAAAGGAAGACCCACTCTATGATTAAGAGTGAATCTTTCTGCCCCTCGATCCACTGGTAAATCAGACCATGCAGGTGTGGCAGTTTTCCTAGTACAATGAAATGGAAAGGTACACTTGGTTCATACCTGTGAGCCTGCCTCTCTGACAAGGCTTTCTGTACCTTTTCGATTGCAGTCTTTGACTCTGGGGTCAGTTCCCTGGAAGAGCTCAGCTCTCTCTCCCCTTTCAATAATTTGAAAAGAAGGTCTAGATCCTCATTTGTGAGGCCTAGCCAGGGTCTTACCCAATTCAATGATCCACACAGGGAGTGGAGATCTGCTAGGGTCTTAGGATTACAATTGATTTCCAATTTCTGAGGAACAACGGTCCTCTCTGAAATTTGTAAGCCCAGGTACTTACAAGGTGGCATCCTTTGAACTTTGTCTTCCTGTAATTGAAAGCCAGCAGAGGTTAAAACTTTAACCACTAGGTCAAGCGTGTGTTGGAGTATAGTGTCATTGGGGGCACACACCAGCACATCATCCATGTAGTGAAGGATGATGGCATCCTGTCTCTAGGCACGTACAGGTGACAGCAATGATGCTATGTACTGTTGGCATATGAATGGCGAGGCTTTACAGCCCTGAGGCAGCACCTTCCAGTGATACCTCTTCATGGGGGCCTGGCGATTTAGGGTGGGAACTGGGAATGCAAACCTTATGGCATCTCCTGGGTGCAGAGGAATCTGGAAGAAACAATCTTTGATATCTAATACTGCTAATTTCCAGTCTCAAGGGAACATAGTTGGCGAAGGCATTCCTGGCTGGATTGGTCCCATATCTTCTATGATTTTGTTTATTTCCCTTAAATCATGTAGGAGTCTCCACCTGTCCTTTCCCGGTTTCTTTATTACAAAAACTGGGAAATTCCAAGGGCTTGTTGTTTCTTCTAGGTGGCCTTGAGCCACTTGCTCCTGTACAAGTTTATCGAGCGCCTCGAGCCTATCTTTGCACAAAGGCCACTGTGGTATCCACTTAGGGGTGTCACTCAGCCATGTTAATTTGTAGGAAGGGTGCTCTACAGTGGCTACTTCTAAAAAATCCTGGGGTGTCTTAGGAATAATTAATTGGACACCCCACTGGGACATCATATCTCTTCCCCACAAGGGGGCCTTGTAATTTGCAATGTATGGACGGACACTTGCTATTTTTCCATCAGGTCCCTCAATTTGCACAGTGTTTTTTGATATTTTAGCCAATGTAATTCCTCCTATGCCCTGAAGTTTGCCAGCTATAGGTTGCAGTTCCCAGTTCGATGGCCACTTGCTCTCAGGTAAAATTGTAATGTCAGCACCTGTATCCAAAACTCCCTCTACATGGAGGCGATCTGACCCATTTGCTATATTGCATGCCAGGGAAGGTTTGTCCTCTCCCACCACTTCTGCCCAGTAGATTTCAGGTGATTTTCCATCAGCTACTATCTCTGCTGGAACAGGAATAGCTTGGGCAAGGATTAGCCCCTCTGCTAAGTAGAAAGGTGGGTGTTTGCAACGTGCTAAGAGCGTGAGGTTTGTTATTTTTCCCTTAATGGTCATGGGAACTACCTCAATTTGATCTGGGGTGTGTGCCATATCCCCCATGACAAAATACTCACTGTCGGTTTCCCAGTTGGGCAACTGGTCCTGAGGGATATTTGACAGATCTACTGTGATTATTATCCAATCTGTATTTCTGAAATGAAAACCTTTGGCAGTCACGAGCCTGTGTCAGCCCCATGGCTGCCAAACCTTGTTAATTAAACATTTGACAGTTTCAGTTTTTTCCTCCCCCACCCCCTCCCCCTTATCTGTTGAGAGAGAGGTATTAGCTGGTGGGGGACCCCGTCTATTTGTGTTCTCGCGCGTGACAGAATGAATAACGGGGGCGCGCTGGGAAATTAGTTTTTTTGTTTGTTGGACTTCTGTTTCTGACTTGGACTCTGGTTCTTGCTCTCGGAGCAGGCCTTTGCAAAGTGTCCAGGCTGTTTGCAGAGGTAGCATATGATGTGCTGCAGACGATCTCGTGATGTTGGTTGCTGCATTGGTTCAGGTCGCACCGGTGCTGCAGCCTTGGGATGAGGCAGTCCAGGGTTAGGTGCACTGAACAGCTCTGCTTTCCTGCAACACGCTTCCATCAAGTGAGCAAGAGAAAGGGGAGGGTCGAGAGGAAGGCTAAGAATAACCCTACGACAGGTCTCATTAGCATTCCTCAAGGCCAGTTCTTTAATGAGTTCGGTCTGGATAGATGGTTGCTGGACTTGTCTTTCGACCTGTATTCTTAATCGATCGACAAAATGCAAAAAACTTTCAGAAGGGGATTGTTTGATATTTGTGTAACTGCCTTGAGTGTCTGTGGTGGGTAGCTGATGAAAGGATTTTTCTGCAGCAGTAGAAATTTTGTATAATATTTGCTGTGATAGTAATCGGGTTTGCTGTTCAGGACAGAGCAACTGACCTTCACCACATAAGTGATCTAATGTGATATCATTATTGTCATTATCTTTGGCTATATCAGGTGTTAGGTGGATGTCCTGTAGTACTGTTTTTAAATTTTTTTTCCAAATGCTTTCCCATAATTCATATTCAGATGGAGTTAATAAACATCTGAATAAGTCTTTAATATCAGAAGGTACCAATTCATTTGAACTGAATGTGGCAATCATCATGTTTTTTAAAATTTGGCTAAATCAGCCAAAATCTTTTTGTATTTTGCAGAGTTCTTTTTTATCTTGGTAAGAAAATGGTTTGTATTCTTTTCTACCATTCTTCTTGCCAACATATACTACAGGTGCCACCATAGGTATGTTTTCATCAGAGTCAGTTTTAGTTTTAGGAAAGTGTGTTGTATGGAGGGCAGAAGATATGGTATTACTGTGTGTGTGTGTATGTAGGTGTGTGTTAGGTTGCGATATAAATTGTTCCTGGTTTGCAGCTGTGAGCAGTTTGCAGCACCCCCCACAGCCGTG
>JAGMWU010000027.1:8932414-8968433 GCA_018697195.1 Certhia americana | reverse complement strand
TGGTGTAGGCAAAGGGATGTCGCTCTCATTCACGCTAGCTGGCGCCCAAGTGGGTAAAACTGCAATCGCCCGGGATTTTAGTAGGAAAGTTACTGAATGATGCTTTTGATTGAGGGTGAAATTTGGTCTCATGTGATGAAGAGGTAGACTAGGGAACAGGGCCACGTGCTGAGAAGCTCCACAGTTACAACCAGCTACCAGCAGATAGGAAAACGTCTAGCGCTTGGTTTCTTTCACGGATGGTTCGCCGGCGCATTGTAGGGATGGAACGGATAGTGGAAAGCGCTGTGTGGAGCCCCACATCGATCAGTACAGAGGCTACTGAAGGAGAAGGGGGATCAAGTCAAGTTTGCCGAGCTCAAAAGTCCGTTAAATGGCTGTATGGACAATGCTGAGATGGTAGAGGAGGGTGGGCCCATAATGCTCTATGCTCTGACAATCGAATCATGGATGGTAGCCACGCTTTGTGGGGGGGCGGGAACTGGGTGGCGAAAGCCAGCGGCAGCGTAGTGAGGGAAACCAATCTGGGCTGCTGAGGAGTGGAAAGACATTGCCACTCGAGTAGAGAAGCTCCCTGTAAGAGTTCGTCATGTAGATGCCCATGTCCCCAAGAGCCGGGCTAATGAGGAGCACCGACATAATGAGCAGGTGGATCATGCTGCAAAGATAGAAGTGGCAAAAATAGACTTAGATTGGGAACACAAGGGAGAGTTGTTCCTAGCCCGATGGGCCCATGATGCCTCAGGGCATCAGGGTAGGGATGCCACCTATAAGTGGGCACGAGACCGAGGGGTGGATCTAACCATGGACAGTATTTCACAGGTTATCCACGACTGTGAGACGTGTGCTGCCATCAAACAGGCCAAGAGGCTGAAGCCCCTCTGGTACGGTGGGCGGCGGTCCAAGTACAAGTATGGGGAGGCCTGGCAGATTGATTACATCACACTGCCCCAAACCCGCCAAGGCAAGCGCTACGTGCTGACCATGGTGGAAGCCACCACTGGATGGCTAGAGACCTACCCTGTGCCTCATGCTACTGCTCGGAACACCATCCTGGGCCTGGAAAAGCAGGTCCTGTGGAGGCATGGTACCCCTGAGAGGATTGAGTCAGACAATGGGACTCATTTCAAAAACAGCCTTATTAACACCTGGGCTAAAGAACATGGTATTGAGTGGGTGTACCATATTCCTTACCATGCACCAGCAGCTGGGAAAGTTGAACGGTGCAATGGCCTGATGAAAACCACCTTAAAGGCACTTGGTGGGGGGACTTTCAAAAACTGGGAGATTAATTTAGCAAAGGCTACATGGTTAGTGAACACCCGAGGTTCCACTAACCGAGCAGGCCCTGCCCAGTCTGAAGCCTTGGGAACAACAGATGGAGATAAAGTTCCAGTGGTACACATGAGAGGTATGCTAGGAAAAACGGTTTGGGTTAATTCTGCCTCCAGCAAAGACAAGCCCATCCGTGGAGTTGTCTTTGCTCATGGACCAGGCTGCACCTGGTGGGTCATGCTGAGAGATGGAGAGACTCGATGCATACCTCAAGGAGATCTTGTTTTAGGGTAAGCTACTCATGACACTGTGCCTGTATCTGTAGCTGCATGTATATATGTATATAATTAAGGTATTGCATGTATGTACATAATTTAAAAGTTTAAATTTAATGTAGCATATTGGGGTGGGAAAAAATTCAGTGTGGATAATGTTGGGGGTTGGGTTAATTTCTTATAGAATTTTTTCCCAGAAGTTGCTAGGAAGCTAATGGCTGGGTGCTTTTCGGTACTTATGGGTGCTCAGGTCAAACAAAGGAAGCAGCTACCCAGAGACATTGATCTCACTTTGCTCGGGGCAGTTTTCTGCTCTAGGGGAACTGCCAGTGCTGCTCGTCTCGGTGAGGCGGAGAGTTTTTCACTTTTCCCTTCACCTGGGACTCCGTGGGACCACCGTCTCTTCGTGTGTTCCCCGGGATTTTGGGAACTCGTTTCCTCCCTGCCCTGCACCCACGGTTTTCTTCAGTTCTTCTCGAGGTCTCCCAACGCTGTGTTTCTACAGCCCCTGCCCAGCCGGGACACTTTTCCAACAGCTCCAGCCACTGTGAACCCTCGGAATCATCTCACCCTCCCAGAGCTGCGGCTAGCCTATTTAGCTTGTGACGGTACTGAGGGGGGTGGGGGTGGGGGGGTTACCAGAGGAAGAACTGTGACTGATTTGTTGTTTTGGTTTGTTTTCTCCTCTAGTTCTGTTTGTTGTCAATATTGTAATTATTGTTAATTTACCTTGTTAGACTAACTAGTAAAGAACTGTTATTCCTACCCTCCTTATCGTTGCCTAAGACCTCTCCTTCAATTTTGGAATTATAACAAACCCCAAGGGAAGTTTCCCCTTTTTTTGGTCCCTGTCTTTCTAAACCAAGACACTAATGGAGAAAAATATTTTATCAATGGCTCATCAAGAGTGATAGAAGGAAAACAAAGACCAGGATATGCTGTTGTTGAAGGAGAAAACATGTCTGTAGTAGAAAGAAGGAAAATAAGTTCTAGTTAGTCAACTCAAGCTTCTGAATTAGTCGCTTTATACTGAGCTTTAGAACTTTTAGAAGATAAAGTGGGGACCATTTATACAGACTCAAAGTATGCCTTTGGGATTGTTCACACGTTTGGAAAAATTTGGATGGAAAGAGGTCTGATCAACACTCAAGGGAAGAAGCTAATCCATCAGGAGTTAATACTTAGAGTGCTTGGTGCTTGAAGCCCTGAAGGAACCTAGGAGGATAGCTGTAGTACATGTAAAAGGCCACCAACCAGGGTCAAGCTATTTAGCAAGAGGAAATAATATAGCTGATCAAGCTGCAAAGGAGGCAGGTTGTAAATTAAATTAAATAATCCAGTTGAGCACTATAACGGAAGTTCAAGAAGAGCTGCCAAAAAGTTATAGTACCCAAAAGAAGGAGGCTATAAGAAGACTAGAGGCTAAAAAGGACCAGGGAAAATGGGTACTCTCAGGTGGAAGAGAAATTCTTCCTAAAGCTTATGCTCAAAGAATTCTACGTCAGTTACATCAACGTAATCATTGGGGAACAAGAACCTTGTGTGATCATTTTTAAAATATTATGGGTGTATTGCAGTTTTTGAAATAGCAAAACAAATAACACAGGGGTGTTTGACTTGTCAAAAAATTGACAAAAAGGTAATGAGACAGGCCTCAACAGGCGGTAGGAAAATAGCCTACCAACTGTTTGAGAGAGTTCAGGTGGATTATACTGAATTACCAAAAGTAGGCAGATGGAAATACCTGTTAGTGTTAGTAGATCAGCTAACTCATTGGGTGGAGGCTTACCCAGCTGCAAGAGCCACGGCCAAGTTTGTAATTAAAAGATTGTTAGAACAAATTATTCCCCGATTCGGGGTTATAAGAGCCATTGATTCTGATCAGGGCTCTCACTTTACTTCTAATATTATAAAAGGGGTAACACAAGCCATGGGTATTTCCTGGGAATATCATACCCGTTGGCACCCCCAGAGCTCTGGGAGGGTGGAAAGAATGAACCAAACTATAAAACAGCAATTAACCAAATTGATAATTGAGACCCAAATGTCATGGGTAAAATGTTTGCATTTAGCATTACTATCCTGGGTTGGCTCTATTTGGACAATTTTGTAATATTGACGTCTGATTAGGCCAATGAAAAGAGTGGATACGCCTTTTGTAAATATACATCTCAAGACAAAAAAACCCAGGAATAGCTCTCTTCATTTCCAGCCTTGGAAGGTGGTGGCTGGCTTTGGTCCGAGGGCCAGTCCCGGCATGGCCCACATGGCCAGGTCTTGGCTGGCTCCCAGGGCCCGGCCAAGATTTTTCTGTCTCTAGAGGGGTGGTAAGCAGGCTGCTGAACCCCTCACTGAAGAGGTGCCGAACCCCTCACTGAGGAGCTCTCAGGCCTTCACCGAGGAGCTCACCGGGCCCTATCTCGGCGTACGGTTGGGGATCTTTGCCAGCAGAAACAAGCACTTTCTTAACAGAACCTGCCAGACTGTACCAGACAGAGACTGTGTTAGCACTGGGGGAAGCTTAAGAGAGAGTGGCCCGGGGGCCTGGAGCACGTGTGTAGCTGCCGCCATTACAGACCGGGAGCAGCCACGTGGCCAGGATCGGAGGGGCTGGGGCGATCTCACACGGACACCTCAGCATGGCTAGCAATAAACTTTGTGTGCTCAGCTATTTTAAGCCAGCTTTACTACAGACAGAAAGATGAAAGCATCGGTGACAGTTGTTTTTTCGTGTTTTCATCACCCCAGCAGAGTCAGGCTGGCTCACACGGTGCTAGCTGGGATCACGTGGCCAGCAGGGAAGCACGGTGAGCCATATTCCCGATGCAGAGCTTAGACAAGATCAGCTTTTCGGTGTTGCAAAACTTCATAGAACTGTTTCAGTTAATGGTAAAGCTTGAGAACAAATGACTTTATGAATACTATTTCTCTCCTAAATTAGAAAAAGGAAAAAAAAGGTGAACACATAGAGATGATAACATGGGACTCTGAGGTCAGTAAAAAGAGTTAGTTCTAGATAAGAGAGATTGAAGAGATGTTTTAAGCTTGACTTAAAATCCTGTAAATCTGTGGTGAAGATATATTTGACTTTGGTTTTGTTTCCTTGTAACTCATAGAGATGCATTGAGGGATTGTAGCATTCTAGCACAGTTGTGGGCCGAAGCACCAGTAGTTGAAGCAAATGCATGTTGCTGTGGATCTAGTGAGAAACTTGAGCATAAAGAAATGAGAAACTTTGCCCTGGGGATAGTAGTAGAAGACCTCTAGTCCCAGAGATAGACTTTTGCTCTATAATAAAACAGCTCATTTTTAAAATATCACCCCGATAAATTAAAATTGCCTATGAAAGCAGCTGTGAGAAAAACTGCAAGACATAGGAAGGACTTTCACACTGCAAACAGATTTTTTCTTATATCCCAGGTGGCAAATTTGCTTTGTGACATTAAAACCACAAGAGAACTATTTTCTTGTAAAGAAATCTCCATAATATGGCAAGAAAAACTCTTCTCCCTAAGTGAACTGAAGAAACTATTTCAGAGGTAGTAAACTGACTAAAAGTCCCACGTTTTTGTCTCTACATTGTCAGTAAAAAAGAATATTGTAAAGAAAGAGAGAAAATGTGTTCTAAAAGTTTTATTCTAATTTTTCTTATTATGGTCCTTTTAACTCTGCTAATGAAGTTTTCTTTATGCCCTTTCAAGTTTAAACATGTTTTGCTTTTTCTTCTAATCCTATCTCACAGCAAAAAGTAAATCTACCGCAATTACTTAACATAAGAACGCTCCCCGATGCAGATACAAGGCTTTCAACATATGAAATACTTTATGGAATGCCCTATTCCCAGGAAGTACCCCAAACATCAATAGTCATAGAAGATATGACTATTCAAAAACACATCCAAAGGACTGGACAACATGTCACAGAACTAAGGGAAAAAGGAATAAATACTCAATCAGACCCTCTAGGATTCAGCATACATCAAATAAAATCAGATGACTGGGTATTAATTAAAAGCTGGAAAGAAGAAAGTTTGTCTCCTAGGTGGGAAAATCCATATTTAACTCTGTTGACCACCGATACAGCTGTCTGAACTGCAGAAAAAGGCTGGACCCATGTGTCACGGATCAAAGGACCAGTGGAGCCACTGACAGAGATGCCAGCTGAATCTCAGTGGAGATTCTACCCCTTTACCCCTGGAAAATTGAAAATAAAACTAAAAAGAGACCGATGTATGTCGCGAAAGCGCTCACACTTGTGGTTGCAAAACCAATGTTATCCACGGGAAGTGGAATGTCCCACTCCAAATTGTAAGCATTATCCATGGGGTTGTTTTAAGTGTATTGAATGTCAAGAATTGTGGTATACAAACCTGTCAAAGGGACAGATCCCTAGTGCTCTTTGTTGCAACTGTAGGAGAGAAATAGAAGAAGAAACTGATAAAACATTGTGGGCAGCAGTAAAGAAAGGATATATTAAAACAGGTGATAAAGATTGGTGGGGAACTTGGGCACACGGAACATGAGCTGGAATTGATTTACAGGAGATACCAAGAGCGAAATTAGAAAAGATATAGTGTGACAAAGACAATTGTATCCCTGACAAATATCAAATTAAAGGAGTGTCAGGAAGCCAAGCATCAGTGGAAGAAAGGGAGGTACATAAACCAAGCCTATTGTAGTTGCACATCTCCAGAGTTTAAGGGTCAACTAGACTAAATTAAGGAAAATTGGTCCACAACCATTGTAAGTAAATGCCTCTAAAAGGCTCATGAGGCAAAAAGAAACAATGAGGCCAAAGGCATCAGTGACTAGATCCCAAGGTATAAACTCTGCTGCTGAGAAGACTAACATCTTGGCCCTTGGATGCAACCCAAGGGGCCTTGAGAAAGGGAGAGAGTTAAAACCCCTGAGGATTATTTTCACTGTATTGGTCCTTGTACCCCAGGCAATGAGCTGCGGGATTAGAGCCTGTTGTCCCTACCATCTGTGACAAATGTAATCATTCTATATGGATCGGAGGGAGAATGGAATCAGTATTTATAGCACATTCTCAGCCTGAGGGAATATGTTATAACCACATCCAATTAAGGATGTTCACTATCAGTGGTAAATTATATTGTGTTGGAGAAATTTTAAAATATGAACAAAAAGTTTCTTCCAGTGATGAACCCATGATAGCCAACCTTCTTGAAAGTAATGATGAAAAAATTTGTTTGCGATATGCCAGAATTTTTTGTTTTGCAAGAGATAAAGAAGGGGTAGATCCAGAAAGTAGAATGAAACAAATAGCTCAAAAATTAAAGAAACAAATGTCAGAAGCAAAAAAGAAAAAAATAGAGCAAGAAAAGTCAAATGAATTAAGCGAACAATACAAACAGAACAGCAGTACAACGATTGGAGTTTCCTAACCTCAAATAAGAACCTTTTTGTAGATATAATGCAAGAAATCACTACAGAACTGAAGTTATCTAACTGTTGGATTTGTGGGGGACTTAAATCAGCTGAAAAATGGCCATGGAGGGGTGAGAGCCTAGCTCCAGAACAATTCCTAAAATGGAATCATACTCAGATTTCCAAAACATTGAAACGACCTGAGGGATGGGTTTTGAATCATCAAATAATTGGGACAATTTGCATCAGCAGAGAAGGAAAAAGATTTACTGAAGTAGTGGGATATACTCCTTGCATGTCCACTTTAGCAGTAAATTCAAATAATAACACTAAAACTTGGCAGCCAGAAACCCCTTCTGGATATTGGAGCTTAACAAGAGAGAAAAATTGTGAATGGAATGGCCAAACTAAGCTGTGTTGGCACAAAAGTTCTGGAGCTAACCCTTACCAATCCTTAAATGGCCTAAGAACATACTGTGAAAAACCAGAGGCTGTAAATGACCAATGGAAAGCCCCTAATGGAATATATTGGATTTGTGGACAAAAAGCTTACAGTGAATAGCTCCATAGGTGGAACGGATCCTGTACTTTAGGGATTATACAACCTTCCTTCTTTGTACTACCAAGGTCCAAGAGTAATCTGTTGGGAGCACCCCTGTATGAAAACCTGAACAGAGAAAAAAGAGGATTAAATCTGGAATTTCCAAGGGCAGGAGGAAATAAAAAATGGGGAGAAGATGAATGGCCTGCAGAAAGAATAATAGCATACTATGACCCAGCCCCTTGGTCTCAAGATGGGACTTGGGGATATAGAACCCCAATTTATCTATTAAATTGGTTAATTAGACTTCAGACTGTAGTAGAAGTTGTTTCGAATCATACTTCTGATGCCCTGGAGTTACTAGCTGAACAACATTCACAAATGCGAGCATTCGTATATCAAAACAGAATTGCTTTGGACTATTTGTTAGCTGAGGAAGGAGGAGTTTGTGGAAAGTTCAATGACTCTGAGTGCTGTGTGGAAATTGATGATTATGGAGAAACTATTAAAAATATTGCAGCAGAAATTAAGAAAGTAGCACATGTGCCAGTTCAAAAATGGAATTCCATCCTCCAAGCTTCATGGTGGGACCAGGTGTTTGGAGGGGGAACCTGGTGGAAGAAAATAGGGTTCATAATATTGTTTTCATTAACTGGGTTATTGTTTTTACCTTGCCTTATTCCATGTTTTGTCCCACTAATCCACTGTGTTATTCAAGGTATGCAGGTTGCCGTAATGCCTGTAGACCCTGAACTAGCTACAGGCAAATTTGTTCATTCTGGAAAAACAGCTAAAATAATGAAATTGAAGAAAAAAGATGAAAAAGAAAAAGTTTCTAAAGTTTTGGCTAGGTGCGAGACCCAGACACGAATTAGTAAGACAAATGGAAATTTATAAAAGCAGAGGGGGACTGTGAAATACGAAGTTACAATTCGTGTCATGTAAATAAAAATAATTGGTGCAATTGTGATTGTGAAATATGTGGAACACAGCTATGGGACAGTATAAAGATGAGTTATATACATGGAACGTAAAGCATGGAAGAAAGTGTTTTGAACTAATATTTTGTTCACAATTAACTACTATAGATCTTAAGTTGTTGAGAAAGGAAGATGGGCGTTAACTTGCTGATTAATGGTTGTTGGGGGTTGGGTTGATTTCTTATAGAATTTTTTCCCAGAAGTTGCTAAGAAGCTAATGGCTGGGTGCTTTTCAGTACTCATGGGTGCTTAGGGCCAAACAAAAGAAACAGCTACCCAGAGACATTGACTTCACTTCGCTCAGGGCAGTTTTCTGCTCTAGGAGAACTGCCAGGGCTGCTCGTCTTGGCGCGGCGGAGAGCTCTCACCATTCCTTCACCTGGAACTCAGTCGGACCACCGTCTCTTCGTGTGTCCCCCGGGATTTTTAGGAACACGTTCCCTCCCTGCCCTGCACCCACAGCTTCTTCAGTTTTGCTCGAAGTCTCCCCATGCTGTGTTTTCTGCAGCCCCTGCCAGCCAGGACACTTTCCAAGAGTTCCAGCCACTGTAAACCCTCGGATACATCTCATCCTCCCAGGGCTGCTGCTAGCTCTATTAGCTTGTGACAGTACTGAGGGGGGTGGGGGGTTACCAAAGGAAAAACTGTAACTGGGTTGTTGTTTTTGTCCCTTTTTCTTCTCTAGTTCTGTTTGTTGTCAATATTGTAGTTATTATTGTTAATTTACCTTGTTAGACTAACTAGTAAGGAACTGTTATTCCTACCCTCATTATCGTTGCCTGAGACCTCCCCTTCAATTTTAGAATTAAAACAAACCCCAAGGGAAGTTTCCATTTTTTTTTGGTTCCTAGCAGACACCCCTGTCTTTCCAAACCAAGACAATGGTTTTGAAAAAGGAAGCTGGGCCTCACCATCTGGAGTACATATCCCAGGATGTACATTCTGAGAGGAATGGATCAGAATGGAGTATAGAAATTGTGATGAAACCTGCTATCTGAAATATAGAATTGTGATGCAAAAACTGGAATTAGAAACTGCTGAGAAATCCTACAGATATACATATAAATACCAGCAGGCCTCAGCATTTGGTGTGCAGTTGGAGGAAGAGATCCCACTTCTGCACCCAGCACTGCTTTGCTTATATTTTACCATATTAATTAATAAATTGAATTACTGCTTGATATATTGGTTGAGTCAAGCTCCTCATTTTTAACAGGAGGGAGGCCGAGCAGACCCTACTAATGAGCCCCTGCCCTCTCCTAGCAACCCAAACCAAAATGGCCTCTGTTGTGTTGCAGTTAGCTGCTTTTATGTGCTAAGGTTCCTCCCACAGCTTGATTTCCCGGACACTTTTCGCAGGTATCTGGGCATTCTTTGCAGGCATCCGCTCCACCGACAAGTGTGGGGGGGGTCACTCACAGTCTGATAGTGGAGGCTTTCTCTGCCCTAATTGGCTACCAGGAGAAGCCTCCCCAGGGACAGGGCTGCAAGCACATATACAGACCTTATAAGAATATAACATATGTTGAGGCATAAATAAAAAACAGATTGGTCCCTCTGACAGGCCATAGGCGCTTGGTTCCTCTCACCCCATTTCCATGGCTAAGTATATGAATAATTGAATTGAACTGTGTAGTTCGTGTCTGACTGACTCCCTTGCCAGAGCTCCAGCAAGGCAGCCTGAGCTGCATGACTTCAGTCTCCCCCAAAACTGTTCCAGAGCAATGAAGATATTATCAGGTTCCTGGAGCACTGTCATTGCACTCCATATAGGGGGTGATGCAGTCTGGGATGATCCCTGAGAGCCGGGATATTGTTAATGCTGTGTGGCTAATTTCTGTTGGATAAGCAGTACAGATTAGCTGTATCTTACTGTGAAAAACAAGATTTGCACTCTAGAATTCTAAGAGTTTAATAATGTTGTAAATGTTCTGAGTCAATTTACAAATTAATTAATAAATTTTATTGAGAATGGCAAGCAAGCAGCGCTGGGCAGACAGAGAGTCTGCGCTCTACCAACAGCTCGCAAATTGTATCCTCAGTTCATCTTGTTTTATACTGTTGAAAGGCTCGTTTCCCGTCAGTTCCCACCTAGTTTATTTCTTCAATTTCTTGTCTTCAAGATTGTACTGCGCAGACTCTCCGCTGTTGCTAGGGGGTCTTCTTCCCTATTTCAAGGGTCACTGGATGAAGGCAACTTGTATTCCTCAATGGCCTCGCGTTCACCTTTCCTTTGCGCAAGCGTACATTACTAAAGCGTCATGCAAGCGATAAGCAGTTAATCTTATACAAATAACCACATCCTGCTTCACCCTGTCTCTATCCTTATTTAGTAACATAGCAGCTGGACTTCCCTATTGTGGCCTCATCTACCTTGCAAGTTTTGCACCAACACAGCTGACATTTCTCTATCAAACACTAATCACATAAACATATTTTACAAATAATAATAATATTAATAATAATAATATTGAGATAACAAAAGGACAAATACCAGCACTGGGATGCCTTTGAAAAACAGCCAAAGAGCACTCTGAAATTTGAAATCAAGGTCTCTATATACAGGTATATTGCTGGGATTATATGCATATTCATTAGCTTTTACATTATTAAAACATTCTTGGAAGTTTTTGATGTTACAGCGGTTCTTTGTGTTTGGTTTTTCCCATCTCTGCTTCTCTGTAGGACATCAATAAATTTTATTTTTTTCTGTGATTTAATTTCTGCTGTTTCACACTCCTCTTGATAAGAGAGAATTTTGAGTTCTCCTCTCATCCTCTCTGGTGCTCTGTTTTGTGTCACTGTTATCTTATCACTCAGATGGGTCAATTAATGGATGATCTTACACAGTTCTTTTAGTTACACAAAAGCTTTTTCACATCTTATGTTTTGTTAAGGTCTATACATCATGTTACCATTTCTATAAGCAATACATAGATATATCCATTGCACTACTATTTCTAAAAGCAGTACAATACATACTTAAGCTGTGAGATTATGCTATATTAACAAACAGCTTAAAAGGAGTTATAATGTGTACTATATCTAAATATTTATGATTAATAACAACATGCAAAAGCCAGTATATAAATGCGAAAGCCAACACTATTTAGTAATTTTTAACATCACGAATAAATCCCCATACTCTCACCTGATGCCCATTGAAAGGTTTGGGGAGGTGAGGGGCAGGGACAGGCTGTAACCTGCCTCTGCAGGCTGATTACAGCTTCTTGCAGGTTTTGGAGTATGAAAAACGATATTCGCTCTCGTGTTAAAATTTTAAAAGTTTACTAAATGACAATAAATGACAAAGACAATAAAGCAAAGTTTTTACAGCCGGGTCCTTGGCATTCAGCCAACAGCACACCTACTGTGCTTAGAGACCCTCTTTAAATGCCTTTTCTGTTACATCATCCTATTGCATATTCATAAACTCTTATGCATATTCATCTTTTTCACAAAACTATTTTACATTTTCCAGGAACTGTTTAGCATGGCCCCTCTTTGGGTCCGCCTTTTTAGAGCATGCACATTTCTTGGTTGTGGTTTTCTTATCACTTCCAGTTTGGGCTTTGTTCCACATTTTCTTCAGATGGTGGGTACTGATAGTTGGCATATCAGTAGCAGGGGTATTCATCACATGTTCAGTGGATGTTATCCTGACCAAGCAGACAGTTCTATAACTATATCAACTATTACACTACTATGTCTAAGTTCAGTTAACAGCAAAGAATAAAAGCTATATCTTTATAGCAAAATTATTTTAACCTTATACATATATAGCACTCAATATTTGCAAAAAGCCAATATTATAGTATGTATTTGTAACAGAAAGTCAGCCTGGAGCTGTGGGGGTGCCATGGGGCTAAGCCCCTGTCCAGCCTGTGAGCCAGAATCCATAGCAGTCAGCTCAGGACTTAAGCTAACAAGGCCTGAGCTAACTGTCAAGGAGCAGCAAGAGGAGAACTGCTGCACAAGAGAAGGTGAGCCAAGAACCAAGGTGTGACTAATTGGTGAACCTCTACAATGTAAGATGGCTCAAAGAAGATAGGCAAGGCTGATGTGCTCATGCAGCTCAGAAAAGAATATAGGAACTGACCACACCTATTGTAAAGGAAGCTGAGCTTCTCTCAACACAAAAGGGACTGCTTTAGATAAACAGCTGTATTAGTTGAGTGGGTCAACTGGTTATGTAAATGGCCTTCCCTAAAATAATCAGTAGAGAGTATTATCTTCCTAAGCCAGACAGACCATGGGGGAAGTGTATATGTGTCTCAGACCAATATAGAACATAAAAACTGAACAACCAGCAAGGTGAACTTAGAAGAGATCAACAGGCTTGAGCTGGCTTCAGCCCATGTATTCCTTCCTGGCAATTTGGGATGCTTAGTGTTGTGATGGTGAGCACACAGATATTGGTGACAGAAATCATATTTGTATTGTGATCCAACTATATGTTGCAATTGCTATAGTGTATTTGTGCTGTGATTTCACTATGTTGCTATATCACTCTGCTAAATCAAAAATCCCATGTAATTTCAAATACCTACAAATAAGTAAATCTGATATTAAATATTAAACCCTCTTCATGTGTAATAACTAAAAGAACCTGGTGAAAGTATATTGGATTCTGACACAACGACAAGGCAGGGGCAGTGACCTAACCAAAAAGGGCACAGCACCATGCTGTCTGAGCAGGGTGAGCAGAGTAGGGATGGTGATAGCAAGCAGGTCCAACAATCATCAGACACAGTTGAGGTAGCAAGTCAAGTCTGAGGTCAATATGATAAGTCCTATCAACATGTCAGGAATGACAAGGGACAGGACTGGAAGAAAGTAAACCAGCAACATAGCTCAGGCAAGAACATGTAGTCTGTGCCTCAACCTAAATGGAACTGCTGGACCAGTGAGCAGAGGGTATGTGAGTCGAAGTCCCAGGTAAGGTTGGTGAGGGCAATGGCAGCCTGTTATTGCACTCAGTGTTTTGACAGTTATCTGTCACAATGTAGCAGGTTTGGTTCGATTTCCTGGCCAACACACCAACGAATGTAGTGGGTCCACTGGCATTTGGCCACCACTCAACCCAATACACACATCCATCAATTTCTCATGTCGTGGCCAGTAGTTTTCCATGCCCTGTTGAGGTAGATTAACCTCAGGTCAGGGACTAGTAAGTGGTATTTGTCTGCAGCCCTAACACTGAGATAGCCATCTTGGAGAGATATGGGCTGCTCAACATGGTGAGACATCTAATCTACCTTAGATAGTCGTCTTGTGTCATGCATCAATCTTTAGTGGTGCTGTTGATTTGGAAAAGGAGCTTGGGGTGTCTAGATGTCCCACATTTTATTGTGTAAATAGAATGGGTGAATCCTACCCTATACACCCACTGAATTTCAACTGAAATCACCAAATCTCAAACCACAATGTGAAGATAACAAACAGCAAGATATTGACATGCTCACTATTTCCATGCACAGCACCAAGCACAACAAAACAGTAGAAACAACCAAACACATTTTCAGCAGAAAAGCTTTTTTTCCTGTCTTTTTGAATGCAAAGTCAATTGTTTTTCCACAGAGGAAAATTTTCAAACTGCTAAGCAAATTTTTGGCAACATATAAATCGAGTAGAATTATGATAGAACAAGTCAGGATTAAAAATGAAATCCTTGAATAAGCTCAAAGCTTTTGAGTTCCACATGTTTCAAAATGGAAGAGGAGTTAGTTTTATAAATAAAAGTGATTACAAAATTAATTACAAAAGTTGCTTTTTATGTTTTTCCCCTGTTCCAGTCTCCCTTTTTCCATTTCCCCATTTATTTCACTGATAGAAAACATAATAACAGCCATACTGGGTCAGACCTAAGGCTCACCCAGTATCTTTTTGTTGTAGCAGCGTATTCGTCTGACTTCTGGCGGGGGGCTTTCTGCTACATCAAACTCAGTTTGGTTGGGGAACGTGGCTTAAAAAATGGGATGGGTATGATGGATGAGGCTTAGAGATGTTCTTTAATCCATTGGAGTGACCATGTGCTCTCTAGGCAGCATTCACAGGCTGCATGGCCTGGAATTGTTCCCCAGAGAGCACTTGGTCTGGAGGTCTGAATCTAAAGACCTGGGGGTGTGGCTAACTTAGCTAGATATAGGGCTTACCTGGGCAGATATCCAATTGTAGCTATGGGGTAGGGGCTTGACTTTATAAGTCTAAGGTTTCAGCTTCCTGCTCTTCAGGGTCCTAGGTTCACTCCTTGGTGTAAAGAATTTGGACCTGTCTTTTTTATTTATCTCAGCTAATTGGACTGCTACATCTTTTGACTGACAGTGACCAGAAGTGGATGTCTAAAGAAGGGGATAAGAACAGAACAAGTGTATATGACACTTTCTCCAGGACTTTTTCAACCTCTGACCATTTGCGACATCTGAGTTTATTTTCCATTCTTCTTTTGTCACTCAGTGATGGCTCCAGAACTGAGGAAGACTTTTAAGAGTGCCACATTAGAAAAAGGAAAAAAATATCACTTGAGAAACTGAAGCGTCTGATTCTAGCCTGGATGAGATAACCGGTGCTTCGTCTCGGGTCACCCACCCTATGGCAACTTTGTGAGAGAGACGCTCTAATTTGGTCGTCCAGAAACAGAACTTTTTAAAAACGGGAAAATAATAACGGGAAAATAACAAACCATAAGCCATGCACCATACATGGGAACAGACCGAAAAAAGCGGGAAGGTCCAGGGTAACAGTAGTTTTAAGCACGAACACGGGGGAGGGTTTAGGTTAATCTCATCCTGATTAAGAGCTGACCCATAGTTTAGAGTTAAGATTTTCACCCCTATCTGAAGGGCAGACCACTACAAGAAACTTTTGTTGTTTCTACCCCCTCTCCCCTGAAAAAGAATAAAAGAGAGTGAGAGGGGAGGTAAAAAGAAACCTCCCCAAAGATTGCCTGTTCTGTTGTGTTTTGTGGCAACCTGGATGCCACAGTGGGGTATGAGGGGAAAGAAGAAAATATGGAACATTTTTCTATAAGGATTGTCTTTAGCATTTTGACCAATTCTAATAAAACTAAGCGGAGAAAAAGCCTTTTCAAGGGTCATGGTAGAAAGTTTCTTGGTCTAAATGACAACACAGTGGCCTTGTGTACTGCAGTAAAAGCATACCACTTCCCTCCATCTGTGTTCTTACTCTTGGGATGGGGGTCGTGGCTGTATGGCACCTACTTCCTTAGGCTCATCCTCTGGCAGGGTGCCACAGGTGAAACAAAGTGAATGAGAACCCAGAGTGGATCTGGATCCTAGGCTTTATTTAAGAACCAACAAGATTAGAGCTTTTACCCTACTTGATTACCTCACACACTCACTCATTTGCTCGCTTCCTCCCCGCAGTGTTACATTCACTAGGTCAGGTCTTAACTTTTCTTCCAATCAGGAAGTTTGCTGCTGGTCCAAGAAGATTGAGCAGAAAGTTGGATCAATTCCTGCTGTGCTGTTACTCACAGTTACTGGTCTCAGGCATTACTAGCCAAGGTGTCTGGGCATTTAGAGACTGGAGCATCTCACATATAAGGAAAGGCCAAGAGACCTGGAGCTGTTCAGCCTGGAGAAGAGAAAGCTTGTGAGACCTCATCAATGTATGCAAATATGAGAAGGAAGGGTGCAAAGAAGACAGAGCCAGGCTCTTTTCTGTGGTGCCCAGGCACAGGACTAGAGGCAATGGGTGCACAGTGAAACACAGGAGGTTCTATCTGAACATCAGGAAACACTTCTTTATTGTGAGGGTGACTGAGCACGTGGACAGGTTGCCCAGAGAGGCTGTGGAGATAATGCAAAAGCCATTTGGACATAGTCCTGGGTAGCTGTCTCTAGGTGGCCCTGCTTGAGCAGGGGGGTTGGCCAAGATGACCTCCAGAGGTCCCTTCCAACCTCAACCATTCTATGATCCCCCTAGCATTTGTCTCCACACATCGCCCTGATCTCCAGAATCTTTCCTCACTTCCAGGATCTTTGCTCACCTGAGAGCTGCCACAGCCTCTGGGGCAGGTCCACCCTGGCCATGTCATCTTTGAAGGCCTCAGTCAGCCCTAATCTATAGCGAGTCAAAAGGGATCACTCTTACCACCCTGTTTCCACAGCGAGCTTCACAAATTGTGGAGTCAGCAGTCAGCTGGCTCCCCATACAGAGCTCCAGTAAGGCAGCCTCAGTCACAGCTGCACAATTGTTAACTCTGAAAAAAACTCCAGAAGGGCAACTAGGTCATCACAGTTCTGGAGCATGGGGTTGTGCTCCACATAGGGGTGACCCAGTCTAGAGCCATTCCTAAAAGCTGGGAGATAATTACGACTAAGCAGCTA
Source organism: Certhia americana (assembly GCA_018697195.1). NCBI lineage: Eukaryota > Metazoa > Chordata > Aves > Passeriformes > Certhiidae > Certhia > Certhia americana. The sequence goes on along the minus strand of JAGMWU010000027.1, from coordinate 8,951,621 downwards.
GTACCTGTTTGGTAGGCCCCCAGATAAGCAGCATTGACCACATCTGGCTAACAAATTCCCATATCCTTGTGCAAATCTCATGGAAGGGTTTAGAGAGCTGGGGGGGCAGAGGGTGCACTGGGTGCAGAGGTTGCTAAAGAAGCCTGCAAGGGCTGTAATCTGCCTCTGCATAGTGACCACAGCTTCACACAAGGTTTGAAGGTCAAATGGGGCCTGTGAAGGCAAGCCCCAGCATTGCCTGAGGGCCAGGCTCTACCAGTGTTTAGTTCAGGGTTTGAGATAGCCTGAGCTAATTGCAAGGGAGCAGTGAGAATGGAGCTGTTTCCTAAGAGAAGGTGAGTTCAAGACCAGCCAGGCAACAACCTTACCAGAAGGGTGGAGTCCCATAGCACCAGAGGCAGATGAGTAGAGCAAGGTGGTGCTAGCAATCAGTCTTGCTAGCAGCCCAGCAAGCATCAGGTAAAAGGAAGAAGCCAAATCCAAGGTCAAGCCCATCACCACCCCTGGTCTGCAAGCCTGCCTGCTCTCCGGAGCTCCCAAGGGGCATTTCCCATGCCAGTTCTTTTCCAGTTTTCTATCCCTGCCCTAGCTCTGTGTCCCTTGAAATAGTCTCATGACAACCCATAGCAATTAAATCACTCTATAGTGTCGCACTACGACACGAAATGAACACACGCACTCACTATGACTTTCTTCACAGAGAAAGGAGGAGAAAGAGAGAGTTTATTGTGTGACCTCAATATATATACCATTCCAAAGATGACCAGGGATTGGAGGGTCAAGTTGCCACCTCTCCAACCACATTGGTCAAACCAAGAGTCCATCAATTCCCGCTTCCTCTAGAAAGGAATGCAAAACAATTGTTTACATGAAAGTGTGTGAGAAGTCCACTACAAAAATGTAAAACATCAGAAGATTAAGAAAAACATCCAAAGGTCAGGGTGACATCTCACCCTTTTTCCATTTAAAAAAGAAAAAGAAAAACAAAAAGAACAATGTTAAAAGAGAAAATGAACAATGTTCAGTGTCCATTTGTGGAGGAATCATCAAAGTGATCACTCTCGTTGTCTGCATCTGAGTTATCACTTGATGATCCATCCACTTGATGACTTTCAGTTTGGTCACAGTTTCCATGTTGCCCGTCAACCAGATTCTGTCTCTGCAGTCGCAGGTCAGGACGAACACACCTCAAAGGCACCCAGTGTACTCCAGTATCTGTGGATACACATGTGTATCCACGCCCCAAAGCAATAAGGTCATAGGGACCTTCCCACTGTTTGGTGACTAAATTCCGCACCTGAACCTTTGCTCAAGGTTGAGGTGTCTCGTCCAAAGCCTGCAAGGAAAGATGATGATTCAAAATGAAAGGGTTATTTGAATTCTGCGGCACAGAAAGATGATTGATGGTATACAAAGCCTTATCTAACCGACTCTGCGGGGTGTCACCCTGCAGTCCCCGTTTTTGTTTTTGAAGAACCCGCTTCAGAGTACGTGAGCGCATTCTACAATAGCTTGACCAGTTGGAGAATGAGGGATACCAAACTTGTGTGACACACCCCACCACTGCAGGAACTGCTGCACCTGCTGCGATGCGTAAGCAGGACCATTGTTGGTTTTCAAAGCAGAAGGTATGCCTAGGACGGCAAAGGCCTGCCTCCAGTGGACAAGGACATCATGGGCCTTTTCTCTAGTGTGAGCAGAGGCCCACATTGCAGAGGAGAACATGTCCACAGTGACATGCACATATTTGAGCTAGCCAAACTCGACAATCTGGGTGACATCAGTCTGCCAAAGTTCCAAGGCCCTAAGGCGTCTGGGATTTACCCCTGCCGGCAAAGGCGCAGCCAGCACATGACAGTCATTGCACGACTCCACAATGTCACAAGCCTCAGTAGGCGTCAGCTGAAACTGCTTCTGCAAGGTATGTGCATTCTGATGGAAAAACCCATGCGATGCCTTGGCCTGCGCGAGCGTGTCAGGCTGAGGTGCTACTCACACTGGGTTAGCCAACTTGCATTCCTGCCTCTCCTCTGCCCCCTGCTTCCCAGCTTCTCTGTTTTTTGATTTATGAAGTGCAGGCAATGTTTTCTTCTTGCAGAAGGAAGTGTGGATTCTTTTTCACCTTGGAGGTATAGGGAGTGTTGAGTCTAATCTGTGCTCTTACATACATGAAGGGCTGTTTTGAGAGGTATCCAGAGAAATCAAGAGTTCTGTTGACCAGAAACAGTTCTTCTATGTTTGTCAGGTGTGTGATTAATGTGGATAAACAAAAATTAGCAGCAGCTCAATAAAAGTTGTGTCAGATTTTGCTTAATCAATACTTACCTTCTAGTAGGTTTATCACATCATGAGCCATTATAGAGTTTTTTTAAGGAAAACTGGTGCAAACGAGACCTGCATTGCAAATGTAAAATATAAGCAATATAGAAATAGGCCTGTCTTTCATGTCATAGAGAAACAAATTACTGCTGCATGTGACCACTTCAGTTTGGCTTTTGAAATAAATTTAAAGCTGGCATCCTTGCTCTTTTGATCCTATTCCTCTATCAGTAAATTCTGAGCTCTTTAGGAGGGTAGCAGATAAATTAGTGTCTTGTCTGAAGGAAACACTCTGATGAGAGTTGATGCTGTTTTGTTTGTCTTGGTGGCATGTATGTGTCTGCTGGCCAGTGAGCACACACGCTGCTTGGAAATAGCTGCAATGTATGCTCCCTCTTTCCAGGCATGGGAAGTAATATAAGGTATCAAGGGCTAGGGAAAAGAATGACATTTCAAAGAATAGGGACTGTAGGAATTTGGGGAGTGGGATGGACAGATGGACAGACAACTAGGTTATTGTGGGAAAGGAACACAACAATATAGAAGAGAAATCCATGGTAAACTGGATTCATTAATTCTGATGCTTATGTGATTACTTGCTTTTCTTGAGTATTACTTGTAGTGAAATGTAGTGATATGATAAAAGAGAATTTTCAGAACAAAAGGGTTGCACAGATTCATATGCCTGTTTAATGTGAATTAACTGCAACATGCTATATATGTCTCTTGTTGACCAGCTGTGTGGATGCTCTGTGGAATGGAGTGTGCTAACTAGGAAAAGCCCCCCACTGGACCTGCTGTTTTCAAACTGAGAAAGACTGCTGGGTGATGTGACAGTTGTAGGCCATCTTAGGCTTAACAAACATGAAATGATAGTTTTTGATTCTTGGAGAAGTAAGGTGGGAAGACAGTACAAGTGCTACCACAGATTTCCGGAGGGCAGACTTTGGCCTGTTTAGGAGACTGGTTGACAGAGTCCCTTGAGAAGAAGTCCCGAAGGGCAAAGTGAAGCGATACGCAGAATAGACTCCACAACTAGGTATATAGTTATGAAGTGGGTATGTATGGGTGCCCGGCACAAGTGAGATAGCTCTTGTGAAAACTTGTGCCCCGAGCTTCAGCCTGACCCATATCTTTATTCACAGAGATGTTCTATATGCAGTACATTGAACAACTTACCCATGCATATTCAACCTTTGGTCCTGCCTGTTCTCGCCTCGCATGGTAATTAGATCTACACCCTTCTGGGCATGCGTTGTTTGCTGTGGTGGTTGCATGGGGGTCTTTGGTGGTCTCTGAGGCTGAAGATTTGTAGTCTTCCTCATGTCTGAACTTTTGAACTTCTTTGTGCGTGCACTTTTGGTCTCTTGGTGCTTATTTGAGTACGTCTGTTGGCTTTAATCTCTTTGGAGCCAGAGGAGTCCCTTTATCTGGGTCCCTTGGTCTCTTCGGTATTGTTCTTTATGTAAGAAGCTTCAGAAATTTGCATTTTTCTATGCCTTTTGTACCATGGCAGAAGTCTAAGTAAAAAGGTTAAAACACAAAATTCTACAGGCTAGACTTTAAATACTTAATTCATATTGCTAACTCAAGTGAACTCCAAAAATCTCTATTTCAAAAGGAGTCCAGGGAGTCTGGACATTCTTCAGGAAGAAAATCTTTACGGTGCAGTGACGGGCTGCCCCCATGTGATGAATGATGAGCCAGCAGGGAAGAAAACTGGCCTGGCTGAACAGAGCTTTGACTGGAACTCAGATTAAAAAAGAAAGTTTATCACCTTTGGAAAAAGGAGCAGGCAACTCAGGAGGTTTAAAACGATGTTGTGAGGTCATGCAGGGAGAAAATTAGAAGGACTAATGTCCAGCTAAAACTTAACCTGGCTATCGCCATAAACACAATAAAAATATTTCTATAAATACATTCATAACAAAAGGAGGGCTAACGAGAATCTCCATCCTTTATTGGACATGAAGGGAAACATAGTGACAAAGGATGAGGAAAAGGCCAAGATATGTAATGGCTTCTTTGACTCTCTCACAGGTGGGAGTTGAAGCTTCAGACAAAGTTTATTAGAGAAGACCTCCCACTGAGTCACAAAGTGCAGAAAAGGACCCCCTTGCTTTCTAAATTACTTCTCAGAGAAAGGGGCCTGGGTGAGGCTGGATCCAATCCTAGCCCCAGACTTTTTCAACAGTTTACGTTTTACAACTTTGTCCCACAGGTTTTAATAATGGCATATCAGATATATTTATATAAAAATGAATTATTATTATTATGATAAGTGATTAGGCAAAAAGAACTCAATCAGAATTATTTACTACTCAGTGTAAAAGCTAAAACTACTATTTTGTATAAGATAGGATAGTGCACTATATCAAAGCAATATTAAAACAATTATATTAAAGACAGCAAAAAGGAACAATTATTAGAGATTGATGCAACTCACCCATACCAACAGTCGGGGGAAAATGTCTTTCACTCAGCCTTGAGGGGTGTCCTTGGAGGGTGTCTCCTACCCAAGGGAGGAATCTCCACACACACTCCAAGAAGGAATATGTTGGAAGAACCTACCATATGGAAAGTGGACTGGACTTTTATAGTGCAAAGGGGTTGACTGCCAGTCACATGCCTCCAGGTCAGTTTAGCAGCTTATCTGCCAAATCTTTGCTTTACTATCAAGATGCTGATTTAAGGTTGGCATGCCAGATGGGTTTCAGCATAATTCAACACCAAAAACCAGAACATGATGCCCTTCTCAGCCCACCACTGATAGCTTGCAAAATAGGACATTGTTTGAGCTGTTTGACCACATTCCAGAGCAGACCATCTTGCTACAGACTTAATCTTTAATAGTAATATCAGTTGTTGTCTGGGTACCCAGCCCCCTGATCTGTAAGATAGAGCTGGGAAGCAGAATGAAGTCCGCATTATCCAAGGGGAAATGGTTAGAGACCTGCTACACAAGTTAGATAAACACAAGTCTATGGGGCCAGATGGGATCTGTCCAAGGGTACTGAGGGAGCTGGTGCAAGTGCTCACTAAGACAGTCTCCATCATTTATCAGCACTCCTGGCTAAGCAGAATGGTCCCAGTTGACTGGAGGTTGGCCAATGTGATGCCCAAATACAAGAAGGGCTATAAGGAGGATCCAGGAAACTACAGGCCTATCAGTCTGACCTCAGCGCTGGGGAAGGTCATGGAGCAGATCATCTTGAGTGCCATCACGCAGTATGAACAGGATGACCAGGGGATTAGACCCAATCGACATGGGTTTAGGAAAGGCAGGCCCTGCTTGAATATCCTGATCTCCTTCTATAACAGGGTCATCCACTTGGTGGATGATGGAAAGGCTGCAGATATTGTCTACCTGGACATTAGTAAGGCCTTTTACACTGTTTCCCACATCATTTTCCTGGAGAAACTGGCTTCCCATGATGTGGATAGGTATACTGTTTGCTGGGTAAAAAACTGGCTGGATGGCTGAGCCCAAAGAGCGGTGTTATATGGAGCTACATCCAGTTGGTGGCCAGTCACAAGGGGTGTTCCCCAGGGCTCAGTATTGAGGCCAGTCCTGATTGATATCTTTATTGATGATCTGGACAAGGGGATTGAGTGCGCCCTCAGGAAGTTTGCAGACAAAACCAAGTTGGGCAGTATTCATCTGCTTCAGTGTAGAAAGACTTACAGAGGGATCGGGATAGGCTGGATCAATGGGCTGTGGCCAATTGTATGAGGTTCAACAAGGCAAAGTTCCAGGTCCTGCACTTGGGTCCAAACAACCCCCTGCAGTGCTACAGGCTTGGTGAAGAGTGATTGGAAAGCTGCCTGGTGGAAAAGAACCTCTGGGTGTTGGTCAACAACCAGCTGAACATGAGCCAGCAGTGTGTCCAGGTGGCCAAGGAGGCCAATGGCATCCTGGCTTATATCAGAAATTGTGTGGCCAGAAGGCTAAAGGAAGTGATTGTCCCCTGTACTTGGCACTGGTGAGGCTGCACCTTGAATACTGTGTTCAGTTTTATTGTCAGTATGGGGCATTCTCAGCCAGTACAAACTGGCTTGGGTTTGGTCTTTGGGTCACATTGACCCTGAAGGATAAAAGCTCATAGTCTCAGGTAGCATTCATTCTTCTATGAAAGTCATGTTGCAGTTAGCACCTTGCCTTTCACAGTCCCTCCTCTTCATTTGTCCATCAGCACCTATTTACTTAATAAAATACCTGGGAGTTATAGTATTACAAAGAGAAAGACAACATTTAATACTCATGTAAAAGGGAAAAAAAAGAAACTAATAGAATTATTAAAATCATTGTAAGCTTTTGTGCCCATTGTACAATATTAGGAAACCATAGCATTAGCCAATTCAAGGCATCAAAACTGGTTTTGTCCTACTTCATATAGGACTTCCAAACTTGTTCTAATTTGTTCAGTATCAGTCTTTATTAATTTATTTTGATTGACATTAAAGTATCATCTAGTATTAATTAGGACACCTACTCTGCTTATACTGCTAAAATGTAATTTAAGATCAGTTGGTTCTGAATAATTATATGGTTGACAAGAAGCTTAACCTGACCCCATAATGTGCTGCTGCAGCAAAGCGAGCCAACCGTATCCTGAGCTGCATCAAAAGAAATGTAACCAGCAGGTCAAGGGAGGTGAATCTTCCCCTTTGCTCTGCTTTGGTGAGATGCCAATTGGAGTGCTTTATCCAGCTCTGAGGTCTCCAGTACAAGAAAGACATGGGCCTGTTGGAGCAAGTCTGGAGGAAGGCGACAAAGATGGGCTGGAACACCTCTCTTATGAAGACAGGCTGAGAGAGTTGGGGTTGTTCAGCCTGGAGAAGAGAAGGCTCCAGGAAGACCTTATTGCGGCCTTTCAGTACTTAAAGGAGGCTTATAAGAAAGATGGGGACAGACTCATTAGTAGGGCCTGCTGCAATAGCGCAGAGAGTAATGGTTTTAAACTGATAGAAGATAGATTCAGACTAAATATAAGGATAAAATTTTTTATGATGAGGGTGGTGAAACACTAGAATAGATTGCCCAGAGAATTAGTAGATGCCTCATCCCTGGAAACAGTCAAGGTCAGGTTTGATGGGACTCTGAGCAACCTGACCTAATGGAAGATTTCCCGCCTCACTACAGGGGGTTGGACAAGATGACCTTTAAATGTCCCCTCCAAAACAAGGTATTCTATGATTCTTTGCTGTTTTGGGATATATTTTCCCCTAACAACATGCAGTATGGGAAACAAACAGGAGGAATTCCAAATCTGACTGTAGTTGCAGAGCTATGATCTCACTGGGATAACAAAGATGCAATGGCGTTCTCATGACTAGAGTGCTGCAATGGATTGATACAAGCTCTTTAGAGATGACGGACCAGGAAGGCAGGGAAGGAGGGGTTGTGCTCTATTCAAAGGAGTGGTTTGAATACATGGCATTTTACATTGGAACAAGTGACAAGACAGTCAAACACTTATGGGTAAGAGTCAGAGGGCAGACCAACATAGCTGACATCATGATAGGCACCTGCTGCAGACTGCTGGATCAAGGAGAGAAAGTAGATGAGACCTTTAGACCAGTGGTCTCCAAAATGGAGTGCACGCACCCCAGCAGGTGCACAAGATCATCTGCTGAGGTATGGGGAAAAAAATTAGAATTTCTATTTATAGTCATTTGTTAACTGTAAAAAAATAAAGAAATTAAGATGTAGCAATATTTAATATGTGGTTTGACACTGGTGGCCTCAGTCTGTATGTCAGTCGCATCACATGGTAGGCAAGGTATTCTGAGGGACAATGAGTGTTTTCACAATGCAAAGGTGCCCTTAACTACTCATTTTTTGCTTCTTTTAAAGCCAGTCCCCATTCCCCCCCTTGTCCTGTTCCAAACTACATGCTCTTGTAAATAGTCCTCTTTGGTCTTTCTTTACGAGCTCCCTTCAGGTACTGGAAGGCAGCAATTTATGTCACCACAAAGTCTTTCTTCTCCAGACCAAACAATCTCAATTCTCTTAACTTTTCCTTGGCAGGAAAGGTGCTCCACCCCGTCTAATCATCTTGGTGCCTCCTCTGGACTTCTACAGCAGGTTTGATGTCCTTCTTGTGCTGGGGACCATAAGAGTTGGAGCAGTCTCCAGGTGGGTTTCACAAGAGTAAAGAGGGAGAATCCTCCCCCTCCCTCAACCTGGATGGCCACCGCTTCTTTTGATTGCAGCTCAGATACAATTGGCTTTCTGGGCCACCAGTGTACAGTGCCCAGTCTGTCTACGCCTCTCATCCACCCAGCACCCCAGTCCCTCAGCAGGGCTGCTCTCATCCATTCATCCCTTAGGCTTATAATACCAGGGGTTGAACTCTGACCCACTGTGCAGCACCTTGCATGTGGTCTTGTTGAACCGCATGAATTCCCCTGGTCCCACTTCTGAGCTTGTTCCAGGTCCCTCTGGATTGCATTTCTAGTCCTTCAAGTGTGGTCCAAACTGCACCACTCGCTTGGTGTTTACCTTCAAACTTGCTGAAAGTGCACTTGATCCCTTTTGTCTATGCCCAATAATGAATGATATTAAAATAGCACAGGCCCCAATACAGATCCCTGAGGGACACCCCTTGTCAATGATGTCCATCATGACTCTGCGCATTGACCACTATCCTCTGTATGCACTGTATGCAGCAAGAACCAATTCCTTATCCATCTAACAGTCCACCCATCGATCCCTCCCTCCCTCAAATTGGAGAGAGGATGTTGTGGGGACTGTGTCGAAGTGCTTCTTAACAGAGGGCCAAGATAAATGACATCTGTGCCCTTCCCTGGTCGCCCTAATGTTAGTCACCTCACCCCATCCATAGAAAGCCACAGGTTGGCGAGCAAAGGAATTTTGCCCGTGGTGAATCTGTGCTAGTTTATCACCGGATCACCTCCCTGTCCCCATGAGCCTTAGCAGAGCTTCTGAAGAGGGATCTGTTCATGCTCTTCCCAGGCACAGAGGTGACACTGACAGGTCATAAGTTCCCAGGTCATCCTTTCTAACTTTTGAGAAAAGATGAGTTACAATGTTTCCCTCTTTTCCAGTCACCTGGACTTCTTCTGAACTGCTGCCATGACTTTTCAAATGTCATGAAGAGTGGGCTTTGGCAACTACATCATCCAAGTCCCCTCAGTACTCTGGGATTCATGTTCGTCATGTCCCTATAGACTTATGCACGTTCAGGTTCTTCAGGTGGCCATAAACCTGAATCTTCACTTTACATTGGGAGGGACTGGCTCCCCCAGTCTACATCCTGCTGTCCCATCCACTTGGAGGTGTGGGAAGAGAGGGTTGCCCTAAAGACTGATGGCAAAAAGCTGTTGAGTACCTCAGCCCATTTACCTCATTCTGTTGTTTCCAGTTTACCAGCATTGTTTATCGAGAAGAGGGATATTCCTTCTTTGACCTTCCTTTTCTTCCCCTGGCTGACATACATGTAGAAGCCCTTCTTGTTTATTCTTTGTGTTCCTTGCCAGGTCAGTTCCAGCTTCACCCTGTCCCCTTTCCTCACCCCATCCCCTACACAAAGTCCAACTTCATCTCCTGTAACTCTTCCCAGGTCCACCTGTCCTTGTTTCCCCTGACTGTGCATTTGTTTTTCTTCTATTCTCTTTAGTTTTTGACCAGCAGTTCCCTACTCAGCACATGGCTGCTGTCTTCCTTCCTTGCCCAGTTTCCTTGCTCCTGGGGATCGCAAGCTCTTGCACTCTATGGAAGTTCTTTTGTGAAAGATCTGCCAGCTCAGTTCCATTCCCTTGTCCTAGAGGGCAGTGTCCCCAGACATCCTATTGACTTCTCCTTGAAAGAGATGGCTTTTGCTTTCCTGCAAGTTTCAGGGGCCTAAAACTTTCCTCCTTCCTGACCCCTTGTCACCTCAGGACTGTGAATTCCCCCGGTACTAGATCACTGCAGCCCAAGCTGCCTCCAGTCTTCACGCTCTCAAATTAGTTCACTTACATTGGTGATTATCAATTCAGTATCAACACGCCTTCTGGTAGGGCCGTCTATTATCTGGCTCAAGAAGTTTATCCTGCATGCATTCAGGAGTCTCTTGGATTGCCTATTACTTACCGAGCTACTTCCCCCGCAGACGTCAGGGTGTTGAAGTCCCCTTGCAGGACAAGAGCCCTGGGAGCACAATGCTTCCTGCAAGCTGGAGCAAGAATGGCTTCATCCCGTAGTTTCCTCTTGGTCAGTGGGGCAACCTGATAGTAGACACCAAACCACAAAGGCTCCTTGGTTTTGCCTCAGGGTATACATCTGATTCTTACCCCGAGCCCTATTGAAAAACCCTGCCATTGGGCCCAGGAAGCTTCTCTAGCAGATATGCTGGCTTTTCACAACCTCCTCCGCTGTTTAGGTTGATTACATGCAGGAAGGGCCGCCGTGTAGGCAATATGGTAGTAACGAAGAAGTGTTACCTTGTCCCTCTCAGAACTGGGCTGTTGGGCTGTGTCCCGGTGTCCCCGGTAATCACGTAAGAAGCACACTCTTAGTTAAATTTTAATATTAATGTTATTTCCTTGTGAGATATTTCCCTGGTGTTTCCCTGTTTTGTCCTCCCGTGTAACACTCGGCAACTGTCCCCCGCTCTCAACCTCATCTATCTCCTGTAAAATGCACATTGTTGTCGACAATGTGTGGCCGAGGCTAATTTTCAAGAGTCCCAACGACAGGGACAGAGGGCCCCCTTTGCTTAGCACACCCTGTCGCCGCTCTAACTTGTTTGCATCTCATCCCACAGCTTTGCCGGGGGGAGGAGACAAGCCGTGATATTGGTCCCCCAATCCCCCCATCACATCTAAGTTTAAAGCTGTTGCCAATGAAACCCTGCTAAGATTCCCCGGAGAAAACTCATTCCTCCCCTCTCCTACGAAAAGGTAAGTCCATTCACTGACCTATTGTTGGGTCTTCATGGTTGTTTCCTCTCCTCTCTCTCCCTCTCGACTCTCCCCTACCTCCTCTCCTCCTCCGCATTTTTCCCTCACTCTTCTCTATCTACCTCAGCTGTTGTACCAGCATTATTTTTAACCTTTTTCTCTTAATATGTGTAAGTCACAGAGGTTTCCACCGAGATCACTCTTGGCTCATCTTTGTTCCGACTTGGTGGCTAGGCCAGAAACTGGCTAGCCTCTGTCCAACATGGCAAATCTGATCTCCTTCTCACAGAAGCCACGTTTTGCAGCCTCTTGCTGCCAAACCCTTGCCCCATAAACCCAATACATACACCTTGTCCCTTCATCCCAAGGGGCTTCCCGTGCTGACTTCATGGCAAAAAATGTCGTTTGAGACACCCTTGTTACCTGCATAATTTGAAGACTACCTGGAAAATATAGCCCTGCCCTGCTTTGCGGGTTTTTGGATCCTGAAGCATAAGTACCAGTTCTCGTTTACATGAATAATATTTTTCATACACATTCTCCACTTTCCAGCCTGTTTACATTTGTGAGGTTCTTTTCCCCACATAGGCCTTCCCTTCTTAAGAAAATCATAGGTCAATCAATCAATTTGTGTTTTTTTAAAAGTCGGGGCCTTGATGGCCTCTGCAAACATTCCTCTCCAGACCTGCACAGATTTTGTAATTTTCCACCGCCTGTGTTTAAGTTCAGCGGTTGCACAACAGTCCAGATGGAAACAATAATATTTACAGCTATGGCCATGATTTATATAATGTATGACAAAGTTTAAACAAGTTTCTTGCTCCCCAAATAATTCTGACATCCTGAACACACCAATGAAAAAGTTTCATTTTTGTGAGTGAACTCCTCTTTTGCTCATGATGGTATTTTGATGAGTGACCCTCCCCTGTCCCTTATCCCTCACCCAGGAGCCGCTTGCTATCTTTTTCTCTCCCCCTGTCCAGTTGCGGAGGGGTAGTGGAGTGACAGAGTGACTTTTTGGGTAGACCTGGCATCCAGCCGGGTCAACCCACCACAGTCCTGTAGACACACAGAGAGGACAACTGGGCACAGCTGACTACACACTACTGTTTCAGACAAGAATCTGCCGTTTCACAGCAACCTACATATAAGACTACCAACTCACATAAAAAAGTATAGACAGCCAAGTTCCCTTTCCACTGCCTCTCTGACTGGTAAAGACTGGTAATTTCACAAGTTGAAGCAACACCTCCCTCATTCTATTCACAAGCAAACACACTTTTGAGCAATCCCCTCCACACGGTGGCACAGGACCTCTTTGTTTGAATACCCCAATTGGATCCTGAAGCCCTCTTACCCACTCCAACAGGTCCCTACTTGCGCCTATCTATCTTGATGTTTGCTAGCACATGGCCACAGATGTTTTACAGACGTGCACAGTCAATCCTCACAGGGAGTCCCACACTTACAGGTCATCCTGAATACCACATTGTACCTGCCCATCTGATATCCCTGCACAGACCGTGCGCCTCACTACTTGCTGTCTGGTCCACTTAAGTTTGGTAGCGAATATACGCACACGTTTCTGCCATGCACACCAGGTTTGGGAAAGAAATATATACACGTGAGCCCTGCCCCGCACTGCTGACAACCCAAGCTACATTGGCCTGTGAACCACATGGTCCTTACTCCAGTCACTGGTTGCTGCGACCCTCACGCACCTGGCTCTGTCCAAGGATCTAATGTCCAGGACACATCCAATTCCCATCTAAGTGGAGCCGGACACCCTGCTCCAGTGATTGGCACTGGCACAACCTTATCACTTGCAGTTGCTGACAACCAACAAGCGGGGGCAAATCTACACTCCCATCCTGACTCTACTTTGTTGCACCAAATCCAACTCTGCTGGGCTTGGGCTAAAGCCAGTAGCCTGTATCTATTCCATTACAGCCTCACACACCGAGGGTAGAAGAGTCCAGATTACACAGAGATATAGTTAAGAACAGATTTACTAAAACTTAACGTACTAACAGTGATCAAGCACAAGGTTTGGTCAAACAAACATAGTTAAACAGCTCCATTTTATAATGACTGGTCTCTTTTTATACCTGTTTTAATTACCCTTTCTATTCTCTTCTTTGTCCCTCCCCAGCTTTTTTCTCCTCAAAATATTCCCTAATAATATTTTGGAACAGATTCCCCCCTTGAATAGGCCCAAATCCCCTACATGTGTACTCTTGTTTCTCTCTTCTTATCAGTTTACACAAGCTCAGTGGGCCTCTCGAAAAGCTGTGGCCTTTAGTTTCTTGATGCCCCATCATTAGTGACCTGAGACTTTTGTTCCATTGGCATTGTCTTTGTTCGCCGTTGTCTCCCAGGTGTTGTGTGTTCTCCTTATCCCGATTCCCCCTTTACTTATTATCTTGATTTTGCCGTTGAAAAGGTCCTTGATCAGATGAACCTTAATGACTCAGAATAGTCCTCTTTCCACAGTATTCCTTCCCCTCAGTTTGTTTGAAGCTCTTTTGCAACCTATTACAGTTTCGCTTGCATCTGTTAGCTCCTTCTGTGCTGTAAGCACTGCAGACTCACAGCAAAACAGATATTATTTTCGTTGTTATTTCGGCCAATTAAATAGAAGCACTTTTTATCTATTTTAAAATTAGGGATAGGACTGTGGGTTCTGGTGCATCCCTATCCCAAATGCCCTGTTGCAATAAAGACTCAGCAGACAGTCTGATCAAAACACAGCTCTTTTACTTTGTAAAAAGTTGGTGAGCCAATCTTTAAAAAAAATAAAAAATGCATTCATATTGTTTACAATAAATAGTGGGAGATTATAAATTTGTTCAACTGATAGCTTTCAACAAACTGGCATAATTGCCACTTATCACACGCTGTGTAGTTTTGAACAAAATTTGCACTACACCCCGAACAATGTTTCATAAGTTTTTTGACTGTAAGTGATGCCTGATATAAATTTACAAATACTGTTACTCTTCTACACTTCACCTAGCCCCAAACCTGGAAATTAAACCTTTTCTAACTGCTGCGCTTGCTCTAATGGAAGCCACAAGCTGGACTGCCTTCACCTCCCCGCTAACATTTGAGGGCTGGCTTTCAAATGCCCCTTGAGGGGCTTGGGAGCGTTGCTGGTGGTCTGCTCCAGGAGTCATCCTCATTGTGAACTTTTGGGTAGAATCCTCTTTGATTTTGCAGGGATCTGCGGTAACCAGTAAGTCACTTCCAGGGGGGGGGGGTCATCTTCTGCCCTAGTTAAGACACATCAGTGGTCCATCATGTTCAGGAAATCAGTTAACATTTTATGAACCCTTGAGTCCCCTGTAAAACGCCTTGCCAACAAGATTCTTGAAGTGGTGCAAAATTAATTTAGTTTTCCTAATTAGGAGTCGTCCCTTGTAGCATGTTTTCAGTTTACTTAACCTTTGAACACTGGCCCTAGACTTATCAGCACCAAGTGGCCCTTCTATGGCCCTCCCTTCTTGCCTACTACTCCCTGTACAGGATAATAATCAATGGTCTTTCATCTAACTGCAACACCTACATTGGCTCTTATTGTTCGCTTGCTCCTTTTCTGGTAAGCCTGTTGGTCCTCTAAAAGACAATCCTTTCAAACAGTAAGATGTACAAAGGTTACCGGGAAAATTTCCAAGGAAACTGATGAAACATGAGGGGGGTTATAACTCATCATCAGTCAAACAAACCACTAGAAAAGATTAATATGGATTAGTGAAAGCATATGCAATGTTGAACCACTGCAGCTAAAACAAAGATAACTTTGAATCTAGAACCTTCGGGTGAGGAAAAGGCAAAACTGGGCCAGTTTTATGAATTCTGCATATTTTCATGCTTAGTATTTTATTTCACTAATCTGATATCACAGAACATG
Organism: Certhia americana; assembly: GCA_018697195.1. Lineage (NCBI taxonomy): Eukaryota > Metazoa > Chordata > Aves > Passeriformes > Certhiidae > Certhia > Certhia americana. The sequence continues at coordinate 8,936,485 of JAGMWU010000027.1, read as the reverse complement.
TTAATTTAAGGGAACAAAATTTGTCCCCCTTATTTAGTTCCTTATCTGTCAGCTTTTACGTGCCAGCTACTGCGTCTCATGGTGTTTTATTTTTTTAACAATATTATTTGTTTAGTCCCATTTTTGGTTTTATTTGCATAGGAACTAAGGAATAGATAAGGTGGATGAGGTCTCTGACAGAGACATTACAAAAGCTAGCTACCATTTGCATCTTTGTGGGTTTATTTAACAAAAAGAATAGTGAAAATTTAAATGATCAGCAGTCCACTGAACTAGAATTGCCCAGTCTTGCCTAAAGCACTGGGAGAAGGCTAGCTCTGCCGATGTGAAGTACTTTGAGACCATAAGGATACATTGATTTCAGAGCTCAGAATTGCATTTTCTGTAAGTAAACATAGCTGACAAGATGCATTATCTAGTAACTTTTTCTCACAGTGAAATGCAAAGTCCCTTATAAAGAAAAAGTACCCCGCAAAATCATATTTGTTCTGTGCTAATCTAAAGCCAACTGGTGGTGGCCAGAGAGGAAGGTGACTACAATGTTTCTTTCAACTCAGTGAAGAGCCACTTTTTGTGGAATTATATTAGTGTTGAATATAAGCAAATGGTAAAGTTAATTGTCTTAGGATGACAATGTGAGGATGCAACCAAAAGTTGCATTCTAATCACCTCTTCATAAGCTGTTAAAATAGGTGAGTCGGTGTTACTTTATCTCCCTCCATGACTCATCCCTGATATCTCCCTCCGGGGTCTATCTTCTGCTTATGGGACTCACGGCCTTACTCCTGTGCATGGCTCCAATAAAATTACATCATCCCCTTGTGAGATGCTCCTGCCCATGGGGGAAGAAAACCAAGCATTCCTCCCTAACCTGGTATTAATCTGAGATTTGGAACACCACAGCATCTTTACCTAACTGGATTCCCAGAGGACCAAGAGCTACGTACCACCACCGTGGATTTCAGAGGAAGAACTAAGCACCCTTTCTATAGGATCACTATGTTCAACAGAACCACATCTATTCACTTTTCTTCACAGGACTTGCGCCACCGAATTAATCGGACTGCTCCTCCACCCTGACTAACAGCGTGTCAGGTTTGTATCCTGGACTCTAATCAGTTTAAGCCAGTGTTTTCTTCTGCCTTTATTTTTAATTTTCCCTATTAAATTGTAGTTCTGTCTTGGAATCTCTCACTGGTTTGGCTTTTTCAAACTAGCACAAAGTAAAAATGCCTAAAGAAAATAAACTGAATATTGCTTAAAGGCATTGAAAAATAATCAGTCTCTCTATTTACCTTTAACGGGGAGCCACTCTTGAATTGGTAAATCAACAGGAATTTATTTTAAGGCAATAGTATTTTCTTTAAATAAAATACTTTTTCCCGCTAAATGCAGTACTTCGGAAGAATGTTTCTCAATTTTTGTGAATTTCTCCTAAGAATAAAATTCTAACCTCACTTATATTATTAGGTCTAATAATTTAAAAAAAAACCTGATATTAAATATTATGGCGTGTTGCACTAAAAAAAAAAAATCAAAGAAATTACAAGTATATAAACAGTCCTCTGATTCATGCATTGATATCTTTTGAAATTTTCCTCCCCACTTGACACCAGCAATTTTAAGACTTGTTTATGACCATTTTTTATACCACAACATCCAATGAAATACTCTATTGTACTCTATTAAATCCGACATTAATTTTAAGGGATGAGTTGCAAAATTTTATTCATGTTTTGAATGCTGGGGAAGGTTTAAGCAGTTCATTTTATTACCAACAATGGTCCTCTTTTTTTAATGCCATGAGGCCCACACATGAAGAAAATCCTAGTCTTCAGTTTTCCTTCTGATACTCGCTGAACATGAAAATTCAAGATTCTATTGTGTGCCGAGTCAACAAAATGCAGTACTTGTGTGGGAAATTCTTATTCATATAGACATATGGAGTATTGGGAGAAGGGGTAAGACTTACCTCGGGTACTGAGTGAAGCTGGAAGAAGACTCGCCAAACCCGCTCTCCATCATTTTACCATCAGTCCTGGCTAACGTGAATTCCCAGACGGAATGGGGGTTTGGCCCAATTGTTTATTGCCCATACCACACAGAAGGTTTAGAAGGAGGAGCCAGGGAACTACAGGCCTGTCAGCCTGGGACGTTATGGAAAGATCATCGTGAGTGCAATCATATGGCAATGTACAGGACACCAGGGAATCAGGCTCAAGCAGCATGGGTTTTAGGAACGGCACAGGTCCTGCTGACCAACCTGATCCCTAATGACAGAGTAACCCCTTAGTGGCTGAGGAAAGGCTGTTGAATGTTTTTTCTAACCTGTACTTTAGTAAAGCCCTTTGACGCCATTTTTTCCCCAGCATTTTTCCTGGAGAAACCTGCCTTCTCATGAGTGGGGATAGGTATAACTGTTTGCTGGGTACAAAAACTGGCTTGATGCTGGGCCCAGAACTATGGTAGTGAAATGGATTTGAATCTAGTTTGGTGGCCAGTCCATTGAGTGGTGTTCTCTTCTCCAGGATCAGTGGTTGGGTCCCAGTCCTGTTTTGATATCTTTACCGATGATCTGGGCAAAGGGATCAAGAATGCCCTTCATTAAAAATTCCCACAACGGATGACAAGTTGGTGGAGGTTGATCTGCTTGAGGTAGGAAGCTCTGCAGTGGGATGTATATAGGCTGGATTGATGGCCGAGGCTAACAGTAGGACGTTTCAACAAGGCAAAGTGCTGGGGTCCTGCACTTGGGGGTCGACAAAAACTTCCCTGCGGCTTTTTAAAAAAAACCCCAAGGAGCTTTGTGGCGGGTGGCTTGGTAAACTGTCCAGTGGAAAAGGATCTGGGGATGCCTGGTTGAACAACCAGCTGAACATGAAGCCAGAATTGTGCCAAAGTGGCCAAGAATGGCCAATGGCATCCTGGCTTTGATCCAAGAATCGCATGGCCAGCAGGGCGTAGGGAAGTGGAAATTGTCTCCCTGTACTCAGCACTGGTCAAGCCTCACATCAAGATTAGGCTCCAGTATTTCTGGGCCCCTCCACTGCAAGAAAGACTTGAAAGTGCTGGACAAGGTCCAGAGAAAGGGCAAACAAATTAGTGGGTGAGGGTTCCTATAGGGGTAGAGTCCCTATTGAGGAGTGGCTTAGGGAGCTGGGGGTTGTTTTAACCTGGAGAACAGGGAGGCTGAAGAGAAGTTGTCGCACGTGGGGGAGGTCCCCTGCCTTCTCCTCTCAGGCAGCCAGTGCTAGGGCAAGAAGGATATGCCCCAATCTGCTCTAGGGGAGGGTTCGGTTGGACATCAGGAAGAATTTTCCTTCAGCAGAAAGGGTCTGTAAAAACATTGGAATGGGCTGTGCAGGGAAGGTGGTGGAGGTCCATCAATCCCTGTATGTGTTCAAGAAACAACTGGAAGTGGCACTTAGTGCCATACAGTCTATTTGACAAGGTGGTGATCAGTCAAACAGGTTGAACTTAATGATTTCAGAGGTCTTTTCCAATCCAAATGAATGTGTGGATTCTGCCGATTTGTTATTACATCCTCCTAGCTGCAGCCTACTGCTTTTAAAAAGCAGTATTAGTAGCGCCAAGGACTTGCAGAAATTGAACATTCTTGAAGAGAAAAAGAATAATTTTATTGGGGGAATCACCAGATTCTCCTATACGCGGTGCAGACAGTTTTTCATATATCTCATAGACCAAATCCAAAGAATAAAAACTGACATCTGGGGACAAAAAGCAATATATCGTAATGCTTCCAAATGCATTTTTCCTGTTATTTTGAACTTGTTTTACTTTAATCAGCTCTTCAACGTCGCTTCTAAATTGATACAAGAATCATTGCCCATAAGGAAAGGGGGCCTCTTCCTCCTGTCTTCCAACAAATGTGAAAACTTAAACATTTCTAGTCCTTTGTTCTATGAATATTGGAACCAGTCATAATCGCTGCTGTCGTGGTTTTTTGGTGCATTTCACGGCCAATGCAAACCCAATTTGTTGTTGTGGTTTCAGTTTGGAATACCGGGCGGGGAAACACCACTTATATATCTCAATAATCTCTTCTATCTA
>JAGMWU010000027.1:8912017-8926665 GCA_018697195.1 Certhia americana | reverse complement strand
TAGTGACAGGACAAGGGGGAATGGCTTTAAAAGGCAAGCAAATGAGTGAAGGCACCTTTGCATTGTAAATCACTCATTTTTCCCTCAGAATACCTTGCCTACCATGTGATGTGACTGACATACAGACTGAGGCCACCAGTGTCAAACCACATATTAAATATTGCTACATCTTAATTTCTTTATTTTTTTACAGTTAACAAATGACTATAAATAGAAATTCTAATTTTTTTCCCCATACCTCAACCAATGATCTTGTGCGCCTGCTGGGGTGCGTGTACCCCATTTTGGAGACCATTGAAGGGGGTTTTGAACTAGATCATCTTTAAGGTTCTTTCTAATCCAAGCCATTCTATTATTCTTGATTCTACAATTCTAAGAAGGAATCTCTGCTTTTTGCTCCAGGTGCCAGAGCAGAGATTCCCCTGCAGCCTGTTCTGAAGACCATGGTGGCATGCAGGTTTTCCCCTTGCAGCCCAATGAGGTCCATGTTGGAGCTGATATCCACCCTGCAGCCCATGGAGGACCCCAGACCACAGCAGGTAAACATGATCTGAAGGAAGCTGCAGCCTATGGAGAGCAGCCCACGCAGGAGGAGGTCTTCTGGCAGGACCTGTGGAGGACCCACACTGGAGCAGCCTGCTTCTGAGGGACAGTACCCCATGGAAAGGGAACATGCTGGAGCTGTTCTTGAAGAACTGCAACCTGTGGGAACGACCTGCATTTGAGAAATTTGTGGAGGACTGTATCCTGTGGAAAGTATCCCATGCTTGCACAGTGTGAGGAGGAAGGAACGGCCAAGTTGAACTGTTATGAATAGAGTGCAACCCCCGTTCCCTATCCCTCTGCACTGCTTGGGGGAAAGGAGATAGAAGATTTGGCAGTGAAGTTGAGCCTTGGAAGAAGTAAGACATGGGAGGGAGGTGTTTTTATTTTTGTTTTATTTCTCACTATCCTGCTCTGTTATTAGCTGGCAATAAATTAAATCGGTCTTCTCCAAGGTGAGTCTGTTTTGCTCATGACAATAATTAATGAGTGACCTCCCTGTCTTTATCTCAACCTCTGAGCTTTTCCATTGTGTTTTCTCCCCGTTCTGTTGAGGAGATGGAGTAAGAGAGTGGCTTGGTGGGAACTTGATGGCCAGCCAAGATCAACCCACTACAGAACAGAAAGGAAATGTGAAGGAGAATGGGAGTTTAAAGGGTGCATATGTCTTGTCAACTTTGGCTGTTTATGGCCTACACTTTCCTAGTGTATAATGCCAAAAGCTATGAAGCCAAATTTGTTGTTAGTCAGCTTCTGAAAGGAAGAATGCATGTGCAGTGGAGGTGGTAAACTCCTGTGCGTGGACATTCTTTTGATGAGTATCTGTCTCATAGGCTCTTCACATTTTTTACCCATGTAAGTAAACAATCTTCCCCATGTGCTGGGTATTGAGGACTACAAAGGTTATTTCCCCTGTTTTTGTAATACTGTTGAAAATCAAAGTTATATGGGCCCTCTTCCACAACTGGAATATTATGGGGCACATAGCATGATGCTTGAGGAGAAAACACAATTCTTGGCATGATATACAGCTGATCAGAAAAAGATTTCTGACTTTCAAAAAGAACTATGTTACTATTGCCAGCAAGATGTGAAAATTTTTAGGGATGCTTGCACATCATACTGGAATGAGACTATGGTGATAACTTGGGCTATCAGAGCCAAGCATTCCCAAAACCCCTGATTACCAGCATTGTCCACTGTGATTGCTTCCTGATGCCTGGCTGTGTCTTTGTAGAAGAGCCTCATGGAGAAATGTGTGGGCAATGTGTCATGTCTGCAGTAGAGAAACAAGTCAAAGAATGCTTCTGAGAAGCTATGAACAAAAATTATCCCTGTCAAAATATAGGTCCTTTTCTAGCAATAGAATGGGCCTCCATTTTTGGGGTTTTCCACTTATTTTGCACCATTCAGTCTGTCTTGGTTTTCTTCTTCATCCTGTCCTTGTCAGACTGCTGCCTAGTACAACCCATCCTTTTTCTTTTAAGTGAGTGGAGTCAGCTTTCCCTCTGGGGGCATGAAGCAGCTCGCTTTCTTTTAAAGCTCTTTCTTTGAATATAATGAAGCCTCAAGACCTCCTGATTGTTTGGTGTTTCTAGCTCATCCAAGAGGTTCTTGAAAATGCATTCAAGCACATTTGTTGCAATGTCTTGAATGATGTTTTTAACATGTGGCTTAGTAAATTTCAAGCTCCTTTTCCAAAGCAGAATGTTTAGAAAAACAGGCTACTTCCAGGGTCTATCCCACACATCAAAGGAATGCCTTGAAAACTAGTGTGGTGTGATACAGCCGGGAAGCTGGGTAAGAAGTGCACCCAGGGGCTGTATCCTTCCCAGAGAGATGCGTCTCCAAGGAGAACACCTTCTAGGGGTACTGCCGCTTCCTTAGCTGTGAAGGGGATTCCAGCAAGTGAATTCAACTCAATAGTGATTTTCAGCTCAAGGCTGGAATCCCCAGGTTAATGCAGGAATGAGAGAGAGAGGATCCTGTCTGGTGATTCCACAGAGATGGCTTTAATGTCAGCATCTCTGCAAAGGGAGCCAGGAACAGAGAGCTTCTAAAAACAGAGGCTGAGGCTGAGGCTGAGGTTTTTATAAGGACGGACAAGGGGTGGATACAGACCATTTGCATGAAAGAAGCAAGGTATGATGGGTGTAGTTTACTGGGGTTGCAGTTAGCTTGAAGTAGGTTGCTTATCTTGGGGATGACTCAGGACATCAGCCTGATTCCTCCATGGGAGGGCAAGAGGCCCTCCTACAGAGGACTTATCATCCTCCACAGGGTGGGTTTATTTTTTGATGTGAGATAGGATTAGGAGAAAAGCAAAGCAGGCTCAGTCTTGAAAGGATATAAAGAAAACTTTATTAACAGAACTAAAAGAAGAAAAACAAGAATCAGAATAAAACTTTCAGAACACTGCTCCTCCTCTCCCCAACCCTCCCCTCTCTCCCACTGACAATGCACAGAAACAACACTTAGAATTCTTAGTCAGTTTTCTACTTTTAGAATAGTCTTTCTTTAGTTCACTTAGGGAGAGAAGTACGTCTTGACATGCTATGGAGAACTCCCCACAAGAAAAAAAAAACAGCTCTCATGGCTTTAATTTTCACAAACAGCAGCCGCCCAGGAATCTGCATTTGTGAAGTTTTTCCCATCTTTCACAGCTTTTCCCAAAGCTGTGTTTATGGGCCATGTCAATTTATTGGGGTGTTATTTAAAGGATGAGCCATTTTAGCATAAACCAAAAAGTTCTTTTAATCTATTTTTGGGAAAAGAGGTTTTCTTTTTTTATTTTGGGGGCAAGGTTTCTCTCTTTTTCATCTCTTTCTATTTAAGATTTTCATTGGATTACAGCTGCTGCAACATCTGCTTACTTCAACACTGGTGCTTATGCTTACTGAAGTGGTTAGAATGCTACATCTCCCCAAAGCATTTCTATGAGTCACAGGGAAAAAACCAAAGTCTGATATATCAAATATATCTTCACTATAGCCTTGCAAAAGTATTTCAGCCTAAGATTAAGGCATCTCCACAGTTACCCCTATCTAAAATTTAACTTTTTTTTTACTGACTTCAGGGTCCTATGTTGTTGTCTTTACATGCCTTCACTTTTTCCTTTTCTTGATTCAGGAGAGAATTGGTGTTTGTGGGGTCCTTTTTTTTTAAGCTTTATCAATTGAAACAGTTTTTATAGAGTCCTGTAATGCTGAAAGGTTAATTTGGTTTAAGCTCTGCATCGGGAACATGGCTTGCTGTGCTTCTTTGTTAGCTATGTGGTCTTTGCTGACTTTGCCTGAGCTGTGCCAGTGTGACTCTGCCAGGGCGCCAAAAATAGGAAAACTGCTGCCGATGTTTTTGTCTTTTTGTCTGCAGCAAAATTGGCTTAATGTGGCTAAGTAAAGTTTATTGCAAGCCATGCCGAGGTGGCTGTGGCCATGTGGGACCACCCCAGCCATTCTGATTTTGGCTATGTGGCCACTCCCAGTCTGGAACAGCAGCAGCCACACGGCCGCTCTTGGCTTCAGGGCTACCCTCTTCAAGTTGCTTTGGTGCCAATACAGCCTCCCGCTGTCACGGCCTAGCAGGCTCTGCCTGGAAGGGGCCCAGCCCCACTGGCAAGGGGCCCCAGCTGCCCATCCTGGACAGGGCCCAGTGGGCTCCCCAGTGAGGGGCTTGGTAGCCTTCTCACTACCCTTCCAGGGGCAGAAAATCAGACCCAGCCAGCCACCTCCTCGAAGGCCAGAAGCCAAAAGAGCTATTCCTGTTTTTTTTGGTCTTAAAATGTGTGTTCACAAAGGCATAGCCACCCCTTTTATTGGTCCTGTCATGTGCCAATATTTAAAGTTGGCTACTGATTGGTCTTGGGTTTCTGTGTGTTTTGGTGACTCCCAAAATTGCAAAAGTCTTTTTTCTCCAGCCTGAGATTGAAGAAATGGTTGTGAGCCGTCTCTTCTGTTTTTTCAAGGTTGTTTATTCTTTCTTATCTATACATTCTTTTTCTGACCTGCAGATGTCTGTGCTGCAGATCAGTTTCAGGCACACTCTCCTGTCCTCAGGGCGGTGTGTTCTTTTATACTAAAAACTGCGTCTACTTTATTTATAATAATTTTTCAATACTTATTATCCATGTTAGAAAGTTAATCTCTACTCTAAACCTATTAGAAGTGACACTGTCACTGCAGAAGATGGAGCAGATGAAGAAGAAGGAAGAAGCCTAGAAACCACGAGGTTCCTCCATCTTGTCTTCATATGCTTACCATTCTAAAACCCCCAGAAATCTAAATTTCTCACCCTGTGATAAACTACACACTATACTACTATCCAATACACATTCTTGAAAGTTTTGCCACATCTCAGAGCCTAAAAAGCCCTTTTCCATGGTCAAAGATTAAAAACATTGTTTGCCAAAGGTTTAAAACATGCAAAGAAATATTTCTCAGAATTCCAGACTCCAACAGATTGGTTCTCTGTTATGTCTGCAGGAAGCTAACAAGGCCTCAAACAGGGAACTTTTCCATACTAAAAAATGAATCAATATTAAACTAGGATAACCAGGGAGACCACTGTCGTCCTGGGTTCTGTTAATTCATGTACAACATCAGCTTCTCATAGTTCTTTACCACTACCTATTTGTCATGGTTTCTAAAATTTCTGAGACTTCTGGGTCCACAAATGCAGCTTCACAATCACCTTCACAAAGCAAAACAAGACATGCTTGTTGTGCTTACAGGCATAGTACAACTTATCATATGTCAACATAACAGCCTCATTGTCATTACTTCTGTTTAGAACACAGCATGATAATGGAAACAAAAAGTTCTCAGCAAGCTAGTGCTCTACAATGTCCATGTAGAGGCAAAGCAAATTAAACCCTCCAGTGATGTCTGCTACAAAGAGAAATTTCTTAGTAGCAATACCTGAAGAAGCCCCCAAAATATGTTTTATTTCCCCAGTTGTGGGAAAAGCGTCAGAGATTTTCATTTGTTTTAAGCTTTGTTTTCCTTATGACAGGATGGCAGACCAGTGTCCTGGGTCTGTCTGGGATGAAGTTAATTTTTTTTATAGTAGCTTTTATGGTGCTATGTTTTGGATTTGAGATGAGAACAGTGTTGATAACACACCCATGTTTTAGCTATTACTGAGCAGTGCTTACACAGCACTAAGGCATTTTTTGCTTCACACACTGCCCTGCCATCAAGAAGCGTGGGGGTGTACAGGAAGCTTGCTAGGGACACAGCCAGAACAGCTGACCCAAACTGACCAATGGGATACTCCATACCATATGACATCATGCTCAGCCATAAAAACTGAGAGTGGATAACTTTGCCATTAAGATTGGGGACTGGCTGGGTGATGGTTGACTGGTGGTGAGCAATTGTTGGGGTTTCTGCATCATTTATTTTTCCTGGATTTGTTTTTCTTTGTTGTTCTTATTTTTTGTGTTGTTTTTTGTTTTTTGTTTTTTGTTTTTTTTTTACTTATTAAATTGTTTTTATCTCAATTCATCTGTTTTTGCACTTTTACCCTTCTGATTCTTACCCCATCCCACCGTGGGGGGAGTGAGTGAGTGGCTGTGTGGTGCTTAGCTGCCTTCTGGGATTAAACCACAACAACAAGGCCTATGGCTGGAGAGGCAATGGCTGAAGCTCTGTTGTGGAGGTTAATAAGATTGTTCATAATAAGACTGATCTCTGTCAACATGGAGATGGCTGGATAATAGTCTTTCTGCAAAGTATACTGCCATATTAATGCTATTGTATACTGCCCAACAATGCTATTGTAAAAAGATGGTGTCTTTGTCAATGTTATTGTGTTGCCTTTTTCCTAACCTGGAAATGAAACTTGAGATAATTTTAGTAAGGAGGTAATATAAAAAGGGAACTTTATTTGGAGGCCTCCAGGAGCAGTTATGGAAAGATGTCCACAAAAACTCAACCCCCCCAGGGGTGAGTACATTTTATAGGTTTTAGGAAATTAGCATAATTGATAAAAGGCACTAATTAGGAGGACAAGTGGTGATGCAATTCACCCCCAAGTCAAGCCCTTTCTCTGGAGCCTCCCTTCAGCACTAGTTGTACTTTGTCCATGAGAATGTATATTGTAGAGTTGTTCTCAGCCTTGGTTCCCAAGAAGAACCAAGACAGCACTGGGGCCTTGTACCCCCCAGGGCTTGGAGCTCTGGAATTTGTTTTATCTTTCTGCTTAAGGAAAGGCCATGGAAAATTACTGGGAAAACTAGTCACTAATACAATAGACTACTGAGCTACAAATTTATGTGTGAAGAATACAGAGAACATATATAAAAAAAAAAAAAAAGGCAAAACCTAAATGGGATCAATCCATATGTGTGAGTACTGCATTTGTGCAAGCCCTACCTCCCACTTGCCTGAGAACTCCAGGGGTTTCACCACCTGTGAGGTGAAGTTTGAGTTGGTGTTTTGTGGGAAATTTCTGGCAGACATAGCAGGGCAGTGTGATGTAAAAACCCTTGTCTGCAGTCTTTCTTTTTCCCCCAATGCTATCCCAGTCACTAGCCATCCTGTACTTGTAAAGCTTCTATCCAGCTGTTAAATTTCTAAGGCCAGTTATGTTTCTTTATGAGCAGCTGTTTCTTTTGCTTTGCAGCAATAACCTCAATTTTGTAGATTCTGTCCTCATCAGGATTCACTTTTTGAAGGCTTCAGGGTAAAATATCCCCTTGATTGCTTCATGACCATAATGTACTAAGCGGTACATGAGCATCTGTCCCCTTCTCAAAACTTCAGCTACTATGAAAATGTCATCCATGAACATCTGCTCATAGCCTTTCTGAAATTTTTCTTTTGTTCTATACAGCCTAACAATTTGCCCAGATGCACAGACTCTTTAACTTAAAACCAATCCACATAAATGGTTTTGCAAAATGCTTCTTGAACTCTGTCAGTCTTGGTGTTGTGACCACTTCCCTGGGGAGTGTGTTCCAGCCCAACCACCCTCTGGGTGAAGAACTTTTTCCTAATATCCAACCTAAACCTCCCCTGACACAGCTTCATGCCATTCCCTCGGGTTCTGTCACTGGTCATCAGAGAGAAGAGATCTGTGCCTGCCCTTCTGCTTCCCCTCATGAGGAAGCTGTAGACTGTGATAAGGTCTCCCCTCAGTCTCCTCTAAGCTGAACAAATCAAGTGACCTCAGCCACTCCTCATAAGGCTTACCCTCCAGACCCTTTAACATCTTCATGGCCCTACTTTGGACGCTCTCCAATAGCTTTATAGCCTTATATTGTGGCTCCCAAAACTGCATACAGTACTCGAGGTGAGGCCTTGCCAGCACAGAGTAGAGTGGGACAATCACCTCCCTCAACCAGCAGGCAATGCTGTGCCTGATGCACCCTACGACATGGTTGGCCCTCCTGGCTGCCAGGGCACTGCTGACTCATATTGAACTTTCTGTCAACCAGGACCCCAAAGGTCCCTTTCTGCAGAGCTGCTCTCCAGCCTCTTGTTCCCCAGTTTGTCTGTACATGCAGGGTTTCCCTGTCCTAGGTGCAGAATCTGGCACTCACCTTTCTTAAACTCCATATGGTTGGTGATTGCACAGCCCTCTGATTTGTTTATGTCCCTCTGCCTTCAAGGGAGACAACAGCTTCTCCCAATTTAGTGTCTCTGGCAAATTTACTTAGTCCTGCATCCAAACAGTTAATGAAGATGTTGAAGAGCACTGTCCCTAAAATGGTCCCCTGCAGAATTCCACTAGTGACCAGACTGATGCAACCCCCATTACCCTTTGTGCCTGGTCAGTAAGCCATGGCATTATGTATTTATCTAGCTGTATGCTGGACATTTTGTCCAGAAGGATATGATGCCTTAAAGAACCTAGAAATAAAGCAACACACTTTCAAGATAATATTAGTATAGGATGTAATTAAAAAGTTGGTCTTTATTGGAGGCTTCCAGGGGCAGATATGGAAAAATGTCCACAAAATGCCCAACCCCCATGGGGTGAATACTGTTTTATATGTTTAGCAAATTAGCATAATTGACAAAAATCACGAATTAGGAACAAGTGGTGATGGAATTTCCCCTGGTTCATTCCTCTGTAAATCCTTCCCCCTGAGATGGAAGCTAAACTTTGTTTATGAAAATGTGTCTTGAAGAGCTGTTTTTCAGCCTTAGTTCCCAGAAAGAACCAAGATAGGACAGGGGGTCTTGTAATGTGTTTTGTCTTTCTGCCTATCAGGGTAGCAAAAACGTAAGGAAAACTAGCTACAAAGAATAGGCTACAGAGCTACAAATATACATGTAAAAAATATAGAGAATATATAAAAGCAAAAAAGGCAAAAATCATTTGGCATAATTTCCCCCCTTTTTTAGAGACTAACAAGACTCTGCCTTGTCTAGTCTCTACTCCATATTTAACCACATCATCGTATCATACAGCCAACTATTATGCAAAGACTAACTACAGATATAAGTAGTATGAACTGTTCCTTTTATCCAGTCCCATTTCAATAATCATGAAGTGAGTGTGCTGAAGGTATATTCAAGGTTCAGTAAGCTCTTCTGAGAGCCACCTGATGTAGAATTTAAATTTGCTTCCAAATTTCACCTAAATCCTTATTAGTTTCACTCTGGTCTACATAAGAACAATAACCAGTGTTAATTATTTTGTGGCTAATAGGAAATTGAGAGCCATTCTGTTTTGCAAAACTATATCAGACAAATCATGGACTTCTTGTAAGGCTGAAATTTCATCTGAAATTTTTTTTTCAATATGTTCAATAACCCTTAATATGATCAATATTATGTTTGGAATTACAGCCCCAAGGGCACAGGCCCGATCTTTATCTAGGGGCAGAACTTACCAGGCCTCATTTTCAGATATCTAATACCACCTTGACAAGTTGTCCTTTTAAGAGTTTTGGATACATTTTGGACTAAAGCCACGTGCAAATTTTGGGACCAAATGTGAACCATGGTTACCAACTGTGCAGATAACAGGCACAAAAAGAATAAATTTAAACCACATCTTCCTGATTTGTATCAGTCTCTGTTTTCTGCGGCGGTGCAGCAGGAGCAGCCGATACCACCACCTTTCACAAGAGCGTGCTCTTTGGAAGGGATAGCTCTGATGCCCAGTACGCATGTGCGCCGCGATGCTGAGTAGTGTGTTGGCGAAAAGAGACGTGGGAGAAGCTTTTGTATGACGTTCCCAAGAGTTTATTAGTGCTCACTGAAAGGGGGTCAGGGACAAAAGCCAAAGAACAAAGGAGGGTCCAAGGTTTTAAAGTCTCAGGACATGGGTGGGGCCACAGAACTGAGGGCGTCCTGCTCCCCCTCCCCCGGCGCGTGGTAGAACCATGGCAAGCTGGGGCGGTCCCGCCCCTGGCACTGTTTCTCTCAGCAGCTTGTTATAAATTACAGCCCTCAGGATAACCTTAATCAATTCATTTATTAGCTATAAGGCAAATACAAAGCAAGAAAAGAGGCCTGGGTGTACCAGGGAGTCACCGCTCCACCAATGGCACACACCTTAGTGCAGCAGTTCTCTCTATTTATTGAGTTTTTAGTTTCTGTTTCCTCAGAACCTCCTCCTCTTTCGTTTCTCCGTGGCTACGCCTGCTTGGTTGGTTGCTAAGGGGTCAACTGTCCTTTGACAGGAGGAGGGCTCTTTTTCCTCTTCAGTGTCCTTTTTCTGACCTCTGTTTTATACTTGTGTCTAAGTTATATTCTTACATAAGCGATTTCTTGGCTATACATTTTGTAAAAGCAGCTATGTCTTGTGATACATCTTTCACAAGCAGCTTATAATAGTTTTGCTTCATGCACAATTTTCATAAAAGCAATTATAATTTGAACTTTGTCTACAAAAAATGCTTACAATTTACAATAATTTGCAAAAGCAGATACATAATAGCTAAAGCCTACTGTTATTTAACAAATAAACCCAAAGATGCTAACACATAATGGTGTTGTAAGGCCTACAAAATATATTTTGTGATTGGATAACTAGAACTATTCTGTTATTCTGATTCTATGCCTTATTTGGCTTTTCTGCTTTTGTTTGTCAAAGGTTATCTTTATACTGATCCTATGCAATAAATCTGTTTTGACACGAATCACACCGACATTTCTCACAGGCTCTGCCACGTGCGTGGACCGTGCTAAGACAGGACCGCGGGCCCTGCACCGGGCTGAGACCGCAGAGAGCATGGTCAGCAACGGGGGAAGCACCAGGAGCGGCAAGATCGCTCCCACCATGCACGGCCGGCACTGCCACCGGCAGCAGGGCGTGGCAGGAGCAGGACCGTGCGGCTAGCAGGCAGCACACAGAATAAAACAAAGGAACCCACCAGGGAACAGAGTCTGGAACTGGAGTGTGAACAAGGATGACATAACTGGGATAATTAACATGAACTACAATGACATAATGTAGAAGATTGATATAACCAGCAAAGGACTGTGGGAGCATGAGAAGAATAAAAGGGCCAGGAGACCTTCTGCTCCTTTTTTAAGACTTTATTAGATCAGCCTGGGTCGGGGCCCGAGGGGTCGCACTCACCGCCACTGCTCCCTGCAGACAACGAAGAGGAGGAGGTGCAAGCAGCTTTGCCCAAAAGCAGAGCTAGGGGCTCCAACCTCACAGGAGTCTGCTAGGAGTGTTCCAGTTTATGGGTTGTCGAGGTCTAGGGGGTGTCTTTGAGCAGGTTCTGTTGTGGTTATAGAGAGATAACAAAATAGCTCCACAATAATCTGTTGTTCTGCCCAGTCTTCCAGGGTGGTTTTGTACAATATTTGTGCATCGACTTTCAGGCTTCAGGGGTCTGCATACGGTGGTCTCACTTCCGGTAGTTGCCTAGATTTATGGGGGTCTACATAGTTTTCATATTGGGTGGAGCTATTTAGATCTCATGTGTAGAGGAGCAGTGGAGGTGGGACCCGATGGGAACAGGAAACAGGAACAGGATACAGGTAACTTGGGAGAGGGGATACAGGAACGCGAAACAGGATACAGTAACTTAGGGTAAGGATACAGTGTGGGAAGGGTACAAAATAAGTGATTGTTAGCATTATTTAATAGTCATACTAAACTATTAACACAACAAAAACATTAATTATGCAACAATAACATAATAAACAGTAACTCTTAACTTTTTCTCAACAATATCCCCCTCTTATACTTTGATCAGGCTCTTGCCCGCATCAACTTTCAATTTTTGACTCTTGTGAGTGTATTTTTCTAAATTTTTGGTACTGGTTATATATTTGGATGGCAGTTTCGTGTCCCTGGTTCTGATTTTTAGTTTCCATTAACATAATTTTGGCTTGTTTTTTCTCAGCTGTCTTAGGGATATGAATACTAGCTTGCACTGTGGTTGTCACTGTCCTGATTATACAGGGGAGTAGACAGGGTAAAAACAAAAAGCTAGCAAATGCACAGACAGCAATAAAGGCTGCTTTCTTCCACCATTCTCCCTTGAATGACCAAAAATCCTTCCACCAGTTTGAGTTCCACAGAGGAGTCCATTCTTGGGTGCCCACATAAGCTACCTTTCGTATCTCTTTTGAGATGTTTCTGATAACTTCAGTCTTATCATCTATTTCCAGGCAGCACTCTGAGGAGTTGAACTTTCCACAAATGCCTCCTTCATCTGCCAATAGGTAGTCTACCGCTAGCCGAATCTGGTAGACTACAGCTCTGGTTTGTGCCAATTGTGTGCTAATGTGGTCTAGGGTGAGTGCTGTTCTATTTGACACTATTTCTAGTACTGCCTGGAGACGGATGATTCGATTCAGCATATAAATAGGAGTACGGTAACGCCAGGATCCATCTTGGGCCCAAGTGGCTGGTCCATAGGTCTTGATTATCTCTTCAGGGGTCCAAATTTTTCCTTTCCATTTTTGATTGCTTTCTAGAGCTACTACATGTCTCCTCTTTCGAGTGCTTTTTCTTAGGTCATCATACAAGGGGATTCCTAAGTATGACCCTGATTCCTTAGGTAGGAGGAAGAAATTAGGTTTTATTGCTCCAATAGTGCAGCTTCCTGTCCAGTCCCCAGGGAGGTGGGTATAAGCAGTGCTTCCACAAATCCAAAATAAATGTTCAGGAGCTTTCCAAAATATGTCTTGGGTGTCCGTGGGGCACTCCCAATATTTTGAGAGCTCTTTCAATCCTTGGAAAGGATTTATTCCTTTTTCTGCACATTCATATAGTCTATACCTTTCATGGTAAATACATCCCTTTTCTTTTTTTGTAGTGGTCCAATACCTATTCGGTTCTTGTGGGATCCATCTGCTCCCTGAATCTTTTACAATTAAATATCTCTTACAGGCCATTTTTCCTACAGGGGTTTTGTATTTTTGTCCTGTCCTCTTAATACATTCTTCTCCAATCACTCTTGCTTTCACATCCCATTGTTCTTGCCCCCTTTTTCCTGTAATTTGGGGGTTCTGCTCTGTTAATTTTCATCTCAAAACATCTAGAGGTGTTAAGCTAATTCCTTCCCAGGGCCAAATATCTGACATTTGGGTACTTCCACATACCCAACAATTGGTTAAATTTAGTTCTTTGCTAATTTTCTCAATTAAGTCAATGAATAGATTTTTACCTAGCGTTTCACCAATCAGGCGCTGCCTAGATGAGGCAGTATTTTTTTGAGCCAATAGGTTTTTCCCTCCTCTTGGCAAGTTTCCAATTGTGTATGATCAAAACAGGTGGGATTAATGTTTGTGTGGACCCTCATTAGTGATCCTAGGTCTTCCTCATCATAAAGAGGGTAGTAGCACTTTGTGCATGCTTCTCCACTCCCTCCTACTACAAGGCTTATTGACTGGACTAACATTAGTCCACCTAAGAGTCCGGTATGAGCTAGTTTTTCTTGAGGGAGCGTCACGGCCCACCTTTCCTCTTTAGCCTCACCCGGTCTTGCCTCTTAGGTTTTGGAGGGATGTGGAGGGACGATAGGGTCTTCTCTTTTTCTCCCACCTTTTAACTTAACCACCCTTGGGAAATGTTCTGTGAGGGAAGTTAATGGGGGGATTTCTTATTTAACTCACTTTATTTGTATCACAACATTAACAATTTTTATCAAAACATTAACAATTTATATCAACACATTAACAATTGCGACAACCTAACAAATATAGTAATTTTAACAACTATTTTGCTTTACAGATTTCTGCAGTTTTTGTCTTTTCCTTTTTCAATCTGTCTTTGACTGTCTCTTAAGAGTTACTTTAAGGCTGGCAGGATCTTGGATGGCAATCCACTTGGGGAAATTCGTAGGAGATTTTTCTGGGTTTTGTCCACAGTTAGGGGGAGCTGGTACTGGTCCTTTCACGCAAGAAATGTGGGTCCAGCCTTTTACTTGGGTCCAGATAGCAGCATGTGTTACTAGCAGAACCTGGAAGGGACCTTCAAATTTTGGGGTTAATGGGGTATCTTTCCAGGATTTGATTAACACCCAATCCCCAGGACTGATTTGGTGGGTATTGGTGTCAAGTGGGGAGGTTTGAGGGAGATACCCTCTTTTTCTTCAATTATTTAGAGTCTTTCCAATTGTCTCTAAGTACTTTCTAGTTATTTCTTTTCCCTCTATATAGTCTCCAGTGCTATAAGGGTTTATTGGGAAGGGAAGCCCAAACATCATTTCGTATGGGGATGCCCCGAGGTCTGATCGTGGCCTGGTTCTAATTCTCAAGAGAGCGAGAGGTAAACATTTTAACCAATTCATCTGGGTCTCGGCCATTAACTTCGTTAACACGTTTTTCAATGTCTTATTCATACGTTCTACTCGACCTGAACTCTGGGGATGCCATGGGGTGTGCAGTCTCCACTTTATTCCTAGGGCTTTTACAATGGCTTGCAGGGCTTGGGAGGTGAAATGGGATCCCCTATCTGAGTCAATAGTGTTAACTAAACCATATCTGGGGATAATATTCTCTGGTATTACTCGGGCAACTTCCTCTGCTGTTTCCCTCTTTGTGGGAAATGCTTCTACCCAATGTGTCAGGTGGTCAACTATTACCAATAAATGCTTATATCCTTGTATGGGGGGGCATTTCTGTGAAATCTATTTGCACACTCTGGAATGGTCTCAAGGCCAACTCTCTCCCCCCAGGTTCAGG
>JAGMWU010000027.1:8897867-8909487 GCA_018697195.1 Certhia americana | reverse complement strand
CTTCAGAGTTGACAAATAAGTCAAATTCTTTCTTTAAATCTGGCAGGTTTAAAACTGGTGCTGCAGAGAGCTTATCTTTCAGATGATTCAATCGCTTTTCATCTTCAATTGTCCACCTTATGGGTTCTGAACTAACCAATTTTTCATAGAGAAACTTAACACTCTGGGTATATTGGTCTATCCATAGTTTGCAATATCCAAAGAGACCTAAGAGTTTTCTTATGTCTCTCTTTGGTTTTGGTGCTTGTATAGCTAGGATACCTGATATTCTTTCTGGGCTCAGTTTTTTACTGCCTTGCTCTATTATATGTCCTAGATAGATCACCTTGGGCTCCACAAATTGCAATTTGTTCCGGGACACTCTTAGTCCCTTGGTTCCCAGAAAATTCAATAGCTGTACACTGGTTTGCTTTACTTTTTCTTGATCTTCTCCGGATATTAAAAGATCATTTACATACTGCAAAATTTTAACTCCGCTTTCAGGATCGAATTGGCCTAATAATCCTTCTAATGCTTGCCCAAAAAGGTTTGGGGACTCTGTAAATCCCTGAGGCAAGCGGGACCATCTTAGTTGTTGTTTTCTATTTGTATCAGGATCTTCCCACTCAAAGGCAAACCAGTCACGGCACTCCTCTGCTAAGGGACATGCCCAGAAGGCATCCTTTAAATCTATAACTGTGAACCAAGCATGTCCATTGGGTACCTGGCTCAGGATGGTATAAGGATTTGACACTACTGGATACCTAGTAATTGTCCTCTTATTTATTTCTCTCAGGTCTTGAACTAATCGGTATTTTCCCTCTGCCTTTTTAACAGCTAGAATTGGGGTGTTATGGGGGGACATACATGGTTCTAGGATACCTTCTTCTAGTAAGTGTTCTATGACAGGAGCTAATCCTTTCTTTCCTTCCATAGACATGGGGTACTGCCTAATTTTGATGGGGGGTGTTCCTTCTTGAATCTTGATTTTTATTGGGGGAATATCTAAATACCCAAACTTTCCTTCCTCTGCCCAGACCTCAGAGTTAATCTCTCCCAAATCGTTTGTGGTTAGCTTCATCATTTGGACTACCATTTTTCCATTTACTGGGATTATTCCCACCCCTAGCTGCACTTGTAAGTCTCTTCCTAATAAGTTAGTTTCTAGGTCTGGCAAATGCACAAAATCTGCATGACACTGTCGAGAATTTCCTTTTACTTCAACATTTTCTATTACTGGTGCCATAAAGGGTTTTCCCTCTGCTCCTAATACTTCACAAACTTTATTACTTAAAAACATACCAGTTGGAAGCTTGTTCATACTTGAATGGTCTGCTCCTGTATCTACTAAAAATTCAACTTCTTCACTCTTGGGACCTACTTCAAAATTTACCAGGGGCTCTTCTCGGTGTTTCATTGGATCCCCTAATACATACAGCCCCCGACACCCCTAGTCATCACCATCCTCCCCTCTCAAGATTCTTTCTAAGGTGTCTTGCTCTTTTTCTATTGCTTCGTCCAAAGCTAGCTTAGTACAGTCTCTTTTAAAGTGCCCTGCCTGCCCACAATAGTGACACTTCCCGCTCCTTTGAAAATTCTCAGAGTTGGTCTTTGAGGGCCTAACAGGTTTCTTTTTGTTTCCTTCTGGCTGGGACTTTTGCTCCCCTTCGCTTGACTGGTCTTTGCTTGCTCGGACAGTTTCTTTAGCCACAGCCACCATGAGTTTTGCTTTTGTTCTTGTTTATTCTTCTTCTCTCCTTAAGTAAACTTTTAAAGCCTCCTTTAACAGTTCATTGATCCCATTTTCTTGTCAATCATCTAATTTTTCTAGCTTTCTCCTGATATCAGGCCAGGACTTAGTAACAAATTGTACTTTTAACAGTACTTGGCCTTCAGGACTGTCGGGATCTATGTTTGAGTACAATTGGAAATTCCTTCTTAACCTGTTTAACCAGGTGGCTGGGGTCTCATCCTTTTCTTGGGTCCCATCAAAAGCTAGCTTGGTATTATTACCCCGAGGGACAGATTCTTTAATGCCTTTTACCATTAAGGTTCTGTAATGTCTCATATTCTGTCTTCCCTCCTCTCTATTTGGATCCCACCCTGGATCCACCTGCGGGAGCTTGTCTTCTCCCCGGGGCCCAAACCTGTTTTCCCGCTCCTACACCCGCATTCCTGCGATACGGATCATGGCTATCTCTTCAGGGTTAAATAAAATATTTAAAATAGAGTTTAACTCACTCCAGGTGTAAATATTAGGACCCAGGAATTGATCTACTTTGTTGGCTATCCCCACCGGGTCTTCAACTAGGTTTCCTAGCTCTTTCTTGAATCCTCTAACTTCTGAAGCTGTCAATGGGGCATTGACGAACCCTACCCCCCCAACCACTCCTCCCATAGGGACTTCTCTCAAGGGGAAGAGTTTGCTTGCCTTAGATCGTGTATGGCAATAGGGTCCATCTTCAGGATTTTGCCTTTGACTAGGAGTAGGGGTTATAGGGAGTTGCTTATTGTTAAGGGGAAGGTTAGGATTGATTTTGGGCATACTTGACTCCCAATCAGGCGGAGGTAAAGAGAGAGGAGATTGAGTTCGCTACAGGAGTTTCTAAAGGTAAAGGAGCTGTTACAGACGGATTAAAAGGAGACAGTAATGGGGCTGAAGGAGAAGATACAGTGACGGGGAGAGGCTAAAAATGTAGAGGAGGACGGGTTTGGGCAGAAAGGATTCTGACTGGAAACAGGAGGGTTAAGTGAAGGTGATATGGAGGCTGGGATAGCCTGGGAGTTGCAAGGGGGAGTCTGGGGCATTGTTGGGTATATGGGAGGGGGAGGCAGGTACTCTAAGGGGTCCCATTTATTACTGGTTCTACTAGTTTCCTTCTCTTGCTCTTTACTTCCCTTAACTTCTACTTTCTGTTCTTTTAACTTGCATAGTTTTACTAGTTCTGTTTCTGTTTTATCTTTTTGCCACAAGGCTGCATATGTTATTTCTTCTGGGCTTGAACTTCTTTTGGTTTTTAGATGTTGGTATAACTGAGAGCACATCCAAGGATCTCTAGTGCCATACTATGGCCACTGTCCTTGCATTTCTAATTTGGGCCAAACCTCCATACAATAATGGATCATTTTAATCTGTTCCAGGCCCTTAGTGGCCTCTTGTGTGTCCCAGTGGTTTAGTATTTGTTCTAACGGGCTATCAGGGGGAATGGTTCTGGTAGTCTCTTCATTCCCTTTGGGGCTTGCTCTTTTACTCAAACACTGCCCCATTACTTCCTCTTGACTCTGGGCCTGAACTTAGGAACTGACTGTGCCTCTACCCGAACGAAGCACAACTGACAGGCAACACAACTTTTCACAAAAATAAAAAAATACTCTCTTCATCCCACCCCCGCCTCGCCTCCCTGACTCCCCAGTCAGTGGAGACTATGAGCACTACTGAGTCGACGTTGAGGGGACCTTAGCACTAGACCACCCGGGATCTTCCCCCGTCCCTGTCTCCGTGCCGTCCACAAAGTTTTGGGTCAGCAGAGTTCACCCTGGAACCCCCTGCCCCTCTGCTCCCTGACTATCCCCCTTCCCCAGTAAGGATAGCTTCTGCGTGAGGGCTGAATGTAAGTAAGTGGTGGAAAAATTCCCCCTTTGCCTCCTAGCCACCCCACCCACCAAGAGATGGCTTTGGTGAAGGGATGCGTGTGTGTGTGTTACCCTAGCTGCCTCGCCTGCCTGCACAGACTACATGCCCCTGTGCTCCCTGGCAGCAAGTTGACGACCTCCCTTCCCAGGAACTCCCTGAGCCGAGACTGAGCCGCGACAGCTAGGGCCTCTCAGCACGTCCTGTGTCACAGACCTCGGGAAGCGAAGGTCCTTCACTGACCACCTGGTGCCGGTAGGGCCTGGGGACCCCCAATTCCAATTCCCCAGTCAGGTCCTCTCAGGTACCCAAGCGAGGGGGGTGTGTTCACTCACACATAACTTAGGTACCCCCACACACCACCCCGGGAGTTACCTAGGTTGTCGCTACAGCCCTTTCCTTAAGGGGGGGGGGGGGGGCCTACCCCAATGCGTGCCACTCACACCAGGGTCTTCCTGCGCACGCCCAGAGGGGGGAGTTCCTTCATCCCCTTAGGAGGCCTCAATCACTCACTAGGCCTTGATAGGCCCTCACTCGCTTCCTCCTGGTCCCAGTCGGCCCCCTCTCGGGGGTCCGGAAACATGGTACTGAGGAGTCCTCACTCGCTTCGGGGGTCCGAGCTGCCGGCCCCCGTCTCATTCACACCACACTCACTCGCCTCCCACTCCCGCCGCCAGTGTCTTAGTAAACCGGCGCTCCTCTGCGTTGTCCTTGCCCAGGCTGGTCTCCGGGTCCAGGGGTTGCCAGCTGCTCCCAGGAGTCCCTGAAGCAGGTGGCTGTCCTGTCCAGGTGTCCTCTTCAGGCGTGGCTTTTCCCGGACGAGCCACCCAAATTTGAGAAGAATAAAAGGGCCAGGAGACCTTCTGCTCCTTTTTTAAGCCTTTATTAGATCAGCCTGGGTCGGGGCCCGAGGGGTCACGCTCACCGCCACTGCTCCCTGCAGACAACGAAGAGGAGGAGGTGCAAGCAGCTTTGCCCAAAAGCAGAGCTGGGGGCTCCAACCTCACAGGAGTCCGCTAGGAGTGTTCCGATTTATGGCTTGTCGAGGTCTAGGGGGTGTCTTTGAGCAGGTTCTGTTGTGGTTATAGAGAGATAACAAAATAGCTCCACAATAATCTGTTGTTCTGCCCAGTCTTCCAGGGTGGTTTTGTACAATATTTGTGCATCAGCTTTCAGGCTTCAGGGGTCTGCATACGGTGGTCTCACTTCCGGTAGTTGCCTAGATTTATGGGGGTCTACATAGTTTACATACTGGGTGGAGCTATTTAGATCTCATGTGTAGAGGGGCAGTGGAGGTGGGACCCGATGGGAACAGGAAACAGGAACAGGATACAGGTAACTTGGGAGAGGGGATACAGGAACACGAAACGGGATACAACAACTTAGGGTAAAGATACAGTGTGGGAAGGGTACAAAATAAGTGATTGTTAACATTATTTAATAGTCATACTAAACTATTAACACAACAAAAACATTAATTATGCAACAATAACATAACAAACAGTAACTCTTAACTTTTTCTCAACAGAGCATACTCCTTAAATGGAGGTCTTATCCCAAGGACGCTGTAGCACAGCGTCCCCCAACACATCATGGGATATAACAGTTTTCCAGTTGTTTTAGGAGCAGAGGCCTTCTTAACTCTGGAGTAGTGAATTCAGGGTTCTCTGCCAGCACCTCTGGTTTCGGTGAGGGTAGTCAGGACTTGGAACAGCCCTTTCCACTTAGCTTGTAAAGGTCACTGTCTCGCCATTTAACATAGTCTCTAGGGTGGAACAGATGAGCAGGTGTGTCCGGTCCTATAGGTCTGGATAACACGACGAATCTCTGGAGGTTCTGCAAAGTGGAACTTAAAGCTATTAAATACCTCTGTAAGTTTATTTTCCCCCTCATACATGAATTTCTCTCATAATATACACAATTTGATATGGCCCACCGTGCAATATTTTGAAGGCAAATGTACAGCTGACCTCACGAAGAGTTTCAAGCACCACTGACTTCTTGTTCTTCTGTACAACCTTCATACCATTCATCTTAAATGCATTACATCTGTGTGCCCTCTCCACCCTTCTTGTGATTGGTCTGTCCACCTCAGCATTCCCTGTCTCTTTACTTTTTAACACGGCTCACTTGTCTTACACAGCTGTAGCCCATTAGGGATGAGACTCGTCTGCAGCCCCATTCCCAATCACCACAAACTGTGTGTCTACAATATTTCATAAGGACTTATGTTATCTCTCCACCTTGGTTGTATGCAGATTCTCAGTAAGTCTATAGGCAAGGCCTAAACCCATGTTATGGATGTTTCTTACAAATTTTACTAATCTGTGTTTTGAGTGTTCCATTCACACATTCAACCTTACCACTTGTCTGGGGTGTATAGGGAATTTACAGATCCCAAAAAATTCCCAATATTTGACTAATTTCCCCGATTACTGGGAGACCAACCCAGAAGGAACCTCAAACCTTGGAATTATATGATTGAGCAAAGCTCACACCACTTCCCTAGCTGTGTTAGTGTGACAGGGGTAAGCTTCAGATCATCCACTAAAGGTGTCAACCAACACAAATACATACCTGTTTCTTTCTTCACTTGGTAACTCAGCAAATTCTATTTGCCAATAATTTCCAGGAAAATCCCCTGCCTCTGTTATTTCTAATACATCTCTTTTGCTCATGTTTGGGTTGTTTCTATAGCAGATTTCACATTTGCTTGTTATAGATTGTACAATGTCAGTAATTTCCTTTTCTGTTACTACCTTCTTCAGATGTTTCAAAAGGTTCTCTGTTCCCCTATGGGTGCGTTCATGCTCTCACTGAGGTGGGACTACAATCTGTCCCTCTGCTGTAATTGTCCATTCACTTTCTCTGATTTCAGCTTTTGTGCCAGAAAACTGATGGCAATTTGGGGCAAACTTTGACAAGTCAATTCCTCTTTGTGGCACTGCCTTTTTCTGCAGCCCCTCTTACTATTTCATCAGCAAAATGATTCTCTAATTTGGGGGTTGTTTCTTCATTTTGATGAGCTTTGCAATGCATAAAAGCTGTTTCTCTTGACTTCCAAATACTCTGTAGCAGTGCATGGATATGTTCAGTATGTTTGATTCCACTACCTTGAACAGTCAGCAGTCCTCTTTCCTTCCAGATGACTTCACTGACATACACAATGTTAAATGGATATTCAGAATTAGTCCATATTTTTACCTTCTTTGCTTCGCTCAGTTCTAAATATTTTGTTGATGCAATGTGTTCCGCTTTCTGTGATGATACATCTGATGGCAAGGCCTTTGTCCTGATTACTTAGTTCGTGGTTGTCACTGCATAGCTTGTCATCTGTTTGTCATTTTGCACAAAGCTGCTCTTGTCTGCATACAGCTCCCAATCTGGATCTTCTGGAGGCATGTCCTTCACATCTGGTCTGCTGGAATAGGCCTTTTCCACAGTCTGTAAGCAGTCATACTCTGATACCTTATCAGTGTCATGAACAGAGACATACCAGGATTGTCAGCAACCTATTTCAGAATAACATTACCCTGTTTCAGTAACACAGCATTGGATACCTGTCGTCGATGTTCACAGAACAAACTTACTGTGAATTGGATGCAACTCTTAGGTGCAGTGATTCTTAGCTGCTGGCTTCTCCAGTTCTCCAGTTCCCTTGCCAGCTGATTTCTGAATATAGTTGGGCTGTTCTTTGAACCCTCAGGCAGTACTATCTTGGTGAGCTGGCTCCTTCTCCCTGTTTCAGGATTCCTCCACTTAACAGCAAAGAGTCCCTGGCCTTTCTTATTTGCAGGAATGCAGGAGAAGGTATTTTTAAATTTTAATACAATAAACCATCCTAAATTATCTATTATTCTCCCCTCTTTGCAAAATTTCAATAGATCTTTCTTAGGAGAATTTGGCAAATAGAGAAATTGATGAACCATCCAATGTTTTCCTAATTCATATTTTAAAGTTTGGAAGAAAGGTCTTATCTTAACCCCTGTGGCACTAATAATTCTTACAGTACCTTGACTCAGTTTCCCTTCTAAGGTGTTCGTAAAAACAGGAGTCTGCTAATAGCCTGTTTTAACAGGGCCTGAAAAACGGCTTTTTTCTCTTCGGACCCGATGTTTCCCTCTTGAGTAACAAAGAGGCGAGGGGCAGATAGAGTAGCCCCATTCCCATAGACCTGCGCGGTGTAGCAGGAGCGCCTGCTCCAACCAGAGCCTGGCAGCGCAAAGAGCGCCCGCTACCCGCCGCTCGGCGCGGGGACCGACGCTCAGAGGGGATGCACCCGCCCGGGGACACCCCCGGCCCGACTGGTGCCGTGAGCTCCACTTCGTCCATGCTCAGCCTGAATCACCGCCACCAGTTTTTGTTTCCATGTCTATGCAAAACAGAACTTGCTACTATGGAAACTGCGATCTAGCCGTCCATCATAGAAGCTGTCTTCCTACCTACAAAGATGACATCAGCTTCTCCGAGGGGCTCAGCCCCGCCTCTGCCTCCGCCCTCCGCAGCAGCAGAAGTGGCACCGCCCGGGGGATGACGTCACCGCCTGCAAGTCCTGCACTCCCGCCCCCCCTTGGGCTCATGTAGGCGGGGGCAAGGGGCGGCGGGCAGGCTGGGCCATGGCCGCTCAGCAACGACAGCCCCTCGGCGGCCTCGGACCGGGGCCTGGCGCCGCTGCATCTCCGTTCCATTTCCCGGCGGTCGCCCTAGCGGCGGCTGGAGCCACCTCAGCCGCAGCTTTCACTGCAGCTGTTCTCCCTCTTCCATCACGGGGGGCGTGGCCTCCTCGCTCGCATGCCTTCGGCTGCAGTTTCGGGAGTCGCCCGTGCTCCGAAACCCCGGAAAAAATTCCACAAAATTCCTTCCTTGCTCATAGCAGAAGCTGGGTCCCTCTCCGAACTGGCCTGATTCAACCCGCTGAGGCTCGGGACCTCCCTTTCCACAGATGGAATATCGCCCATTTCCACTATGATGTAGGAGGTGGGCGCTCCTTCCCCTTTCGCAATGGCACGAGCTGGGCCCCCTCCCGGCCACTCGGAGAAACCTGTCCCGTTTATGCCCAGGCGTGCCTAGGTGGGTACCACGTTCAAAACCCTCGCGTGCTAAACATGAAAACCTTCGGAAGGCCATTTGCTCCTCTCCACCAATAAAAAACCTCAGCCGGTGGCACGCACATACATGCCCCGCCTCCCCCCCCAGCCGAGCTGGGGCGGACTGAAAAGAGGCAAAAGGAAAAAAAAACCTTTGAGAAACCACTCCAAAAGTAAATCCCTCTCCACACCATGTGGATTTTCCTGAAATTGCTAGCAATTACAGAAATTACACAGATATATGATACACACACAAATACACAATACACACTACACAACGAAAACAGCTGCCTTTATGTTACCTCCTGTGGGGTCTTGGAACCATGGTGTCTCAACCTCAGGCTGTTGCAGGGAATTCTATTTAAAAGTTGCCAGCAGAGAAGAATTCCTTGCAAGATGTATCCGATCCGGTCCAGAGGCAGGCTACTAGGTCCCCAGTTCCATCTGGGGTGCCAGAAAAACTGATGCTTTAAAGAACCTAGAAATGAAGCAACACACTTTCAAGATACTATTGGTATAGGAGGTAATAAAAAGGTTCATCTTTGTTGGAGGCCTCCAAGGGGAGATATGGAAAATGTCCACAAAATGTCCATCCCCCACAGAGTTATTATAAATTGCTCACCACAATCAAATTGGTCAATCAATAAGGCAATTTATTAATTTGTTGATAAGGGATAAGCAAGCAGCGCTGGGGATGCGGGGAGTCTCCGCTCCATCAACACGGCCTTCCTACCCTCGGTCACTGCCCCTTTTATAGGCAGTTTCTCATTGGGTTGTGTCATGCTTACTGTGTTGGGGTACAAGTCTGAACAAGCCCAAACATGTCAGATAGCTTACAGTCTCATAAGTAAGTAGCAGTAGCCACAAAACCTCACCAGGTCTGTGACGCGGCTCACCGGAGTCCGGCTAGCTCGGGAGGGATTGGATCACTTCCGTGGGGAACCGCCACGGCAGTGTCAGCGCCAGTGGCGGAACCTGACGAGCCAAGCGCTCGACAGTGATCAAGTTTGCCCACCGCGACAGGGTCAAGGCGAAGGAGTAAGAGGAGGCCACTCCTCGGTGAGGTTCCAGCAGTTTCTTTATTGAGGGCGACGCAGCCGAAGGGGACACCAGAGGAAGTGACCCCAAGCACTGCTGTTCACGGGTTTTATACGGGGTTACACAGAGGGGAGGGTACAATTGCTTGACCAATGACAGAAGCACAGGGGAGGAGTAGAGGGATCACCCCAGGGTCCCTGGGCCAATAGGGTAAGGGGGAAGGAGAAGGGAGGTCACATGCCCCAATGGGGCATCGAGTAAAGGGTGACACCCAGGAACGCTCAGGGGGTGGAACACATCCGGGATTGGATGGGGGAAGGATTGGCAGGGAAGGTACTAGAACAAGGGGTAGGGCTAGGATGATTGATAGGGAAGGTACTGGAATAGGAGGCAGGGAAAGTCCATGTAGGGTACAGACTGGGGAAGATACAATCTAGGAACAAACCAACTGGGGAAAAACGGGGGAACATAGAATGAACCATTTGACAATATGGACATTAAACATGAAATAGCAAATAGAAATAAATACTGGCCGCAACAGGTCTGGACAAGATTTGAACATGTTGCCATGAAGCGATACGTGGAATAAATAGACTCCACAACCAAGTATATAGTTATGAAGTGGGTATGAATGTTGGCACCCCAGCACAAGCGAGATAGCTCTTGTGAAAACTTGTGCCCTGAGCCTCAGCCTGACCCCCATCTTTATTCACAAAGATGTTCCATATGCAATACATTGCACAACCTTCCCATGCATATTCAACCCCTGCCCCGCCTGTCCTCGCCTCGCATGGCAATTAGATCCACACCCTTTTGGGCATGTGTTGTTGGCTGTGGTGGTCGCACAGGGGTCTCTGGTGGTCGATGAGGCTGAAGGTTGTGGTCTTCCTCATTACTGAACTTTTGAACTTTTCTCCTTTGCAAGTGCGCTTTTGGTCTCTTGGTGCTTATCTGAGTATGTCTGTCGGCCTTAATCTGTTTGGAGGTAGAGGAGTCCCTTTATCTGGGTTCTTTGCATCCCTTGGTCTCCTCGGTATTGTTCTTTATGCAAGAAGCTTTAGAAATTTGCGTTTTCCTATGCCTTTTGTACCATGGCAGAGGTTTAAGTAAAAAGGTTAAAACACAAAATTCTACAGGCTAGACTTTAAATACTTAATTCATATTGCTAACTCAAGTGAACTTCAAAAATCTCTATTTCAGCCAGGTTATACTCTTAGCAAGCAGGTAGCAGCAGTAACAAACCTTTACATGTTCGCACAAGCCTGCAGTTTTCCTTATACAAAAAAAAGTATATAATTATATATATACAATATATTATATATATACAATTCATAATTACTTTCTAAAGTAGTTACATAGAGGCAAAAATACAAAATAGCAAAAGTCAGCAATTTACAGCAAAGGGATTTAAAACAAAATAATGAAATCATTATATTTTCCTTTGTCTCATGTCCATGCTTTACTTTAAGCTCAGTATTCTTGTTTATACAGATCCCATGGTTTGTTTTCATAATGACATGAATCACCATGTAACATCTCACAGAGTGAATACAGTTTTAGAAGTTTATCAAATTAGCATAATTGAACAAACCCACCAATTAGATACATAAGAGGTGAGGCAATTTCCCCCTCTCTAAATCCTCCTCCATCCCAAAATAGTGTGCTTGCGATTGCCCAAAAATCACCAATGTGATAAATGTCAGTGTGATTCGTGTCAAAACAGATATATTGCATAGGATCAGTATAAAGATAACCTTTGACAAACAAAAGAAGAAAAGCCAAATAAGGCATAGAATCAGAATAACAGAATAGTTCTAGTTATCCAATCACAAAATATATTTTGTAGGCCTTACAACACCATTATGTGTTAGCATCTTTGGGTTTA
>JAGMWU010000027.1:8824753-8897857 GCA_018697195.1 Certhia americana | reverse complement strand
AAAAAGAGCCCTCCTCCTGTCAAAGGACAGTTGACCCCTTAGCAACCAACCAAGCAGGCGCAGCCACAGAGAAACGAAAGGAGGGGGCTCTGAGGAAACAAAACCTAGAAACTCAACTACATAAAGACGAAGAAACAAAAGAGAAGGGATCTCTAAAAAAACTAAAAACTCAGCTACATAAAGACAGAGAAATGAAAGAAGAAGGAGCTCTGAAAAAATAAAAACTAAAAACTCAATAAATAGAAAGAACTGCT
Source organism: Certhia americana (assembly GCA_018697195.1). Classification (NCBI taxonomy): domain Eukaryota; kingdom Metazoa; phylum Chordata; class Aves; order Passeriformes; family Certhiidae; genus Certhia; species Certhia americana. Next base: position 8,897,603 of record JAGMWU010000027.1, on the reverse strand, counting down.
GCACTAAGGTGTGTGCCATTAGTGAAGCGGTGACTCCCTGGTACACCCAGGCCTGTTTTCTTTCTTTGTGTTTGCCTTATATCTAATAAATAGATTAATTAAATTTATCCTAAGAGCTGTAATTTATAACACCAACAAGGGCATGAGCAAAAGTCAGATTTTATGCTAAACTACAAAGCACAACAGATTTGTTGGCAAGATTCACTCTACTTACAACGGACAACTAAGGCACAACAAGGGAAAGCAAACAACAACAAAACCAAACAAAATCCAGGCAATCAAAACAGAAATGAATTGAAACTAGCTAGGGGTATGTGTGTGGGGGTGTGGGGGTGTGTAAAGACAGTGTAAACAAGGATGAAAAGGAATATGGCCTAAAGTCGAGCAACACTTAACAGTACTTCAACTTAACTTATAGCTTACCTTGTAGCTTAACCTTAACAATCTAACAGAGAAATAACACTTAAAGCATTTAGCCTAAATGATAATATAACTTACAGATTTGCTATAGCATATGCACTGAGGGTATGCATGCAGACAAACAGTTGATGCAAGATAAGGTACCTGTGGAAAAATTTACCTCAGAGGTCAGTGAAAATACTCACTTCATATGCTTTTGCATCTCCTGATGGATGAAGGATCAGGCCTCGAGCAGTGAGGGTAGCAGCCCAGGACACGTCATGTTTCAGCAATCCTCCAGGTATAGCAAACCTGAGCGTTTGCTAGCTCTGAGAGGCCTCCCACTCAGAGGGTGATGCCTTTTCCTTTGTCTTAAAATTGAGAGCGAGACACAGTTAAGGGATAAAGGGGTTTTACTTCAGTATTTAATAAGGATATTTATGGTGCAACACTTGGTCAAGATGGAGCACGTCAAAATGCACACTCCCAATAGATCGCATAGACAATTTGATAGACCTTTCAAAGTAGCATATCTAACAAAAATGCCCCAATGAGAGGCTTGAATGAACAGCATGATATCCCCCCATCCCGAAGAATTGCCCCCTGGATGGGCCTAAGCCTAGTTTACAGGATGTATTCTAGAGAGGACTTCAGTTTTTCAAGATAGCGTAGGGCTTTCCGGCCTCTAACTGCGAGGCCTCTACAATGTTTGGTCTTCTGGCCTAACAGAATTCCAGGACTATGCTAAGTTATCAGACTTAAGGAATTGCAAGTATGCATGCTAAGAGCACTGAGGACATATAAAAGATATATAAAAATGTGAGAAATGAGGTTCACTTTCCTGGTAAAATTTTAAAAATTTAATAAAAGACAATAAGGACAAAACAATAAAGCAAAAGTATTAGATACGGCCAGGTGTCTTGACAGTGAGGCAACAGCACACCCTAACTCAGCACACACTTCTTTAAGTGCACTAACATGTTGCATATTCATATACTCTCATGCATTATTTAAAAACACTCCTTTGAGTTCCCCCCCTCCCAACCTGTCCTCCTTCTTTTTATTTTATTTCTCTTGGTGGCTCCAGTCTGTTGCTGATCCTCTGATAACAGATGATGAATACATTTCTTCCCTGGGGGTTTGGTGTCTGTCATGTCCTCTTCATCCAAATAGGATAATCCAAGAATGTGAAGAATTTCCTGATTATCTTTTTACCATTCTCTGAGATAGTTACAAAAGCTTTTTACATCACACTACTGTCACAATATGACACAAGTGAACACATACGCACACAACACCTTTTCTTGAGCAAGGCAGAAGAAGAAGAGGAAGTTTATTATAAAACTCTGATTTATATAGGTTACACACACTGTCCCCTTGATTGGTCAAACAACTGACCTCCTTTGAGACCACACTGGTCAAACCATAGGTCCATCAACTCTCACGTCCTTTTTAGAAAGGAATGTAAGTAATCGTTGTTTACAAAAATGTGTGTGTGAAATCTGGCTCCAGAAATTCAAAACATCAGAAGGCTAGACGAAACATGCAAAAGCAAGGGCGACATCTCACCCTTTTTCCATTTAAAAAAGAAAAATAAAAAAAGAAAAATGAACAATGTTCAATGTCCATTTGTGGAGGAATCATCAGAGTGATTACTCGCATTGTCTACATCTGAGTCATCTCTTGATGATCCCTCCATCTGATGATTTTCAGTTTGGTCAAGGTTTCTGTGTTGCCCATTGGCTGGATCCTGTCTCTGCGGTCGCAGGTCAGGACGGACACACCTCGAAGGTACCCAGCGTGCTCCAGTATCTGTGGATACACATGCATACCCTCGCCCGGAAGTGATAAGGTCATAAGGACCTTCCCACTGTTTGGTAACTAAATTCTGCACCCAGACTTTTGCTCGAGGCTGAGGTGTCTCGTCCAAAGCCTGCAACGAGAGATGATGGTTCAAAATGACAGGGTTATTCGAGTTTTGAGGCACAGTAAGATGACTGATGGTGTACAATGCTTTGCCAACTGACTCTGAGGGGTGTCACCCTGCATTCCCCGTTTTTGTTTTTGAAGAACCCGCTTCAGAGTGCCATGAGCGTGTTCTACAATAGCTTGACCAGTCGGAGAATGAGGGATACCAAACTTGTGTGACACACCCCACGACTGCAGGAACTGCCGCACCTGCTGCGATGCGTAAGCAGGACCACTGTTGGTTTTCACAGCAGAAGGTTTGCCTAGAACGGCAAAGGCCTGCCTCCAGTGGGCAAGGACATCGCGGGCCTTTTCTCCAGTGTGAGCAGAGGCCCACATGGCAAAGGAGAATGTGTCCACTGTGACATGCACATACTTGAGCTGGCCGAACTCGGCAATCTGGGTGACATCAGTCTGCCAAAGCTCCAAGGCCCTAAGGCCTCTGGGGTTCACCCCAGCCGGTAAAGGCGTGGCCAGCACGTGACAGTCATCACAGGACTCGAAAATGTCTCGAGCCTCCGTAGGCATCAGCTGAAACTGCTTCTGCAAGGTATGTGCATTCTGATGGAAAAACCCATGTGATGCCTTGGTCTGCGCGAGCATGTCAGGCTGAGGTGCCACCCACACTGGGTTAGCCAACTTGTCAGCCCTCGAATTACCTTCTGCTACAAACCCTGGCAATTCGGTGTGACTTCTCACATGCAGGATATAGTATAGATGAACCCGGTCCTGAATGGCACACCACAAGGTCTTCAGTAGGTGAAACAAGGCAGGATTACTGACCTCCTTTAAAACTGAATAACCCAACCGCTGTGCAATGTCAGCCACATAGGCTGAATCCGTGACCAAATTGAAAGGTTCCTGGGAAAACTTCTCAAATGCCATGACTGCAGCCCTCAATTCAACCAGCTGGGCTGACCCATTCTCATGGCCTTCCAGAACTTGCCACTCAGATCCATCCCTCCAGGTAACAATGGCCTTTCCTGTTTTCCCCAAACCATCAGTGAAGACAGTGGGTCCTTGCACTGGTTCCTGGCTATTTTTGGGCCGCAAAGCCATTTGTGTGAATTTCGCTACCTGTAGTAGCTTATGACGGGGCAGATGGTAAGTGACCTGCCCTGAAAAGTTTTCTAGAGCGCTCTGCAGAGACACACTGTTTGCAAGGCTCCATTCAAAATCCTCCCTTTGTATCGGGAGTATGATCTTTGCGGGATCTGCACCCATCAATTGCAAGTACTGTTGTCAGCATTTGATTATCATTCGAACAATCAGCTCAAACACTGCAGTTGCCGTCTTCTGCGGCTGATGAGGCAGAAAAACCCATTCCAAGACATGCAAGGGGTCAGACCATTCATCATTCCATTGGCCAATGATACCTGTGGGATGTGAATCTGGAGTGGTAATGAACACAGTGATATCAACGGCAGGATCAATGCAGCAAACTTGGCAAGCAGAAACAGCTTGCTGAACCTCCTCTAGCACCTGACGCGCCTCAGGGGTCAATGTTTGAGGTGATTTCAAATCAGAGTCTCCCTTTAGTAAGTCAAACAAAGGAGACAGTTGTGCATTGGTCAGTCCCAGGTACGGACGTAACCAAGTGATGACACCTACCAATTTCTGAGCATCATTCCGTGTCTTCACCGAATGCACAAATTGCACCTCCTGATGTTGGATTGTCCGTTCCAGAATTTTGACCCCCAAATATTTCCATGGAGGTTGTTGTTGAACCTTTTCTGGAGCCACTTGCAGCCCATTTGAATGCAAAGCTTTGAGCAACTGAGGCTGTATCCTCTGCAACTCATCCTGGGTGGACACAGCCACCAAAATGTCATCCATATAATGATACAGACGGGCTTCAGGGAACTGCTTGCGAACTCCAGACAAGGCACAGGCTACATACCATTGGCATATGGCCAAACTATTCTGCATGCCCTGGGGCAAAACTCACCATTGATATCTCTGTGCGGGATCAGCATTATTGATTGCTGGCACTGAGAAGGCAAATTTTGGTCTGTCATCGGGATGCAAAGGAATTGTGAAAAAACAATCCTTCAAATCCACGATGAGGATTGGCCAATCTGCAGGAAGCATGGTAGGCGATGGCATGCCCGCCTGTAACGTTCCCATGCCTTCCATTGCAGCATTGACTTTTCGGAGGTCTTGTAACAACCTCCATTTCCCAGACTTCTTCTTGATGCAGAAGACAGGAGTGTTCCAGGGACTGGTAGAAGGCTCCAGATGACCCTGGTCCAACTGTTCCTGCACCAGGTCTCGAAGGGCGACTAATTTATCTTGAAAGAGGGGCCACTGATTTTCCCAGATGGGTTTGTCCACCAGCCACCGTAAAGGAGGCGTAGGACACTCTGCGCCCTTCATTGCAGTGGCCCCCATCAAAAATTTGTCCCAATGCGCACCCCCCACGCGGCCAGCACATCCCTCCCCCAGAGGTTAATAGGGCATGCAGTGACATGAGGCCGAACCATAGCTGTCTGTCCCTCTGGGTTCGTGATCTTCATGGGCAGCTGGCTCACATAGCACTGCGTCGGTCCTCCCAATCCTGCAATTGATGCCTGCACCGGCTCCAAAGGCCATTCTGGAGGCCAGGCAGCCAGGGAGATAATTGTGACATCTGCGCCGGTGTCCAGAAGCCCACTGAGATGGATCTCTGGCGATGACACACCAGGAACAGACAGGGTGCACATCTTCTCAGGACGGTTTTCAGTCAGCACAGTGGTCCAGTGGACCTGAGGTGGCCCAGTGAATCCGAAGCCGCCGTCTCCTCGCACTCAGTCATCTGCCCTAGGAACAGAAGACTTAAAAGGCACAAGTTGAGCAATCTTTGTTCCTTTTGGGATAGTGATAGGAGGAGTAGGGGTAGACACCATTGCACAAATCTGTCCCGTAAAATCTGCATCAATCAACCCCATGTGCACAATGATGCCCTGAATGGTGGCACTGGATCTTCCCATAAAGAAAGCACTCATGCCTCCACCCAAGGGACCAACGGCATCAAGGGGAACCTTGTGTATTTTTTCATAGCCTATAACAACAGTGTCTGTGGTGCTCACATCCACTCCTGCTGATCCGCAGGTACTGGCTGTGAGTCGGCTAAGCAGACCTCCATCGGCTCCTGGGTCCGGAGAGAAACTTGTGTCTGAGCGCGACTCCCCTTCGCGCTCTGCTTTCGGTTTCCCGACCCCTGCAAAACCTGTCCATTAACATGAACAGTCGCCTTACAAACATTGGACATATGATTCGGCCTGCCACATCGACCACAGTAACACAATGGAGGTGTGACCTTTTGCCCCTTCTTTTTCTGTTTCTTACCACTCCTGGCATTCTCATGCCACAGCTGCCCACCCTGCGGCACTGTCCAAACCGGTTGTACGGCAGTTGCCAAGGCAGCCACCTTCTGGCCAAAGTCACCCATTCTCACACAGGCCTCCACCATGTCAGAGACAGAAGGATCACCAGGAAGAGCCTCTATGATCCTCCTACAGTCGGCATTGCAATTGGTCCTCATCAAGTTTCCAAGCACTAGAGCTCTCACTTCCGGATTCCCCACTTGCCTTTCAACAGAGGCAGTCAAGCGCCTTGCGAATTGCAGGAAGGGTTCATCCACTCCCTGGACTACAGTCGCAAACGCCTGCTTTGGAGCGGCCAATTCCATGGTCTGAACCAATGCTGCCATGCCTGTTTCCTTGCACTGCTCAAGCACCATGGGATCAATCCCGGCTTGCCCATTAGGAGAGACGTAATTGCCTAGGCCCAGCAGCACATCAGTGCCAATTGCACGCCTAGGGTCCTGTGGACCCAGCGTAACATTCCGCTGCACTGCCTTGGCTGCCAATTGAGCCCATCTGGACTCAAAAAGGTCACATATGACAGGGTCAAATAAAATGTGGGCCAGGCTACGAATGTCATGAGGCAGCAATGCATCCGCAGCAAACACACGAAGCATCTGCATGACCTCTGCAGACCCTAGATCATATTTGCCAACCTTATCACGGAGGTCCAGCAAAGCTGGCCAAGACAAGGGCTGATAGGTGTTATTCATAACACTCCTAATTACAGGAAAGGCCTGAGGACCACCTGGCAGGGTCGCAGCACCCTCTGAGTCGCGTCCCTTGGACTCCACATGGACAGAGGCAGGTGCCCGAGTGGAAGCCAACATGGCCTCACCCGATGCAGTGCCCCCTGCCACAGCGGCAGGGCCAGAGGAAACATCCTCGCAATCCTGAGAGAGACGTGTAGAAGAACCTTCAACCATTTCCTCTGCTTTTATTTTAACTTCTCTCCAGAACCGACCGTTCTCCTTCGGGCGGACGGTCACCTGGCACGGAGGGAGGGTCCACAGCGCCGGTGACGAAGGTCCTCGGCTTCTGGGAACGACAGGTCTCCCGCCAGCCACATCCCCATCAGCGCCAAGGGTGAACCGTGCCCCGCTCAAACCCGACACGGACCCAGCGTCCGCGGTAGACTGGGACCACGGATCTGGACCAGCCACCGTCGGGACTACACCTGTCCCAGCAGAGCCTGTGCCCGGTGCGGGGTGGGGCAGGGCCGCCCCAGTTCCACCCCCCTCAGGCGCAGGGGGGGTTTGGGATGCAGAGACAGACGCGGCCGCCTGGGGCGCCGCTGCACCCCGTTTCTGTGCCACGCATGCGCCATCTTTCGCCGCACCCGTCAGGAGCAGTGCGGGGGGGGTGGTATCCAGGACCCCTCCCAAAAGAGTTCCCCCTTTCACCGGGTATCCGACCGCAGGCACCGCCCACCCCGAGCCGAACGGGACGGGCTGGCTGCCATTTCTGGCAGGACTGGATGAAAGGTCGATTAGAGACCCTCCCATGGCAGCTCCTGCCGCCTGCACATGTCCAACAGGTTGTCCTGAAGGGGCGGCCCCTGCTGCCGCTGTCCCCTCCGAACGCCGGATCGGCGGCGGCAGATCGGGCTCCACCCCCGCTGCTACCACGGGATATGTGGTACTGTTACCACAGTGCGGACAGAGCGTGGTCACGGAATCAGACGCCAGCAGGGCCGGGAACCGACCCAGGGCCTTCCTTGCCGCCTCCCAGCACGGGAAAGGCACAAAGGGAAAGCGGATCCCTTTCGCTCCGCTGCCGCGGCGCAAGGGGGGAGGGCGAGACTGGCGGCACCCACCGTTCCGGGCTACCGGGAGGCCGCAGGACTCCACCCATCCGTGCCGCCGCACGGGGAACAGGCGAAAGCCCCCACTCACTGAGGGAGTCAGCCTCTATCTCCTCATCCACATCTGAGGCAGACAGGTCCTCCTGGGAACTCCGCGAAGCCGCGGAGTTCCGAGAGGAGCGAGGGGAAAATATTCCCAAGACCAGATCCATGGCTTGCCATTGGAATAACAGCTCCTCTATCTCCTCTTTACCATCAGAAAGGAGGATCTCCTGAAGTCGGACCCTAACTCGAGACCAGGCAGTTCTAGAGAACACCTGCGAGCATTTTGAGAAAAATCCATTTTCTCTGGCCCACAAAAACAAATTTTTAAAATCATTTTGGGAGATAGGGACATTGTTTCTGTCTAAAAACCCTGCCCAGAGTTGCAGGGCCAAGGATTCTTTTCACAATCGCCCAGAGATCTCCATCACAAAAGCCCGAGAGAATGAAAGAGAAAAAAACAAGGGAGGGGGGGAAAACCAGAACGACCTCACCACTGCTGTTGTTCTCTCTCACTCGGCCGTCACCAGATGTCACAATATGACACAAGTGAACACACACGCACACGACACCTTTTCTTGAGCAAGGCAGAAGAAGAAGAGGAAGTTTATTATAAAACTCTGATTTATATAGGTTACACACACTGTCCCCTTGACTGGTCAAACAACTGACCTCCTTTGAGACCACACTGGTCAAACCATAGGTCCATCAACTCTCACTTCCTTTTTAGAAAGGAATGTAAGTAATCGTTGTTTACAAAAATGTGTGTGTGAAATCTGGCTCCAGAAATTCAAAACATCAGAAGGCTAGATGAAACATGCAAAAGCAAGGGTGACGCACTACTATTTCTGTTTTGTTAATATCAGAAATAAAAAAAAATTACTAATACAGCGAAGCTTTTCCACATTATACACACAACATTCATCTTAAAATTTGTAAAAAGCCAACCCCATAATATGCATTTATAACAAAAGAAAAGGCAAAAAAATCATCATGGCATCAAGGGAGATTGCTGGTTACAGGCCCACTGCAGTCCAGAAGAGCTCAAAGGGCCCCATCTTGTACCACTGTTTATAGGGGTGCAAGACAGTGGGCTTTAATCATAACAGTGTTTCATCCTGGCTACAGTTTGGGTTGGCACTTTCTTAGAAAGTGTGGGAATAGGAATGTTATGCCATTCAGGCCAGAGAAATATTTCCCCAGGCTGGTCATGAGGAAAACAGAAGCTCGTTAGGAGTTCCTGAGAGCAAATAATGTTTTTTTGATAACGACAGGTGTCTGCTAAGGAAGGCAGGAGCCTCCCTTGGAATGGAGAATGCAAACCCCCTCCCTCCAAATTATTATAACTTTGAAATTAAGGGGGCTCTCAGGCAAAGATATGGGAATAGGAATAACAGTTCTTTATTAGGAGAACTAAAATTAAAAAACAAAACAAAACACATTTAGTATTACAAAAGAGAAGAAAACAAACAAACAAACAAACCCCCTGACAAAGTCAGGATATAACCTGACACCCTGTGGGTCAGGGTGTTGGTGGCAGTCCGATTAAATGGTGGCTGCAGTCCTAGTGGCAGATGTGGCTCTGTTGAAGTGATGCTCCTGTAGAAAGAGTGGAGTTTTTGGCTGAAGGTCCAGTGGTGATAGATGAGCCTGGTCTTCCTCTGAGAATCCAGTGGAAAGGCTGCTTGATGTTCCAACTCCCAGATTTTTATCCAGGTAGGAATACTTGGCTCCTCCCCCTGGATAGAGCTTTTCCCAGTGGGATGATGTAATTCTATCAGTGAGACTCAATGGCCCATTAGCAAAAGATATCTCCCTGGAGGGAGGATGGGTTGTGGAAGAGATAAGAAAACTGCCCCAGCAGGTTTTTTGACAGTTGGCCTATTGACAGACAATTACCACCACCCCCACCACTACCCCCCAGTTTCAACAAATGGTGATAGAATCCACAGTTTTGCTTACATTTTCCTCTGCAACCCATGAGATAAGCTCAGAAAGAGCTGAGCCCGGATGGTGATTTCATGGACAAGACCAAACAAGCATTTCTCAGATCACACTGCAGCCTGGAAAGGAGTGGAAAGGAGGCTGCAGCATCACAGCCCCTCAGATGGAAACTAAACATCGTTTATGAAAATGTGTCTTTAGGAGCTGTTTTTCAGCCTTGGTTCCCTGAAAGAACCAAGACAGGATAAAGGGCCTTGTAATGTGCTTTGTCTTTGTCATGGTTTGACACTGTCCCAATGCCAGAAACCCACAAAAATCACTCGCTCACCCTCCCCTTCCACAGCTGAGCACAGGAGAGAAAAAAATTAACAAAGGCTTCATGCATTGAGATAAGAACGAGGAGAAAACACTTCAAGGGCAAAACAGGTTCAACTTAAAGTTGAAAAGTGAATTTATAACTAACAGACTCAGAGGAGGATAATGAGAAGTAAAATAAGCCCTTAAAACACCTTTTTTTCCCCCAGCCCCGCCCTCCTTCCCATTGACACTGCAGGGAGACAGGGCATGAGGGTTTTTGGTTCAGTTCACCATCAAGATGATCTTCCACTGCTCCAGGAGAGTCGTCTTTCCCCTGTGAGACCGTGTGGTCCCTCCCATGGGAGACAGCTCTCCGTTAACTTCTCTGGTGTGGGTCCAATCTCATGAACAGCAGTCCTCCCAAAACTCATCCACGGGGTGCAGTCCTCCAAGGACAGGCTGATCCATCCTGGAAGCAGGGGCCCTCTCTCTCCACCAGCTCTCCCACTCTGGCATGGGCACCTCTGGCACGGGCCACAGGTGTATCTCTGCACCCCCCGTGAACCCATGGACTGCAGGGCAACAACCTGCTTCACCATGGTTATCACCACCGCCTGCAGAGGAAACTCACCTCCTGTGCCTGGAGCACCTCCTCTCCCTCCTTCTCCACTGACCTTGTTGTCGCCATGTTGTTTCCCTCACATGTTCTCACCTCCTCCTCTTCTCTGACTAGAAGCAAAACCGTGTGACTTTGCTTTGATTTTCTTCTTAAGTGTATCATCACAGAGGTGTTACCAACATCTTTAATTGTCCCAGTTTTGGCCAGCAGCATGTCCTTCTGCAGAGCCATCAGGGATTTGCTTTACTGGACATGGTGGGAAGCTTCCAGCATCTTTTCACAGGATCCATTTTTGTGGCCTCCCTGCTACCAAAAACCAGGCTGTGCAAAACCAATACAGTATTTCTGCCTATCAGGGTAGCGAAAAGGTAGGGAAAACTAGCTACGAACAATAGGATACAGAGATGCAAATATATGTGTAAAGAATATAGAGAATATATAAAAGAAAAAGGCAAAAATAATTTGGCATCAGATATTGGAATATTACATCCATGTCTTCATCTTGGCTGGGTGAGGTTATAACAGACTCCTATCATGATATCTGCCTTGTTGGCCTCTCCCCTGATTGTTTCCCATAGACACGACTCTTTCATCACCATTGTCAAGTTCTAGACAATCAAAGCATCCCATGACATACAGGGTTGCCTCAGTGCCCCTCCTCCCTTGCTTGTCCCTTCTAAAGAGTTTTTAGCCATCCATTGCAGCATTCCAGTTGTCCAAGTCCTCCCACCATGTGTCTGTGATGGCAGCTATATAATAGTTTTCCAGCTGTACAATAGCTTCTTGCTCCTCCTGTTTGTTGCCCATGCTGTGTGCATTGCTGTAAATGCACTTCAGTTGGATTATTTGCCCTTGCACCTTGTTTGGGGGGAGAAGCCCTAATTCCTATGTGACTATTCTTAGACACTTTCATGGCTTCTAACACAACGATAACCCTTGTGTCTTTGCTGCTTTGTGGATCTGCATCCCTTACTTCCACTGAGATAGAAGACCAAAAGATCTCACTGGATCACCATTCTTCCTCAAACACTGGTGAGCTGCCCTCAGACTTATATCTAGCAACCCTGTTTTTCTGCCTTTCCCTTTTTAGATCTAGTTTAAAGCTCTCTCAATGAGCCCTGCTAACTCCTGTGAAAAGATCCTTTTCTCCTTTTGAGACAGGTGTACCCCATCTGTCATCAGCAGACCTGGTGTCATGTAGACTGTCCCATGAAATAATTTCAGCAGTGTCAGTTAAAGCCTAAGTATAAAAACTTAATGGCCTTGGTAAATATTTCTGGGTTTTTTTACCGTGTGATCCTTTGAAGAACAGCAACTTGAAAAGAAACAACCAAACACAGTGATAAAATTTTTGGTTTATATAGGTGTTCCCAATATCCCAAATGGGACCAAGTCTGGCTTTCCTGGCCTTGTTGGCTGAGCCAAATAGTGGCAGCTGTGGTGTTTGACCACAGAGACACTTTTGACTCGCTGGGCACTGCGGACAAGTCCAGACCTGTTGCATTCGGGTTACTTGAATTTAGGACTTGATAGGTGGTATCTAAGAGTTTCCATAAAGGATTAACCTTTGGCTCTGACTTGAAATTGGATAGATCCATGATGTTTTGGGGGAAGGGTTCAGTAGTACTTTGGTGTTCTATTTTTTTGAATGAATCGTTTGGAACATTTACTACTGGATTAGGTCCCACTGCTTGAGGCTCAGGCACTGCCACTTCCTTTTTAATAAACATCAGTCCTTCTCTATTGGTTCCTGGCTCCCAGTATCTCATACCCCATGTTTTCCCAGTTATCCAACCAGGATCTGTTGGTTGAGATAGGTTTACATATATAAATTGGCAGTTTCCATAGGAAGGTTGAGGTCTTATTCCTCCATGGCGAGCCAAAACCATACCGCTGCCAGGATCTTTCTTAGTGGGAGTGCATCCACTTGGCCCCCCCTCCTATTTTAAGGAATTTATCAGGTCCTGCTCCTGGATCCCAGTGTGATGCAATAGTTTCACAACCTCAATATGCACAATAATATTGGCTAGGGCTATTACAATATCCCTGCCAAGGGTTAGATCTTGGATAGAAATAAAATTTTTTTTGGTTTAAGCAGAATTCGATAGGCACTATTTGACACAAAGCAGGTGTAAAACTGGGTGCTCCAGGCGTAATAATGGTTTGAATTGTACTTTTATCCTCCCACGGAATTAAGGACCACTTAAATGGTTGTTGGTGGTTATCCTCCGCTTGTGCCAAATTTACACAAATTAAAACAAATAAATAGCCAATACTGGAGAGAGCTGGTTGGGTTTTGTTTTTAATGAAAACTTTCTTTTCTACCTTTTGTAATTTGGTTGTGCCTCTTATGCCTTTCCTTTCTCACCTTAAGTAATAATGCCTGGGGCCTCAGGGGCGAGTAATGCTGCTTATTGCTATACAGCTCCCTTGAGCATTTCTTTTCCAGCCTCCATTTCTTTACGTCTCTGCCTCCTCCTTGCCTACACTTTTGCCTAGTGCAGCGAGGTGTGTTATCTTCTTGGCAGCAAACATATTCTTCAGGAGAATGCTCTTTTTGTTTATTTTGTTCCTTATAGGCCTCCCAGCTCTTAGCTTTTACTTGAGGTGTTATACAGGGAATTTTAGGCACTGTGGTTCTGCAAATTATCTGTAAAATCTCTGGGTTTGATTTTTGGGGTTCGTTTGGATGTACACACCCCTTTTCTGGATTAATGCCAAGTGCAAAAATATCCCACCAAGGCCAGGTCCACGGGATTACTCGCCCAGTGGCCACTAATAATCTCAAGGCTTGTTCAGTCAGTTCTCTTTCTCTTTGATAACACTGTCTGCAATGATCGGGTGGAGTATATCTGTAACTACAATATTCCCACCAGTTTTCTTTAAACAAGTTACATTTTACACAAACAAATGGATGACAAGTACAGTCTTCTCTTGGGCAAAATATAGTCTTAATCTAGTTCATGAATCCTTTTTTGTATGCAACTTTAGCTTCAAAGTCTCTGGATTTCCAAAGCTCTCCCACTGTTCTTCAGAGATTTTTCCCTTTACTCGGCTGGCATGCGTCCATCCTCGTTCTGCAGTCTGGATAGCAGTTTCTGTAGTGAGTAAAACAAGATAAGGCCCTTCCCAGCGAGGGGTTAATGAGGATTCTTTCCATGATTTAATTAAAACTTTATCTCCAGGTTGTATATTGTGTATTGCAATATCTAATGGAGGCCTTTGCACCACCAGGCCTTTATCTTGCAATTGTTTCCTCTTAGTCATGAGCTGCGTTAAATATTGTTTAAGTTGTAAGTTAATGAGATGGGATGATCTCGAGGAATCTCTAAATCATAAGGCATCCCGTACAACATTTCAAAAGGAGAAATTCCTACATCAGTATGCGTTGCGTCTTAATGTTTAACAGGGTTAAGCGGAGACACTTTACCCAGGACATCTTGGTTTCCAATGTTAATTTAGTCAGTTGTTTCTTTATTTCCCCATTCACCCTCTCTATTTTTCCTGAGCTTTGTGGATGCCAAGGAGTGTGATACTCCCATCTGGTTCCTAAAGCAGCAAAAACTTCTTTTATAATCTTTGAAACAAAGTGCGGTCTCCTATCGGAGTCTATTGTTTCTATAGAGCCATATCTGGGTATAATATTCTCAAGCAGTAGCTTTACTACAGTCTGGGCAGTGGCTCTAGCAGTTGGGAATGCCTCTACAAAGTGAGTTAAATGATCTACTATTACCAGCAAGTACTTATACTTCCCTACTTTAGGTAGTTCAGTAAAATCTAATTGAATTCTGGCAAATGGTCGGTGAGGCAACAATCTTCCTCCTAGGGGTCTCTCTCTCTCAACTGGTGCTTGTTTACTTTCTGGCAAATCAAACATTCATTCGTTATTCTCTTTGCTATATTATACCCTCCAATGCACACATATTTTATGGCAAGTTGATCTGTTAAAGCTTGAACTCCCCAATGGGTGCTTTCATGGTATTTACACATAATTCTTATAGCCATGGTCTTTGGAACAACCTCTTGGCCATCTGGGAGTTCCCATTTTCCCGTCTCAATTTCTTTTGCCCCTATTTGTGCCAATTTGTCTTTTTCTTGTACAGTAAAGCTAAAAAGATAATGTTTTTCTCCATGTATACAGCAATATTTGTATTTGGGGTTGTTACAGCTACAGTATAGTGCATCACTTCTGAGATCTTTCCAACAGTCATAACAAGGGGGTTCAAATAGATCTTCTCCACACATGGTGCACTTTTTCCTGGCCCCTTCCCAAGGATCCCAGTTTTCTTTTTCTTTAAATACCAATAAGGCAGCTTTTTTTGCTTCTTGGTCTGCTAAATTATTTCCCCTCGCCAACGGGGTTACTCCCCCTTGGTGCCCCTTTACATGCACCACAGCTATCCCTACTGGCCCCCGTAAAGCTTGTAAAATTCTAAATATTAGTTCTTGATGAATCAATCCTTTTCCTTGGGAATTTATTAGACCCCTTTCTTCCTAGATTTTGCCAAATGTGTCTACCGTACTAAATGTATATTTAGAATCTGTGTAGATTGTTCCAGTTTTTCCTTTTAGCATTTGCAAAGCTCTTAAGACTGCATACAGTTCACACACTTGGGCACACCAGCTGGGGCTTAATGGTCCTGATTCTATGTCTTTAAATGTCTTTCCATTAACTATTGCATATCCTGATTTTTTTTCCCCTTCCACTACCCGGGAAGAACCATCAACAAAAAGCTTTTCTCCTTCATCCAGCCCCTCTTCTTCTAAATCTGGTCTGATTTTTGTTTGCTGTTCAGTATTATTCAAACAATCATGAGTTATTTTTCCTTTCCGTTCCCCATACAAAAACTGTGCTGGATTTTGTAAGTTAGTAAACTCAAGTTCTAGTTTAAATGAGGATATTAGAATACCCTCATACTTTAAAAGTCTCACATCTGTAATCCATTTGTCATCTTTTTGTTGCAAGATTTCTCTAATATTGTGGGGTGATAATACCTTTAGCTCTCCTCCAAAAGTGATCTTATGTGCCTCTTCTACCAAAAGAGCTGCAGTCACTACAGCTTGTAGGCAGGTAAGCCAGCCTTTACTTACAGTATCAAAGAGTTTTGAGAGATAGCCTATAGGCTTCTTCTTTCCTGCCCATTCCTGTGCTAATACCCCGAATGCTGTTCCCTCTTCAACATTAATAAAGAGGAAGAAAGGTTTCTTAGCATCTGGTAAACTTAAAACAGGAGCATTTACCAGATCAGTTTTTAAGATTTCTAATTGCTCATCATCTTCTTTTGACCATTTTAATAGGCTGTCTTTGCACACTTTGTCCTAAAGAAATTTTACCTTCTTACTATAGTCTTCAATTCATTGTCTACAGTATCCCAGAAGGCCTAGCAACTGCCTGACCTGCCTCTTGTTTTTAGGGACTGGCAGTGATAATATACCGTTAACTCTTTCAGGATCTAATTTCTTAGTTCCTCTACTTAATCTGTGCCCTAAATATTTTACTTCCTTTTCTACAAATTGTAACTTTGATTTAGATGCTTTTAATCCCTGTGAACTCAAAAAGTTTAACAGTTTAATACTTTCTTGTCTCACTTTTTCTTTGTCTTTACCTGCCAATAATAAATCATCTACATATTGAACCAAGGTAATTTCTTCACCCAGTTCATATTCTCTCAAGATTTGTTCAAGGGCCTGCCCAAATAAATTGGGAGACTCTGTAAATCTCTGTGTCAGAACGGCCCAGCGCAGTTGTTGTTTTCGGTGTGTCTCTGGGTCTTTCCATTCGAAAGCAAAATAATCCCTATGTTTTTCTTTAAGGGGACATGCCCAAAAGGCATCCTTTAAATCTATTACACTGTACCACTGATTGTCAGGGCCCAGTTGGCTCAAAAGGGTGTATGGATTTGCTACCACTGGGAATGGAATCGGGCTACAGTCGTTTTGTTAATTTCTTGCAAATCATGTACTAATCTGTAAGTCCCATCTGGTTTCCTTACTGGCAAGATGGGAGTATTAAAAGGGGAGATACAGGTCTCAAGTAGTCCTCTCTCGAGTAGCCTCTGGATTTCGGGCTTCAAGCCTTGACTCCCTTTCAAAGGTAGAGGATATTGCTTTATCCTAATGGGTATTTCTGGGTTTCTAATAGTTACCATAAAAGGCTCAATATTCAACTTACTTATTGAGTCTGGAGTATACCAAACTTCAGGGTTAATTTTCTTTTCATCCACTGCCCTCAAGGGACACAACTTAACCTCTAGTGTATCACTTTTGTTTCTAGACTAATTCCTAATTCTATCATTAAATCTCTTCCCAATAAGTTATAATCAGCTTTGGGCAGCAATAATAAAGATTCTATTCTAAATTTAGTGGGGGTTTCAATTATCACATCTTTGATTACTGGGACCCCCAAAGGTTTTCCCTTTGCCCCATTGACCTGAATAGTTTCAGTGGATATTTTACAACCTTGGGATAATTTCTGAACAGTAGATCTTTCTGCTCCTGAGTCCACTAGAAATTCAATTTCCTGCTGCTGAGGACCTATTTTTAGTTTTATCAAGGGCTCTGTTCTTTCTCGGATCCCCAGCAAACAGAGCCCCTGACACCCCTAGTCTTCCTTGAACATCTTCTCCTCCAACAATCTCCTCCTACAATCCTTTTTCATATGTCCTTTATTTCCTCAGAAATAACAAACTAATGTCCCCTGCCCTTCTCTCAAACCCTTTCAAGGTTCATATTTCGGGGAACGAGAGTCAGTTCTTTTCCCAGCAGGGGGCCCGCTTTGTCCTGCTCTGATGGCTGCAACCAACATCTTAGCTTGCTTCTTATGTAACTCATCTTCTCTCTGAACATACACTTTCTGAGCTTCCCTCAATAATTCATCTAATCCTCGATCTTGCCAATCTTCTATCTTTTCCAGTTTTCGCCTAATGTCTGTCCAAGATTTAGCGACAAACTGGGTTTTAAGCAAGGCCCAGCCCACTGGAGTAACTGGGTCTAAGCCTGAGTAAAGCTGTAAATTCTTCCTAAGCCTCTCCAACCAATCTGTGGGAGTTTCATCTTTCCTTTGATGTTCATTAAAGGCCTTATTAATATTTTGCCCTCTGGGGACAGACTCCTTTATCCCTTATCCCTTGAATAATAATAGTTCTCAAATCCCGCATATGGCCCCTGTCAACTGCATTCTGGTTATTCCTGGGGATCTCTGCAGAGGCCATTTGATATCTGCAGGGGGTCCCTGTTGGTGTTGGTCCCAAATCTTCATACCTGCCTTCCGAATCATGTCCCTTTCCTCTGCAGTAAATAAAATTCCCAGTATGGCCTGTAATTCATCCCAGGTATATATGTTAGGTCCTCGGAATTGGTCTACTCATTCGACCACTCCCAATTGATCTTCTAATAAATTCCCCATTTCCTTTTTAAATTCTCTTACATCTCCTGAGTTCAAGGGGACAGAGACATATCCCATTCCTGGTTGTGGCCCTCCCATGTCTACTTCTCTGAGGGGATACAAATTACTCTCTGATTCTTGTCTCCTTGTCTGGCTTCTGGTGACCCTCCCGTTCTGTTCAGGGGAATCCAGGGAAGAATTGGAACTATCCTAATGTTGTGGAGCAGATGGGAGTGGGGGAGGTGGCAGAGGTTGAGGGGGAGGTGGTGGAGGTATATATGGAGGAGGAGAAGTGGGTATCTCATCCTCATTTTTAGCCTTCTCCTTTTTTTCTCCCACCTTTTCTTTGAGTGGGAATAAAAGGGCTCTAGTTTCTGATCCTATCCACAAAGAAGCATATTTGCTTTCTTCTGGACTGAATGGTTCTTTCGAATTTATATATATATTTAGGGCCTGACATATCCAATCCTCAAAGGCCCTAAACTGGCCAATAGAGGTGGTCACCCCTGATTTGTTTCCCACCCCATACTTCCGTACAGTAATGCATCATTTTTACTTTACTGTTACCCTGCTTAGAAGGGTATTCATTCCAAGATTTGATCATTTAGCCTTAATGGACTGTCTGGTGGTATCTCTGGGAGCCTAATCTTAGCCTCAGAACTACCCATGGGATCAGAGGGCTTGCTTTTCCTCTGTCCCATCTTCCGAAGCACCTTTTTACACACACACACACACACACACACACACACACACACACACACACACACTTCCCCTTGTTCATGGCTCAGTCCCTCGCGGGATGTGTGTACCGCACTACTTAAGGGTCTGCACTCACTTCGCCCTTCCAGGGCGTCCCACACAGGTATGCTTTGGCATAGCCCAACCCCAACCGAATGGATAACCGGCCTATACTCACGCGTCCTGTGTCTTCGTCCAGACTTCGTGCACAAAGATTATGGGGTTACCAGTTTTATTTGCTTGTTGCCAAATTTAAAGTTCATCGGTAAAGGGTTTAGCATAGAAACATCTTGACAAGAGCCACTTATCCAGCGGGGCGCCTCTTCTGTCAAGGGTCTCAGGCCAAATTTCCTTTATCTGAGTCACGGCACCAAAGTTGTTATAAGTTAGCTGTCTAATTTAATCCGACAGAGTCAAACCAATTAAGAAAATTCTTTTATTAAGCAAGCGGCAATAAGCAAAACAGCGCTGGGTGGCCTGCGAGTCTCATGCTCTACAATGGCCCACAACCTCCCTTCTGAGTCCTTTTGTTCTTATACTCTTCTTCTTCTGGTATCTGTGACTTTTCTTATCTGCGTAGCTGGTTGTTAAGAGTTGTCTTTCTGTCTTTTGGTGGTCATGGGGAGGGGGGGCATAATCCTCCTCTCTTAATCTTTTGTTTACTCCCCGCTGGCTTATGCAACTACACAGAAACCTTTACATTATCTGCAGAACAGGATGCATGATGTTTATCTCGCTCAAAGTACCTCTGATGACTCAGGCAGCTTCCCCCTCCATCCCCTGCAAAGCCTTGGCCAGGCACTCATAGATAGTTGAGATTTGATTGACAAACTTGGGTATATACCTATTACAACACCGACCAAAAACAAGCCCGAACCTGCTACTGATTTCAAAAAAAACCCAAACCGCGGTTAGAAGCGAAAACAGTCGGATTCTAGCCGTGCAGAGTGCAGCAGTTTGTGCAGCTTTTAAAACTGCCGCCGGCAGCAGCACGGAATCAGAGCTCGCCACGCTGTGCCGAGAGGCAGGCAGAGCCCCCCTACACCATGGGAAAACCCGAGAGCTGCGCCGTGCTCCTGTGAAGGGGAGGGGCAGAGCCCGCCTCTCCCTTTCGCCAGCGCAGGTTTCAAAAACGGCAAATCCAAGCCGAATGGGGCTATACTTAACACACTTTCACTACCGATCCGTGCAAGGGTATGAAGCCTTCCTGTGCTCTAAATAAGAGCGAAACCAAACTGATCTCTTGTCAGAGACTGTTTTTTGAGCTCCCCACCCCACGTGGAGCGGAGATACTCACCCAAATCAGTGCAGTTAGTGTCCTGGTCGGGCAGGGGTTTTCCCTTCACCTGAATAGGACTTCTCAGGGCCAGAGAAGCTACCCTATTGTCCCCTCAGAAGATTTGCTCACCAAAAAGGAGCTGGGCTACTCAGGGGCGCAGGACGTCTACGAGTCCAGTATGGAATAAATCCAAGGTCTCTGCTGGAGAGCTCTGTAGTCAAAGCTCTATCTGTGGACGCCAAGCTGCCTTAAAGTCTGTCCGTGGTCTTGAGCTGCTCCAAGATCTTTGGAGTGTCCCGTTGGGCTGCAGGATCGGACCAGCCACACGTTGGTGCACCAAATATTGGTGTTCCCAATATCACAGACGGGACCGAGCCTGGATTTCCTGGCCTTGTTGGCTGAGCCAAATAGTGGCAGCTGTGGTGTTTGACCACAGAGACACTTTTGACTCGCTGGGCACTGCGGACAAGTCCAGACCTGTTGTAGCTCTCAGGATTCTCTTCCACAGAGCAGTTTTAAGGCGGTGGTGAAGGAAGAAGTCAAATTCTGATAGAGGGTTTAATCCAAGGCTTTTATTCCGGCACACGTGCCTCTGAATGTAACAAGTCCTCTAACAGAATCTATCAGAATTGTAGCCGAAATCTGTAACAGGCTATAGTAGCTGCTGTAACTCTGGATGCAACTGATGAAACTCATGTGACTCCTCTGAGGCCATGTGGTCCCTGTCCTTTTACCTGGGGGAAGGGGAGGCGGGAAGGGGGAGGAAGGCCACCAGCCAGGTACGGGAGGGGGGGTTTCCAAGGACAAAGGACACCTGGAATGCCCAATGACCTCTGAGGGGTGGAGGGCATCTTTTGAAATTGCCAACCACTCACGCCCTTCTGGACTTCCAGGGTTGATAGACATATCAGGGGGAATCTTTAGGGGAGGAACCAGGTTTTCCAGGTAAACCATGAAATTACACCACTACAGGTTTATATTATATTCTTTTAAACAAATACGTAACTAACAAAAGAAAACGAAAAAGGTGAAATGTTTAAAACAGAAGGGAAGCCAAGTAGGTGTTTACCTGTACTTTAGTGGTTAAATGTTGAGAGAATTGAAGGTTAAGCAAGCATATATGGAAGTTTAAAAATTGGTAGTGAATAGTAAGAGAATATAATTAAACCAGAACAGAAATGGATATATGCATAATAACCCTACTTTGTGCCTGACTCGTATAAATAGTAGAACTCAATATATTTGTACCCTTCTATCTTTTAGAGAAAAACAATTTGTAACCACTAATTGGAAAAGGAGTCTTTGTGTAATCTGTAGCTCTGCCAGTAGAGTGGGAAGATGAAGCTTGTTCATTTCAGCCCATACAAGAATGTAAAACCAATGCTATTGTTGCTATAAATGGTAACTGCACTTATAATGCCTCAGTATTCATACAGGTGGATCTGAAAAACTTGTCTAAAGAAAGTATTCAATGGACAGCACCTGACTGAAGCTGGGAGATACTTAAACAGCATCTTCTGCATGGCCAGACAAGTGTACTGACCAGCAAGTGTTTTTGTGTGACTGGCCTTTTTAATCTTTTTGTTCCCTCTATTTTTCCACACTTGTGCTTCTGAAACTACTTATATCCTTCTGTTTCCCCACCTTTGGTTTCTCCCCAAAGCATCCCATAAAAATCCCAAGAAATCCCCAAATGTTCTTTCCCTCCAGTCCATAATGTAGCCCATATCCCTAGGCAGCAGTCCCTCTCAGTCCAAAAAGTGCTCCCAGTGTTGACTCATCTTGATGGGTTTCAGCCTGAACAATGAGTTTACATTTGGACTGGATGATCTTAGAGGTCTTTTTCAACTAAAATGATTCTGTGATTCTGTGATTCACCCTGATCAGCCAGAGATGGGACCAGGATAAGGCCAATGGTGATCTGTGTTTTTGTGAGACCTGAATGTGTATGTCTGTGTTAATCTGTGTGACTACCTGTGCATATATGCATATATTTGTGGGTATATGTATGTTTGTGCGCATGCATGTGTCTGTGCCTATTGGGAATACATTATTAACTGTACTACTGGTTAGGCCTTTGGGGCATGGAGCTGTGGCAACCTTGCTCACCTCTATCAATGTCAGGGAATCACAGGGGAGTCTGAGAACACATGGGTTATGACATTTTAAAAAATTCCAGCCTCCAGGGCAAAAAGCAATGGGTTTAACTGACCTTATGACTGGAACAGAGAAGGTCAAGTTGGACATGTGACTGCAATTAGGGACAGGGCTGCTACAGGTGACATCTATCACTTCTTGACTTTAATAAAAGTTGTACTTATATTACTGTTATGGGAATCTCTTGGCCTTGACCTAGCAACATCAGTGGTGTAACTCCAGGCACCCTTCAGGAAAACTGGGGTCATTTCCAGTTATGACTACCATGTCTGCTCTACTGAGAAACAGCTGGAGATAGTAGGTTTCTTGGAGAAGTTGAATTCTGTGACTAGATTTGCTAGTTCAGTCATGAGCTCTCAGTAATGCTGAGGTGGTATAAAGGAGCTGTAATCCAATTGTGACTTGGTAAGGAAGCAGGTTCCTAAATATCGGAGGACTCTTTCTTGGTCAACAAGGATGACTGTTGCACTACTCAGCTCTGGCTTTCTCTCCCTCTGAGGTATCCAGAGAGTGTAATCCTTCTATCAGAGGCAGGGGACCTGTGTTAAATACCTAGAGATAATGTCTGTAGAATCTGCAACTTATGGATCCTTTGAGGTTGAAGCAATGATTACAGGATATCGCTCCTTGAGCCTTCCATTACTCTAGAATCATAAAATAATTTTGCTTGGAAGGGAGAACAGGAAGCCATCTAGTCTGTCTACTCAGAGAAGGATGATCACAGGATCATAGAACAATTTAGGTTAGAAAGAACTTCTGTAATTTATCTAGTCAAACCTCCTGCTCAAAGAAGGACCAATTCAACCAGGTTGCTTGGGGACTTGTCCAGATGAGTTTTAAGTATCTTCAAGAATGGAGATTCCATCAGCTGTCTGGACAATCTCTCAATATTTGGCCAACTTCATGATGGAAAGGGGTTTTCATTATATATAATAGGAATTTCTCACGTTACTACTTTTGCCCATTACCTCTTGTCCTATCACTGTGCACCTTTGAGAAGAGTTTGGCTCTGCCTTCTCTATACCCTCCCATTAAGTAGTTGTAGACAGTAATAAGATAACCCATCCCTTTTGCCTTCTGTTTTTAGGAAAAAAATCTTACGAAAAAAACAGCTCAGAAAAAAAAAATGTTCTCAGTGTCTTCTTGTATGCCCTAGGCTCCATCCCCCTCATCATCTTGGTGTTCCTCCACTGGATTAATTTCAGTATTTTCAATGTCTTCCTCCTCTTGAATGAGGAGCCCCAAAATGCACACTGTACTCCAGATTCAGACTCAAAAGTACCAACTAGAGGAGAATAATAATTTCTCTCATCCTGTTTGCTTCAGTCTTGCTAATAGAGCCCAGTAGATGGTTGGCCTTCTTTGATGCAGGGGCATACTGCTGACTTATGTTCAACTTGTTTTCTACTAGTGCCCTTAGATGCTTTTATGCAAAGTTTTTGTAGCCAGTTGCCCCCTAGCCTGTTGCGTTGAATGGGATTATTCCATGCCAGATGCAGCATCTTGCATTGGCCTTTGCTGGATTTCATGAGCATCCTGTCAGGCCATTTCTCTAGCTTGTCACAGTCCCTCTAAATAGCAGCCCTTCAACTGTTGCACAAAGGATTATGATACAGACTTAAATATACAAAGTATTGTTTGCAGGGTCTGTAGCTGATGATATACATTTAATCTAGTGGTAAAAATACCTTTTGGGGGCAGGGGAGAAAGGAGAGAGAAACAGGAAAGGGAAACTCTTCATCAGTGGCCAGCTGAGAAAGAAATTATGAGTATCTCCAAATTAACAACCTGTTCAGTCAGTCAGGTGGAGCTTTTGAAGACATGATAAAACCATAACTGACTTAATAACAGTTTTGCAGGTAGCTACAAACACCCACTGTGAGACAGCTGAGCCAAACTGACCAAAGGGATATTCCATGCCATAAAGCATCATGCTCAGTAATAAAAATGGAGATGAGACTGGGTTTGGGTAGGGAGACATTGCTCAGAGGCTGGCTTATCATTGGTCTACTTGTGGGAGGTGTTGAGTGCATCACTTTGTGTTTTTTCCCTTTCTTCTTCCTCTTTTTTTTTTTTTTTTTTGTTTTTGTTTTTGCTTATTAAACTGTCTTTATCTCATTCCACAGGCATTCTTGCCTTTGCTTTTCCTGTTGTCTTCCCCCATTCTCCTGCAGGGGAGAATGAGCAAGCAGCTGTGTGGTATTTAGCTACCAAATGGGGTCAAACCACCACAGGGGGCCTCTTGGTCAGATTCACAGGACTGGTCTCTTCTTTGCATAGGGTGGGGGTTGTGTGTGGACCTCATGATTAGCTTCCCATGTTTGGTCTCTAGTCCTACAGACATATTCAAACTTCTTCATGTTACCCACCCATTCAGGAACACTGAACACCCACTGGCTTAAATTCCTCCCACCCCAAACATGGTAGAGTTTGTTCAGCAGTTTTATAAAGCAGAGTCCAAAGCCTGTGTTTTATTTTTGTTTAATTTTCATTGTTTTCATATTTAAACTTTAATTATTAATTTTATTATAACTTATAAAATTGTAAAAAGAAGACATCAACAGCAGCAGTTGCCACATGCTGAGTGCAAGGCTTGCTAGGTACCCAAGGGGTGTCTGAGATGGTTTCTGGACCCCCAACACCCTTCATCTGTAAGTGGGGAAGAGACCAGTCAGCAGACAGCAGGTCTCACAAGAGAAGCAGGGGAGAGTTGGGCAATGCCAGTGGTTCTTCCAGACAGCTTGAATGGCAGGAAGTTTGTATTGGGTTTGCATGGCCAAGCTTTGGTAGTGAGGGGGTGTAAGGCCCAAAAAAATTTGCTCAATGAGACCTTTAAAAGGGCTTATGGTTGTTCATGTACTCTGAGTTAGATGCATGAGAGAAATACTGACAAGATATTCTCAAGAGGTCAAAACAAGAAGAAAAACTTTACTGGCAACTTTAGAAAATCAAAGAACTTTGGCAAATAGTTTAGACCTGAATTCAATCAACATGAAACATTTCCCAAAGCATTAATTTAGCCCATTCAACTTGGCAAACTCTAAGCCTGTTTGATTTTAAGTTACTCAAAAATTCTGTGAAGAGGAAATTAGAAGAAAGAGAAAGAGAGAAATACAGAAAATATGTAGAAAAGGACACACATAACTACCACTCCTGGGTTCCAGTGGTGTTCAGTTGATAGAAATTTCAAGAAGAGGTAGGGTCAACACGTGCTTGCCTCGTGTTCCACTTTAAATACCCCTTGGCCTTCCTGGGCCCTTCCCCCAGGTGGGACTTCTGGTCATCTGGCCACTTAGGACCTGGGTTCAGAACTCCAGAGGCAGGGTGTGGAGCATTGCCTCTGGTGTGCCAGTGATTGTCAACCACTGCAGGGACTAGGACATAGGCCCAGGGGGGTGGGGTGTACAGGGCAGTGCACTGCCTCATGAGGGCAAGGCCTGACCTACCTCTTCTCCCACACACTCACACAAAGAAATGTTTTGAGCGAGCAATCCTTCCAGTCTCTCACAGGGGGCTACAGGAGTGGCTTCTGTGAGAAGCTGCTGTAAGCTTCATCCTTGTCTAGCAGAGACAATCCCTGGTAGCTCCAAAGATGGACGTGCAGCTGGCCAAGGCTGGGACAATTAGAAATGGTGGTAATGCCTCAGTGATAACATATTTAAGAAGAAGGGAAAAAAAGTTATTGCACAGTTGTAGTTGTGTCCAGAGAAGAGAGGGGTGAGAATATGTGAGAGGAACAACTCTGCAGACACCAAGGTCAGTAGAAGAGGGGGAGGAGATGTGCTAGGCACCTGAGATTCCTCTGCAGCCCATAGTGAAGACCATGGTGAAGCAGCTGTCCCCCTGCAGCTCATGGAGGTCCACAGGGATGCAAAGATTCACCTTCAATCCATGGAAGAGACCCATGCTGGAGCAGGTGGATGCTTGAGAGGGACTGTGACCCCATGGGAAGCCCATGGACAGAGGACCCCCTGCTGGAGCAGCCTGTCCTTGATGGACTGCACCCTGTGGAAGAGTGATCCACATTGCAGCAGTTTGGGAAGGACTGTTGCCTGTGGGATGGACTCATGTTGGAGTGCATGGATAACTATCTCCTATGGGAGGGACCCCACACTGGAGCAGGGGAAGGACTCCACTCCTTGAGCAGAAGGAGAAACAACAAGTGATGAACTGAGCATAACCCCCCTTCCCCATGTCCCTGTGCTGTTGGGGGAGGTAGTAGAGCTGGGAAGGAGGGAGGGGTGGGGGGAAGGTGTTTTTCAGGTTTTATTTTACTTCTCATTATCCTGCTCTGCTTTTGTTAGCAATAACTTCAATTAATATCTCTAATTCTATCCTGTTTTGCCCATGATGGTATTTGGTGAATGATTTCTCCTATTCCTTTTCTCAACTCACTAACCCTTCTGTCTTGGTTTAAGGCAAATTTGGGGAGAAACTTTTAAGTGGGGTTTTTTTAGAAAGCAAATTTAACTGGCTTTTTTTTTAGCTGGTTTAGGAAAAAAAAATATAGTCTGGAGAATTTATTTGCTTTAGCTAGTCAAAACTTAGCAAAAAGTAAGAGAGCTTTGTTTCACTGCACTGCAGACAACACAGGCTGTGTGGAAAAAATTTTGAAAACTTTAATGTTTTGAAAATAATTACTTTGGATACTTTACTGCTTTTTTAAAATTTTCATATTTAGTTTTAAAGGTGTAAGACATTTTTGAGCTAAACAGATGAATGGGGATACAATTTAGTATTAACTTAGGACATTTTACTTCTTATTTTTATATTGTCAACTTACTATTAACACTAATACATATTGAAACTTTACACACACATATATACAGTATATAGCTATATACAGATAGTGGTAATGGCATTTAGTAAACAATGATATTTATATATAGTTTTTATCAAATAATTAGATTTTTCTGGGGTACATATCTCGTTGGTTTATTTTTTTGCATTATTTACTATGTGCAACTTGGTTTCTCAGCAAAGACAACTCTATGAATGGGTTCGTTTGTACTTGAGGGAGAATTGATTTAGACTGGTTTTTTTAAACAAACTTCTGACATGCATTACTGGGACTTTATTTCTATCTGCTGTATGTAGGGCTTTAGATTGGGCAGGGCCTGTTTGGTTGGTGGAGCCTCGGGTGTTAATTAACTAAGTGGCTTTTGCTAAATGTTGTTTTTAATTTTTGAAAGATTTTTCACTCAGTGCTTTTAAGGTGCTTTTTAGCAATTCATTATATTTCTTTATTTTGCTTGCAGCTGGTGTATGGTAGAGAATATGGTACATTTACCTAATATTTTGGTTTTTTGTTTAGGTGTCAATAAGGCTATTTTTGAAATTAGTTTCATTGTTTGACTCAATTTTTTAGGGGTACTATGTTTCCATAGGATTTGCTTTTTGAGGTTCATGATGGTGTTCCGGGCTGTAGCATGAGGTACAGGGTAGGTTATCAACTATTTAGTGGTGGTTTTTACTATGGTCAGCACGTAGCGCTTGCTTTGGCGGGTTTGGGGCAGTGTGATGTAGTCAAGCTGCCAGGCTTCTTCATACTTGTACTTGGACTACTTCTTCTTATACTAGAGGGGTTTCAGTTTTTTGGCTTGCTTGATCGCAGCACACGTTTTACAGTCATAGATAACTTGAGAAATACTGTCTATGGTTAAATTTATTTTTCGGTCTCGTGCTCACTTATAGGTGGCATTTTTACTTTGATGTCTTGAGGCATCATGGGCTTGTCAGGCTAGGAACAACTTGTTTTTGTGTTCTCAATCTAGGTTTATTTTTGACACTTTTATCTTTGTAGCTTGATTTACTTGCTCATTGTTTCGGTGTTCTTCATTAGCTTGATGTGGGAGCTGTTACATGCCAGAACCGTCTGGGACAGTATTCAGCCGAGGTCTCTATGGTTAAGTTTTGAAGTTTATTATATAGGGTGTGGGTGAAAAGAGCCCTGCTCAGGGTTAGCTTAGAGCAGGCTAGAGAACACAGGAGCAGGAGAGAGCACAAGGCAAGAGAGCATAAGAGGATAAGAGGAAGAGAGAAGAGAACAAAAGAATAAGAGCAAAAGCAAGAGCAGGACAGTAAAAGAATAAGAGAGGCAAGAGAGCAAAAGAATAAGAGAGTGAGCTCTCCTTTTACAATGACTTATATCTCTTTCTATGTTGAATATTCTACTTTCTCATTAACCAATATAGTATCAAATGCAAATTTCTACATTTACATATATCCTATAGGAATCGCTACATTGCCGTGTTTTACTGCTTTCTAATCTCTAAATCTTATCAGGTGTCCAGCCAGGGAAGAAGGGTCTGTTCTGGTTTTGGTATGTCTGCTAGTAAATGACATTCCTAACAAAGAGAGAAAGACCTTTGGTCAGCCAAAGCTGTTCTATAAACATTCAGACAAACACTGCTTTCATTTCAATGTCTCTTCTAGTTTCTGCATTCTTAGCATCTTTGGATAAGTAGTCATTTATAGGACTTTCCTGTTTCTTCCTTTCCAATAGCTTGACTCTTGGGGACATGGGCATCTACATGATGGACTTGCACAGGTAGTTTTTCTGCTCGAGTGGCAATGTCTTTCTACTCATTAGCAGTTTAGATTAGGGTTTTTTTACGTTGTTAGTTGGACTTTTTTTATTTCTTTAGCTATTTTCATAGAGCATTGGCTACTATTTACGAATCAGTGTAGAGGTAAAGCTTTGGCTACCTCTCTCTCAGCAATGTTTAGGGCTAGTTGAACGGCTTTGAGCTCGGCAAATTGACTTGATTTACTTTTTCTTTCAGTAGCTTCTGCTGCCTGTTGTATGGGGTTTTATACAGCTGCTTTCTACTTTGTTTCATTCTTACGATGTGACAGGAACTCTCAGTGAAAAGAGCGTAGCGTTTTTCTTTTGTTGGTAGTTGGTTGTATGGTGGAGCTTCTTTAGTACGTGTCACTTCATCTTGTTTCTTTGTATTTATGAGACTAAAGTTTTTACTTTCAGGCCAATTTGTAATTATCTCTAAAATTTTAGGGTGATTAGGGTTTCTAATACGGGCACGCTGCGTGGTGAGAGTGATCCATTTGCTCTATGTGGCATTGGTGGCGTGGTGGATAGAGGGAACCTTTCCCTTGAACATCCACCCCAGCAGCGGTAGTCAGGGTGCCAGGAGGAGTTGTGCTTCAGTGACTATTACTCTTGCTACTTTATTCTCAGGAACTGGATCTTTCAAACAGGTCTCTTAACTTTGCTCTTCTTAATAGCGAAACTGGCTTTCAGGAGAATTTCAGTGATTTTCTTTCTTTTTTTAAGTACTTCTGCTGCAGTGTTTCCCCACACAATGATGTCATTAATGTATTGCAGATGTTCTGGAGATTCACTTTTTTCCATTTGTCTTGGTTTGGAAAGACAGGGGTGTCTGCTAGGGAACCAAAAATGGAAGCTTCCCTTGGACTTGTTATAATTCTAAAATTGAAGGGGTCTCAGGCAACGATGTGAGGGTAGGAATAACAGTTCTTTACTAGTGAGTCTAACAAGGTAAGTTAGCAACAATAACTCTAATGTTGACAACAAACAGAACTAGAGAGGAAAAAAAAAAACCCAACAACAACCCAGTTACAGTTCTTCTCTGGCACCCTTCCCCCCTCAGTACCTTCACAAGCTACCAGAGCAAGCAGCAGTCCTGGGGGATGAGGTGTATCCGAGGCTTGGCGGCGGTAGCAGGAGATGTAAAAATGCCTTGGCTAGGCATGGGGTGCAAAACACAGCATGGGGAAACCTCGAACAGAACTGAAGAACCAGTGGGTGCAGGGCAGTGGAGCAGCAGCTCCCAGCAGGGCAGGGAGAGGAGAGCTTTCCCAAATCCCGGGGGACACACGAAGAGACGGTGGTGGGTCACTCCAAGCTGAGCTTCAGGTGAGGGGTGGTGAGAGCTCTCTGCCACCGTTGAGACAAGCAGTCCTAGCAGTTTTCTCCGAGAGCAGAAAACTACCCCGAGAGAAGTTGCCACCCTGTCTCTCACTTAGCTGCTTTCCTTTGTTCCCAAGCACCCATGAGCACCCAAAAGCACCCAGCAATCAGCTTCTTAGCAACATCTGGGAAAAAAATTCTATAAGAAAGCAACCCAACCCCCAACATTATCCACCCCGAATTTTTTCCCACACCAATATGTTACATCAAATTTAAACTTTTAAATTATGTACATACATGCAGTACTTTAATTATATACATATATACATGCAGCTACAGAGACAGGCACAGTGTCATGAGTAGCTTACCCTAAAACAAGATCCCCTTGGGGTATGCATCGAGTCTCTCCATCCCTTTGCATTACCCACCAGGTGCAGCCTGGATGGCAAGCTCCACAGATGGGCTTGTCTTTGCTGGAGGCAGAATTAACTCAAACCATTTTTCTTAGCATACCTCTCATGTGTATCACTGGAACCTTATCCCCATCTGTTGTTCCCAAGGCTTCAGACTGGGCAGGGCCTGCTCGGTTAGTGGAACCTCGGGTGTTCACTAACCACGTGGCCTTTGCTAAATTAATCTCCCAGTTTTTGGAAGTCCCCCCACCAAGTGCCTTTAAGGTGGTTTTCAGCAGGCCATTGCACCGTTCAACTTTCCCAGCTGCTGGTGCATGGTAAGGAGTATGGTGCACTCACTAAATACCATGTTCTTTAGCCCAGGTGTTAATAAGGCTGTTTTTGAAATGAGTCCTATTGTCTGACTCAATCCTCTCAGGGGTACCATGCCTCCACAGGACCTGCTTTTCCAGGCGCAGGATGGTGTTCTGGGCAGTAGCATGAGACAGAGGGTAGGTCTCCAACCATCCCGTGGTGGCTTCCACCATGGTCAGCACGTAGCGCTTGCCTTGGCGGGTTTGGGGCAGTGTGATGTAATCAATCTGCCAGGCCCTCCCCATACTTGTACTTGGACCACTGCCCACCGTACCAGAGGGGCTTCAGCCTCATGGCCTCTTTGATGGCAGCACACATCTCACAGTCGTGGATAACCTGAGAAATACTGTCCATGGTTAGATCCACCCCTCGGTCTTGTGCCCACTTATAGGTGGCATTTCTACCCTGATGGCCTGAGGTATCCTGGGCCCATCGAGTTAGGAACAACTCTCCCTTGTGTTCCCAATCTAAGTCTATTTTTGCCACCTCTATCTTTGCAGCATGATCCACCTGCTCATTGTGTCGGTGCTCCTCATTATCCCAACTCTTGGGGACATGGGCGTCTACATGATGAACTTTCACAGGGAGCTTCTCTACTCAAGTGGCAATGTCTTTCCACTCCTCAGCAGCCCAGATTGATTTCCCTCTACGCTGCCAGCTGGTCTTTCTCCACCGTTCCAGCCACCCCCACAGAGCATTGGCTACCATCCATGAGTCAGTGTAGAGGTAGAGCTTGGGCCACCTCTCTCTCTCAGCAATGTCCAGAGCCAGTTGAACGGCTTTGAGCTCAGCAAATTGACTTGATCCCCCTTCTCCTTCAGTAGCCTCTGCTACCTGTCGTGTGGGGCTCCACACGGCTGCTTTCCACTTCCGGTTCATCCCTACAATGCGACAGGAACCATCAGTGAAAAGAGCGCAGCATTTTTCTTCTGCTGGTAGCTGGTTGTATGGTGGAGCTTCTTCAGCCCGCATCACTTGTTCCTGCTCCTCTTCATCAGTGAGACCAAATTTTTCACCCTCAGGCCAATTTGTAATTATCTCTAAAATCCCAGGGTGATTTGGGTTTCCAATACGGGCGCGCTGCGTGATGAGAGCGATCCATTTGCTCCATGTGGCATCAGTGGCGTGGTGGGTAGAGGGAACCTTTCCTTTGAACATCCACCCCAGCACTGGTAGTCGGGGTGCCAGGAGGAGTTGTGCTTCTGTCCCAGTCACCTCTGAGGCAGCTTGGACTCCTTCATAGGCAGCCAAGATTTCCTTCTCCGTGGGAGTGTATTTGGCTTCTGACCCTCTGTAGCTTCGGCTCCAGAATCCTAGCGGTCGTCCTCGAGTTTTCCCAGGCACTTTCTGCCAAAGGCTCCAGGATAGACCATGGCTCCTGGCTGCAGAGTACAGCACATACCTCACCTCTGGCTGTGTCCTGACTGGGCCAAGGGCTACTGCATGAGCGATCTCCTGCTTGATTTGGGAGAAGTCTTGTTGCTGTTCAGGGCCCCCGTGGAAATCATTCTTCTTACGGGTAACCAGGTAAAGAGGGATCACCATCTGACTGTACTCCGGAATATGCATTCTCCAAAAACCTATGGCACCTGGGAAAGCTTGTGTCTCCTTCTTGTTGGTTGCTGGAGACATCACAGTGATCTTATTGATGACCTCAGTGGGAATCTGACGCCGTCCATCTTGCCACTTTACCCCCAGGAACTGGATTTTCTCGAGTGGGTCCTTTAACTTTGCTCTTCTTGATGGCAAAACCAGCTTCTAGCAGAATCCAGATGATCTTCTCGCCTTTCTCAAATACTTCCATTGCCATGTTCCCCCACACAATGATGTCATCAAGGTATTGCAGGTGTTCTGGAGTTTCACCCTTTTCCAGTGCAGCCTGGATCAGTTCATGGCAGATGGTGGGACTGTTTCCACCCCTGGGGCAGTCGGTTCCAGGTGTACTGCAATCCCCTCTAGGTGAAAGCAAAGTGAGGCCTGCATTCTGCTGCCAAAGGAATGGAGAAAAACCCATTGGCAATATTAATAGTGGCATATCATTTTGCTGCCTTGGACTCCAGCTCGTACTGGAGTTCCAGCATGTCTAGCACAGCAGCACTCAGTGGTGGAGTCACTTCATTCAAGCCACTATAATCCACAGTCAATCTTCATTCTCCTTCAGATTTGTGCACAGGCCAGATGGAGCTGTTGAAGGGTGAGTGGGTTTTGCTGACCACCCCTTGGCTCTCCATCTCACCAATCATTTTCTGGATGGGGATCACAGCATCTCGATTTGTCTGGTACTGCCAGCGGTGCCCTGTCGAGGTGGCAGTCAGTACCTGTTGCTCTTCCACCTTCAGGAGTCCTACTGCAGATGGGTTCTTTGACAGACCAGGCAAGGAGTTTAATTGCTTGTTCCTCTCTGTCTTTACAGCAGCTATTCTAAAAGCTTACTTGAATCTCTTTGGGTCTTTGAAATACTTACTTCAGAGGAAGGTTATGCCTAAAATTCATGGGGCTTCTGTGCCAGTTACAATAGGGTGTTTCTTCTATTCATTTCTAGTTAGGCTCATGTTAGTTATTACTAAAGTAAAATCTTGTGATCCTTTTGTCACGCCAGCGATAGAAACAGATTCTGCCCCTACATGTCTTGAGGGGATTAATGTGCACTGCACACTAGTGTCAACTAGGGTTTCATATTTTTGTGGTTTTGATGTTACAGGCTAATGAAACTACACAGTCTAAAAAAGACAGTTTTCCCTGGTCTCTGCCTGGCTAGAGGCAGGGCCCCTCTAAGCCTGGTTATTATTTTTTTCTGGGCAACTGGAGTTACTTCTTTTTTGGTGGAACTTCCTCTCTGAGTCTTACCTTTGCACAATTTACGTGCTCATTATGCTAGAGCAAAAGTAGGTTTTTCATCTCATTTTTTCATGTCTTTTTCATAATCATGCAGGAGGAACTACAGCTCAACTCGTGGGGTGCTACTTTTCTCTCTATTTGGGGAATGTTTGCGTTTGGTACTAGAACCTTTGACCTGTACTGCTGAGATTTGGAGAAAGTCTTCTTTTATTTCTTTGAGTGTATTGTCTACCTTGTCTTCTAATTTTTGTAGACGTGTTTCTATAGCTGCAATTCTTGCATGTGTTGGGTCATGCACAGAGTCTGCATATGCTCGGAGCTTTTTGGCTATATCTAGCACGGTCTAGTCCCTGTCATCACATTTCATTATTGCTAAAGCAGAAGCATGTTCTTGTGGCTCAACTTGTACAAGTTTTTGCCACATCACAGATGTACATGGTACTAAGTTTGGGTTTTGATTTTACGTCAGGAGGTGTTGAGAGTCTTTCTCTTGTATTATCATTATCATCATTCACTGGTCGATCAGTCTTGTCTGTGCACTTTCCGCTTCTCGTGCTAGTAGCAACAGCCATTGGTGGAAGCATACTGTCTGATTTAGCTGCTGGCTTAGACTCTATCTGGTTTAGCTGCTGGCTTATCTCCCTGCCCCCTGCCTTTGTTTGCTGCCCTACAGTATTTAACAGGGTGCGATAAGCATATGCCAGGGCCTAACTTATTGCAATGATATTTTTTTCTTTAGATTCATCATGGCAATTCTCTTCCAGATATTTTCCCACCTCATCTTGGTTCTGAATTTGCTCACGTGAAAATTCTTAGGTTGGGGGATCAGAAAATTTTTTCAGGGTTTGGCCTATTCTTTCCCATTGTCTACACTACACAGAATTCTTTACACCTGAGTTTACTTTTGTGTTAGGGGTCTTATCAGCTCTTCTGGAAATCTCAGCCTTCCTTCTAGAGAAGTTGCAAATTGTATAGAAGAAGCTTACTAGATTAAATACCAGGAAGGTGGTTTTCTTAGCATTCAGGGGAAACTGAACATTATCAAAATATGATGTAACAGATTTAAAGGAGAAGAGAGAAAGGAGAGGTTGAAAAGCCTCATCCACTGCTCCTCCTTTAACAAACTGGGTGCAATTACTAATAAACTCTTAAAACATGCTACTGGAACTGGGACGCAGGGTAAGACGAAGATATTAGAAACCCAGCATACCTGGCACAAACTTCAGTACCGTTGTAACCTTCCTGTAAATCATTATTACCACACCCAGCAAAATAGCTATTCTAATCCGTGCCCCTCTACTGTAAAAACTACGTTTTAGGGACAACACTGGAGCTATTTCTGGATAAGCAAATAAACTTAGGGATCAGAAAGGTAATAAAACTTAAAAAACCCCTAGAGAACAGAAATTCAGGAAGGCTTCCACCCCAAGAGACATTATGAATTCAAACAGCAACATAGCTACTGACTGTTTTATCCCAATACAGTGTAAGTACAACCAAAATGCAATCAGTATGTTTTTTTCCACTTTCTCAGGCCACGCGTTGGGCACCAATAATTTATTTGTCTTGGTTCAGGAAAATGTTTCTTTGGAAGAAAGTGGAAAAAATGGTTTATTTAACAAGCAAAGCACTCCCCAGCACAACAAACGAACAATACTAAACAACAAAACTTCTCGCAGCTCCAAAGAGATAATGAATTCAGAAAGTCTTTCTCGTGGGCTGTAGCTTGGCTTGCTCAGTTGTTGTCAGTTCCTCTATGCTGGGAAATGCCGGGCCCAGGCCAGGCCCGGTGGGCCATGGGTCTGAGCTTCTGGGGATCTGCTGGGTTTTTAGTCCAGTGCAAGTACAAATAGTTCTAAAGAAAAGGAGGGGGGAAAAAAAACACAGTCTGGAGAACTTTTTTTGCTTCAGCTAGTTAAAAATTAACAAAAAGCAAGAGAGCTCTGTACCACCGTCTGCACTGCAGACAACACAGGCTGTGTGGAAAAAAACTTTGAAAACTCTTATGTCTTGAAAACAACCACCTCAGACACTCCACCACTTCTCCTTTAATCTCATATTTAGTTTTAAAGGTGCAAGACTTATTTCTGAGCTAAACAGATGAATGGGGATACAATTTAGCATCAACTCAGGACACCTTAATTATATTTTTTCTCCCCTGTCCATCTGCAGAGGGGAGTGATAGAGAAGGTTTCGTGGGTGTCTGGAATACAGCCAGGGTTAACCCACTGCAAAGTTGTGCATAACTGGTCCCTAGGGAGTGCTGAGAACAAGATCACTAAACGAAGGCATGCAAACAGGGTGCAGTATCTGTTCAGGGCAGCAACATCAGTTTGATTAGAATTTTGTGTGGGAATGGAAGGAAACTCTGCCAGTTATTGGGCTGCTGCCTGCTCCGTTCATCCACAGGCTTAGACTGTATCCTCAATGGTCACCCCAACTAACTAGTGGCTGTGCAAGCCTACCCAGAAGCTTGAGATGTCTAGGAAAGTACAATTAGAAGGACAACATCTTTAAAAAGAACTGTCATTCTATAGCTGGGTTAGTTTTCTGAGAACTCTAAGGACACTGTGACTGTCGGAGTCTGGAATTATGAGGAATATCTCTTTGCATGTTTGAGAGATTTAAGATCTCAGATAAACAGTGTTTTTAACCTTTGTTTATGGAAAAAGGGCTTTTAGGCTCTAGAATAGAGTTTTTAACATTGTGTATTAGACAGTAGAATAGTGTGTAGTTTTATCACAGGGTGAGAATTTTAGATATATGGGGTTTTTAGGATGGCAGACAGGTGAAGACAAGATGGAGGAAGCACATGGCTTTTGGGTTTCTTCCTTCTTCATCTGACTCCATGTTCTGCAGTGAGGTGGAACATTATAGTTGGCTTAGAATAGAGTTTAAACTTCTAACATAGATAATAGTTATTGGAGTAGAATTATAAATACTGATTACGTGGATTGTAATATAAATATCCACGCCACCCTGAGGGTGGGAGCATTAGGCATTTTGTATTAGAGCATTTGGCATTTTAGCTTTTAGCATTAGGTACCTGAGCATTTTGCATTGGGTATTAGGTAGTTGAGCATTAAGCATTAGGTAGTTAGTAGTTAGAGCATTAGGGCATTTTGTAGTTGTGCATTTTGTATTGAGCATTAGGTAGTTAGCTTTGGTATTTGGAGTTTTGTGCTTTGAACTGACCTGCAAGGAAGAACTCTGCAGGTCAGGAAGGAATGTAAGG
The DNA here is from genome assembly GCA_018697195.1 of Certhia americana. Taxonomy (NCBI): domain Eukaryota; kingdom Metazoa; phylum Chordata; class Aves; order Passeriformes; family Certhiidae; genus Certhia; species Certhia americana. Next base: position 8,860,897 of record JAGMWU010000027.1, on the reverse strand, counting down.
ATAAGAAATAATAAATAATGAAGAAAACAATAAGAAGAAAAGTCTCGCGCCCTTTCTTTCAAGATCTCTGGCTGGTGAAAACAAAACTTTACATTCTCGGGAGAAGATAAACAGCCAGCCGGCACAGAAAAACAAAAAAATTAATTTTTTATAAATCTGAGATGTGACCTCCTGAAAGAAAATGGTGTCCCTCCACAACTGCAAGATTATGGCTGTAACACAAGCAGAAGCACTACAGCCTACCTATGCTGAAGTCTCTACCCAAACAGACCTCCTAAGGATTGATATAACTGTCCAGACCTCAAGCTGCATGGACCTCCAGTTTCCACAAAGGAAACCTTGTGGCTGGTGTTTACTAGAGTCTGCCCAATCAAGGGGACCCTGTTGAAGAAACATTATTACTTCAAATACAGGAAGCATCACACTCATGGGCTCTGATCCTGATGATGGACTTCAATCACCCTGACACCTCCTGGAAAAGCAGAACAGCAAACTACTGGAGGGCACTGAGGAGAATTTCTTAATCCAGGTAATAGACAGCCCAGCTAGTGAAGAAGTGTTACTAGACCTGTTGCTCACCAACTGCAGAAGTCAATATCAGGGGATGCCTAGGCTGCAGTGACGATGCCCTGGTGGAATTCACAATCTTGAGGGATATGGGCCAGACAAGGTGTGAAGTCAAGACCCTGAGAGTGAACTTTTAGTTGTTTAAGGAATTAGTGGATGGGACTCCAAGGGAAACTGCCCTTGGAAGTAATGGAACTGAACAGAACTGGCAGCTCTTTAAGGACATTTTTCTTAGAGTGCAAGAGCTCTCAATTTTCATTTGTAAGAAATCAGGCAAGGAAGGCAGGAGACTAGCATGGCTTAATAAGGACCTTCTGTTCAAACTAAACTGTAGAAGGAAATGTACAGGCAGTGGAACCAGGGATATGTATTGTGGGAAGAATATAGGAATGCTGCCAGAGTATGTAGGGATTGGATGAGGAAATCTAAGACACAGCTGGAGCTGAATTTGGCAAGGGAGGTGAAGAATTAAAAGAAGGGCTTTTACAGGGCAGACAACCACGAAATGATGCATCAGTCAGGGCATGGTGCAGCAGTTTGTACAGAAGGACATGCAGGAAGGGACACTTACTTCTATTCTGGGAGCAACAAGAAGCATCTTTCTGTTGCCCTGATCTTTGAGAGTTTTTCTTAGCCTTCTGATGTTTTGCATTCTTGTAGTGGAGTTCTCATGCACTTTCATGTAAACAATGATGGTTTTGCATTCCTTTCTAGAGGAAGTGAGAATTGATGGACTCTTGGTTTGACCAGTGTGGTTGAAGAGGTGGCAACTTCACCCTCCAATCCCTGGTCACCTTTGGAATGGTATATATATTGAAGTCACACAATAAACTTCCTCTTTTTCCTTCTTTCTTTGCGAAGATAGTTGTAGTGAACACGTGTGTTTATTTTGTGTCATAGTGCGACAGCCTTCTACTGGAACACGAATGGTGTCTACCTGTCGCAGCTGCTGAGCTGAGGCTGAAACCCAGAGTGGCCAAAGCCTTCCCAGGTAGATGCCTACACACAAACAGACCTCCCAGTGTCCTGGGTTGATGCTGAATTGTATCCCTATTCATCTGTTTAGCTCAGAAATAAGTTTTGCACCTTTAAAACTGGATATGAGATTGAAGAAGCGGTGGAATGTCTGAGGTGGTTGTTTTCAAAACATAAGAGTTTTCAGTTATCCTTCACACAACCTGAGTTGTCTGCAGTGTGGATGGCGGGACAAAACTTTTTTGCTTTTCATTAGTTTTTGGCTAGCTGAAGCAGAGAAGTTCTCTGGACTGTGGTTCCCCCCCCCCCCCCCCCCAACTATTCACTTTTCTTACTCCAATATAAAAAGATAAAACTTGGGATTCTCAGTCAGTTATCACCCTTAAAATAATAATTTCTCAGTTTATCAAGGAGAAAGGAGTCTCTTTTGAATACCATAGAGATTTTCCACAAGATACCAATTCTCTTGCTTTTATACTTCACAATTGGCCCGTCTGGGAAAAAAATGTTGCCATTGTGAAGTCCCTCCAATGAGACAGCCTGCCACTGCTGCTCATGGGCCATATCAGTTTATTAAGGTACAGTTTAAGGATGCCTCTTCTAGTATAAAACAAGAGTTCTCTTCATCTCAATGGGCAGAGGGCATCATCTCACTTTCTCAGTCTTCCTCTGTTCAGTTTCTCTAGCAGCTCACAAATAAATCAGCTTACAACTATGACTAGAACCTTGCATCCCCCTAAAAAACACTCTATAGGTTACAGGGTATTAAGTCTATTCTCTATGGCCTCACAAGAGAAGTCCAACCTAACCAGGCCACTCCTTCAATCTTCCTTTCCATTTAAGATTCTCTTCTCACTTTCTCTGACCTTAGGTCTCATACTGTGTCTTTTTACATTTCATCTGGTCTCTTCTTTCTTTCTCTTGGTAAGATTCATGCTTTGGAAGTTTCATCTGGTCAGGAAAAAAGTTAACACAGGCTGCAGCAGAGACAAGGTAGTCACGTGATGCATTGCAGTTATAAACACCTGGGCCAAGATCTAAAGGCCTGCTGCTGCTTTCAAATCTAGCTGTGCTGAGAGAGGGAGGCTAGGATCTATTTTTCCTCCTCAGTCAGGCTTCAGATGTCTCACACCAGGGCTGATCACCTCTCCTTTCCCTGCCTGGCAGACACCAAGCCTGGCTCTGCCGCCAGTTTACTGCATGGGCCGTCCTGGATTAGCAGGTTTCAGCAGCCAGGACTGGACCGAGCCTTCCTCCCCTCTCCACTGCCTCTCCTTCTCCTTTGCCTGCCAGGGGCGCCAGGGGAGGGTAGGGGGAACCTTGGCCCGGCCCAGCCATGGGGAACAGCTGGGCTGAGGTTCTCAACTCACCCCACCAGAAACCAGAAGAGCTATTTCTGGAATCTCACCTCAAAATGTGTATTCACTAGAGGTGTATACACCCTTTTCATTGGTTTAATCAGGTGTTAATATTACAAAATTGTCCAATCAGGACACCGGGCAAACGAAAGATCTACCCAGACACTCAGCTGCAGGGAACTCCAGAATCTAGAAGTCTCCCTGGGGCCTGAAGGCAGAAGTGAGTTTCATGGGTGCAAGTGTGCCCAGATGGATAAGCTTTTTGAGCTTGTTGCATGAAGAGCTCACCAGACAGCATACTGTCTGTAAATCTGAGCAGGTGATCGATACATGGTTTTATGCACTGACACAGGCAGAACGACAGTCCTGTCTTCAGTCCTTGAAATTGGAACATAAGTTAAGATCCAACCCTGAGCTGGCAGCCCTGGATGATTTGCAAGATGTGAGACTGGACTCTTGTCTCTGCTCAGAGCAGAAGGAAGTCTCCCCCTTGCTGCAGATGTATCCCTACATAACAGATATGATGCTCTGGGGCTGGAAGAAGACTCCATGATAAATAGTCAAAGAAAAGAACAATGGTACAAAGTTGATGCAACCAACCACCTGTCTTAGAACCAGTGCCACCAAAAAACCATGAAGGCTGTTAGTAATTGGAGACTCCTCACTGAAGGCATGGAAGCAGTTATTTGCCATCTTGACAACCTCTCTAGAGAGGTTTGCTGCTTGCAAAGGGAGGGACCTGCATTCAAAATGTCACAAAGAGGCTACCAAGCCTGGTAAAATCAGAAGACTTCTAGTCTTTCATGTAGAGTCAAATTAGGTTGCAACAAAGAGATTGCAAAATATCAAAAGGGAATTCATGTCCCTCTGAAAGATATTGAAGGGATCAGGAGTGCAGGTAGTGTTCTCTTCTATTTTCCCAATTGGAGACTGGGACCCAGGAAGGAAGAGACAAATGAAGAAAGTGAATGACTAGCTGTGTGGCTTGTGCCACACTTGGGGTTTTGGGTTCTATGATCTTGGATGCACCCTCGAGAGACCAGGTATGTTGACATCAGATGAGACCAGATGGAATAAGAATGTTCTGGGAAGTAAGCTGGCTGGACTAATTAGCAGAGCTTTAAACTACATTCAGTGGAGGAAGGGGATGTTCATCTGAGTGACAGAGAGAAACTATGAAACACCAAGATTTCAGGGAGCAGAAGGGAAATATCTGTAAATTGTCTAAAAGGAATTAGCAAGGGCTCCTCCTTAAAGGGGCCAATAGGTCAGCTGAGGTGTCTTTGCACCAATGCATGCAGCATGGGAAACAAGCAAGATGAGCTGGAAACCATGGTGCATTTAGAAAATATTGACCTAATTGCTATCACAGAAACATGGTAGGATGAATCACTCAACTGGAGCACTGCAATTGAGGGCTACAAACTTTTCAGAAGAGGAGGAGGAGGGGGGGTGGGTACATTGCCCTCTATGCTAAGGAGTGGATATATTGTGAAAAGATGCCTCTGAGAAACAGCCACAAACAGGTTGAGAGTTTGTGGGTAAAAATCAAGGACCAGACAAATAAAGGACATGTTGTCGTCGGGGTCTACTATAGGCCATCCAATCAAGGGGAGCCTGTTGACGAGGCCTTCTTGCTCCAGCTACAGGAAGCATCACACTCACAGGCTCTTGTCCTGATGGGGGATTTCAACCACCTGGATTGGGGGAAAGCAGTACAGCTGTCTGTAAGCAATCCAGGAGATTCCTGGAGTGTGTAGAGGAAAACTTCATGGTCCAGGTATTAGAAAATCAGCGAGAGGAGCAGCATTACTGGGCCTGATGCTCACAAGTGAGGATGAGCTCATTAAAAAGATTAAGATCGGAGGCAATCTGGGCTGTAGTGACCATGCCCTCGTTGAGTTTGTAACCTTGAAGAACATGGGCATGCCAAAGAGCAAAGTCAGGACCCTGAACTTAAGAAGAGAGAACTTGCAGCTGTTAAATAATTAGCAGATGATATTCCCATAGAAACTGACCTTAGGGAAAGAGGAGCTGACCAGAGCTGAAAACTCTTTAAGGCCACTTTTCTCAGAGTGCAAGAGCCCTCAAATCCCCATGTGTGAGAAGTCAAACAGGGCAGGCAGAAAACCTGCATGGCTGAGCCAGGATCTGCTCCTCAAACTGAGGAGTAAGAAGGAAATGCACATCAGTGGAAGCAGGGACAGGTGACCTGGGGAGAGTACAGGGATATGGTTCAGATGCAAAGGGATGAGGTCAGGAAAATCAAGGCACAGATGGAAGAGGACAGATCACAATAACATAACTATCCATCAATAAAACTTAACATGCACATAATATTCATCCCTTAATTGCGAGAACGAACCATCGTGTTATAAATGAACAGAGCTAATTTAAAATTAATTAATAAATTTTATTGAGAATGGCAAGCAAGCAGCACTGGGTTGCTGAAAAGCCCTTGCTCTACCAATGGCTCGCCCATTGCATCTGCAGTTTGTCCTGGTTTTATAATGCTGCAGGTCTCGTTTCCATTCAGTTCCCTCCCAGTTTTGTTTCTTCAGTTCTTCATCTTCAAGATTGTACTGTGCAGAATCTCCCCTGTTGCTAGGGGGTCTTCTTCCCTCTTTTGGTGGTCACTGGATGAAAGGGACTTATCTTCTTCAATGACCTTGCATTCCACTTTCATTTAGCACAAGCGTACATTACTAAAGCATCAAGCAAGCAAAAAAAAAAAAAAAAAAAGAAAAAGCAGCTAATCCTATATATACAAATAATCACATCCTGTTTCATCCTGTCTCTATCTTGATTTAGTATCATTGCAGCTGGACTTCTCTATTGTGACTTTAGCTATCTTGTAAATTTCGTCTCAACTGAGCAGATATTTATCAAACATGAATCGCGTACACATATTTTACAATCCCCCATTTCCTTTTTTATCAATTTCCCTGATTCATGTTTCTAATTTTAAAACTGCTGCTCCAGTAGCACTAATGATTGGAGTGGTTTCTTTCATTATCATCAACTTATGGTTTGTTCCATTCTGAGTGAACTCTGGGACAATTTGCACTGCTGATATTTGCATCCCTTGAACTACTGAGTGGATTAACCTTATTAAGTATGGTATCACACATGGGATAAATAATAAGCCTAAGACTGCACATAATATCATAAATCCTATCCTTTTCCACCATGTCCCTCCAAATAATTTGTTCCACCAATCATCTCTTAAGATGGAGTTCCAACGTTGGACAGGAACATAGGCTACTCTTTTAATTTCTTCTGCAATTTTAGTAATAGCCCACCCATAATCATCAATCTCTAAGCAACATTCAGAGGTGTTAAATTCTCCACATGCCTCCTTCTTCAGCCAATAAATAATCTAACGCAAATCGGTTCTGATAAACAGCAGCCCTGATTTGTGACAGCTGTCTGGCTGTTTTAAGGCTTCAGCCATTTGATTGGTTACTACTTCAACAACTGCTTGTAATCTAATGATTCTATTTAACATGTAAATTGGAGTTCGATAACCCCAACTCCCATCTTGGGCCCAGGCTTCTGGGTCATAGTACTTTATAATCCTTTTGAAAGGCCACTCGTCATCTTTCCAGGTCTGCCTACCTCCAGTTTTAATCTCTCTTTTTCTTCTATTTAAAGATTTGTACAAAGGTACTCCTAAATTTTTCTCCTTTCGTTTAGGCAACAAAAAGAAGGCAGGCTGTATAGTGCCAAGAGTGCAAGAACCCTTCCAGTTTTTAGGTAGTACATTATGTCTATACCCTCTTTTCAAATTACTGAAAGGGGAGAGAGAGCTGGGCTCTCCCAGGGAACTGACCCCAGAGGCAAAGACAGCAATCCAAAAGGTACAGAAAGCCTTGTCAGAGAGGCAGGCTCACAGGTATGAACCAAGCCTAACTTTCCATTTCATTGTGCTAGGAAAACTGCCACACCTGCATGATCTGATTTACCAGTGGATCGAGGGGCAGAGAGATTCACTCTTAATCATAGAGTCGGTCTTCCTCTCTCACCAAAGATCCAAGACCATCACTGAGCCACAAGACTTAATAGCTCAATTGATTCAGAAAGCCAGGATGAGGCTGTGTGAACTGGCCGGTTGTGATTTTACATGCATTCACCTCCTGGTTAAGCTCTCAGAGGAGGGAAGAAACTCTCCAAAGAGACTGACCAAAGAGATGTTTGAGCATTTGCTCCAGAGCAATGCCAATCTCCAATTATCTCTGGACAGCTACAGGGGACAAATATCGGTCCATGCCCCATCCCACAAGCTGTTTAATGAGGAATTCCACCTCATTCCTTGTGAGAAAAGGAGTCAGAGACCATTCAAAGCTCTCACAGTGTTCACGGACGCATCTGGGGCCTCCCACAAGTCAGTGATGACTTGGAGAAATCCTCAAACTCAGCATTGGGAAGCTGATGTGGAGTTTGTAGAAGGGTCTCCCCAGGTAGCTGAACTAGCAGCTGTGGTAAGAGCCTTTGAGAAGTTGTCAGAACCATTTAATTTGGTGACTGACTCTGCATATGTAGCTGGAATAGTGTCCAGAGCGGAGCAGGCTGTGCTCAGAGAAACTGAGCATGAGCATCTCTTCAGATTGCTCTCAAAGCTGATTTATTTGGTTTCTCATCGAGAACATCCATTCTTTGTGATGCATGTACGATCACACCAGGACTTACCAGGTGAAATTGCAGAGGGGAATCGTCGAGCAGACTCCCTTGCTGCACCAGTTGAGAAAGCACGTCTCCCTGACATCTTCCAACAGGCAAAACTGAGTCACCAACAATATCATCAAAATGTGCCAGGTCTGATCCGTCAGTTCCAGCTAACACGGAGTCAGGCTCGAGCTATTGTGGCCACCTGTCCCAATTGTCAGTTCCAGGCCATGCCATCAATGGGTATAGGAACTAATCCCCGAGGCCTTGGCAGTTGTGAGGTGTGGCAGACAGATATCACACACATTCCTAGTTTTGGTCGCCTCAAATATGTTCATGTAAGTATTGACACACATTCAGGTGCAGTATATGCCTCTGCCCATGCAGGAGAGAAAGCTGTGCATGCTAAAAAACACCTAGTGCAAGCTTTCTCAGTGCTAGGGATCCCAAAATAAATCAAAACTGATAATGGCCCAGCATACACGTCCAAGGAGTTCCGAGAATTTGTCCCGCAGTGGGGAGTGGAGCATAAAACTGGCATCCCCCACTCCCCCACAGGCCAAGCTGTGATTGAACGAGCACATCAAACGCTCAAACAGGTTCTGGCTAAACAGAGCAGCACAACTATGTGGATGCCTCCACAACAGAAGCTCTGCAAAGCCATGTTTACCATCAATTTCCTAAACTGCTCTTTTGAAAACATGAATCCACCTGTAAGTCGTCATTTTAACAGTGGTAATTAATTCAAACCTTCTCAGCGTCCACCAGTCCTGATTAGAGACCCAGAAACTTGGGAAACCAAGGGTCCCTATGAGCTCGTGACCTGGGGTCGTGGCTATGCGTGTGTAGCTACTCCCTCAGGTCCTTGATGGATACCTCAGAAGTGGGTCAAACCTTTTGTCCCCAAAAACCCAGCTCCTGCAGAAGGAGATGGAAGGCAGGTAGCTACTGCCTCCAAGAGAAGACGCGGTCGGATGGAAGAAGAAGAACCTTCCTAAGTGTGGACTCCAGCCGACAGAAACAGAGACTTTTAACATGTTTTAAAAATATTTGTTTTCCCCATTTCTTGTTATCCTCATTCCATGTAACCCAATGTTTTTCCTTTAACTTTCTTAAACAAAAAAGGGTGAGATGTTGTATCCCGTTTTGGGAATGTTCTCCCTCCAAAACCCCTCCCCCAGAAACTGTAACCTGGCCGGAGTTACCTGCCCCTTGTCTCCTGACCTATGGCTTTCGGCCAGGTAACCTGACCCTGACCCCAAAGGTGATAAAAACCCCTCTCCCTCCATGCTCTCCCTCCTTTGCCTCCAGATCCCCTTCATCGAAATAAAGCTTTGGAATTCTTCCTGAGGTAAGGGGCCTCTTTTGTAACTCTTCACCCTATCTTGAAGATTCCCCTCTCTCAAAATCCCCCTAAATCTGAGCTAGCAGCTTGTGGGGGGTGGAGGAGACAGGGGTTTCATCAATTATATGCTCTTTTATCACAAATCCAAAATAATCCATCAGGCGCTTTCCATGCAGTGGAACTTCTCCCAGGATTTTCCCAGAATAACTTTAACTCACTAATCTCAGTATAGGGATTGGCTCCCTTATGGTTCTTCCAACATAGTATCTTTTCAACTGTACTATTAGTAGACCAATATCCTTGGGTTGGTCTTGGCCACCATGTCCCTTTTCCTTTTGTAGAGATAGTGGCAAGTATCATTTTTACAAGGAGTCTGTTTTAAATATTTACTAAATTTCTTACCTTCTCGTGAAATGCATATCTGTCCAATTACATCATTACTCAATACCCATCCATCTGGCCTTATAATGTTTGAAACATGGGTACGATTCCATTTTAATAATTGCATTGGCTCAACACCCTCTCCTCTCCAGGGCCATTGTTCTGTCATCTGGGATCCCCCACAAATCCAGCATGACGATACATTTAACTCTGAGGCAATTTCTTGCATGAGATTGACAAAAAGTTCTGTCCTACTGTGGGAAGAGTCTAACTTTCCAATGTTTTCTTGACTCCATCATAAAGGGAGGCCTTAGATTTTTCTTAGAGGGGGTCAGCTCTCTAAGTAGGGTAGTTGCATTCCTGACTATCTCTTCTCTATGACTGTCCTGTACCTCCTCATTATCATGATAGCCTATCCATCCTTCTTTAGTAAAACAGAGATATTCTTCTCCCCTTGCACAGCTTTGGTATGCTGATGGAGCCCATCCTCCTTTTCCTAAGTTCTTAGCTACCCAATAACTTTTTCCTTGAATATTACAGGTTTCTAATGGTGCTCTATTATAACAAACTGCATTGACATGTGCATGTGCCATGAAAGTATAGAGTACCTGTGATCCTCATTTAGCATTTTGGTAACACTTTGAGCATGGATTTGAGAACCCACCAAGTATCAGACTCATTATCATGAGTAGTATTATTCCCCACTCCTCTGCCTCCTTCGCCTACTGGACCTCCCCCAGTAGCGAGATAATCCATATTCTTGGCAGCAGGGGTATTCTTCAGGGGAGCCATAGGTGGATCGCTTGATCTCATGCCTTTGTTTGTAAGCGTCCCAGGCCTTAGCCTTTACATGGGGAGCCCCACAAGGTACTCGATTTGAAATCCAGCACTCCACTCGCACTATGTTAGCAGGCAAATGTAATTTCGCTCTAACTCCCTTAATAAACAATTCCCACCACTAGAGAGAATCTAATTCAATGGTCCCTATTTCTACTGCTATCTTCAAAGTTACTTTGGTTAAGAGGTGTTCGAGTTTCAAGCAATCTGAACAAAGTCCTTCAGGAGGATGACTCCTTCTGCAACGATAATGCCACTTCTCTTTACAATAGTGACACTTAGAACATTTGAAAGGATAACATTTACAACTTTCATTGGGACATCTTATCTCCTGGGTTGACATGGGTTGTTGCATTGAATCTTCAACTTTAGATCTCCAGGGGTCATTGTGACCTTCCAATTTTCAACCTGTATAGGTCCCTTTATCCTTGAGGCGTGGGTCCACCCTTTTTCAGCAGTCCTGACAGCAGTTTCTGTAGTGAGAAGAACAAGGAAAGGACCTTCCCAACGAGGTGATAAGGAGGATTCCTTCCAAACCTTAATGTAAACATGGTCTTTCGGTTGTACTTTATGGATGGCAAATTCAAGAGGGGTGTTCTGGGCCATTATACCGTCTGCTCTTAAATTTCGAAGGTGTTTCATTAAGATTACAATATAGGTCTGGATAGAACTATCCTCTATTTTGGGATGTTTTAAGGGGATGCCTTGAGTATAACATACCCCATATAGCATCTCATAGGGGGATATCCCTGTTTCCGTGTGGGGTTGGGTTCGAATACTCAATAAGGCTAATGGTAAACACTTGACCCAGGACATTTTAGTTTCTAACATTAACTTCATAAGTTGTGCCTTGATGATCCCATTCATCCTCTTGACTCTCCCAGAACTCTAGGGGTTCCATGGGGTGTGGTATTCCCATCTAATACCAATTTTTTCAGTTATTTCTTTTAAATTTTTTGATGTCACTTTCTGGCATATAATACACCTGTGGATCTCCTGTTTGGCTATTTCATAAATTCCTATGCAACCATAAAATTTAAGAAATTGGTCCACTAGTGCCTGAGTTCCCCAATGTGTCCTTTGGTGCAATCCAGCACTCGTCTAGCATATGATTTGGGTAGCATTTCTCTTCCATCTGATAAGACACATACTGTCTCCTGTTGTTTTATTCCTGGTTTCTCAAACTTATCCATCTCCTCCTCAGAGAAACTTTTGAGCTTTCCCAAGGATTCAGCCTCTTTCTCCCTTTTAACTAATAAGGCAGCTCTTTTTGCCTCCTGATCTGCTTGATTGTTTCCCTCTAATTGAAAATTTAGTACCCTTTTAGTGGCCCTTTACATGTACTATGGCAATCTTTTCTGGTTTCCTGATAACACATAAAATTTGCTGTATTATCTCCTCATGTATTAACCCTTTTCCTTGAGTATTAATTAATCCTCTCTCTTCCCAAATTTTTCCAAATGTATGCACAACTCCAAAGGCATATTTAGAATCAATATATATAGTCCCTTTGTGGTTATTTAGCAGTAACAAGGCCCTCAGCAGGGCATATATATCACAGGCCTGTGCTGACCAACTAGGACTCAGTGCCCCAGATTCCAAAACTTCTGCTGTGGCCCCATCTACCACCGCATATCCAGATTTCCTTTTTCCTTCTACTACTCTTGAGGATCCATCTATAAACCATCTTTCTCCCTCTCCCAATTCCTCTTCTTCCAAATCCATATAAATTTTAATCTGGCTTTCTGTTAAATCAATACAATTATGAACAGCTTCTCCTTCAATCATTCCATATAAAAATTGGGTCAGGTTTTGAGGTGATGTCATTCCCAATTCTAAATTTAGAGAATGGATTAGTAGGGCTTCATACTTTATTAATCTACTGTCAGTAAGCCATTTTTCAGCTTTCTGTTGTAATATTCCCCTTACATTGTGAGGAGTATATACCTTGAGTGTGCCTCCCAAGGTTTGCTTGTTTGCTTCTTCCACCATCAGGGCAACTGTGACTATGGCTTGTAGGCAGGTTGGCCACCCCCTACTGACAGGATCTTATAATTTGGAAAAATACCCTACAGGTTTCTTCTGCCCCGCCCAATCTTGGGCCAAAACCCCATAGACCGTATGGTCAGCCGTATCTATGAACAAGTAAAAAGCTTTCTTAATGTCTGAGAGGTTAAGAACAGGGGCTGTTACCAAATCTGCTTTCAGTTTTTGAAATTTCTCTTCATCCTCATTTACCCATTTTAATGTATTTCTTGTTAATTTCTCATATAGAAACTTAACTTTGCTACTATAATTTTCAATCCATTGCCTACAATACCCCAAAACGCCCAACAATTATCTAACTTGTCTTTTGGTCCCAGGAGGAGGGAGAAATAAGATTCTGTTTACCCGATCAGGGTCCAATTTCTTTACTCCTCTACTCAACCAGTGCCCCAAATATTTAACCTCTGATTCTACAAACTGTAATTTTGACTTTGAAACTTTAAGTTTCCCAAAAAGTTTAATAATAATACAGTGTCTTTCCTCACTTGCTCCATGGAGCTTCCTGTTATTAATAAGTCATTCACATACTGTAAAATTTTATTCCTTGGGTAGTAAACTGCTCCAATAATTGTTCCAGGGCCTGCCCAAATAAATTTGGAGATTCTGTGAAGCCTTGAGGTAAAACTGTCCACCTAAGTTGTTGTTTCCTATTTGTTTCTGGGTCCTCCCATTCAAAGGCAAAATAATCTCTACTCTGTTCATCCAACGGACAGGTCCAAAAAGCATCTTTTAAATATATCACGCTATACTAGGTATACTCAGATGAAATTTGATTTAATAGAGTATATGGGTTAGCTACTACAGGGAAGCGTGCAATCCTTCCCTTGTTTGCTGCTCTTAAATCTTGCACTAGCCTGTACGACCCACCAGGCTTTTTGACAGGGAGTATTGGGGTTGTATATGTGATGACATACTAGGTTCTAGGACTCCTTGCTGAATTAACCTTTGAATTATAGTTTTTAAACCCTCTCTTCCTTCAAGTGATAATGGATATTGCTTAACCCGAATCAGGTATTCAGGGTTCTGGATGGAAATTTTGATGAGAGGAATGTCCATTCTCACGACATTCCCTTCACTGTACCATATGTTCTGGTTTATTTCCAATTCATCAGCCTGAGTCAAAGGACAGAGCTTGACCATAAGTTTCTGATTTTCTACCACTAAATTAATTCCTAATTTTACTATAAGATCTCGCCTTTTAACATTATATTCTGCTTCTGGAACTATTAGGACTTTTCCTAACCCATATCTATGAGTCGTTTCTACTTCAATATCTTTTGTCACATACACTTTAAAGGGTTCTCCTTTTGCCCCTACTACCATCCTGTGGTCTTTGCTGGAATAGCAACCAGTGGGTAATTTTTGAATAGTCGATCTCTCTGCCCCTGGTATCCACTAGGAATGGTATTTCGTCTCGGTGGGGACCTAATTTCAATTTTACTAGGGGCTGCTGAGATGTTTTGGTCCCCAAAAGATAGAACCCCTGAGCCCCCTAGTCTTCCTTGAACATTAGTTCATCCTGTTGTTTTTTTCTACAATTCCTCTTCAAGTGTCCTCTCTTCCTACAGTAAAAGTTTTCAATTCCTTTTGCTTGATTTTCCCTGGAGGGTTTCTTTTCCCTGGAGGGTCTTTTTTTTCTGAGGTTCTGTCCTGATTCCCTTCTGACCCTCTCTTACAGAAGCTACTAGAATTTTAGCCTGTTTCTTTTGGGTCTCTTCATCCCTACGTACGTATACCTTCTGAGCTTCCCTTAAAAGTTCATCCAACCCTCTATCTTTTCCAATCTTTTATCTTTTCCAATTTCTTTCAAATGTCTATACATGACTTAGCCACAAACTAGGTTTTCAAAAGTGCTTGCCCCACTGTGGTAGCTGGGTCTACCCCTGAATACAGTTGTAGGCTCTTTCTTAATCTCTCGAGCCAGTCGGTAGGGATCTCATCTTTTTTCTGATGCTCACTAAATGCTTTGTTAATATTCTGGCCCCTGGAGACTACTTCCTTAATCCCTTGGATTATGATATCTCTTAAATCAACCATATTAGCCCGGTCCCTATAATTTTGATTGTTCCAATTGGACCTTTGATTAGGCCACTTTTGATCTGCTGAGGTTCCGTGTTGATGCTGTTGATCCTAATTATGCATTCCCACTCTCCTTATCATCTTTCTTTCTTCTGCGGTAAATAGGATCCTTAGTATGGCTTGAATTTCATCCCAGGTATAGATACTGGGTCTGAGGAATTGATCCAGCCTTTCTGACACTCCTAAGGGAACCTCCAATAGATTGCACATTTCTTTTTTAAACTCGTTCACATCACCTGAATTTAAGGGTATGGATACAAACCCTACTCCCCCTTGATGTCCTCCCATGGCTACCTCTCTCAAAGGTAACAGGCTAGCGTCCTCATTCAATGTTTCTATCTGTTCTCTTTTTGCCCTTCCCCTAGTTCTCACTCCAGATCCCAATTCTGAAACAGGGGCCGAGGGAATGGGAGAAGGGGGCAAAGAAGGGTAAAGCTCCCTTTCCCTAACTTGTCCCCTCCTGGGACCAGGCAAAGGAGAGGACATGGGTGAAGGCTGGGGATCTGGGGGTAAGGGACTGGGGATGGGGGCATAGGGAGAAGGAGAGGAATGCTCTACAGGATCCCAGGAATCCTTTTCCTTTTCAGATTTCTTTTTATCTTTTAGAGCAAATATGTATGTTCTAGCAGAGGACATAATCCATAGGCAAGCATATTCACTTTCCTCCAAGCTATAAGGTTCTTTACGGTTGACATAGATGTTTAATGCTTGACAAATCCAGTCATCAAAAGACCCAAAAATGGACCAAAAAAGATTATCTGCCCTGATTTGCTTCCTTCCCCATACTTCCATACAGTAATGCACCATTTGCTCCTTACTTTTTTCCCTGCATGATGGCAAATTGTTCCAATGTTTAATCATTAACCCTAGTGGATTGTCCATTGGTATATCTGGTAACATACTCCCCTCATTTTCTGTGGAACCTCTCCGTGGGCTCCCACCCAGGACTGAATTCTTACTTTTTTTCTGTCCCTTCCTCCCGGGGTGCCTTCTTTCACTCCTCAAGCCTCTCACTTCCCTCTGTCAGTGGCCAAGTCCCTCGCGGGAGATTGAAACCGCACCTATAGGAGGTCCACACTCACTTTGCAGTATGCACTGAGTCTCATTCACCCGCACACCCGAGGTATCCTTTTTCCCAACCAGACAGGAATTCCTTAAATACTTACAGTCCACCATCTTCTGTCTGGGTCTTCGTGCACAAAGATTATGGGACTGTAGTACCGCAGTCAGAGGAGCTCAAGTTTCCTTACTCTCAGAATTTTCAGGTTTGTGTGGTTAGAGTGAACCGGCAGTGAGACCCTCCACTCCAGGACCATCCAAAGATGGGGCGCCTTCCCAGAGTGGGGTCCATGCACCAAGTTGACTATCACGCTGAGTTCACCAAAATTTGTTATAAATGAACAGAGCCAATTTACAATTAATTAATAAATTTTATTGAGAATGGCAAGCAAGCAGCACTGGGCAGCCAGAGAGGCCTCGCTCTACCAACGGCTTGCCCATTGCATCCGCAGTTTGTCCTGGTTTTATAATGTTGCAGGTCTCGTTTCCCTTCAGTTCCCTCCCAGTTTTGTTTCTTCAGTTCTTCATCTTCAAGATTGTACTGTGCAGAATCTCCCCTGTTGCTAGGGGGTCTTCTTCCCTCTTTTGGTGGTCACTGGATGAAAGGGACTTATCTTCTTCAATGACCTTGCATTCCACTTTCCTTTAGCACAAGCATACATTACTAAAGCATCAAGCAAGCAAAAAAAAAAAAAAAAAAGAAAAAGCAGCTAATCCTATACAAATAATCACATCCTGTTTCATCCTGTCTCTATCTTGATTTAGTATCATTGCAGCTGGACTTCTCTATTGTGACTTTAGCTACCTTGTAAATTTCGCCTTAACAGAACTGGCATTTATCAAACACAAATCACGTACACGTATTTTACACATCGCATTACCCATCTATAACAGTGAGAACAATCACTCACTGAAACAACCTCCCCATGGATGTGGTAGAGTCTTCCATTACTGGAGATTTTCAAGATGTGATTGGACAGGGCATTACATAATCTCATCTAGTTTCCTTTTCCCACAACAGGTTGGATCAGATAATCTTGTGAGCTTCCTTCCAACCAGGGATGTTCTATGACTCTATGAAATATTCTACTTAACCAACAGTGTTCAGAAAGTGGAAATAAAATTCCTTAAAAGTTAAAAACCATTAAAAGGACAATAAAATAGGAAGAAAATAAATATTTGGTAGACTGAGGAAAATTGTGAGGAATGTATAAATGTAGAGATGCTTTAAAACATGATAGTCTTTAAATCTATGTGAAGCAAAAAGGTTATGTCAGTGTTAGTGGGGCCGTTCAGGAAGACTGTTATTTGTTCAGGGTTAGGTGTTTGTTTCTTTTTTTTTTCTTTTTCTCAGGGAACTTTTTTCTTCCATCTGCTACCCGAAAGACTATGGGGGGAGGGGGGCGTTGCCAGGTAGATAAATAGAGGTATTTAGGAAACAAAAGAAATGGCCACTTCCACATACCACGATAATTGCTCAGCCTGAGAAAGAAAAGTTTGGTACTGATGCCTGAGGGGGAAGCAGGGTGGTTTCAGCAGTTTCTTAGCTGGGGATAGGGCAGCCTTTGCCTGGCCTGGTCGGGAACAAAGACAGTTGTGTGGTGCTTCTTCGCCTTGGACCTCTCATGCACAGGGAGTTTTTTTTTCAACACTGCAGTGGAGCCCTGCCTGCCGCCAGCTTTTGGGCCCATAGCTCGCAAGAGAGAAGCACTGAGAGAAAACGAAGTCCATCTGGGTGACTGGGGGCATCGTCCCTTCCCCCCTCCTCCCCCAGAGCCGCCGCCTGGAGGTGGAGCAACAGCCCGTCGGACCTCTGCACGGTAGTGCGACATTGCGAGAAAACCCTTCCCAGCATGTACCAGCTACTGTTAGCAGTGCTGAAGACCAATCACCACTCCCATGGGTGGCTGCGAGGGTCAAGCCGTCTTTTCTCTCATCTGAGAAAATCTGAGCAATCACCACCAGGGAGGTCCTGCTCTTGCATCGGTGCGCCCCCTGCAGCCGAAGAGCAGTCACTTCAGTGTTTCTGCCTCGACATGAGGCAATAGCACCCTCTGCCAGTTGTGGTCGTAACGACACCAAAGGGAAAATTGCTCGATGGGCAGGAAAAGGCTGTTATTTGGTTTTCTGCTTTTGTGTTGTTGCTGTTGTTATTGTTTTTCTGTCTTGTTATATATATATATTTTCTAGTAAGGAACTATTATTCATTTTCCCATATCTTTTCCTGAAAGCCCTGTAATTTCAAAGTTATAATAATTTAGAGGGAGGGAGTCATCTTTTTTATTCCAGGAAGGTTCCTGTCTTCCTTAGCAGACATCTGTCATTTAAACCAGGACACTATTGTAGAGAAGCTCATTTTCCTCTATATTAGTAACCTGAAAATAGCTGCAAAATTACTTAAAACTCATCCAATCATAGCTCTTAACTGAAATTATGATGGTGAAGAAGTGAGGTCTATCTAACCATTTTAAGAAAGGACAAACTGTTGTCAGGAAAATCAATCTACAAACAAAAGAGGTTTATGTCCAAAAAGGAGACAGAGGAATCCTTTTACTTTATTCAAATAAAGGGAAAAGCCATGGGGCATTCCTCTCTGGTCTCTCAATATTTTGAGAACGCAGCCTCCTTTTTATCTTAATTTCCCACTCTTTTTCCCCATTGGCTGAGGTACTTGAGAGGTACAGACTTCCCAGAATGCCTGATGCCTAGGATTCCCCTCTAATGTATAACCCTCCCGTTTAATTTTTAATTCTTATGTAATTTATGGTTTCTCCCCATTGTGGCAAGAGCTGTATTTACGGCACCTTAATTTCTATCATTAGCTTCAGTAGGTTTCCTTATTTCTCTATTCATCCTTTCAACCTGGCCCAAACTCTGGGAGTGCCAGGGGGTATAGAGGTTCAATTGTACTTTTACAGCGGTCATAATTCCTTGAAGAATCTTTCTGTAAAATAAATTCTCTCGTCCAAGTCTACTGCCTTCACAATCCCATTTGTTAACTGATCAAATAGTTACTGAAGCTGCTAGAAACACTTCTGGCCACCCTTCCAGCCAGCATACCACTACCAGAGGATAGCTAAGCTCTCTTGTCCAGGGCATCTCAGCAAAATACACCCTACATCTCTGGAAAAGAAATATAGCTCAAGGTAATTTCCCTTTTTTTTGTATTCTAGCTATTAATTTTAGCCAGGCATCCTTCAGTAGCTCATTTTGCTAAAACAAAAACAAAAACAAACAAAAAAAAAAAAAAAAAAAACCAAAGAAAAGAAAAAAAAAACCTCCCCCAAAAACCTAAAAAACTCTCAAGGCAGTGCATCTTGAAGAACTTCTCTGCCAATCTTCAAGAGCCCCAGCAACTGTCCCCATGGAGCCGTCCCAATATATGCAGGATTAAAGTTTCTGGCATTTAGTGTTTACTGTCTTTTGTAAATTAGTTCTCTCCTCTTTTTTTTGTCCCACTACCTTTAATTGTCTCTAACTCCTCTGGTGGAAAAGACAACACCACTACTGCTACTTCCCCCCTCTCTCTGGCAAAGGTAAAGCTACAGGGAGCAAAGGGCAGATCCCAGAGACCTCGGCAGAAGTGCTGCTTTCTGAACATCTCCATTGTTCAG
This sequence comes from Certhia americana, assembly GCA_018697195.1. Taxonomy (NCBI): domain Eukaryota; kingdom Metazoa; phylum Chordata; class Aves; order Passeriformes; family Certhiidae; genus Certhia; species Certhia americana. The sequence continues at coordinate 8,841,971 of JAGMWU010000027.1, read as the reverse complement.
TTGATTACCTATTGTATCTTCTGAGTACCCTGCTTGATGTCTTTTAACAGCCCTTACTCCTACTTCTTTTGGCAAATTTACTACTTCTGACAAGTGAATAATTGAGTTTTCACGAGCAGAAGTTTTCATTTTCTTGCAAGTTAACAAACCTCTCTCCTCCCAGATTTCTAATTGCATGTACCACCCCACACCCATAGTTGGAATCTAAATATTCACTACCTTTCCTTGAGACATTTCGCATAAACAGGAGAAATGAGGCAAAGTTAAAATACTCTCTTAAGATATATGTCATGAAATTTAACAGTACGTTAGTTTGAGAGTTGGTAGAAGGCTCTTCTGTATTTTATTCATGTCCTATTTGCAGTCTATAGCTACCCCTTCTGGTTCAGGAAGGGGGATTCAATTATTTCTCGTAATATTTGCTTGGGTTTTCTTAAATTTCTTTAATTCACTAATTAGTGAATAAAAAAAAATTATCTAGATTATAATAATTTTGAAGCCTTCCGAGGCAGAACTGGGAAGGTTAGTACATATTTGTATCATTTCAAATACGTATAAATTCTTATACCAATTCTCAGGATAAAATTTGTTGAGACAAACTATACAAGATCTTTAGGCACACTATATTTTGCTAAAAAGACAAAACAAGTTAGACAAAAATTAAACTCAAGAATATGTAGGATGCTTTAACTAATATTTGATCTCCCACCAAGTCACTGGAACTGAAAACACAAACAAATTACAAGCACTAACAAACTAACAATGTAAGCACTTTCGGTGGCACTTTAATTGGTTTTCACACAGTTCCATCTCATGTGTGAGTAGGTTCCTATAAAAGGAAAGTGAAAATTTGGCCTAGTAGACTGATTATTAAAAAGAAGTAAAGGACTCTTTTGGCTAACAAAAAGTGACAGTCTACGTGAAGAAATGGTTATCACATTTAAGTGTGAGTTTGCTGCTTGCAGTTTCTCTGCTCTTAAATTGTTTTCTTTATCTTTGATGCAGGGATGTTTGACATTCCTAGAAAAGAGAAAAGAAACAAACTTCCTCGGAAAAATATTCCTGAGTGAAAGAAGTTGCTGATTGCATTAATTTATTCAGGTGGAGTTTTAGCTTTAAATCTCTGAAGCGCTTGTTGCACCACTTTTGTCATTTTTCACAGGTTTTCAGTGGGGTTTCTTCCAATAGATTGTTCAGCATAGGGAGTGAGACTGCTTGTAAAAAGTTTTGCAAGAGTTGCAGTCTGTGAAGCAGGCATCCCCTTTTCACCCTGGAGTAGTTTGCCTTATCAGTTTGCTCCTTTTGTTCCAGTGACTGGGGGAGGGGGTGTGTCCCCACAAGATAAGGGTTGTAGAATTGGCTTCAGGACTGCAACCTTTCAATTCTGGCTTTTTACAACAAAACACACAAAAAGGAGAGGGGTGTCAGTCCCCTCCAAACAGGATCCTTTCAGCTCTGCACAAAACCCCACATAGACAAAGGAATTAAATCCTCAAATTTATGTACCACAATTTCTACAGTCCCCTCAGAGAAAGATGTGTTCAGACTTCTAAGCCTACAGAATTCGAAATACAAAGTTATGGTTCGTGTCAGGTAAATAAAAATAATTTGTGAAATTGTGATTGCGAAATATGTGGAACACAGCCATGGGACAGTTATAAAAATGAGTTATAATAAACATGGAAAGCAAAGCATGGAAGAAGGTCTTTGAACTAATCCTTTGTTCCCAATTAACTATTATAGATGTTGTTTTGTAGTAAGAATATGTGAATTATAACTTTAGATGTTGCTTTGACAAGAACTTTCTGCTTGTAATTAAGCCTTAAGTTGTTTTGTAATAAGAACTTTTGAATTATAATTTTAGAATATTGCTTTGCATTAAGGATTTTAAAATTGTAGCTTTAGAATGCATTACAAAAGAAGGAAGTAGGTCTATCTTAAATTCCTAATGAGATGATGAGAAAAAAAAAAAAAACCAGCCCGAGAAAAGAAGATGGACAAAGAACTCCTGACTAATGGCTTCGAAAAGGAAACCAGCTATCACAATCTGAGATACACATCCTGGATGTACACCCTGGGAGGAATGGATCACAATGGAGGATAAGAAATTGTAAAGAAACCAGCTATCACTAACATTGATTAACATCCTGAAGTATAGAATTGCGATGTAAAAACTGGAATTAGAAACTGCTGAGAAAGACTACGGATATACATATAAATACCAGCAGGCCTCAGCAATTGGTGTGCAGTTGGAGGGAAAGCTCCCACTACTGCACCCAGCACTGTTTTGCTCATATTTTTACCATATTAATTAATAAATTGAATTACTGCTTGATATATTGGCTGAGTCAAGCTCCTCATTTTTAACAAGAAGAAACCACAATTTTCACAGCTCCTTGAACAATCAAAGACCTTTTTGACAACTTTTCGCCCCTTAGGGATAAAATTTAAGGTGGATTGAGAGGCCCCTGTTTTTATTAGGAAACACACCTCCTCTCGATCTGGACCTCCCCTAAAAGTTAGCAAGAGCTCCAGTGTGGTGGGTCCCTGGTATAATGAGAGCCCCTGACACCCCTAACAATCCAATTCCATTATCTTCTGGGCTTCTTCCTGAGGGTTTAGTTGTCTCTGTGGACAGTCCTGCTTCTAGTGTCCGTACAGATTCCTTCCCAGCTGCTGTTTGGGTTGACTCTCCCCTACCGAGGAGGGAATGCCTCTGCCACATCCTTGTGGCAGATCCTGTCCCCTCTGTCCCTGGGGACCCCTTGGACCCTGTGGCTTATTCCTCCAGGGCTCTAAAAATTCTGCCATCACCTGTGCCTTTGCTTTCTCCTTTTCCTTATCCCTTTTTACGTACACTTGCTGTATATTTGTAACTAGTTCATCCAGGAACTTATTCCGTCTTCCTCCAGTCCCCCCACTACTGCCTGTGGGTACTCATTTTCCCACAGCTGAAACCCATTTGTTTTTTCAGTGAATCAAACAAAATCCTTAAAATAAAATTTGAATCTCTCTACATACAGTTTGCATTTCCTGGATATTCTTTCCTCCTTGTGCTCATTCTCTTTATCACACACTGTATCCCAGAGCCGGTCCTTGTCCTGCTTCAGGGTCCAAACGCAGCTCTCCCCCCGGCACTCCCAGTAGGCATGGCCAGCAGCATCTCAGGTGGCTGGGGTGTCCCACAGCCTCCTGGGGGCCAGAGGCCACTGCCACCCCTGCCTGGGGGTGGTGGGATCAGGCACAGCCTGGCACTGAGCCCCAGCTGCCCCACAGCCCCCACAGGCCCACAGCCCGTGCTCCTGGTCCTGCACCTCCAAGCCCAGTCCTGCTGCTCCTTGCCTCAACTATATCTCTCTACACTCCCCTTCAATCCATCCTTTCCAATTCTCCTCTAAACACCTCCACACAATTCGACACAAACAAATTCTATCTGTTCCATAAGGTGGCCATATAAGCCCTTTCGGCAACTTATATTCTGGCCACACAAAATAACAATATTTTGCCATCATCTCCATAGTTACTTCTGGGTGAATGCATAATCTGTCCCAAGACCTCAGCATTCTCCACAAGGGACTCTCCGGGGGTATTATGGGATTGTCTTCCCTTTTGATGGGGCCTCTTCATGGCTTTAACCTTGCAACCCTCCATGGGTCCCTTGTTTTACCTGTGTTACCCTCCATGGGTGCATTCCCAGGTTTGCTCCTCGAGGATCCCATTTCACTCAGTGGTGAAATTTTCAGTGGTCTTTCCCTGCAGACTCTCTGTGGACCCCCCAATCTGCCATTGTCTATTTCCTGGACAATCTAGGGAACCCAATCGATCACCCAGTGCCAGTCGCCACCAAGGGGAGGTGATCACTGAAACTGGGTGAGGCGTGCCTTCGGCTCCACTTGCTGCCCAGTGCCCCCGGATGGTGGAAAGATCCCGGACGAGCTCCCAGTTGTCAGGAAAATAAATCCACAAACACCAGAGGTTTATGTCCAAAAAAGGAGACAGAGGAGTCCTTTCTCTTTATTCGAATAAAGGGAGAGGCCATGGGGCATTCCCCTCTGGTCTCTCAATTTTTTGGAGGACGCAGCCTCCTTTTTATCCTAATTTCCCAGCAGCATTTCCCTTTCTCTTTCCCCATTGGCTGAGGTACTTGAGAGGTACAGAATTCCCGGGATGCCTGACGCCTAGGATTCCCCTCTAATGTATAACCCTCCTGTTTAATTTTTAATTCTTATGGAATTTATGGTTTCTCCCCATTGCTTCTTTCATCATTCAATATCCAATTTCATTTATCAGCAAACCTACCATTTGTTTGTAAGGCAAATATCTTTTTTCCATTCATTAATCAGTGGAATCTTTCCCATTGTTTCTTTTATCTCTTAGTGCTAGTATTATCTACCAGCAGTCCCACAGCTTGTTTGTAAAGACAAATCTCTCATTCCTCTCACTGTGAAAAGGAGACGTCACAATTTATGTTACAGACTGAGTGTGAACTTAGAGGTGAATGGTTTGCATATCATTAACACTGACAACTCCAGGAGCTAACTAGTCTGTCCTGGGGTGATGTTGTGAGGTTTGTATCCCCAATCGTCTGTTCTGTTTGGGCTGGATATGTTCTTCACGACTGGCTCGGGGAAGTTTTGTTTTGGTTTTGTTATCAGTGTGCGGATAATAGTCGGAGGGACACAGACACAGGCTGCTGCTTCTTGCTGCTGCTTTTGCTGCTGCTTACCGCCTTGCTTGCTTGCTTGCTTGTACTCCTGCTTAGTTCTTTAGTTAGTTTAACTAGACAGTCCAAGATTCCTCCGGACTGCTTTCCTTTTCCTCTCTCCTTTGTGGAATTATTCAAGCCTGCTCCGGACTGGGACCTGAGAAACACCGAGAGTCTGCACTCTGTGGCCTGCAGCAGCCTGCCCAGCGCAGGAGAAACCAACAGAGCGACCACTCCCCAGAGAGAGACTGTCTGAATTGTTATCCCTTCAGAACGGTGATTGTTCATCTTGTGTGTTGGGGTGGGGTGCTCTGTCTGTTAAATAAACAGGTTTCTTTCCACTTCTCTCCGAGGAATCCTTCCTGAACCGGTGGGGGTGGGGAGGGGCCGTGGTGAGACACTGATTTTGAAGATATTGCTGCTAGGAAAAAGAAGCTTTGCTGAAATCAGTTAAAATTTAGAGGATAGATAAGAGAGAGACTAGATTTAGATAAGCTAATCTCAGAGCTAACAACTCATTGCCTGTCAAGTTTATGTTTGTGTAAGTTGGACTTGTAAAAACACAAGATGATTGCAGACCCTCTATCTCCAGAAACAGTCTTAGGAACAAGAAATTCCAAGGAGTCATTTATCATGTATCCATCAAAGGTTAAAAGTTTAGAACGAAGAAGACTAGTTTTACTTCCTCCTTTTGGTGACCACTCTCCACATAAGACCCCCGACTCATTTCAAGAAACAAACTACGCATGCTTAATAGCCTTTTTGTCAATTAGCATACGAAGCGGAGAAGAGGAGGTGAAAAGAGTATGAATATGCATTTATATTTTATGTATTCAACATTCTTGTGGATAAAAGGCTCTGTAATTACCTGTAATCTTTGCAGTGCGTATTAGGGAGCTATCCCACGCAGCTGCCCGGCCATCAATAAACATACACTTTCTAACTTAACTGTTAGAGAGTCTTTTGTCAGTCACAGTTGGGTATCGATATTAGATCGATATCCATATTTTAATAAATCATTTTGGCGAGCCAGGCAGGAGACTGCTCTCTAGCTGAGGGGCCATCGGGGTCTGGGACCCCTCTGGGCGCCCACCCAGAATTTTCTGGGAAGAGGGCTCCTGCGTCCCCGTTGACACCCCAGGGAGAGACCAGAATCAGCCAAAGCTACGGACAAAAAAGTATGTTTAATAAATATTTGGGAAAGGTACCTTTGAATACAAGCAGCTTGTAAGTCATAAAGAGACGTCTTATGCAAAGCAGAGGCCTAATTGGTTTGGTAATCTCCGCGGAGTCTAGTATTGATGGTTCTTTGTGTTTTTGGTAAGAGCTGGTAACGGCACCAGCTTTAAGTGTCCCAAAGTGGGGCAGAAGTGGCCGCAGAGTGGCCAGTCTGGTTATTTGTTGTTGTTCAGGAGCAATTGAGGCTCCAGTTCAGTTGTGGTCTGGTTATTGTCGTTGTTCAAGAGCAATTGAGGCTCCAGTTCGGTTGTGGTTTAAAAGCGGCTCGAGAATTATGGTTCGTGACCGGGTCGCAAGAAACAGTGATTGGGGTCCGACACATCGGCTTCAATCATATGTTCAAGCAGTGAAATTATTAGTGTGCCGTATGTGTTGTGGTCTGTGTGGATTTGCATTGTAGGCGCCTTGATTTGTGTGCTTTTGGAGTGTGTCATTAGTGTGTGGCAAGTAGTTTTGAGTTTGTGCCTGTTTAAAGCTGTGAAAGAATTTTAAAACCCCCGCCTGATCAGTGGAGGGATATCTGTGTGTTTGAGAAAGCGGCAAGATTTGGAATGCTTGCACCGTGTTTTGAAGTGTGTGCTGTGTGTGGGTTTTGTTCGTATGGCTTGCAGCGGAATTCTAACCAGTGTATTGGTGAAGTAAAAGCAGCTGTAGATGAATAAGCTATTTATTTTGTGTGTAAAAGGACGAGTGGTGTAGAAAGTTTGAAATTACGCCCAGTATCGCCTTGGTAACCGGCGGAAGGATTCAGGTTTTGTAGTCCCAGACTGTGGAGTTTTGTGTTTTCCATCCCCGCTCCGTCCCTCCCAAAGGGTTTTATTTGTGGGGGGGGGGGGGGGGGGGCTTGTCTCGACCGTGAAGGAACACACTTAATTGTTTGTGAGGTCTTGAGATTGCCAGTGTGTGGAGTGGTATTTTAATTAGGAATTAGTGATCCCTGCTCGCAAAGAGAGTGCGAGACAGAGTGGCCCCGCTTCCCTCTTGCAGAGGGATCTGTGCTGTATCCCCATTTGAGTCCTTTGACGTATGGCAACATTTTATTAAAACCTTTAGTTGAGTGTGTTTAGGGTTGTTAGTATCTAGCCGAAACCCAGCTGGCATTTTGCAAAGTCCCCACCTGTAGACAGGAATTGTGTTGGGTTTTAACTGTACGATTGCTGCAGTTTCTGAGCACATTTTAGCTGCAACAACCAGTACAGGGTATAGCAGGGGGCTTTTGTTTGATAACGATTTGTAATCAGCAATTTAAACAACGAAGAGGGGACAAGTGTGTGTTGTCAATTTCTTTGACTGTGTTATTAAAAAGGTTTTCCCCTCCAGTAGTGTATGTAAACCCTGGGTTATTTTCGTAACAAGTATATGCCCAGGAGAAGAAGGCATAGGGAAGCCAGTGGAAATCCTTAGGGTAGAACAAAAGTACCCAATATATTGTTGTACCAGAGAAATATTAAGGATGGGAGCAAGTGAAAGTTAAGAGATTCCTAAAAGTAGTCCTCTGGGATGTATTTTAACACACTGGAAAGAATTGGTGGGCTATGGCGGTACAGAAACCAAGAGGGAGCTAGTTAAGTTTTGTACACAGAGGTGGCCTTTATATAAGCTTGATGAGGGTGTAAGGTGGCCGGTAAGTGGCACACTGGACTATCAGACATTATTACAGCTAATGCTCTTCCTACGCCATGAACAGAAGTGGCAAGAAGTTGCTTATGCTGATATGTTCTTTACTCTTAGGGATCACCCTGAGTGGCAAAGGGATTGTGGAATGAGGCCACCATCTGATCCTTTAGTATTGGGCCTTGAAGAGGACAATAAAGTCACTAAAGGAAAGCCCAAACGGTGTTGTAGTACCTGCTCAATAAATCAGAGGTGCACACATCCCAGTAAGGTGTACCAAGCAGAGGCTCTGGAACAAGAGACACAAGACATACTTAAACCACCCCCTAAAAGGCAGGAAAGAAGGAGGGTAGTGGGGGATGCAGATTCAGAATCACCATTAACTCCAACCTCCCCCACCTATCCACCACTGCCTAGCAGTGACAGTGAGTGGGATGAACCTGAACCTCCCCCACCAGTTCCCAAACTTTCCCCAAAAGGACCTATAGCATCAAGGACTCGAAAACAAATCAAAGAAGTCATTCAAGCACCTCTAAGACAAGCAATGACTTCTGATGGAAAAACAAAACTGATTAAGGTTCCCTTCTCCTCAATTGATTTTGAAATTTGGGAAAAGAGTGCTAAAGGGTATCGAAATGACCCAACAGAGGTTGCTAAGAAGATGAAGTTTATGATTAAACAGCATTTACCTGATTGGGCAGACATCCAACTATTGCTTGATGCTTTAACAGAAACTGAGAAGCAATTGGTTTTAAAAGTAGCTAAGGATCTGGCTGAGGATGATTGTAGAACAACACAAGAAGATGTTAAAGAAGTATTTCCCCTTCAAGACGCGAGTTGGGATCCTAATAATGATGAGGGGTTGGGGCGATTAAAGAGATACCAGGAACTGATAGTAAAAGGACTGGAAAGAGCAGTCCCCAAAACCATAAACTAGTCAGCCCTATATGCTATCAAACAGGGCCCCTCTCAAACATCTTCTGAATTTCTAGATCACCTGCAAGACGCAATGCGCCGACACACCCCCCTGGATCCTAGATCTGATGAAGGGATGCAACAATTAATACAATTATTTTTAGGACAGTCTACAAGAGACATCAGACAGAAGCTCCAGAAGATCCGAGGTCCAAACAGCCAGAATTTAAAAGCCTTACTAGATGAGGCCTGGAGAGTTTTTAGTCACCAAGAAGAAGCATATAAACAAGGGATGAAGAAATTAGTGGCAGTAGTAAAAGAGGGAGAAAAAGGAAAACATAGGCAAGGTTCACTGAAACAAAGACCACCCCGACTGAGAAAAGACCAATGTGCATTTTGCAAGAAATTTGGCCACTGGAAAAACCAGTGCCTAGAACTAAGAAGGGGAGATGAACATAGAAAAGGTGATCGGAAAGGAGAGAAGGTGGTTGCTCATGCAAAAGAGGACTGAGGGGGACCGGAGGGCCCTACCCTAGAGGATCCTCTGGTTATAGTCAAACTGGGGAACAAGGAAAAGGAAGTGGAATTCTTGATAGATACAAAGGCAACATTTTCAGTTCTGAATAAGGCCCTAATACCGGTAACCAATGATTATGTTATGGTAAAGGGGGCAACTGGCCAACCTGAAAGAGCTTATTTTTGCAAACCATTGAAGTATAAATTGGGAAAACAGTGGGGAATCCACCGATTTTTATACATGCCTAATGCCCCATCTGCACTTTTGGGCAGAGATCTGCTAGAGCAGCTGGAGGCAAAAATAATATTTAAGAATGGGGAAATTATTTTAGAGGTAAAAGACCAACAATACGTAGAACTGTTAAGTTTAATGATGATAACTAAAGAAATTGAAGTTGCAAATGAAGAGGGAAATTTCAGGAAAATAATGGATCAAGTATTTCCTGAGGTGTGGGCTTCTGATATACCAAGAAGGGCAAAGAATGCACTACCAGTACAGATTAAACTCAAAGAAGGAGGACAGCCAGTCAGGGTTAAACAATACCCCTAAAGAAAGAAAATAGAGAAGGAATTAGTCCCATTATTGAAAACTTTCTGAAAATAGGACTACTGAAGGAGTGTCAGTCTGATTTCAATACTCCTATTTTGCCAGTGAAAAAGCCTGACGAGTCATACAAGTTGGTACAAGATTTAAGGGCTGTTAACAAAGTAACTGAGGACTTGTATCCAGTAGTTGCCAATCCTTACACCCTGTTAACCCGTTTAACACCTGAATTAGCCTAGTTCACTGTTTTAGATCTAAAGGATGCATTCTTTTGCCTACCTATCCATGAAGCCAGCCAGAAAATTTTTGCATTCGAGTGGGAAAGCCCTAAATCTGGACGCAAAACACAGCTCACATGGTGTGTATTGCCACAGAGGTACAAGAACTCTCCCACTATCTTTGGGGAACAGCTTGCAAAAGATTTGGAGTCCTGGGAACCTCCTCCAGGAGAAGGACAGCTCCTCCAGTATGTGGATGACCTCTTAATAGCCACCCAGACCCAGGAAACATGCTTAGATTGGACAGTAAGCCTCCTAAACTTTCTGGGCCTGCAAGGGTATCGAGTATCCAAAAGAAGGCTCAGATGGTAAAGCAGACAGTCATTTACCTGGGTTATGAAGTGAGTGCTGGACAAAGAACCTTAGGGCAAGATCGCAAGGAGGCAATCTGCCAGACCCCAAAGCCTCAGACAGTGAAGGAACTAAGAACCTTTCTAGGCATGACAGAGTGGTGCAGACTGTGGATTTATAATTATGGATTGCTTGTTAAACCTCTGTATGCCTTGATCACAGAAGGGAGCAGAGATCTTCAATAGACAAAAGAAGCAACCTGAGCCTTTGACCAGCTGAAGAAGGCTCTAAAGTCAGCACCAGCCCTAGGACTTCCAGATGTGAGTAAGCCGTTCTTTTTGTTTTCTCATGAGAAGCAAGGAATTGCTTTAGGAATAATAGCACAAAATCTTGGCCCGTACCGAAGGGCAGTGGCCTACCTCTCCAAACAGCTGGATACAGCAGCTAAGGGGTGACCAGAGTGTCTCAGAGCTGTTGCAACAGTGGCAGTGAACATCCAAGAGGCACGCAAGTTCACCCTAAGCCAGAAGATAACTGTGCTAGTGTCCCACACAGTGTCTACAGTCCTAGAAGCGAAAGGGGGGCATTAACTCTCCCCACAGAGATTCCTAAAGTACCAAACTATACTAATAGAACAAGATGATGTTGAGATTGTGGTAACTAACATTGTGAACCCAACTTCCTTCCTCAGAAAAATATGGGAGAACCTGTGATCCATGATTGCCTAGAGACCATCGAAGCTACCTACTCCAGCTGCCCAGATCTAAAGGATACCCCACTTGAGGATGCTGAGACCTAGTTCACTAATAGGAGCAGTTATGTCATCAGTGGAAAGAGACATACTAAGTATGCCGTTACCACAAGCAAAGAGGTAATAGAGTCTAGACCATTACCAACAAATACCTCTGCGCAGAAGGCTAAAATAATTGCCTTAATTAGAGCCCTAGAGCTAGCAAAAGGAAAGAAAATTAACATCTACACAGATTCAAAGTATGCATTCGGTGTAGTTCATGCACACAGAGCCATTTAGAAAGAGAGAGGATTGTTGAACTCACAAGGAAAGAATATTAAGCATGCCCAAGAAATACTGAGACTATTAGATGCAGCACAATTACCTGAAGAGGTAGCCATCATGCACATCAAAGCGCACCAAAAAGTGAGCTCTGAATTGGAGGAAGGGAATATGCTGACGGATAAGGAGGCAAAAGAACCAGCAAAAGGTGAGATACCTAATGAGACAATTGAGGCAGCATTAATTCCAAATGAAAAAATTTCTATTGAAGGTAAGCCATTATACAATAAAAAGGATAAGAAACTTATCAAGGTAGAGAAGGCAAGTTATAACCAAGAGGGATGGGCTGTAACAGAAGAAGGGAAACTTGTAGTGCCCTCCTATTTGTTATGGTCATTAGTACAAAGGGAACATGAAAAAACACACTGGGGAATAGATGCCCTATATAACCATTTGAAAGAAAGAATCATAGCCAGGAAGTTGCAAGGCACAGTGATACAAGTAACTCGTCAGTGTAGCCTTTGGCTCTGAACTAATCCTAAAAATACCCCAAAGACTAAAGTGGGACAAATTGGGAAAGGCTGTGGACCTGGGCAACAATGGCAAATTGACTTTACAGAACTGCCCAGGAAGGGAGGGTATCGTTACCTGTTAGTGTTAACTGATACCTTTTCAAGATGGCCAGAAGCCTTTCCTGCTAGGACAGCTAAAGTTCGAGAGGTGACCAAAGCACTGTTGCAAGAAATAATACCACGATTTAGAGTTCCAGCCACCATATCCTCAGATAGGAGGCCACACTTTATTTCAAAAATTGTACAGCAAATAAGTCACCACCTGAGAATAGACTGGGAATTGCATACCCCATACCATCCTCAATCTAACAGCCAAGTAGAAAAAATGAACCATTTGATTAAACAACAAATTGTGAGACTGGGGCAAGAAGCAAATTTGCCCTGGCCCCAGGCTCTTCCATTGGCATTATTACGAATTCGGACAAAACCAAAGGCAAAAGAGAAACTAAGCCCTTTTGAAATATTTTATGGAAGGCCATATGCAGTTCAAGAGGGAACAACACCCATTCAAGTAGGGGAAGAAACCCTACATAGATATATGGCGACCCTAAATAAACAACTTAGAAAAATTGAGAAATATGTGGCTGGAGCTCAAAACAGAGAACTAGATGGGCCAGTACATGATGTACAACCTGGGGATTATGTGTACATTAAGTCTTTTGCAGAAAAGACCTTGGAACCGCAGTGGGAAGGACCATTCCAGGTGCTCCTCACTACCTTCACTGCAATCAAGATCAAAGAACAGAAGGCCTGGATCCATCACTCCCGAGTGAAGAAAGCCCTAGAGGGAACTTGGAAGGTCACACCAGGCGATAGCGAACTGAAGCTGAAGCTCACTCGAAACAATGAATAAATGGACTAATAGTTATTATGGACATTATGTGGAAGGTTGTAACTATTGTAGTAATTACCTTAACTGTAACAAGAGTGAATGCAATAACACGCAAGTATAATGAGACTAAGATATACCGGTGTCAAGAAAGAGCTTATGACTCTTACTCTCGTAAGGCTTTAAACAAGATGCTAAGAGTCACAAATGCAAGCTTGTGGGAAGGAAGAAATGTTTGGGGATGTAAGTATGCATTCGTGCAGGATGGGTTCCACGAGGCTTACCACCCACCCATGAAACCCATCCAGATCAGTCCTGAGTGCTGTGACAAATGCTTGAGTAAATGTCCTCAGTTTAGACTCAAAATAGAGGGGTGTGCAATAAGAGGGTATGACATTGACTTTAACATCACTCAGGTATGTACTGACCTCCATAAGGATCAGACCAAGATTACTCCACCAGTGCCCAGAAAGGCTGTGATCACCCAGATGCCAGCTATTCCAGAAGTACAGGAACAAATAACTCCTATAATTATCAAGATTTAGCCATATGCTGTTAAGAAGACAGGAATTCAGAAGCTGATAGTTAACCCAAAGTGGTCTATAAAACGAGTAGAGATGGGAGTACAGATAAATGCTTCTCACATTCAACCAGAATGTGCCCCATTTCTCAGAAACTCCTTTATGGATTGGACCACTTGGCTTCAAAGAAGTATGCCTCCTAATTTCAGGAGTAAGAGGGACCTCACTGGGTTGTAAGGAACAGGACTAGGAGTGTTGAACACAATAGATTCAGAAGTACTGATAAATAAATTAACCTCAGTAGGGAACAATTTAGTTAAACTACAGTAACCTTTGCAATCTTCTCTACTAACACTAGGTAACAATCATAACAAACTGACCCAAATATTACCAGAATGGGAAAACACAAAGAAGCGAGATCATGAGGTAATAATTAATGCACTAGGAACAGCTAGTGAAAACACCTCACTAGCCATAAGATGTACTCAAGCACAACTGTGGATGCAATCAGTGGCTGCTGCAGTTATCAGGGAAGGTGCAGAGGGAATATTCCCTGCTGAAATTCGCAAAATTGTTTGAGACAATGCCTCTGATATGGAGAGGGAACTTCAGTCTTGGTGAGTATTAGTCAACTTCACCTATAACCCTGTGACTAGTTTAGTGACAGCATTTGTTTTAACTATACACAATGCCGCAGTGGACTTAATACATCCAATAGTCCCCTTAGGATTAAATCATGAGGGAACTGTATTGTACCCTTCTAAACACAAGATGTTGGCACGAGAAATTGAAAGAAAATGGCAAACCATTAATCTAGAGTCCTGTACAGTGAAGAGACAACTAGGATACATATGTGAAGGGACATTAAAAGGTGACAAAGACACTTGTTTAGATACAGATCAAAGTATTTGCCACTTTAAAACGCATCCAGGCAAACAGAAAACTTCACTTGTGTACATAGGACAAGGTTGTGTCTGCCTGAGAACAGCGTGTCCCATTATAAAGATAGATAGACAAATTATAGATGAGACTCAATTCAATTTGTATGTGTCTTGGTTTGGAAAGACAGGGACCAAAAAAAGGGGAATCTTCCCTTGGGGTTTGTTATAATTCCAAAATTGAAGGAGAGGTCTTAGGCAACGATAAGGAGGGTAGGAATAACAGTTCTTTACTAGTTAGTCTAACAAGGGTAATAAACAAAATACAATATTGAACAACAAAACCTCCACGAACAATAGAGGAGGGAATAAAAAAAAAAAAAAAAAACAAATCAGTTCACAGTTCTTCCTCTGGCTAAACCCCCACCCCCACCCCCCCTCAGTACCGTCACAAGCAAATAGCACTATTAGCAGCAGAGATCTTAGGAGGGTGAGATGATTCAGAGGAGGTGTTACAGTGGCTGGGAGCTGTTGGAAAAGTGTCCGGCTGGGAAGGGGCTTGTTAGAAACACAGCGTCGGCGGAGACCTCAAGCAGAACTGAGGAAAACGTGGGGTGCAGGGCAGGGAGGCGGAAACCGGGTTCCCCAAAATCCCGGGGGACACCACCAAAGAAGAGCGGTGGTCCCACGGAATAAAAAAACACAATTCCCAGGTGAAGGGATAACAATGGTGGAGGAAGCTCTCCCCCATCGCCTGAAGGAGGACGAGCAGCCCTCGGCACACGTTCCCCAGGTGCAGAAAACCCTGGCCCGAGCAAAGGTGAGATCAACGTCTCTGGGGTAGCTCCATCCTTCCTTGTGTTTGACCTGAGCACCAATAAGTACGAAAAGCAGCCCAGCCATTCGTTTCCTAGCAACTTTTGGGAAAAAAAATTCTATAAGAGGGGGAAAGCCACCCAACCCCACCATTATCCACACCTGTAATTTTTTTTATCCCACCCAATTGTTACATCAAATTTGAACTTTTAAAATTATTGTAATCATTGCAATCTACCTTAATATATAAATATATACATGCAGTACCAGACGACAGGCACCCCCAAAAAAAAGTGTCATGAGTAGCTTACCCTTTAAAAACAACGAATATCCTTGAGGGTATTGCATCGCGACGGAGTCTCTCCATCTATCAGCTATGACCACACCAAAGGTTGAACAGCAGCATGGTCCTGAGCAAAGACAACTTCCACGGGGCTATGGGCTTTTTTGTCTTTGCCTGGACGGCAGAATTTAACAACCAAACGTTTGTTTTTTTCATAGCATACCTATCATGTGTTAACCAATGTAAACGTATAACCATTTGTTGGTTAAACAAAGGCTTTCATGACGGGGCAGGGGCCCCTGCTCGGTTAGTGGAACCAGGGGTGTTCATAACCCATGTAGACCTTTGCTAGCAATAATCTCCCAGGTTTTGGAAAGTCACCCCACCAAGGAGGCCTTTCTTTTAGGTGGTTTTTCAGCAGGCCCATTGCCACGTTTTCACATTCCCAGGGGATGCTGGTGCAATGGGTAAGGAAATATCGGTACACGTGCAGCTCAATACCATGTTCTATTTAGCCAAAGGTTGGTTAATAAGGCTGTTTTGGGGAAATGAGTCCCATTGTCGGACTCAATCCTCTTCAGGCGGTACCATGCCTAAAGGGACCTGCTTTGCCAGGCACAGGATGGTTGTTCGGCGGCAGAAGTAGTAGTAGAGTTAGCAGACGGAACAGGGTAGGATTCCATAGCCATCCAGTGGGTGGCCACCACCATGGACAGAACGTAGCGCTTGCCTGGGCGGGTTATTTTTTTCGCGGTTTTTGTGAGTTGGTTTTTTGTTTTTTTTTTTTTGGTTTGTGTTCGGGGTTTTTTTTATGTTTGGGGCAGTGTGATGTAAATCAATCTGCCTAGGCCTCCCCCATATTTGTCACGGGACCAACGCACCACCGTACCATGAGGGGCTTTAAGACTCTTGGCCTGTGTTGATTGGGCAGCACACCCGTCTCACCAGTTCGCTGTGGATAACCCTAGTGAAATGCTTCTAGGGTCCATGGTTTAGTTAGATCCACCACTCGTCTTGTGCCCATCATAGGTGGCATCCCTACCCTCGATGCCCTGAGGGCACATCAGGCCCAGCGGTCTCAGGAACAACCTCCTCCCTTGTGTCCCAATCTAAGTCTATTTTTAGGCCACTTCTATCTTCTTTGCAGCATGATCCACACTGCCTCATTATGTCGGTGGCGCCCTCATTAGCCCGGCTCTTGGGTGAAATGGGCATCTAAATGCACGAACTCTTACAGGGAGCTTATCTACTCGAGTGTGCAAGGCTTTCCCACTCCTCAGCAGCCCAGATTGGTTCCCCTCCTACGCTGCCAGCTGGCCTTATCTCCACCGTTCAGCACACCCCCACAGAGCATTGGATACCATCCAATGAGTCAGTTTTGTTGTAGAGGTATAGAGCTTGGCTACCTATCTATCCCTTAGCAAATATTCAGGGCCCAGTTGAACGGCTTGAGCCGCAATTGATTGATCCGGCCTTTCATCCTTCCGTAGCTCATGCCTACCTTGTCGTAGTGGGTATACTTCCACATGCGCCTGCTTTCCACTTCCTGGTTCATCCCTACAATGCGACAGGAGAACCATCACAGTGATGAAAAGAGACGCAGCGTTTTCTTATGATGGTACGGGTGTACGGTGGAGCTCTTCAGCACGTCCGGTCACCTGTTCCTGCTCCTCTTCATCAGTGGAGTACGAAATTTCTCACCCTCAGCCAATCATAATTATCTCTAAAAATCCCAGGGTTGGATTTGGGTTCCAATACGGCGCCGCGCGCTGAGTGTAGAGAGCGCATCCATCTTGCTCCCATGTCGGCACTCAGTGGCGTCGCGTGGGTAGAGGAGAGGGACCCTTTTCCTTTTGAACATCAACCCCAGCACCTGGCTACCTTCAGTACGCGGGGGGTGGCGGGGGGGGGTTGCAAGGAGGACGTTGTGTCTTCCATTGTCACAATCACCTCTGAGGCAGAGTTGGACTCTTCATAGGTAGCAACGATCTCTTTCTCTGTGGGAGGTGTAGTTGGCTTCAGACCTCTGTTTAAGCTCGGCCTTTCCAGAATCCCAAGCGGCCGGACTCGAGTCTCTCACAGGGCACTTTCGCCAGAGGCTCCCAGGACAGACCATGGCTCTGGCTGCAGAGTGTTGTATTGTCAAAGGTTGGTTAGTTTAAAGCTCACATTCCTCACCTCTGGTGCCGTCCTGACTGGGCCAAG
>JAGMWU010000027.1:8681829-8824653 GCA_018697195.1 Certhia americana | reverse complement strand
GACAGAAGTGGGTTTTCCCATCCCACTTTTCCATGTCTTCCCCATGGTCGACGCAGAAAGAACCACAATCAGCTCGTGAGGTGTATCCTTCTTTTCTTTAGCTGCGGATGTTGGCCTCTGCTTTGGGCCTGTTTACTCACACGGTGCTGTGTTGAGCTGCACTCATTTCCTCCTTCACCTCCCTCATCCCGACTCTAAACTCCTCCTCTAATTTTCTTTAGCCACAGCAAGACAATGAGCATGCATCGGGCCATTGACCATACTCTTATAATTACTAAGCTTGTTGGCCACAGACCCACTGTCCTCTCGTTGTTTATCTACATTGATTGTTGCAATGAAGGTGGTGGTCTTGAGCTGGCCCTAGATTGCCAGACTCCACAACATTTCCCTGTGCACCTGCTTTGTCGGGGTCATTTTATCGTGCTGTCCACCCTCCCAAAGAGTACTTCTAGCACCACCATTCCCAAAAAAAAAAAAATCAGCTGTTGGATCCCTTTCCTCGAGGGTTTTCAGCGCGCATATGATGGTGGTCCTGCATTCTCTCTCTGTGGACAAACCTTTCTCTTACACTTATTAAAAGACGCTCCCAGATGGAAAGGGGCCCAGGCTACCTTACAAATCCTGATCCACACCTGAGTCTTGGTCAAAGGTCCAAATTCCTGGCCTCAGTACCATCCAGCTGCCCCACCTGTCCCATAAGGTCCCAGACCCGAGTAACCAGTTTGTATAGCCTCACGTCCCCGTCGTACCATTTCCTTGCCGCGGTTACGGAGACTTTCATACGACAGAGACCAGTGACATCTCTACCTCTGGCTCCCCTGCATGTTGTGAGGTCCCTCCCTTTCTTATCTTATTTCATTCTTAGACTTTCTAGTTTCCACAGGGGCTACTGCTGCCGGCTGTGGATTTTCCCTTGTGGTTCAGCTGGGCCTGGCCAGAATTCACATCTGTGGTTCCACTTGCTGCACCACAAGTCTTCCTTTTGAGCAGCAGGAGGGCTTCTCACTAGTGAGGAGGGTGCTCCTTTCAGCATCTGGCCTATCTTTTTCAGCAGAACCCCACCCAATCCATCTTAGGTTTGTTCTGAGGTGTCTGTGGGGAAGGTCAGGTTCCTGTGGCACTGTCTCGGCTGTCTGGGCAGTATCCCTGTTCTCTGGGGTGGTAATCACGGTGTTATCCAAGTCAATGTCCCCTTATCTCTGATGATAAATAGATCAGGCCTGTCAGCAACCAGACACTGCATGACATCATTAGCATACCGAGAAAATTGAACCCTTCGAAACACTGGTGGGTAGACCCAAAAATCCTGTGAGGGTTGGGAGAAAATTTTGCCCCGGTGTCATTTCTTCGTAGTAGGTGCCATTATTAAGTACCGCCAAAAACATTCAGTTATAGCGATAGGCTCTGGATCAATGAGCCTGCCTTCTAGGAAGTTAAAATTCCAGGATTCCTCACATATCAACCCACAAAATAAACCTGGATACAGCCACGGAAGCTTTAGTTTATGGGACCCATGTCCTGATAAGGGCTACAAATGGAAGAAATATAGCTGGGCCACGTGCCATCCAAACTGGGTACACTAGACAACATTGTTTCTATTGATGAAGTTCTTTTAAATTCAGCACACAAAAAAATTAGAGTACTCGAACTGTTATACCTTTTTACCCTTTTCCTCTCGATGTCCTCAACCCCAGCGTTGGGCGCCAAAATCTGTCTTGATTTGGCAAAGGACAGGGACCAAGAAAAGGGAAAACTTCCCTTGGGGTTTGTTATAATTCCAAAATTGGAGGAGAGGTCCTTAGGCTGTAGGAGGGTAGGAAGACAGTTTCTTTACTATTAGTCTAAACATGGTAAATTCACAATAATTACAATATTGACAACGAAACAGAACTGAGGATAAAAAAAACAAAACAAAACAACAAGTCATCACAGTCTTTCCTCTGGTAACCCCCACCCCCACCCCCCTCAGTACCGTCAGAAGCACATAGCTAGGCAGCAGCTCTAGGAGGATGAGATGATTCCGAGGGTTCACAGTGGCTTGGAGCTTTTGAAAAGTGTCCTGCTGGTCAGGGGCGTAGAAACACAGCGTGGGGTAAGACCTCAAGCAGAACTGAGGAAAACCGTGGGTGCAGGGCAGGGAGGAAACGGGTTCCCAAAATCCCGGGGGACACACAAGAGACGGTGGTCCCGCGGAGTCCCAGGTGAAAGGGAATGGTGAGGCTCTCCACCTCACGAGACGAGCAGCCTGGCAGTTCCCCCAGAGCAGAAAACTGCCCCGAGCAAAGTGAGATCAATGTCTCTGGGTAGCTGCTTCCTTTGTTTGACCTGAGCACCCATAAGTACCGAAAAGCACCCAGCCATTCGCTTCCTAGCAACTTCTGGGAAAAAATTCTATAAGAAATTAACCCAACCCCCAACAGTATGTTTGCAATTTTGTTAGAATCAAGGAATGTGATTTTTCCTATCATGCACCTGTAATATCACATCAATATATAAAGGCTAACCTTACCACTGTGCAAAAAATACTGCCTGTGCCCATAGAAATGAATTTGACTTTAGTTGCTCAATTGATGAAACATCACAAATTGAGAGAAATCTTAAAAGAAATTAGAGATGGAGGAAAAAGGACATTAATTATGATACACCATGACACAGAGACCATCAAAGGGGTCTTTAAAAGGCTTGAGGAACATCTATCTCATCATTGGTTGGATGTGCTTTTTAGGTGGTCTCCGGCAGCAACTGGTATACTGAACACCTTAATCCACCCTATAGTTGTGTTGCTTATTTTAGTTAGCATAAGTTTAGTGCTATCTGTTGTAATATTTGTTTAGAATTGGAAGATGCTACGACGAGTAGCAGCTTTAACATCACTATCAAAGGCGTATGGCTTAATCTTGAGAGACACTAGCTGTACGACTTGGATAGATGAGGAAGACTCTGTATACTGAGTAAAGGAATTTACTCGTTTTAAAGAAGAAGTGGGGAAATGAGACACTGATTTTGAAGATATTGCTGCTAGGAAAAAGAAGCTTTGCTGAAATCAGGTAAAATTTAGAGGATAGATAAGAGAGAGACTAGATTTAGATAAGCTAATCTCAGAGCTAACAACTCATTGCCTGTCAAGTTTATGTTTGTGTAAGTTGGACTTCTAAAAACACAAGATGATTGCAGACCCTCTATCTCCAGAAACAGTCTTAGGAACAAGAAATTCCAAGGAGTCATTTATCATGTATCCATCAAAGGTTAAAAGTTTAGAACGAAGAAGACTAGTTTTACTTCCTCCTTTTGGTGACCACTCTCCACATAAGACCCCCGACTCATTTCAAGAAACAAACTACGCATGCTTAATAGCCTTTTTGTCAATTAGCATACAAAGCGGAGAAGAGGAGGTGAAAAGAGTATGAATATGCATTTATATTTTGTGTATTCAACATTCTTGTGGATAAAAGGCTCTGTAATTACCTGTGATCTTTGCAGTGCGTATTAGGGAGCTATCCCACGAAGCTGCCCAGCCGTCAATAAACATACACTTTCTAACTTAACTGTTAGAGAGTCTTTTGTCCATCACAGTTGGGTATCGATATTAGATCGATATCCATATTTTAATAAATCAGTGGGAATTTGCTCTTTGAAGGGGCCCCTTTGGAAGTTTCTCCCCAAACTTGCCCTAAACCAGGACACTAGTCCCAGTAGAACTTCAGTAAAATAGACAAGCTTAAATCAATTTGTGGTGATTGTTGTTGATCAAATTGTCTTTACCTGTTTATTACTAGTACTGCACTAACAATTTAAAAGATGAGGCATCTCTATGCTGGATAGCAGAGCTGATTTGTACTCCAGACATTTAACAATTTTTTTTACAGCTATGTAAGCATGCACCTGGTAGGAATGAGGTGTACATGCTGAACTAGAACTCTATATGACATCTATTTACTATCAAATATGGATTCCATTGATGTAAAATCTATGCTTATCATTTTTAAAAAGGTCTTTGGATCACTCATTTATGTGTTTATATCCTGAATCTATCAAAGCAAAGTGCCTGTGTCGAGTATTATAACAAAATAGGAACTTCCTCTTTCTCCTGAAGTAAACATTTCCTCCTTTTTCTGATAGAACTTCTGTGGTTGCTTTAGCATTAGTATTTAAAGTATCTTGATGTTGCTAAAATATGCTTTAGTAAAAATTCTCAGGTGGGCAATTGAGTTTCTGCATTATGAAGGCAGTAGGTTCTATAACTAATTATATTTGTTTAACTTCGTTGTGTTTTGATCTAGTCTGTTAAGTCTCCCTCTCTAATGTTAGCTGAAGTAAATATCAGAGTTTCAATATGAGAAGCAGATCACTCATCTGAGGGGTTTTTTTTTGTTTGTTTATATTGGCAGAGTGAACATAGTTCAAGTCCCAAGAGACAACGCCTTTCTCATCCAGTCTTTGACCATACAACTGCATCACCAATGCAACCATGGGAGATGGCATCAAATAGGCACCCTCCTTTGTCTCAGTCCAACCAACATCACTTCTCTGGGGAACGCTGCAGCACACCTGCACAAAGTAGGAGGAGGTAAGTAAGCTGTTTAGGTTAGCAACCAGTTTCTTATTCTCTTTATTGTCAACTGAGGTGAAACCTCTTTGAGGCAACACTGAATTGTAGTTATTATATGATAAATACTCTAATACTTATTTTGATTTTTTTAAAACTAGCTTTTAAGTGCAACAGAAAACTATTGAAGGTGATTCAGATTCTTGCATCTTCCAGTAATTTGTGAGAGTAGAGAGGAATTGAAGAAAATAATGTTTATTAACATTTTTTTTATGCGCTTGATACTTTCTCCCATTCTGTCCTGGAGAAATAAGCTTTTTAAAAATTTGCAGGGCTGGATTGTAAGTTGACCTTGACTAGGCATCAGCTGCTCACCTAGCCACACTATCACTTCACCTCCTCAATAGGACAGGGGGAGAAAAATATGTCTAAAAGCTTGTGCTAAAAATAAAGACAGGGAGATTGCTCACCAATTCTTGTCATGGGCAAAACAGACTAGGCGAAATTAATTTAATTTATTGCCAACTAATAAAAGAGTAGGATAGTGAGAAATAAAACAAAAATAAATATACCTTCCCCCCATGTCTCCTTTCTTCCCATACTCAATTTCATTCCCAAATCTTCTACCTTCTTCCCCCTGAGTGGCGCAAGGGGATGGGGAATGGGGGTTGTAGTCTGTTCATGCTTTATGTCTGCTGCTCCTTCCTCCTCACACTCTTTCCCTGCTCCAGAATGGGGTCCTACCCACAGGAGACAGTCCTTCATTAACTTCTCCAACATGGATCCACCCGACGGACTTCAGCCCTTCAGGAACTGCTTCAGCATGGGTCCTTTCCACAGGGTCACAGGTCCTGACAAGCTCTGTACAGGCAGCAACTTTCTGCTGGTCAAATTCATGTGCTCTGTCAGGGGGTCCTCCATGGGCTGCAGGGTAGATCTCTGCTCCACCATGGATGTCCATAGGCAGCAGGGGGACAACCTGCATCACCATCGTCTTCACCATGAGCTGTAGGGGAACCTCACCTTCGGTGCCTGCAGCACATCTTCCCAATCCTTATTCACTGACCTTGGTGTCTACAGAGTTGTTTCTCTCACATAGTCTCACTCTTCTCTCATCTGCTGTTGTGCAGAATTTGTTACCCTTTCTTAAAAATATTTGCAGTGTTGCTGATTGACTCAGCTTTGGCCAGCCTTGGAGATGGCTAGAACTGTCTCTGATATGGGGGCAGCTTCTGTCATCTTCTCACAGAAGCCACCTCTGCAGCCCTTCTGCTACCAATGTTGTATGCAATTTTTGGAATTCCTAATAACAGTGCTTGATTATATAACTCTCTCCACCTCTGATTTTTAGGTGGATGATCTGTAAGTCCTGGTTCCCATGAATAATTAGTTTGTCTGACATTATGGCCAGTGTGTGTTTGATATTGCCATGGAAATCACTCCATCTCATACCTTGTGCATGATTTATGATATTATGCATTAGTGTTGCCCAGGTGGGGATTTCCCTAGGGTTTAAGGCTGAAGCCACACCTCTAACCAATTGTACTTTAAAGGCTGCATCTCTTTTGATTTCATCTCGTTTTGTGATAGGGTAGGGTTTGAAGTATGGCAAGGTCACATTAATCAACAGCTTTAACATATTATAGTCCATGGCTGCAGTAATAGGCGCATCAATAGGTTGATGCTCGTGCATGGCTTGGATGCAGGCAGCTTCTGTAATAACGGGGGAGCTCAGACAAAGAATTAATAAATATTGCCAGAGGCTCTCCCCTCTCCTGCACATCCATTCTGCCAGCCCAGTATGCCACCCTACTTGTTATTGAGTGTGGATCATTTGGAGAAAAAGGACCAGAAGATAACACCAGGACCCCAGAACCCATTGGCCTCTTCACTGTTAATAGGTTTTGGTCTCCTCCAGTTAAATAAACATGCCAAAAATATTCAGTTTCAGTTTTACCTGCCTTACGGCCATAGCATTCTTATAAATTAATCATGTGAATTGGATCAACTGGGATTTTTTTAATATGATTTCCCTGTCTACCCCGAGATCCAGTGGTTACCTCAGTTTTTATGATGGATCTGGCTATGCACATAGGGAGATTATTAGAAGGTAAAAATCATCTTCCTCTGGTTCATTATCACTGGGATCACCCATATGTTACCATCCAAAACTTCAGGAGATGCAATTAATTTCCTAATTTGCACAGTGTCAGGAGGTTTTGGAGCCCACATGAGCATTAGCTCAGCTTTTTCTCCCAGCTTTTGTTACCCATTCTGTTCCTCCTGTAACTGTATCTGCAGATGTTCAATTTGCAAGGACAATAACTCAGTCACTTTCCTAGTTTCCAGTTCAGTTTTTAGTTCTTGTTTCTCTTTAATATGTTTTTGGTATTGGTAGGAAGCTTCTAGACAGGTGTCTAGCATTTTTCAAATAATTCTTTTCTCTTTCCCATCCCTTCAATGGCTACTAGCAACTTTTAAATGTTCTTCCACAGCTAAATTGTTACATTTCTCCTATGGTGTGGGGTTTGGGGAGATGACAGATGGCTTCTTTCTGATCTCTGCTGAGTCACTGATGTCCATGGAAGATCTCAAGCCCCAAATAAATCACTGCTTCCTTGGCAATCTGTGCTTTCATTTTTGAAACTCTATACCAACTTAGTCCCAAAAAATTTAACAGACTTATGGTGAGTTAGATGCAGTCATCTCGATCTTTGGCAGCAATTATTATATCATCCACATATAAAAAACTACTAGCTGCTGCCTTCTCCAGTCCTCCAATTCTTTTGCCAGCTGGTTTCCAAGTATAGCTGGGCAATTCTTGAAACCCTGGGGTAGGACTGTCCAGGTGAGTTGACTTCTTTTTCCTGTGTCATGACTGCCCCACTTGAAAGCAAAAAGTTCTTGACTGCTCTTATTCACAGGAATACAGAAAAAGGCATCTTTAACATCTAGCACAGTAAACCACCCTAAATCGTCTCTCAGTTTGGTCAAAAGGGTACATGGATTGGCCACTGCTGGGTGAATATCCTCTGGTATTTTGCTAACTGCCCTTAAATCTTGCACCAATTGGTAGTTTTTATCATCAGCCTCTTTTACTGGCAGGATGGGCATATTTTATTTGGATTCACATTCTACTGATAACCCAAATTTAAGGAACTTCTCAGTTATAGGAGCTAACCCTCTACAACTTTCTAACTTCAAAAGGTATTGATTTTCTCTTACGGGTGGGGCTCCAGGTTTGATTACTCTGGTTACAGGTTTGTACTAGTTTGAAAGCAAACCAGTGGGAGATCCCAAGTCAGAACTACAATTAAATAGAAAAATTAAAATAAATGCAATAGTACAAAAACACTGACAGAGTCAGAATATAACCTGACACCCTGTCATTCAGAGTGGTGGTAGCTGCCCAATTAAATGGTGGCTGCAGTCCTCTTGGAGTGATAGATGTGGTTCTGTTGAAGCACTGATCCTGTAGAAGGATGTGGTTTTCCTCTGAATGTCCAGTGATGGTGATAGAAGGGTCCGGTCTTCCTCTGAGAATCCAGTAGAAAGGCTCCTTGGTGTTCCAAATTCCAGATTTTTATCCAGGTAGGAATGCTTGGCTCCTCCCCCTGGGTGGAGCATTTCCCAATGGGATGATGTAATTCTATCAGTGAAACTCAATGGCCCATTAGCAGAAGATATCTCCCTGGAGGGAGGATGGGTTGTGGAAGAGATAAAGAAAACTGCCCTACCTGGTTTTTTAACAGGTGGCCCATTAACAGAGGGTTACTCCACCCCCACTCCCCACCCCAGTTTCAACAGATGGTGATGGAATACACACTTCTGGTTGCATCTTGCACTGCAACCCAAGACAAACCACCCAATTCTGATAACGTTTCAACCTTTCCATTTGCTCTGTTACATTGGGCTCCCACTTTGGGTCATCTAAAGGGAAAAAGTCACTAACTGACCCTTGAAGGGTTCTGGCTGCTATTTGTGCCTCTAATGCAGATTGAACAGTCCTTCTAACCATCTCTTTTTCAGTTTCATCAAGCAATGTGTCCATTATAGCATCTAAATCATTCCAGTCTGGATTTTGTGTCTTAATAGCCCTTTCTACAAAATTAGCCACCTTGTCTGGATTTTCTCTATACTCTCCAATCGAGGCTTTCCACTGTTACAGCTCAACAAGAGAAAAGGGAACCTTAATGTAGGTAGGACTCTCATTACACTGCCTGTTGTAAGAGAGCCTGTACAGCTGCTTCTTCCTTTTTAGATCTGGTGTGCCCAGCTATAGGGCTAGAGGCTTCTATAGCCTCCTGTGTAATTTTTCCCCTTCTCTCTTCTGTTGCAAGAGATGCTTTTTCCTCAGTTTCCTCCTCTTCAAGGGAATTATTTATATCTATGCTGGCAGGCTTGCTTTTAATAGCATTTTCCTTTGCAGTCTCCTCTCTCAAGACTTTGGGAGAGTATGGAGGTTGAGTCCACCTCTCCTTTCTTTTGGAGGGCTGTAATATTTTCCTGTCCATGGGCTTTACGTTCACACCAAATGCAAGCATTGTGCTATTTGGAACCGCACCGTAGGCACTGGATAATTTGTTAGTGAGCCAGGAGGGTGGATGTCCCGAGTTCCAGCTGCGCAGGCACTGTGGGGGAAGACACTGCCTCGGGCCCCCGTGCAGGGGCTATGGGAGAAGTCACCACCCCTGGCACTGGTGCAGGTGCCATGGGAAGAAATCCCCCCTCCCAGCCCCAGTGCCGTGGGGAGCACCAGATGTGGGGGCGGTGGTGCCATGGGGAGTGTCTTTTCCCCCTGGCCCCAACGGTGCAGGGAGCAACAGTGGCAGGAGCAAAGGCGGCAGCAGTGGGGGGAGGTTCCCCCCCCCCCACCAGCACCACGGGCCCCTGATATTTGGAGCGACCAAGTGTCTTAGGGATGGTTTTTTATTGTATAGCCATTTTGGTTTTGTTTAATGTCGGGGGTGGTCGCTACCCCCCCCGCCCCTGGCTCTGGGAGTATCATGATGGATTTCCTGCAGGAGTTGGGGAGAGGCGAAGGGCGGCTGCTTCCTTCTGGTGAGGCAAGTGCTCTCCACAGCCACGCAGTGTGATCTCTCTGACAAGGGATACTGTTGCCGGGTGGGTTTTGCCTGTTCTTTTTCCTTTCCCTTTGACACTGTGACTGGAGCTTACTGGCTTGCTTCTCTGCTGCTTGGGAGCCTAGAGCCAGTGTGTGCTGCACCGGGTTCTGGGACCACCCTGTTCCCCACCA
Organism: Certhia americana; assembly: GCA_018697195.1. Classification (NCBI taxonomy): domain Eukaryota; kingdom Metazoa; phylum Chordata; class Aves; order Passeriformes; family Certhiidae; genus Certhia; species Certhia americana. The sequence goes on along the minus strand of JAGMWU010000027.1, from coordinate 8,814,850 downwards.
GGGACCGCCCCCTCTGCACAGTCCAACCCCGGAAATAGCCATCGCCAGTGAGCTACCCAGATGTCTCAGTATGGAGGCAAATTCTAGGAGAAAAATGCTCTACAATTAGTGTTAATCTCTAAAGAGAGAGGGCTTCAAAAATTCCCTTTATTTTTGCCAGTGAGAGAAATGGATACCAGGATGTTGGGGGTTGGGTTGCTTTCTCATAGAATTTTTTCCCAGAAGTTAGTAGGAAGCTGATTGCTGGGTGCCTGTGGGTACTCATGGGTGCTTGGGAAAAAACAAAGGAAGCAGTTAAGTCAGAGACAGGGTGGCACCCAGACTTCACTTTTGCTCTGGGCAGTTTTTGCTCTCAGAGGGAACTGCCAAGACTCCTTGGCTCTGGACTGCAGGGAGATCTCACCATCCCTCACCTGGAGCTCAGCTCGGAGTGACCCACCACCGTCTCTTTGTGTGTCCTCCAAGATTTCGGAACCTGTTCTCTATCTGCCCCATTACCCTGCACCCACTGCTTCTTCAGTTTTGCTTGGGGTTTCCCCACGCTGTGCTCTGCACCTCGTGCCTGAAATAAAAGGGCCAGAAGACCAGCTCCTTTCAAATGGCCTTTATTGAAATCAGATCTTTGGGGTGGGAGCCCGAGGGGTTGCGCACACCGCCGCTACTCCCGTGGACGACGGGGAGGAGGAGGAGGAGGAGTGTAGCAGCTTTGCCACAGGGCAGAGCTGGAGCTTCCGTCCTCACAAGAGTCCTCAGGAAGACATTTGCTGGCTCGAAGTCCAGGGGTGTTACTCTGGTCGACTCCCATTCAGGTTATGGTGACCACATTCTGAATCGAAAAATGCCATGGGAGGATTGCTCAGCCTTTTCTCAGGTGTAATATGCTTTTGGTTTTTCAAGATGTCACGTAGGCTCGTTATTCTAGAGGCATTTTGTGTCAAATGGGCTCTTGCGCCTTTCATTTGCATATTCACGGTTGTTGTCTCCTCCTCCTTAGTGGCAGGCACCATTTTGGGGAGCAGTGGTGGCATTTCCCGACGGGATAGGGAAAGTACAGTTGCGGGGGGGGAGGACAAGGTAATTTATTCTGTTAACAATTAACACGAGATTTGACTTACAGACTTAGGAACAGCATCAACCAACAACTAATTTAATAAACTTAGGAACTTATTACAACCAATTTAGCAAACTCAGGAACCCATTCCTAACAGTTCCCCTCTCTATTTCTTTGATCAGGCTTTCAGTCTGCATCAATTTCTCATTTTGAACCCTTGAAAATATAATTCCCTTAGTTTTTGACACTGATCATATATTTCTTTAGCATTTTCATGCTCTAATTTTCCATCTCCATGTTTTTGACTCTCTATCAACGTAATTTCTGTTTGTTTCTGATTGGATATCCCTGGAAGCTGCATACTAGCCAGGACAGTGGAGGTCACCACCTGGATTAGGCAGGGAAGTAAACACAGTAGGAGTATTAGTCTGGTGACTGTACACATTATTATGAATTCTGCTTTTTTTCCACCAGATCCCTTTAAATGACCAAAAGTTGTCCCACCAATCACTATCTATTAAAGGAGTCCATTTTTGGGTACCAACATATGCCAATTTTCGAATTCTTTTGGAGATATTTTTGACCACTGAACTTTTATCATTGATTTCCAAACAACACTCGGAAGAGTTGAATTTCCCACATATTCCTCCTTCATCTGCAAGTAGATAATCTACTGCCAATCTGATTTGATAGATTACTGCTCTGGTTTGGGTTAATTGATCACTGATATGGTCAAGTGCTAGGGCTGTTCTGTTGGAAACCATTTCAAGTACTGCTTGGAGCCTGATGATTCGGTTCAGCAAATAAATTGGTGTACGGTATCCCCAGGAACCATCTTGGGCCCAGGTGGCTGGCCCATAAGTTTTAACAATCTCCTCTGGGGTCCATACTTTACTTTTCCACTTCTGGGTACCTCCTATGTTCATGGTATCCCTCTTTTTTCTGTTGGTTTTCTTTAAGTCATCATAAACTGGGACTCCTAGATGTGCTCCTGATTCCTTTGATAATAGAAAGAAGGCGGGTTTAATAATTCCCACAGTGCAACTTCCTGCCCACTCTCCGGGGAGTCTGGTGTACGCTATATTCCCGCAAATCCAAAATAGGTGCTCAGGAGCTTCCCAAAATTTATCCATTGTCTCTGAGGGGCTTTCCCAGTATCTAGATAGTCTCCTTATTCCCCAGAAGGGGTTTATCCCTTTGTCAGCACACTCATGTAATTTGTACCCTTCATGGTAGATACATCCTTTCTCTTTCTTTCCCACAGACCAGTACTGATTTGGCTCTCGGGGGACCCATCTAGTACTTAAATCCTTTGTTATTAGGTACCTTTTACAAGCCATCTTCTCTACTGGGGTTTTATATCTCTTTCCTGTTCTCATGATACGCTCTTCTCCAATTATTTTCGACCTCAGGTCCCATTGCTCTTTCCCTCTCTCTCTTACGATTTGCGGTTCTTGTTTAGTTTGTTTCCATCTTATGATTTTCAATGGGCTCAAGCTGATCCCTTCCCATGGCCATATTTCTGTCATTTGCGTGCTCCCGCAGACCCAGCAATCAGTTAAGTTTAGTTCTTTACTTATTCTTTCTATTAGGTCTATAAACAAGTTCTTTCCCACAGGGATATTGAGATCATTTCCCACTTGTTTTATTAGGGGGTTCTCTTTCACCAGGTCTGCCACCTTACTTTGGCTAGCTGTACGCTCAAAACAGAGCCAGGTATTTCTTACAGGGCATTCCCCAAATAGGCGCTGCTTAAAAGAGGCAGTGTTTCTTTCAAGCCAATAAACTCTCTCGTCCTCCTGACAGGTGTTTAATTGGGAGTGGTTATAACAATTAGGATTCAGGTTTGTATGAACTTTCAAGAGAGACTCAAGGTTTTCTCCGTTATAGAGAGGGTGGTAACATTTGGTGCAGGTGTCTTCTTCACTCCCTAGAGTGTCGTTTATTAGTAGGATCAGCATGATTCCTCCCAAGAGTCCAGTATGAGGCATCTCGCTTGACCTCACCTGGTCTTGCCTCTTGGGGAACAGGGAGACTTTCTGAACCTGCGTTGGAGTCTTCTCTTGGAATCAGTTCTTTTTCCACTCCTTTTTAATTTAATTACCTTTTAGGGAATGCTCTGTAAGAGATCTGCCCTTGTGTCAGAGTTGGGGTCTCCTTAGAGGGGAAATTGTGGTGAACAAAGAAACACTTATTGAATGGCAACACAACTTTAACCCTTCAACTTGTAAACCCTCTTTTAACACTTACTAAATAGTATCACAACGTTAACATTTACAATAGTTCAGTCTATTAGGCTTGTCCAGAATACTACTCAGTTCTTCATATGGACTTTCTTAGTCATCCTGCTTAGTTTTTCTTTTAAAAGTTATTTTAAGGTTTTCAGGGTGTGGGATAGTGGTCCACTCAGGAGCATCTACTGATGGTGTCACAGGATCACGTTCGCTGCTAGGAGGTGGTACTGGTCCTTTCACTCGGGAAATATGTGTCCAGCCCCATTCTTGAGTCCTCACCGCAGTGTGTGTAGTAAGTAGTACCTGGAATGGGCCTTCAAACTTAGGATTTAGTGGAATGCTGTTCCATGATTTTATCAGTACCCAATCCCCGGGACGAATTTGGTGCATGTCCACATCAAGGAGAGAGGTTTGATGGAGGTATCCTTTCTTCCTAAGATCCCTTAGCATCTTCCCAATTGTCTCTAAATACCTTTGGGTGGCTATTTCTCCTTCCAAATAATTCCCTGGGCTGAAAGGGGTAATAAGTAAAGGGAGTCCAAACATCATTTCATACGGAGAGACTCCTATGTCAGACCGAGGTATTGTTCTAATTCGCAAAAGGGACAGTGGTAGACATTTAAGCCAATTCATCTGGGTTTCAGAAATTAGTTTTGTTAATACATTTTTGAGGGTCTTGTTCATTCTCTCAACCCTCCCTGAACTCTGAGGGTGCCATGGAGTGTGCAACCTCCATTTCATCCCTAAAGCTTTAATCACGCTGTGTAGGGTTTGAGCGGTCCACATAAAGTATGGACCTTGGTCTGAATCAATATTATTTACCAGGCCGTATCGAGGAACTATTTCCTCCAAGATTATTTTTATAACCACTTTTGCAGTTTCTTTTTTAGTGGGGAAGGCTTCTACCCAATGGGTAAGATGGTCTACCATTACTAACAGGTGTTTATACCCTTGTACAGAAGGCATTTCAGTAAAATCTATTTGCATATTTTGAAATGGGCTTAAAGTTAACTCCCTCCCCCCAGGTGTTGTTTTCCTCATTACTTTTTGGTCTACTTTTTGTCAGGTGACACATCCTTTTGTGACAGCTTTTGCCAATTCATATACTCCAATACATATATTTTCCCTTAGAAAGTGGTCACATAACCCTTGGATTCCCCAATGAGTTAACTCATGTATCTCTGCTAATATTCTTCGGGCTAGGGCTTTATTTAGGAACTTATGCCCATCAGATGTCAGCCATTCCCCTTGTTCTCCTTGGTGTAATCCTAATTCTTTTATTTTCCTTAACTCCTTTTCACTGAATGTCTGCTTCCTACCCTCTTCCTTTTTATGTGATGATTCTTCCAGTCTAAAGATTTTTATTGGTTCCCCTGAGTCTAAAGCAGCTTCTTTAGCTATTCTGTCTGCCAGCTGATTTCCTTTTACTTCAATTGAATCTCCTTTCTCATGTCCCTTGATGTGTACAACTGCTATTTCTGTGGGCTTGTGCAGTGATTCTAATACTAATTTTATTAACTCCTTATGTACCAGGTTTTTCCCCTTTGAATTTATGTATCCTCGTTTCTCCCAGATCTTACAGAAGGTATGGACTATTCCAAATGCATACTGTGAATCTGTGTAAATAGTTCCTTGATCTCTTTCTAGCAAGTCTAACCCTCTCTTTAGTGCATAGATCTCACAGCACTGAGCTGACCAGTTTGATGGTAACTTCCCTTTTTCTGCAACTGTCATGTGAGTTCCTTCTATGATGGCATACCCTGATACTCTTTTTCCCTCTATTACTCTTGAAGACCCATCAATAAAAAGAATTTTCCCGTAAGGTAAGGGGATACCCTCCAGGTCCTCTCTCACCTTGGTCTGTAGGTCTATTAGTTCAATGCAATTATGTTCTATATCATCTAGGGGTTTCCCTGATTGAAACTGTGCTGGATTTAGACTTTTGGATGTGCTCAGTTCTAAGGTATCAGTGCTCATCAAGATTATTTCGTATTTCAATATCCTGGAATTGGTCAGCCAATGTTGAGCTCTGTGACTTAGGACTGTTTTTAAATCATGCGGTGTATGTATTCTGATTTTTCCTTGCAAAGTTAACTTTTGAGCTTCTTCTAGTAGGACAGCAGTAGCAGCGATTGCTTGCAAGCAAGTTGGCCACCCCCTAGCCACTGGGTCTAATAGTTTTGACAGATAGGCAATGGGCTTCTTGCTTCCTCCCCACTCCTGGGTTAGTACCCCATATGCTATTCCTTTCCCAGTGTTTACAAATAAATCAAAGGTCTTTTTGAGGTCGGGTAGGCTTAGGACCGGTGCTGAGGATAATTTATCTTTTAGATCTTGTAATCATTCCTCATCCTCTGCTGTCTATTTTACTGGGTCAGGTTTCACTAATTTGTTGTAGAGAAAAGTGACACTTTGAGTATATTGGTCTAACCACAGCTTACAGTACCTAAATAAGCCTAAGAGCTTTCTTATGTCTCTTTTCGTTTTAGGAGCAGAGATGGATAGAATGCCCAAGATTCTCTCAGGGCTTAATTTTTTATACCCCTTTCCAATTATGTGGCCAAGATATATTACTTCAGATTCCACAAATTGTAATTTGGCCTGGGACACCTTTAGGCCTTTCTCCCCTAAAAAGTTCAAAAGATGGATGCTGGTCGCCTTAACTTCTCCCTGTCTTTCTCCAGATATTAACAAATCATCAACATACTGTAAAATTTGTACTTCCTTTTCAGGGGTAAATTGTTCTAGTAATCTCTCTAGGGCTTGTTCAAAAAGGTTAGGGGACTCGGTGAACCCTTGGGGTAAATGGGTCCACCTTAACTGCTGTTTTCTTTTTGTGTCATGATCTTCCCACTCAAATGCAAACCAGTCACGGCATTCTTCTGCTAGAGGACATGCCCAAAATGCATCTTTTAGATTTATAATTGTAAACCAAGCATGCTCTGGTGGAATTTGGCTTAACAATGTGTAGGGGTTGGGTACAACAGGGTGCCTGCTGATGGTTCTCTTGTCAGCTTCTCTTAAGTCTTGGACCAGCCTATATTTTCCATCTCCTTTCTTTATTGCCAGTATAGGGGTGTTATGAAGGGACATACATGGTTCTAAATTTCCTGCTTTTTCTAATTGGTCACTTTCAAACGCCAACCCTCTTTTACCTTCTGGGGATATCGGGTATTGTCTAACTTGGATAGGAGGAATATCTTTCTGCATCTCTATACTTATTAGTGGAATATCAAGATATCCATACTTTGCTTCTGCCCACACCTTTGGATCAATTTCTCCGATGTCTTTCTGAGTCAGCTTCATTATTTGAACTACCATTTTCCCATCCTTGGGAACAATCCCTACGCCTAATTGAACCTGTAGGTCTCTTCCCAATAAACAGGTGTCAAACCTTGGTAAATAAATAAAATCTGCGAGGCATTGTCTAGAATTTCCCCTTATTTCTATTCCTTTGACCACAGAAGCTTTAAAGGGCTTCCCTTCTGCCCCCAACACTTTTCAAATTTTTGCTCCAATAGTTACTCCTATAGGAAGTTTATTTATGCTAGATCGATCAGCTCCCGTGTCTACTAGGAACTCATAGTCTTCATATTGGGGACCCACTGCAAAGTTTGCCAAGGGCTCTTCTTGATGACTCATGGGGTCCCCTATTTTATAGAGCCCCTGACACCCCTAATCGTCCCCTCTAAAAACCCTCTCCAGAGCCTCTTGTTCCCATGCAATGGCCTCATCAAGGGACAACTTCTCACAGTCTCTCTTCAAATGACCTATTTCCCCACAATAATAACACTTCCGGTTATCTGTAAAGGCTGGCCCTGGTTTCTCACAATTTCCACTTTCCTTACTCACTCGAGGTAGGATTGGTCTATTCTTGTGTCCTCTAAACAGGGGCCCTGGTTTATTTTCATCTGCCTTATTGTAAGATCTCGGTTGACTGCTATTTGCTCCTAGACTCTCCCTAGCTACAGCTACCATGATTCGTGCCTTTGCTTTTGCCTTTTCCTTCACTCTTCCCAGATATATCTTAAGGGCTTCTTTCAGAAACTCGTTTATGTTTTTCTCCTGCCAATCTTCCATCTTTTCTATTTTTCTTCTGATGTCTGGCCAAGCTTTAGTAACAAACTGTACTTTTAACAATACTTGGCCTTCTGGGCTGCCAGGGTCTATGTTTGAATATAATTGGAAGTTCCTCCTTAGTCGGTTAAGCCAATTAGCTGGGGTCTCATCTTTCTCCTGGGTGCTATCAAAGGCTAATTTAGTATTACTACCTCAGGGAAAAGACTCCTTTATTCCTTTTACCATGAGAGATCAATAGTCTTCCATGTTTTTCCTGCCTTCTTCATGGTTTGGATTCCACCCAGGGTCCACCAGAGGCATTTTTTGATCTCCCAGGGGCCCTAATCTGTTTTCTCTCTCCCAAATTCTCATTCCAGCTGCTCGAATCATTCTGACTTCTTCTGGGCAAAATAATATATTGAGAATGGAATTTAGCTCTCCCCAAGTATAAATATTAGGTCCTAGAAACTGGTCCACCTGATTTAAGATTCCGACTGGGTCTTCCACTAAATTCCCTAATTCCTTTTTAAATCCTCAAACCTCGGAGGCTGTTAGAGGGGCATTCACAAATCCAACTCCTTCCGCTACCCCACCCATGGGGACTTCCCTGAGAGGAAAAGGCTTCTCTGCCCTTGATATTTTGGACCTGGTGTTACAATAAGGTCCACTAACAAGATCCTCATTTTGGGATGCATTAGGGAGTGTGCAGGTTTGTTGGTACCTAGGAGATGTGTTAGGAGGTACATTAATATTTGATGACAGGCTCTGCTCCCAGTTGGAAGGAGGAGGAGGAACAGCATTGGGCGAGGGGGAGGAGATTGGACTTAGAACTAAAGGTACTGAGGGTGGAATTGAGGGAATAGATTGTGGAACATCAAGAGAAGCTGGGGGCATTGGTAGATCAGAGGAAGGCGAGGAGGTATTGCACAGGGCCGGTAGGGAGGTTGAGTTCGAGACAGGGACACTGGGAGGAGACGGAAGCTGGGTATTTACTGACGGGGAGGGAGAGATTATGGGTTCCAAAGGGGGAAGAACTGAAGGCTTAGCAGTAGGGGTTGGAGGGAGAACTGGAGTTACTGTAGGGGAGGTTGTAGAAGGGGTTTGGGGCATGATCAGGGGAACTGGTGGAAGGGCTTCGGGTACCACTGGATAGTTGGGGGGGGAGGTGGTAGGTATTCCAGGGGGTCCCATCTTTTATTCATCTCCCTTCTTCCCTCATTCCCTTCTCTATCCTTTTCCTTTCCTTGTAATTTACATATCTTTACACTATCTCCACCTGCTGCATTCTTCTGCCAACAGGTGGCATATACTAATTGCTCAAAGTCGGGACAGCTTTGGGCCCTTAGATGTTGACTAAGTTGCGAGCATATCCATTCATCTTGGGTTCCATACCATGGCCACTCCCCCTGTAGTTGTAATTCTGGCCAAACCTCTGTGCAGTAGTAGACTAACTTGATCTTATTTAGGCATTTTGTTATCTCCAAAGCGTCCCATCTGTCCAGTAACTGTCCAAGAGGGCTATCAGGGGGAATATTCTTTATTTTCTTCTTAGAGGAACCTGCTCTCTTACTATTGCACCCTCCCATTTTTTTAGGCCAAAAAAAACCCCCAAAAAACCCAAAAAAACCCCCCCAAAACTTTAAAGGTGCCCCTACCCAAACAAAAATAGACAGACAGGCAACCTAGTCTTTTAACTAACTCCAACTGGCCTTCTTTTTAACTGATTTTATCCTAAATTTCCCTAACTTAATTCTTAACTGACCAAAACCAAATCCTGTTTTAACCAATTTAAATTCACAATTCACACTTTTTCTACTAGTTCTCACTTGTCTCAAACTCGCTGGGGATAGGGTCCAATCACTCACTTGCTCATACCATAAGGCAAAGGATGGGGGTTCACTCACTCCTATACTCACTCATACCATAAGGCCCAACACCCCTTCTGGACCTTTGGAGTCCGTCTTATTGACAGGACCCCCTACATACCCCCGCGCCTCGCCCCTACGGGACTCTGAGCACGCTTTGTTGATGCTGCCGGGGTCCCTAGCACTAGGGTCCTCCTTTCAGGACTCAGGACTTCCCCTTGCCTAGCATTCCGCCAGGCCAGACCTATAGTCCATTCCTCGGGCTACAGCAGTCCTGTCTCTAATGCCGTCTCCTCTCTGAGTTTTTTCTGAAGAGTCGGGAAGGAACAAAAAGACTCTCAGGGGTTACCTGGGGGTATGTACCCAAGAGGGGCCCGACCCCTTTACCTTCCACCGACCCGGCTTGACCACCCCTCCCCAGCGGAATGGCCTCGGTTAAAGGGATGTGTGTGGGTATATGCGATGCTCGCCCCTCCTGCCGTCTCAGACTCCCCACCCTTGTGCCCAGAGCAGTGGATTTACAGCCTCCTTCCCTTGGAGCTGCGGCAGCACACCACCTACAGTGCATCTGGTCGTCCCCTGGGGATCGGGGAACTCCTGGACACTTGGCGCTGGCAGTACCTGGGGGTACCCTGTACAAAAACTGTGCACGACTCACTCAATACCTAGACCTCTGTGCGCCCGGAGTCACCAAGGTCGCTCTCAGACTCCCCACCCTTGTTCTAAGAGGGGCCTACCCCAATGCGTGCGACTCACACCAGGATCTTCCTCCGCACGCCCGGAGAGGGATACCCTTAGGAGGCGCCTCAATCACTCGTTAGGCCTTGGTAGGCCTCACTCGCTTCCCCCTGTTCCCGGCCGGCAACCTCGCAGAAGTCCGGAACCGCGGTACTGAGAGGTCCTCACTCGCTTCGGGGGTTCCGAACTGCTGGCCCCAGTCTCATTCACACCGCACTCGCTCGCCTCCTACTCCCACCACTGGAATTACTTGCACTTCTGGCGCTCCTCAACGACGCTGGTCCCAAGCTGACTTCTTCGGTCCAGATAGCCAGCAGTCCTGAAGGCTCAAGTGGGTGGGTGGCCGTCCTGTCTTCTGGTCCTTTTCAGGTATGGCTATCACGGACGAGCCCCCAGTTGAAATAAAAGGGCCAGGAGACCAGCTCCTTTCAAATGGCCTTTATTGAAATCAGATCTTTGGGGTGGGAGCCCGAGGGGTTGTGCACACCGCCGCTGCTCCAGTGGACGACGCGGAAGAGGAGGAGTGTAGCAGCTTTGCCACAGGGCAGAGCTGGAGCTTCTGTCCTCACAAGAGTCATCAGGAAGACATTTGCTGGCTCGAAGTCCAGGGGTGTCACTCTGGTCGACTCCCATTCAGGTTATGGTGACCACATTCCGAATCGAAAAATGCCATGGGAGGATTGCTCAGCCTTTTCTCAGGTGTAATATGTTTTTGGTTTTTCGAGATGTCACGCAGGCTCGTTATTCTAGAGGCATTTTGTGTCAAATGGGCTCTTGCGCCTTTCATTTGCATATTCATGGTTGTTGTCTCCTCCTCCTTAGTGGCAGGCACCATTTTGGGGAGCAGTGGTGGCATTTCCCGACAGGATAGGGAAAGTACAGTTGGGAGGGGGGACACACACAACAAGATAATTTATTCTGTTAACAATTAACATGAGATTTGACTTACAGACTTAGGAACAGCATCAACCAACAACTAATTTAATAAACTTAGGAACTTATTACAACCAATTTAGCAAACTCAGGAACCCATTCCTAACAGTGCCTAGCTGGGACATTTCTACAGCTCCAGCTACTGCCGCCGAGCCTCAGATACACCTTGTCCCACGGGACTGCTGCTTGCTCTGGTAGCTTGTGACGGTACTGAAGGGGGGAAGGTGCCAGAGGAAAACTGTAACTGGGTTGTTGTTTTGGTTTTTTTTCTCTCTAGTTCTGTTTGTTGTCAAAATTAGAGTTATTGTTGTTAACTTACCTTGTTAGACACACTAGTAAAGAACTGTAATTCCTACCCTCACATCTTTGCCTGAGACCCCTTTAATTTTATAATTATAACAAGTCCAAGGGAGGCTTCTATTTTTTGTTTCCCTAGCAGACACCCCTGTCTTTCCAAACTAAGACACTGGATGAAAGTGAAAAAAAAGTAAAATTGTTTATTAACAAAGCAAGATACTGATAAAGCACAGGAAAAAAAGAAAATGGAACCTTACACCTCAACCCCACCTCGCCGCATGGCCAAGAGGCAAAGACGGTGACTGCCCTTCTTTGTCTCTGGGAAGGGGTGAGAAAAGAGTTCACGCAGCAGCTGGGAACCTGTTGGATTTCTGGTGTGGGTCTTCTCCTTGCAGCCAGCGAAGCTGGTGGAGTTTAATGTCTCCTCTTTCACAGGCTCGATCTTTCCAAATGTCGGACCCAGCGGAGCTGCCCTGCAGGCTCCCCTGGCCAGAGAGAAAAAAAAAAAACAAAAAAACTGCCGAAAGGATTTGCCAGTGCAAAGCCTTCAGGCTAGGGGAAGGGAAAAAACCCAAAAAACCCCAGAAGCTTCTTGTCTATGTTGGCGAAAATTAATCCAGCAAAAAGGCAACAAAATAACAATCCGTGTAGCCACCAACTATGCCGCAGAGAGATTGAATAGAGCCAGCTTAGGAGCCCAAGGCTCCCCACCCCACCTCCCAGGTTCATCTTAAAGCTAAAGCAGTCATTTACTGGGCATAAAGCAGACAGGGAATAAAACAACTTCATAAAATCACCCCAAGACACCCGGAAAGCAATTCCCTGCCCAGCCCCACTGTTTTCTGCTGCTGCTTCAGGGCTTCTTGCTGCACTGTAACCCAACATCTGGACACTGACGTTTTGTGGCATGGCCCCAGAGTCTCTGCTACACTGTGTGTATCACTCTGGGTCTGCATGCCTCTGCCATTTCAGCTTGCTGCTTCTGAGATTCCTGCTACAGCTCATTTCGCTATCCTGAGGGGCACCAGGACTGACTGCCCCCATGAGTTTGTAAAGGAAGCCCCGTTTCCATCTCTTCCACTAGCTGCCCTGCCATTACCCATGTGAGAGAGATTTCTGAGTTTGTGCCTTAGCGCCCCCTGCAGCTGCGGGGAGTCATCTCACCTCCCCAGACAGGAGCCAACAGCGCCCCTGCTGGCTGTGACCATAACGGGGAAAGGTGCCTGAGAAGCGAAAGAAAGCTGTTACTGGGTTTCTGGTTTTGTTTGTTGTTGCTGCTGTTGTTGTTTGTTTGCCTTGTTATACACATATATACTTGCAAAGAACTGTTATTCCTTTTCCCATATCTTTGCCTGCAAGCCCTGTAATTTTAAAGTTATAATAATTTGGAGGGAAGGGGATCACATTTTCCATTCCAAGAGATGTTCCTGCCTTTCTTGACAGACACCTATCTTTCAAACCAAGACACCAAGTCTAAGTCTGCTGTATCTGAATCTTTAACACAGATTGGGCTAACAGAAATCTTCTTTCCCTCTTTCTTTTTCTTCTCCTTTAAGACCATAACAGGCTGCTCTTTAAGAGGTCTATCAGGATTACAACTTTTTGCAAATCTGGACAGTTTACAAGGAGCAGAAACAGATCGCCATATAAAACCTCCTCCCATCTCTGCGATCTGCAGAGTTTAGATAATAATTCTGATTTTAATTCACTTTCTAAGCTTCCAAACCGAGGCCTGGTTTTTCCTTCCCCTAAATGGTGCAGTGGCCACAATTCCATGGACAGTTGTACTAATTCTTGGCTTTTAAGAGATGTCTTTGCACCTGTTAAGGCACACTGGTGTTGTAATAATAATTTTAAAGGGGAGTTTTTTGGAATTTCTTTCTTTTGAGAGCTCACATCCCATATTTTCTATTTTCAAACAGAGAAAAGCCACAGAGAAAAAAGAAGACAGTCTTCCAGACTAGGGCTCTAGCCAGGATCCCCATGGTTTCAAAGCGAGCCAATAATGCTATGCTCTAGCACTGTATCCGGCAGAACATAGGGTATCACGATATAGGAAACACTAGGGGCCAGAGTAGAGAGCATGAGAAAAAAGTTTTCTCACTCAAGACTCAAACCTTTGTACCTGAGGCTTGGAGGCTGGTGCCTAGCGCTTGACACTACCAATGCCTGCTACTAAAGTGTTAAGGGAAGGTGTCCCCTCCCTCCTCCCAGAACCAAAATGTGTGCTCTGTCACAGCTAGACAAAACCACTGTGGGGAAATTCACACTACCCCAGGACAAAGTCCACGGTGGACCCCTCTCCCCCTCCCAACCAAACAAAACCACAGGAGATATCCCAATATTCTAGAATGACAAACCAGAAATGCTAGCAACAAAATACCGCTTTTTATCACTTATGGTTACCTTCTACTTCTGTGCAGAATTCTGGGGCTCCCGGAGTCCCTGGATCACAGCAGAAAGCCTCCTAAGAGATATTAGCAAGAGAAGAATTTCCAGCAGGATGTGACTCAATTCAGAGAAGTCTCATGAGGTCTCTTGTCCCATCTGGGGGAGCTAGAATGCTGATACCTGAAATCACAAGCCAAACAATATTAAGATGATAAAAAGGGGTTACCTTTAATGAAGGTCTTTCATGGTGCAAATATGGCAAAATTCACATGTAATACAGTACTCCGACAATTTTATAAGTTGCACAAATTAGCATACTTAACAGAAATCATCCAGTTAGAGAAACAGTTATTTAAGTAATACCCCCTTTTTGTTCTGCCCCACCTGAAGTCCCCCCCTATCTTCTAGCCCCACATTCATTATGTCTACAATATATGGAAAAATTAAGACATCCTTGGTTTATTATAGAGACAAGACTAAATAAGATTCCAGGAAGGTTAGCTTATTGTTCTAAGAGAAAGGGTAGGAAAAATACTAAAGTTAGTTAAGAAGCTATATAACTATATAATAGTAGTCTACAGAGCTATGAATATATGAAAAATGTATAAAAAGCAAAAATCATCTGAAATTCTTACCTTCAGGCCATTTCATGATAATTTCCAAGATCCCATGGTGATTGGGATTTCCTATCTGATCTTGCTGTGTGAACAGAGAGATCCACTTACTCCATGTGGCATCAGTGGCATGATGTGTGGAAGGGACTTTCCCTTTGAACATCCAGCACAGAACTGGCAGTCAGGGAGCTAGGAGGACCTGTGTTTCAGTGCCAATCACTTCTGAGGCAGCTCAAACCACTTCATAAGATGGCAGGATCTCTTTTTCTGTTGGTGTGTAACAGGCCTCCAATCCTTTGTATCCCCGACTCTAGAACACCAGTGGTCATTCTCAAGTGTCCCTAGGTACTTTTTGCCAGAGGCTCCAAGAAGGATCATTCTCACTGGCTGTGGTGTAAAGCATATTTTTTACATCTTGTCCTGTCCAAATAGGTACAAAGGCTACTGCATGAACAGTTTCTTGCTTAATTTGTTCAAAAGCTTGTTGTTGTTCAAGGCCCAACTTTAAATCATTTTTCTTCCATGTCATGAGGTAGAGAGGACTTACAACCTGGCTGTACTCTGGAATATGCATTCTTCAAAATCCCACAGCTCCTAGGAAAGCTTGTTTCCTTCTTGCTGGTTGGTGGGGACATAGCTGCTATTTTGTTAACCACATCCATTGGAATCTATGTCCATCTTGCCACTTTACTCCGAGGAACTGAATTTCCTGGGCAGGTCCTTTGGCCTTACTTTGCTTTATGGGAAAATGGGCTCTCAGGGGAATTTGGATTATCTTCTGTCCTTTCTCAAAAATGTCTTTTGCTGTGTTCCTCCATATGATGATGTCATCAATGTATTGACAGTGTTCTGGAGCCTCACCCTTTTCCAGTGCAGTCTGTATCAGTCCATGGAAAATAGTGGGACTGTGTTTCCATCTCTGGGGCAGTTGGTTCCAGGTGTACTGGACGACCCTAAAGGTGAAAGCAAATTGTGACCTGCACTCTGCTGACAAAGGAATGGAGAAAAACTCATTAGCAATGTTGATGGTGTCACCACTGCTGTCTTGGGCTCCAGTACATACCGAAGTTCCAGCATGCCCAGCACAGCAGCACTCAGTGGTGGTGTGACTTCGTTCGAGCCATGAGAGTCTAGTGTCAATCTTCAGTCTCCACTGGACTTATACACTGGCCAAATAGGGCTATTAAAGAGTGAACAAGTCTTGCTGACCACTCCCTGGATCTCCAGTTCATAGATCATGCTATGGATGGGGTTCACAGTCTTGGTGCAGTATTGCCACTGACACAATATTGCAGTGGGAATCAGTACCTGCTGTTCTTTGACCCTTAGCAGTCCAAGAGCAGAAGGGTCCTCTGAGACACCAGGCAAGGTATTCAGCTGTCTCATTTCCTCTGCCTCCACAGCAGCCATCCTGAAAGTCTGGCAATGTCCTTTTGGGCCCTTGAAACACCCTCTCCTGAGGTAATTTATGCCAAGGATGCACAGAGTCTCTGGACCAATCACGATGGGGTTTTTTCCACTCCTTCTGAGTCAAGCTCACTTCAGCTTCAAGTATAGTCAGCTGTTGGGTTCCTCATGTCACCCCAGAAATAGAGATGGATTCTGTCCCTACATATCTTGATGGCATCAGGGTACATTGTTCACTGGTGTCAACTAAAGCCTTATACATTTGTGGGTCTGATGTGCCAGGCCATTGGATCCCCACAGTCCAATATATCTGATTGTCCTTTTCCTCCACCTGGCTTGAGGCAGGGCCCCTCTAGTTCTGGCCATGGTACTCGTTGCTCCCTCCCTGTAAGTATGACCTGGAGGCCCCTTCCAGAGGATCGGACATATCACCTCTTTTATTCTGCCTAGGGGCTTGCCCATGGGAAACTGCATCGGCATTTATCCTTGACAAATTTCTTGTGGTAATCATTTCTCCTCTCAATTTGCATACCTATGCTGCTAGGGCAGAGGTGGGTTTTCCATCCCACCTCCTAATGTCTTCTCAATGTTCATTCAGGTAATATCGCAGGTTACCTCATGGAATGTATCCTCTCTCCCTCACCGGGCGGTGCCTACTCCTAATAGCAGAGACTGGTCTGTACTGGTGGGGCATGGAAAAATTTCCTCTCTAAGCTCCTCTTTAAATTTCTGGTGACCTTCTTTGACTTTCTCTTTTAAATTCTGGACATCCTCAGCCAGTTTTTCCACGGACAAGATGTGGGCCAGTAATGGGGCAGTGATAGTTTCTTCATATGTCCAGAGTTTGACAAACAAAGTGCTCGCTCACTTTGTCTTCTCCCTCCTTCCATGCCATCATTGCTAATAGGCATCTTTCACTGACGTGTTCTGTACTAATTTCAGCCACATCTGTGATGTACACTGGACACCCTCCAGATTTGTAGAAAATTGCTTTTTATCTGAATAAATTATCTCCATCACAGCAATTTCTCTCAGTCACCAGATACCTTGCTGCATGGTGTCCCCCTTGCCTTGGTGCACTGAAAGGTCTTCCTTTCAAAGCTATCTTTTCCTCACACTTGACAGGAGTAGCCTCCAGAGGCTTAGAGGTTCTGGTCTTCTCCCAATCCCCATGTCAATACCTGCATCCCAGGACAGGGATCCTAGTTCCTTGCCTTCGCTACCAGCTAGGTTCATATCATTGGCCGCAGCATTGTGGTATCAGAGCAGCCAAGTCAATATGAACTCACACAGGAGTAAGGATTGGGTGATTATCTCTGGATCATCTCTTCCACTGGTTGTGAGAGCTGTTTCCTCTTCATCACTCACTACACAAACTGATTTGGTCTTGGATTTCCTCTTCTGAACGGGGTGACTGCTGCTGGCTTGGGATGTCCCTCTGGTTGTGTGGCCACAGTGCTTGCTGATCTGGTTTCCTTCCCCTCCCCCTGAAGGTGCTGTACCATAACGAGCAGTGTCTAGTAGACAGTGTAGAAGCAGCTGCCTGCCGGGGCCAACCTGACCTTTAATTAACAGCCCTTTTCCCTTGGGAAAGTGCATACCAAAAGATCAACTCCAGCCATAAATACCTGTGCTTTGACGTACAACCCAGAAAACTGGGCTGTGAATGTGTGTGGGATGAATGATAAGAGCTAGAAACATCAGCTCTACTCTTCTTGTTTTTGTGTAGTTGCTTTCTCTCTCCTATTGGCTGGCTGTGTAGTGGAATCTAAAACTTGTACACAGAAGAAACATATAAATACTCAAGTGTGTTTTATAAGGATGATCCTGATTGATGACAAAGTGGTGGTCTGTTATCCTCAATCGCTACAGGCAGTAGTCAGGTCCCAGCACGTTGCACAACTTTGTGCCTCTCTGGAACTACCACAGCATTTTTCCTTCACATATTTTATCACCTTTAACAGGGTCCTGTAGTTGTTCAGGGGCGAACTTCCAAACCATTGGACAAGTCCTCCAAATACTGGCCCATGTCCTCCCACATTCCATGCCACTCATGACTATCCACCCCCAGGGCAGGCATCTGGAAAACATCCTTACAAATCTTTGTCCTGTCTCTAAGCATTGGTGTAGACTGTACAGAGGAGACATAGCACACATCAGCAAGGGCATGTGATGTGGCGCAGGAGAAGCCCCAGCTAGCTCTTTCCCAGGTCATGCCAAGATTGGCTGTCACCTGACCAGAATCGGTCTGGGTGGCAGTAGAGCAGGGCTGCTGAAGAATGCAGCAGCAAAGCTACTCTCAACAACACCAGATGTATCATCGTCAAGGACTGGGGCAAAGAATAAGGAGGGATCTTTTGTGTGGTTCCCCAAAGGAATTTATTCTTGGAGAGGGGCAGGGATGAAAGACAAAAACCAGCATGGTGCAATCTTTTAAATGGGGGAGGTACAAGAGGGGGTACAATTCTTCAACCAATAGGGGAAAGAATGGGGAGGAGTACAAGTTGGGGTTTACAATGTTGCAACCAAGGGAGGAATACATGGTAGGGGTACAATTTAAACAAACAAATGGGGCATCGAGGTTTAGGGGATTTCCAAAAGGGAGGTACAAGCAGGGGGTTGGCACAGGGAAAGATTGACATCCAGGAAAGGAACATTCTTGAATAAGGGGCAGGGTTGGGGTAGTATTGACAGCTTGACAGACAACTGGGAAAGGGAGGAGAAAACTTGGCCCAAACTAACCAACCCGGGGGAAACCAGGAACAATCCATTAAAGAAATTACAATACAAATTCACATTTAAGAAAAACATGCCACCACAGGCATGCTTTCCTTAACACCCAAAGGGAATTCAAAATTCTCAAAGGTTGTTGTAGCAGACCTGAAGGAGGAGAAGGGGACGAAAGGCTGGGAAAAATCATCCACAGGCTGAGTGCAATTATTAATGAATCCCCAGAGGTAGCAGCCAAGACCAGGACAGGCAACACTGAATATGTATTCCACATGATCCCCATTACCTTTGATGTTTGAAGTTATCAACTCTTATCACACCAGAAATGAGTTAATCAAGCCTAGCCCCTCTCCCTACTTTGGAAAGAAACATCACGAGAAACACACAGTTCATATACTGAATTCAGTTAATATCCCCAAGTTGAGTCTGCTTTGCCCATGACATTGTTTGGAGGAAAGGGTGAAAACCAGAAGATTTGGCAAGGAGGTAGGAATAATTTTGCTCAAAGTGACCTTGGAGCTGGGAGTGCTAAAAATGTCAGTGTGGGGAAACTTTATTATGCCTAGTGTTGTTCATCCTCTGCCTGTTTTGAGAAGTAGAATTCCTGTGTAGAGATAACACACTCTCACAGACATGCTTGAGCCTCCTGCTGGGAGAGATATAAAAGCTTGAGATAAACTGTGCATGCATGAAGCCTTTGGTTATAATGAGGCAGACAGTGAGCCCCCCTGCTGCCTGCTAGGATGATCTAAGCCTAATGGAGCCTGTGTCCCCATGTGTCTCTGTTGCCTGGCATAGTTAGAGAGGTCATGAAATAAATCTACTTATTGCATTTTAGCTTTGGCTTGGTTGTTGCCTTGGTTACCTGTATGTGTTGGTTCACATAGACAGTAATTGGTGAGTAATCTCTCCCTGTCCTTAACTCATAGACCTTTCATTATATTTTCTTTTCTGTGTCCAGTTGTGGAGGGAAGTGATAGAGTGGCTTTGGTGGGCACCTGGCATCGAGACAGGATAAACCCACCACAGTTCTGCTGAAAAATTTATGATAAATTCCACTGAAGTTACTTCCTCCAAGCTTTTATTTTTTGACAAGTTAAAAATTGTGTGTCTCATGAAGACATTGTCGAATCCCAAGTCTCTAAATTGCTTACTAAAAATAACCAGATGCGCTAGCCTCAGTTGTTTTAAATGTCAGTTACCCATTGTAAAATGCAAATATTACTCATTAGGAGCCTTTAACCATAATTTTGGTGAAGTGCACAAGTAACATAAATATGTGAAATTCTACAGAAATGTGCATTCTTGTTTTTAGGGTTACTGAATCTTTAGTTAAACAAGGCTGTTGGGGGTTAGGTTTTTCTTTTTTTTTTCCTCTTTCTCTCAGGGGATTTTCTTCCCATTTGTTGCCCAGGAGATGATGAATGTACAGTACTTAAGAGACAAAAAATGTGGCTGGGTGTCTTGGAATTTCCATTGGAATGGATCTGGGGGAGGGGGTATCTGCAGTGTCTTAGCTGGGGGAGGGCATTTTTGGCCTGGCTTGGAGAGGAGCCGATGGTGGTGTTTGGTGCTAGACTTTTCTCCTGCCCAGGGGGTTTGGCGCTCCTGTGAAGTTTCTCCTGAATACCTATTGGTAAGCCTGCTGCTTACAGTGACTTGTTGAAAGACTGTGACTTTCTCTGCAGCACCCACCCTCACCGGTGGAGACCCTCACATTCTCTCTCCCAAGAGAGAGAGCACCTTCCCCGCTGCTGGTGGACTGTAATCTCACCAGAGCTGCCATTGCCAGGATATTTTCACTGGACACGTGAAGGCACAGGGAAACTGAGCAACCCCCTTTTCCCTCCACCTTCTCTCTCTTCCCAGGGCCACCATTAACACCTGGGAAGGCTCAGGGCTTGCATTGGAACAACCTCTGAAGCTGCAGGGGAGTCACTGCACACCTCTCTGTCTTGACACGAGCCTACAGTGCCCTCTGAAGCTATGGGGGAGTCAGTGCAACCTCTCTTCCTGGACACAAGCCAATCATACCTTCTGCCAGTTTTGGTTGTAACTCCACCAAAAAGGGAAAGTGGTTGACGGGCGGGAAAAGGGCTGTTTTGGGGTTTTCTGTTTTGTTTCTGGGTTTTTTTTTTTTTTTCCTCTTTATATATGTATCTTCTAGTAAAGAACTGTTATTCCTTCTCCCATATCTTTGTCTGAAACCCTCTTAATTTCAAAGTTATACTAATTTTGAGGGAGGGTCATTTTTTTTCCATTCCAGGAATGTTCCTGCCTTTCTTGAAAGACACCTGTCCTTTTAAACTGGGATAGTTTTTGGCTAGCAATGTGGGGCCTCAAGGTCATCGAGTGGAAAGGGTGAAAAAACCAACAGCAGTTCCTGGGTAACCTATTTTGTGTATTGGGTATAGAAATCTCATTAGACATTGCCATGTGGCCCAGCATATTCCAGTTCAGCTGGCAGATGATTGTGGGAACGTTTTGTCCGTTTGCAGATCACTATCTAAACATGGGACATACAACTAAGACCATTGCGAATACTATTAAGTTTATAGAATGGATCAAGGGGGTAAGGAATTTAATGCTTGTAAACCTCTTTGGGTATGTATACATGTGGCTATATAATTGTCATGGTCTGAGCTCCTATTTTTGGGAGTTCATTAACAATGGTCCCTATTTTGGAGAAGGAATGCAGGGGGGTGCTGCCTCCCAACTCTTCACCCACTTCTTTAAGTCTGCCACAATAGCTTTAGAAGGGTTCAGATTTTCTCTAGATGCTAGCGATATCGTACAATGGCTGGTGTTGCTGATAGGCCTATTCAATACTGTCTATTTAGCATTTAGAGACAGGATAAAATTGTCTTGGGAAACTATACCAGAGACTAGGGATGCTGTCCAGGAGCATGCCATGTGGGCTGGGGACACTGCCCAACAGTCTATCACTGGCCAACAGTCCACCTTAGAAATTAATCAGTCAGATTGAACAGGAGTATGGGAGGAGATCAGCTAGTTGCTGAAGGAATATTCTTCCCCAGTTGTTTGGAAGCTTCCCCCCTAACCAAACACAGATCCTCAGTAAGATTGCTGAGTGCTTGAAAGAACATTCTTCCATAAATTCCAGAGATGGCCAACTCACTGCAACATGTTGGACCTTGGCTAATGCTTACCGAACCATGGTCATAACACTGCAGCACCACCTGAAGTCAAAAGGAAAGGCTGATGGTGCAGCAGTGAAACCAACAGACATTACAACCGCCCAGGTTCCAGCTAAACCACAAGGGCAATCACAGCTTGCAGCAGTTGCCCCTGTGCAGAGGAGGAAGTATAAAACCAAATCAGTACATGCCGTTAATGGCGATGAGGTACCAGGGCACTCACAACCAGTGGAGGAGCTGGAGCTTGAAATCATCAGTGAGCCCCTGTTGCCTGACAGTCTCTGCAATATACGAAAAGGCATTGTGCAACGGGCGTGCGAGGCTTTTTCCACCTGGTTGATTCGAGTTTGGGACCTTATGGGTACAAGTGTGCAACTGGATAGTGGAAAAGCAAGGTATTTGGGAACCTTGACCCAGGATGTGGGTATTGATCAGGTGTTTGTGAGGGAACCAGGGCCCCTTCCTCTCTGTGAGCAGCCTATGATGAGTGTAAAAGAGAGGTTTGTTCATAGAGACAGACTGCAGAAGCCCCATCATAGAACACCCTGGAAGACCATGGAGGAAAGGATCCATTGCCTGAGAGAAATGGCAGTATTTGAGATGCTTTTTGGAAGGGATGAACAACACGATCATGACCCATACAAGGTCAGGTGCACAGTGCAAATGTTGTGGAGCCTTGCACATATGGGGCCAACTGCATACTCCAAGTTCATAGCAACAAAGCATTTTGCAGACAACCAAAAGACAGTGGGTTCTGTAGCCAGGAAACTCAAGAATTATGAGAGCATGGTCCATGGCCTGATGCAGACTAATGTCTCTGGTGTGGTTGAGAAACTCAAGGATGACTGGGAAAAATTCAAAGAGGACAGGAGGGAGGAGATGAGGGAGAACAGCTTCCTTGTGGCATCAGTGCAAACCAGAGGCTCTGAGGTCAGAGCCTGACATCCCTCAGCTAGGGAGAGGGGGTACACTCCATGAGCTGACCTGTGGTTCTTCCTGTGCGAGCATGGGGAAGATATGAGAAGGTGGGATGGAAACCCCACTTCTGCCTTGGCAGAACAGGTGTGTAAACTAAAGGAGGAAAATACTAATAGAGGAAGGTCCACAAAAATGAATGTAGCCCCAGCTTCCGGTGACCAAGCTGCTAGGCATAAGAGAAGGGAGGATGACATGTCTGATCCCCTTGAAGAAACCTCAAGAATGTACAGCCAGGAAGGGAACAGTAGCCAGGACTAGAGGGACCCTGCCTCTAGCCAGGTGGAGGCTAGGGAAAATCGTGTCTTTTGGACTGTGTGGATCCAATGGCCTGGCACATCAGAACCACAGAAATACAGGGCTTTGGTCAACACTGGTGAGCAGTGTACTTTAATATCGTTGGAACATGTGGGGACAGAAGATGTTCCTATTGCTGGGGTGACAGGGGGATGGCAGCAGTTGACCCTGCTGGAAGCTGAGGTGAGCTTGACTGGTAAGGGGTGGAGGAAACACCCTATTGTAACTGGTCCAAAGGCCCCATGTATTCTGGGCATAGATTTCCTCTGGAGTGGCTATTTGAAAGACCCAAAAGGACTCAGGTGGGCTTTTGGGATAGCTGCTGTGGAGACAGAGGGCATTAGACAATTGAACGCCTTGCCTGGACTGTCAAAAAGTCGTTCTTCAGTAGGACTCCTGAGGGCTGAAGAACAAGTAACAATTGCCATCTCGACAGTGCATCACTAGCAGTATTGAATGAATAAAGATGCCATGATTGCCATCCACAAGATGATCCATGAGTTGGAGAGACAAGGGGTGGTCAGCAAGGCCCACTCACCCTTCAACACCTCCATTTGGCCTGTGTGTAAATCTAATGGAGAATGGAGATTGACTGTGGACTATAGTGACTTGAATGAAGTTACTTGGCCTCTGAGTGCTGCTGTGCCGGACATGCCAGAACTCCAGTATGAACTGGAGTCCAAGGCAGCAAAGTGGTATGCTGCGGGAATTGAGAGACATGGACCATGCTATGCAAGCAAGGCCATTTTATTATACAAGTTCACCAGTATTTATAGGTGTCTACTGATGCCTTGGAGGCTGACCTGGAATGGATACTAGACAGAGCAAAAGGATAAAATAGGTATTTATTAAAAGGCATCAATGGGCACATTTGGGCAGTACAGGAGTCTGGCTGGGCTACACCCAAGATACACCCCAAAATGGTCACAAAATGGATGACCGATCATGAGGTCTCACACTTTTATAAGCTTTGGTCCATTAGCATATTTGAGTTAATTGCCCAGTTATAGCTTCAGGTTATGAAGCTCCATCCTCCTTGTTTTTCTCTCTTCACTTCACCATTGTTTATACTCTGGGGCTTGAAATTTGTGTCGGTTGTCCTTGGTCCCAAGCTAGAAAAGGAATTGTTTTGTCTACCTACTCTGTGAAGAGAGCTTACTAGCACTTAATATGAAACCCAGAACTACACACTAAAACAGCACAGAATCTGAAAAATATAAAAGCTAAAACTTATGGTATCACTACGTTCTGTACAAAATTTTCCACTCAGACCCCTTTGCCCTTGTTCCCATAGTAACACAATCTTCGATTATCATTCTTGCACCAGTAATGTCCTTGTCGCATTCTTTCACCAGCAATTTCCTTGTTACATCTTCTCTCGTCAGAGCGATCAGACATGATGCCTTCACTTTTGCTCTTGCCTTGAGTTTCTCTCCTACGGATTCCACTGTACCAGGGCCGAAAGGTCTGCGATACTACCTGGCTCAGCATCTGTAGCTATCTGATCTTCCACAGTATGCCACTATTGACATTGCTAATGTGTTTTTCTCCATTCCTCTGTGTCCTGGGGTGACTTTATGATGCTGAATTGTATCCCCATTCATCTGCTTAGCCCAAAAATAAGTTTTGTGCCTTTAAAACTAGATCTGAAGGGGGGGGGGGGGGTGAGAAGGAGAAGCAGTGGAATTTTTTCACAGCTGTATACAAAAACATAGAGATAGTATTTTCAGGTCTCTCTCAGTGTGTGTTGTTTGCAGCATGGACAGCGGGAGAGAGCTCTCCTTTGCTTTTAGTTAGTTTTTTTTTTTTTTTTTTGTTAGCTGAGGCAAAAAGTTTTTTTGAAACTGTTCAGCTATTGTTCAGTCCAGGAACACCAAAGACTATCATCCGGGGGCCCCCCAAGCTGCATTGCAGCCAGGACACCACACCCGAGCCCCAGAAAGACAGATGTGAGCCCTGGAGAGACTGAGAGAAAGCCGAGGACACACCCATGAAAAAGACTGAATTACAAAAGAACTCTGAATTTGCCATCTCTTCCGAACAATGAGAGGTTCCATTGTTTAATATCATTAATTTTTTTCATGTTTGTGAATATTTTGCTTATTAAATAAACAGTTTTTTCCACTTTTCTCGAAGGAGGTTTATCTCCCAAACAGGTGGATGGAAGGGCCGTTAAATTTTGCCCTTTAGAAAACATCCCTTTGGATGTTCCCTTCTACATTTGTCCCAAACCAGAACAAATACATTTTTGATGCCCAGCGTGTGGCTCAAGAAAGTGGAAAAAACCTGTACTGATTGCATTTTGGTTTCACATACTCTGTACTGGGATTAAGCAGTCAGTAGCCATGCTGCTTAAATTCATAATGTCTCTGTGGGTGGAGGCCTTCATGTCTCTCTGGTCCCTAGGCTTTTCTGAAGTAATAATATCCTTCTGGTCTCTAGGTTTGTTTTCCTGTCCACAGATAGCTCCAGTATTGCCCCTAACACGTAAGTTTTACAGAAGAGGGGCACAGATTAGAATAGCCATTTTGCTGGGCATGGTGATAATGATTTATAGAAAATTTGCAAAGGTATTGGAGTTTGTTCAAGATATGTTTGGTTTATGGCTTCTTTGCCCTACCCAGCATCCTAGTTCTAGTAGCATCTTTTGGGAGTTTATTAGTAATTACACCCAGTTTGTTAGAAGAACAGGGGATGAGGCTTTTCAGCCTTTTTTTTCCTTTGTCTCCTTTGAATCTGTTACGTCACTTTTTGAGAATGTTCAGTTTCCCCTGAATGTTAAAGAGACCACTTTCCTGGTATTTTATCTGGTAAGCTTCCTCTATATGGTCTGCAGTGTGTCTAGAGTGAGGGCTGGTATGTCCAGAGGAGCTGATGAGACCCCTGACCCAGAAGTAGACCCAGACATGGAAAATCCTGAGTAGTGTGGAAAATGGGAGGATATGAGCCAAACCCTGAAGGAATTTTCTGGCCTTATAACCTAGGACTTTCCACATGAACAAATATAAAATCCGGATGAGATAGGGAAATACCTGAAAGAGAAGTGCCAAGATGAATCTAAGGAGAAAAAGCTCATTGCAATAAGCTGGGCCCTGGCATATGCTATTGCACACTGCTAGATACTGTAGGGCAGCAGATAGAGGCAGGGGGGCAGGGAGATAAATCAGCAGCTACCTTAGTCAGGCTACAGCAAACACCCCAGTTACTCAAGTTACAGCTAAACCAAACAGTGAGCCTAGGCCAGCAGCTAAACCAGACAGTGAGCCTAAGCCACTGGCAGTCGCTACTGTGGGAAAAACACACTAAACCAAAACCGATCGATCAGTAGACAATGGTGATCTGGGGAAGTACCCTCAAAACCAGCTCCAGCAACTGACACAAAATCAGAAGTCACTATTGAGTTCTTTTCCCTGAAGGACCTTAGTAGCCTAAGAAAAGATTATACTCGATGACTTGATGAATCTCTAATTAGTTGGTTAATCCATCTTTGGGATGATGCAGGTGAGGCTACAATCCTGGTGTCTTGGTTTTGGAAAGACAGGGACCAAAGAAAAAGGGAAACTTCCCTCGGGTTTTGTTATAATTCCAAAATTTAAAGAGAGGCCTTAGGCAACGATAAGGAGGGTAGGAATAACAGTTCTTTACTAGTTAGTCTAACAAGGTAAATTCACAATAATTACAATATTGACAACAAACAGAACTAGAGGAGAAAAAAAAAAACCAACAAATCAGTCACAGTTCTTTCTCTGGTAACCCCCGCCCCACTCCCCTCAGTACTGTCACAAGCAAATAGGCTAGCGGCAGCTCTAGGAGGGTGAGATAATTCCAAGGGTTCACAGTGGCTGGAGCTGTTGGAAAAGAGTGTCCCGGCTGGCAGGGGCTGTAGAAACAGCGTGGGGAGACCTCGAGCAGAACTGAAGAAACTGTGGGTGCAGGGCAGGGAGGAAACGGGTTCCCAAAATCCTGGGGGGACACACGAAGAGACCGGTGGTCCGACGGAGTCCGAGGTGAAGGGAAAAGTCAGAGCTCTTCGCCTCGCCGAGACGAGCAGCCCTGGCCGTCTTCTCCAGAGCAGAAAAACTGCCCCCAGCGAAGTGGAATCAATGTCTCTGTGTAGCTGCTTCCTTTGTTTGTTCCCGAGCACCCATAAGTACCGAAAAGCACCTAGCCATTAGTTTCTTAGCAACTTCTGGGAAAAAATTCTATAAGAAATCAACCTAACCCCCAACACCTGGATGGCACTGTAGTGAAACATTTGGGATCTCTGTCACATGATCCAATTATCAACCAAGGAATGATGAGGGGGGATAACCCTCACAGTCTCTAGGCACAGATCTTGGGAATTGTGGGACAAAGATATCTGTGTGCAGATGATCTCTATATGCAGCAAACCCAGTGGAAGACCATCGAACAAAAAATTCAATGCTTGAGAGCAATGGCAGTGGCAGAGATTGTCTTCTCAGATGACCTAACAACTAGGAATCCAGACTTGATACTATATACATCTGTGATGTGGTGAAAACCTGTATGACTTGGACCACAAAAATACGCTTCTGCTTTAGCAATAATGAAGAGACATGACAGGGATGAGACCATGCTTGATATGGTGAAAAAACTCTCAACATATGCAGATGCTGTACATGGCCCAACACATGCATAAATTGTAGCAGTGGAAACATGTCTGCAGAAAATAAAAAATAAGATAGAGAAGAATCATGAAAAACTCAGAGAGGAGATTAAAGAACTTCTCCAAATCTCATCAGTACACATCAGAAGTTCTGGTACCAAATGCAAACGTCCTCCAGATGGGGAGAGAAGGTACACCCCACAAAGTGAGCTGTAGTTCTTCCTGCATGATTGTGAGAAAAATATAAAGAGGTGAAATAGAAAACCCACTACTGCTTTGGTACAACAGGTACGTGAATTAAAGGAGAGCAAGACTCAGAGAAGAAGTTCCACCAAAAAAGGAGCTACAGTTGCGCATAGCCGAACTGCCCAATATGATGATGATTACATGTCTGATCCCCTTGAATGAACCTCTAAAACATATGCCCAAGAAAAGAAGAATAACCAGGCATAGTGAGGCCCTGTCTCTAGCCAGGTAGAGGCTAGAGAAAACTGTGGTTTTTTGGACTATGTAGATTCATTTGCCTGGCACATCAGAACCACAAAAATATGAGGCCTTGGTTGACACAGGTGCACAGTACACATTAATCCCATCAAGACGTGGGGGCAAAATCTGTTTCTATTGCTAACGTGACAGGGGGATCACAAAATTTGACTTTAGTAGAAACTGAAGTAAGTGTGACTGGAAATGAGTGGAAAAAGCACCCTATTGTGACTGGCCCAGAAGCCCGATTCATTTTGGGCATAGACTTCCTCCAAAAAGGGTATTTCAAAGACTGAAAGGGACTCAGGTGAGCATTTAGGATAAATTTTGTAGAGACAGAGGGCGTTAAGCAATTAAACACCTTACCTGGACTATAAAAAAACCCATCTGCAGTAGAACTGAAAGAAAAAGAACAACGAATGCCAATTACCACTTCAACAGTGCGCCACTGACAATACAGAACAACTCAAAATGCTGTAATTCCCATCCACAAAATGATCTGCAAGATGAAAAGCCAAGAAGTAGTTAGCAAAACCCACTCACCCTTCAAAAGTCCCATTTGGCCTGTGAACAAATCTAAAGGAAAATAGAAATTGACTGCGGATTATCGTGCCTTGAATAAAGTGAATCCACCATTGAGCATTGCTGTACCAGACATGTTGGAACTCCAGTACGAGCTGGAGTTCAAAGCAGAGAAATAGTACGCCACTATTGACATCGCCAATGCATTTTTCTCCATTCCTTTGGCAGCAGAATGCAAGCCTCAATTTGCCTTCATGTGGAGGGGAGTGCAATACACCTGGAACTGATTACCCCAAGGGTAGAAACAGCATCCTAGCATCTGCCATAGACTAATCCAAACAGCACTGGAAAAGAGTGAAGCTCCAAAACATCTGCAATACATTGATGACATCATTGTGTAGGAGAACACGACAGCAGAAATATTTGAGAAAAAAGCCAAAATCATCCAAATTCTCCTGAAAGCTGGTTTTGCCATCAAGAAGAGCAATATTAAGACACCTGCTCAAGAGATCCAGTTCCTGGGAGTAAAGTGGCAAGATGGAAAGCATCAGATTCCCACCAATATCATCAATAAAATTACAACGTCTCCACCAACCAACAAAAAGGAAACACAACCTTTCTTAAGTGCCATAAGCTTTTAGAGAATACATATTCCTGAATACAGCCAGATTGAGAGCCCTCTCTACCTGGTTATTCACAAAAAGAACAGTTTCCAGTGGGGCCCTGAACAACAACAAACTTTTGCTCAGATCAAACAAAAAATCACGGATGCAGTAGCCCTTGACCCAGTCAAGACAGGACCAGATATGAAAAACATGCTCTTCTCTGTAGCTGGGAGCCATAGTCTATCCTGGAGCCTTTGGCAGAAAGTGCCTGGTGAGACTCAAAGCTGACCACTAATGTTCTGGAGTTAAAGCTACAGAAAGTCTGAAGCCAACTATACTCCAACAAAGAAGGAAACCTTAGCAGCTTATGAGAGAGTCCAAGCTGCCTCAGAGATAATTGGCACTGAAGCACAACTCCTCCTGGCGCCCTGACTACCAGTGCTGGGGTGGATGTTCAAAACAAAAGTTTCCTCTACCCACCATACCACCAATGCCACATGGAGTAAGTGGATTGCTCTCATCACTCAGCGGACCCATATTAGAAAACTGAATGGCCCTGAAATTTTGGAAATAATTACAAATTGTCCTGAAAGTGAAAACTTTAGTTTCACAAATGAAAAAGAACAAATGCTAGTGACACATGCTAAAGAAGCTCCACCGTACAACCAGCTGCCAACAGAGGAAACACATTATGCTTTTTACTGATGATTCTTGTCACATCATAGAGATGAAACAAAAGTGAAAAACAGCTGTATGGAACCCAACACAATAAGTTACAAAAGCTACTGAAAGAAAAGGTAGATCAAGCCAACTTGCTAAACTCAAAGCTGTTTAATTGGCCTGAACATTGCTGAAAGAGAAAAGTGGCCAAAGCTATACCTTTACACTGATTCATAAGTAGTAGCCAATGCTCTATAGAGATGGCTGGAGTAGTGGAAAAAGGCTAATTGGCAGCATAGGAGAAAACCAATCTAGGCTGCTAAAAAATGGAAAGACATTGCTGCCTGGATAAAAAACTTATCTGCAAAAATCCGCCATAAAAACGCGCATGTGCACAAGAGTAGAACTAATGAGGAACACCAAAATAACAAGCAAATGGATCAAGCTGCAAAAATAGAGGTGTCAAAGATAAACTTAAATTAGCAACACAAGGGAGAGTTGTTCCTTGCTCAATGGGCTCATAATGCCTCAAGTCATCAACGTAGAGATGCCACCTATAAGTGAGCACGAAACTGAAGAGTAGTGTGGGAGTTCTCCCACTCCCACGTCTTTCCCTGTAAGGGGAGGCCTTTTCAAAAGTCCTTGTTAAGAAGAAGGCAAACAGGACTCTTGGCTTTTCTCGTTCTTCTGGTTGTTTATTATTTTCTTATCAGCAGTTTCAGCACACCAGGCTTTACACCAGCCTGGCGCGCAGGAGAAAAGGCACCAGAAAAGCCCCGAACACACAGAATCAAGGCTCTCTTAAAGATAATTCACCCAATTATCACCAAGAACATACATTATTTCTCTTTTTCTTCCAATTACTAACTAAATCTCTATTCACATGATACTACACTGTAGCAAATTCTAGCCAATCATTCTGTGTCCCCAACACTGCAGAACATGGAGTAGATGAAGGAGAAAGAAGCCTAAAACCAACAAGGATCCTTCATCTTGTCTTCATCTACTTACCATGCTAACAAACCCAAAATCTAAAATTCTCACCCTGTGATAAACTACATATTATGCTACTATCTAATTTATGTTCTTGAAAGTCCTGCTACATCCCAGAGCCTAGGAAGCCCTTTCCATGGGCGAAGGTTAAAAATAGCGTTTGTCAGAGGGTTTGGATCCCTTAAAACATGCAGAGAAATACTTCTCTGCATTCTGGGTTCCAACAAGTAGATTTAACCCTGAACCATATTTCTCAAGTTGTCCATGACTATGAGACGTGTTCTGTGATCAAGGAAGCTAAGTTAATAAAGCCCCTAGAGTATGGTGGGAAATAGTCCAAATACAAATATGAAGAGACCTAGCAAATTGATTACATCACACTGCCCCAGACAGGTCAAAGTAAGTGCTATGTGCTCACAATGATAGAAGCTACTACTGGATAGTTAGAAACCTACCCTGTGCCTCATGCTACAACCCATAACACCATCCTAGGTCTTGAAAAACAAGTCCTTTAAAGACATGGTACCCCCGAGAGGATTGAGTCAGACAATGGGACTCATTTCAAGAACGGCCTTATCAACACCTAGGCTAGGGAAAATGGCATTGAAGAAGTGTACCATATCCCCTACCATACACCAACTGCAGGCAAAGTGAAGAAATACAATGGACTGTTTAAAACCACCTTGAAAGCATTGAGTAGAATATCTTTCAAAAACTGAAAGCAGCATCTAGCAAAGGCCACCTGGTTAATCAACACCCAAAGTTCCACCAACTGAGCAAGTCCTGCCCAATCTAACCCCCTGCATATAATAGACAGAAACAAACTCCCAGTGGTGCATGTTAGAAGTCTGTTAGAGAAAACTTTAAATTAATTCTGCCTCAAATACAGACAAACCCATTTGTAGGGTTGTCTTTGCTCAAAAACCAGGCTGCACTTAATGCAAAAAAAATGGAACAACACAATGCATATCTCAGGAAAATCTGATTGTTAAATAAGAACCATGTATAAATATCATTGTTTACTGAATGTCACTGCCATTGTCTCTATATAGCTGTATATTACATTTATGTGTGTAATCTATATATGTGGTAGTTTGACCAACTCCATGGAAGTGAGCTAGCTGGCTTTGAGACTGACATTTTGTTAGACCAATTAGAAGGCATTTTGTCTCTGGGAAGAGTACATTTCAAGACAAAACAAAACCCGGGAAGCTCTTTTTCTTTTCCGGCATTCGGAGAGAGAAGACCTCCTACCCCTTGGCCTTGGGCTGAGTGGGGGGAGGGAAGGGAGGACACGCTATGAAAGTAGGGCCTGGCTGCATTTGATAACATCTGCTGGCACAGGCTCTGCTCTGCTGCTGGCCCTGGGCTGGGCTCTGCCACTGCTGTAACCTGGCAAAGTCAGACGATGGCTCCCATGGCAGTTCTGGGGGCAGAAGCCAAGCCGGACCAGATGGGGGTTTGCTGCAGGGCCGGGCCCACCCTGATAAGACCGAGGGGTGGAGAGAGGACAGTATCTAACTTCCGTCCAGCTGCAAATTGACCTGCAGCAGCTGCCCTGGAGCTCAAGTCTCTGAAATGTTGCCCCCTGCACAGGTTTGAAATCTGACACCATAAACTGCTATGAGCCTGGCAAAGATCCTAGCACAGCTCCAGCACAGCTGCGAATGCAGCACCTGATTGTCTTGGCTGGCCACTGTCTTTGTTAACTCTTCTATTGCACAAAAGAGACCACCATGCCTCACTTCTTCCTGAATGGGAGATAAGG
Source organism: Certhia americana (assembly GCA_018697195.1). NCBI lineage: Eukaryota > Metazoa > Chordata > Aves > Passeriformes > Certhiidae > Certhia > Certhia americana. Next base: position 8,782,443 of record JAGMWU010000027.1, on the reverse strand, counting down.
ACAAAAGGGAAGACATGTAGAGAGACCAACATGAAGATATTAAAGTCAGCAAAGAAAAGATGATTGTCTTAAATGGAAGGAGTATGGGGAGTTGCTTTTCAAGCTGAAAATATCTTGTAAGCTAAAGTAATTAACTGTAATATATTGAGATATTTCCTTTAAACCATAAAGAAATATGGAAAGATGAGAAATTCAAATTGTAGACCTGAGCAAAGGAGTGCAGTGTTAAAGTGAGCCAAAGCTGAAGTGGCTGTGCTTCCATGAGAAGTTTGAATAGAGAGATGATGTGATAGAGACATTTTTTGCCCCCAAGAGAAGAAGACAATCTCTGTTCCCTGAGATGAAGATGATCATAAAGATAGATAAAGAGAACCTTTGCTTTGAACAGAGGGTCTTTAAAAAAAAAATTAAAAACCCCATACGTCGATATGGCCCAGAGGAACATCTATAAAGAACTGTGCACATGGGAGGGGCTTCACGAGGTAGATCTTCTGGGCGGCTGCTTTGTGAAGAATGAAATCACAAGAGAACTGTTTTCTTGTGAAAGAATTCTCCATAGCAAATGAGAGGTGCTTCCCTCCCTAAGTGAACTGCAGAAAAACTATTTTAGAAGTGGAAAACTGACTGGGATTTCTGAGTGTTGTTTTCTGTATATTGTCAGTTGGAAAGAAAAAAAAAGTGTGGGGAGGGAAGAAGAGTGTTCTAAAGGTTTCATTCTGATTCTTATTTTTTTTTTCTTTCTCCTTTTAGTGTTAATTGATAAAGTTTTATTCCTTTTAAGCTTAAGCCTGCTTTGCTCTTGATCGAAAAATTTCAAATTGCCAAACCAAAACTATGACACAAAATTAGTGTTTCCTCACAGTTTTGAACTGAAACCACAACAATATATATTTATAAAAAAATATGTGTGTATAGAGTTAGAAGATTTATTAATTTTAGTAATAAGCTAACAATATAGAGATAAGGGGTGGAATGTCCTGAGGTGTCTTTATGATTCTGAATTCTATCCCTATTTGTCTGTTTAGCCCAGAAATAAGTCTTGTGCCTTTAAAAATAAATCTGAAAGTGAAGGGAGAAGAAGGAAAAGCAGTGGAATTTTTTTGCAGCTATATTCAAAAACATGAAGATAAGAGCTTCAGCTCTCTCTCAGTGTGTGTTATCTGCAGCACGGACAGTGGGAGAGAACTCTACTTTTAGGTAGGTTTTTTTACTTAGCTGAGGCAATAGGTTTTTTTGAAACTGATCAGCTATTGTTCAGTCTGGGAACACTAACGACTATAGTCCCGGGACCCCCAAGCTTCACTGCAGCCAGGACACCACACCCGAGCCTCAGACAGACCTGAGCCCTGGAGAGACTGAAAGAAAGCTGAGGACACACCCATGAAAAAGTCTCTGAACTACAAAAGGACTTTCTTTGAATTTGACATTTCTTCCGAACAATGAGAGGTTCCATTGTTTAATATTATTCATTTTTTCATGTTTGTGAATACTTTAATTGTTAAATAAACAGTTTTTTCCACTTTTCTTGAAGAAGGTTTATCTCCCAAACAGGTAAGAAAAATGGCTGCTAAATTTTGCCCTTTAGAAAACATCCCTTTGCATGTTCCCTTCCAAATCTGTCCCAAACCAGGACACTCTGGCAGCAGAGTGCAGGCCCCAGTTTTCCTTCACCTGGAGGGGTGTGCAATACACCTGGAACTGATTGCCCTAGGGGTGGAAGCACAGCTCCACCATTTGCCATGGACTGATCCAGGCTGCCCTGGAAAAGGGTAAGGGTCTAGTGCATTTTCTGTACAAAGATGACATCATTGTGTGGGGAAATACATCACCAGAAGTATTTGAGAAAGGAAACAAAATCATCCAGATTCTCCTGGAAGCTGGTTTTGCCATCAAAAGAGTAAGGTCAATATAGCATTAAAGGGTCATTGGTCAGAGACAGAAATGACATGGACTCTTTGAGGGTCCTCAACAAACAGCCTCTTTTATTGTTTGGAACCTTCTTATACTGGGAGTTCAAAACTCCCGGTATACACATGTAATTGGTTGAGGTCTTAACACCACCTAGTGCCCTGGCCAATCATACATCTGCATTCAGGGCTGAAAGACATTGCTTGAGATTCTTTGTATGTATTCAAATCCATCCTATTACTTCTAGGCTGGTTGAGTTTGGGGTGCAGCCCCAGACCAGCTGCACTGTGACAGGTCAGGGGACCTGCCAGAGTGATCCAGTTCCTGGGAGTGAAGTGGCAAGATGAATGACATCAGTTATGCACCAAGGTCATAAACAAGATCACAGTGATGTCTCCACTGACCAGCAAGAAGGAAACGTAAGCTTTCCTAGGCGCCATAGGTTTCTAGAGAATGCACATCCCCGAGTACAGCCAGATTGTGAGCCCTCTTTACCTGGTAACCCACAAGAAGAACAATTTCCACTGGGGCCTTGAACAGCAACAAGACTTCACCCAAATCAAGCAGGAAATTGTTCGTGTGGTAGCACTTGGGACAGTTGGGACAGGACCAGAAAGTGAAGAATGTGGTTTACTCTGCACCCAGGAACAATGTTTTTTCCTGGAGCCTTTGGCAGAAGGTGCCTGGTGAGATGCGGGGCCAACCACTTGGATTCTGGAGTTGAAATTACAGGGGGTCTGAATCCAACTACATCCCAACAGAGAAGGAAATCCTGGCAGCCTATGAGAAATTCTGGCAGCCTATGAAGGAGTTCAAGCTGCTTCAGAGGTGATTGGCACAGAGGTACAACTTCTCCTGGCAGCCCGACTGCCAGTGCTGGGGTGAATGCTCAAAGCAAAGGTTCCCTCTACCCAGCATGCTGCCAGCTATACATGGAGTAAATGGATTGCCCTGATTACACAGTGCACTCGTGCTGGAAACACAAATAGCCATGGATTGTGGAAGTAATTGCAAATTGGCCTGAAGGTGAAAATTTTGGTCTTACTGATGAAGAGAAGCAGGAACAAATGACCCATGCTTAGGAAGCTCCACCATACAACTGATTGCCACAAGAAGAAACATGCTATACTCTTTTCACTGATGGTTCCTGTCACATTGTAGGTATTAACTGAAAATGGAAAGCAGCCATATGGAGCCCCACACTACAGGTTTCAGAAGCTACTGAAGGAGAAGGTGGATCGAGCCAACTCACTGAACTCAAAGCCATCCAGTTGGCCCTGGACATTGTTGAAAAAGAATTTACCAAAGCTCTACCTCTAGACTGATTCTTGGATGGTAGCAAATGCTCTGTGGGGGTGGCTGGAAAGATAGAATAAGGCCAATTGGCAGCTTGGAGGAAAACCAATCTGAACTATTGAAGAATGGCAGGACATTGCCACTCAGGTAGACAAGCTACCTGTTAAAGTCTGTCACGTGGATGCCCATGTCCCCAAGAGTCAGACTAATGAAGACCACTGTAGCAACAAACAGGTAGATCAGGCTGCAAAAATCCAGGTGTCACAGGTAGATTTGGATTGGCAACACAAGGGAGAGTTGTTTGTGGCTTGATGGGCCCATGATGCCTCAGGACACCAGGGCAGAGATGCCACCATTAAGAGGGCATGAGATCAAGGGGTAGATTTATCCATGAACAGTAATCTCCCAGGTTATCCATGTCTGTGAGACATATGCTGTGATCAAGCAGGCCAAGTGGGTGAAGCCCCACTGGTATGATGGGCAGTAGTCCAAGTATAAGTATGGGGAGGCCTGGCAGATTGACTATATCACAGTGCCTCAAACCTGACAAGGCAAGGGTTACCTTCTCACAATGGTAGATGCAATCACTAGATGTCTGGAGACCTCCTCCTACTGCCTGGAACACTATTTTGGGCCTCGAAAAGCAAGTTGTGTGGAGGCCTGGTACCCCCAAGAGAATTGAGTCGGACAATGGGACTGTTACGATGTGAGAGGGGAGAGCTTAGACAAGTCTCTCTCTTGGCAGGTTTCTGGCAGTAGACAGCGGCTTTACTGAGGTGGCCAGCACCCCAAAACCCACTCTCACTCACAAGTTCTTAATAATGACGGATCAAGCCTGTTACAACATGAATTATTTATTGAGTAGACCAAGGAAAACAGACATAAGACTTTAAACAGGCTACTTACTACACAGTATAACACAAAAGGAATGACTAGGAAATTAAAAATACAGTGCACCATTATAAAGGTACCTATGTGTCGCTCTACAACACAAATAATCACACACATTCACTACAACTCTCTTCACAGAGAAAGGAGGAAAAAGAGGAAGTTTATTGTGTGACCTCGATATATATACCATTCCAAAGGTGACCAGGGATTGGAGGGTGAAGTTGCCATCTCTCTGACCAAACTGGTCAAACCAAGAGTCCATCAATTCTCACTTCCTCTAGAAAGGAATGCAAAACAATCATTGTTTACATGAAAGTGCGTGAGAACTCCACTACAAAAATGCAAACATCAGAAGGTTAAGAAAAACATGCAAAAATCAGGGTGACATCTCACCCTTTTTACGTTTAAAAAAGAAAAGAAAAAAAGAAAAATGAACAATGTTAAAAGAGAAAATGAAGAATGTTCAGTGTCCCTTTGTGGAGGAATCATCAGAGTGATCACTCGCGTCATCTGCATCAGAGTCATCACTCTATGATCCATCAACTTGATGACTTTCAGTTTGGTCACAGTTTCCATGTTGCCCGTCAGCCAGATTCTGTCTCTGCGATCACAGGTCAGGACGAACACACCTCAAAGGTACCCAGCGTACTCCAGTATCCGTGGATACGCATACCCACGCCCCGAAGCAATAAGGTCATAGGGACATTCCCACTGTTTGGTGACTAAATTATGCACCTGAACCTTCGCTCGAGGCTGAGGTCTCTCCTCTGAAGCCTGCAATGAAAGATGATGATTCGAAATGACAGGGTGTCTTGGTTTTGGGAAAATTCGGGGAGAAACCTCCAAGTGGAGTCCCTCTAGAAAGCAAATCCAATCAGCCCCTCCCCCACCTGGTTCAGGAAAAAAAATTTTCTTGGAGGAAAGTGGAAAAAAATGGTTTATTTAACAAGCAAAGCACTCCCCAGCACAACAAACGAACAATACTAAACAACAAAACCTCTCTCCTCTCCGAAGAGATGACGAATTCAGAAAGTCTTTCCCATGGGCTGTAGCTCGGCTCACTCCATTGTTGTCAGTCCCTCCATGCTGGGAAATGCCGGGCTCAGGACAGGCCTGGTGGGACATGGGTCTGAGCTCCTGGGGCTCTGCTGGGTTTTTAGTCCAATGCAAGTACAAATAGTTCCAAAGAAAAGGAGGGTGGAAAAACCCCCCACAGTTCGGAGAACTTTTTTGCTTCAGCTAGCCAAAAACTAACATAAAGCAAGAGAGCTCTGTCCCACAGTCTGAACTGCAGACAACACAGGCTGTGTGGAAAAAAACCCCTGAAAACTCTTATCTTATTTTTTGAAAACAACCACCTCGGACACTCCACCACTTCTCCTTTAATCACATATCTAGTTTTAAAGGTGCAAGATATATTTCTGAGCTAAACAGACAAATGGGGATACAATACAGCATCAACTCAGGACACAGGGTTATTTGAATTCTGCAGCACAGTAAAATGACTAATGGTACACAAAGCCTTTTCCAACCGACTCTGCGGGGTGTCACCCTGCATTCCCCGTTTTTGTTTTTGAAGAACCTGCTTCAGAGTACCATGAGCACGTTCTACAATAGCTTGACCAGTCGGAGAATGAGGGATACCAAACTTGTGTGACGCACCCCACAACTGCAGGAACTGCCTCACCTGCTGCGATGCGTAAGCAGGACCGTTGTCGGTTTTCACGGCAGACGGTATGCCTAGAATGGCAAAGGTCTGCCTCCAGTGGGCAAGGATATCGCGGGCCTTTTCTCTAGTGTGAGCAGAGGCCCACATTGCAGAGGAGAACGTGTCCACCATGACATGCACATAGTTGAGCTGGCCGAACTCGGCAATCTGGCTGACATCAGTCCGCCAATGCTCCAAGGCCCTAAGGCTTCTGGGGTTTACTCCTGCTGGCAAAGGCACAGCCAGCGCGTGACAGTAGTCACACGACTCGACAATGTCCCAAGCCTCAGTAGGCGTCAGCTGAAACTGCTTCTGCAAGGTATGTGTATTCTGATGGAAAACCCCATGCAATGCCTTGGCCTGTGCAAGCGTGTCAGGCTGAGGTGCTACCCACACTGGGTTAGCCAACTTGTCAACCCTCGCGTTACATTCTGCTACAAACCCTGGCAAGTCGGTGCCACTCCTCACATGCAGGATGTAGTATGGATGAACTCGGTCCTGAATGGCACACCACAAGGTCTTCAGTTGTCACCCTTGCTTTTGCATGTTTTTCTTGTAGCTTTCTGATGTTTTTGAATTTCTGGAGTCAGTTCCCACACACGTCTCTGTAAACAATTGTTTACATTCCTTTCTAAAAAGGAAGTGAAAATTGATGGACTTTTGTATTGACCAGTGTGATTAGAGAGGTGGCAACCTTCTTTTCCAATGACTGTTCGCTTTCTGCAATGCTATATAAGTTGGAGCATCATAATAAACTTCCCTTCTTCCTCTCTCCTCTTTGAGAAGAGCTGTCTGCGTGTGATTTATCTCGTGTCGTATCTCGATACTTCAGTAAATGAAACAAGGCAGGATTACTGACCTCCTTTAAAACTGAATAACCCAATCGCTGTGCGATGTCAGCCACATAAGCAGAATCCATGACGAAATTGAAAGGTTCCTGGGAAAATGTCTCAAATGCCATGACAGCAGCCCTCAATTCAACCAGTTGGGCTGACCCATCCTCACGACTTTCCAGAACCTGCCACTCAGATCCATCCCTCCAGTTAACAATGGCCTTTCCTGTTTTCCCCGAACCGTCAGTGAAGACAGTGGGTCCTTGCACTGGCTCCTGGCTACTTTTGGGCCACAAAGAGATTCGTGTGAATTTCGCTACCTGCGGTAGCTTGTGGCTGGGCAGATTATAAGTGATCTGCCCCAAAAAGTTTTCCAGAGCACTTTGCAGGGACACACTGTTTGCAAGGCTCCAGTCAAAATCCTCCCGCTGTACCAGGAGTATGATCTTTGTGGGATCTGCACCCATCAATTGCAAACACCATTGCCAGCATTTGAATATCAAACGAGCAATTAGCTCAAACATTGTGGTTGCCGTCCTCTGCGGCTGATGGGGCAGGAAGACACATTCCAAGATGAGCAAGGAATCGAACCATTTGTCACTCCATTGGTCAATGATGCCTGTGGGATGTGAATCTGGAGTGGTAATGAACACAGTGATATCAACGGCAGGATCAATGCGATGAACCTGGCAAGCAGAAACAGCTTGCTGAACCTCCTCCAGCACCTGACATGCCTCAGGGGTCAATGTTTGAGGCGATTTCAAATCAGAGTCTCCCTTCAATAAACCAAAAGAGTCAATTGTGCATTGGTAAGTCCCAAGTATGGACGTAACCAAGTGATGACACCTACCAATTTCTGGGCGACATTCAGTGTCTTCACCGAATGCACAAATTGCACCTCCTGGTGTTGGATTGTCCGTTCCAGGATTTTGACCCCCAAATACTTCCAAGGAGGTTGTTCTTGAGCCTTTTCTGGGGCCACCTGCAGCCCATTAGAATGCAAAGCTTTGAGCAACTGAGGCTGTATCCTCAGCAGCTCATCCTGGGGGGGACGCAGCCACCAAAATGTTGTCAATATAATGATACAGACGAGCATCAGGAAACTGTTTGCGAACACCAGACAAGGCACGGGCCACATACCATTGGCATATGGCCAGACTGTTTTGCATGCCCTGGGGCAAAACTCGCCATTGATATCACTGTGTGGGCTCAGCATTGTTAATTGCTGGCACCGAGAAGGCAAATTTTGGTCTGTCATCAGGATGCAAAGGAATTGTGAAAAAACAATCCTTCAAATCCACAATGACAATCGGCCAATCTGCGGGAAGCATGGTAGGTGATAGCATGCCTGCCTGCAACGTTCCCATGCTTTCCATCACAGCATTGACTTTTCAGAGGTTTTGTAACAACCTCCATTTTCCAGATTTTTTTCTTGATGCAGAAGACAAGAGTGTTCCAGGGACTGGTAGAAGGCTCCAGATGACTCTGGTCCAACTGCTCCTGCACCAGGTCTTGAAGGGCGACTAATTTGTCATGAGCGAGGGGCCACTGATTTTCCCATATGGGGTTGTCCACCAGCCACCGTAAAGGAGGCGTGGGAGATTCTGCGCCCTTCATTGCGCTGGCCCCCATCAAAAATCTGTCCCAATGCGCACCCCCTATGCAGATAGAACATCCCTCTCCCAGAGGTTAGAAAGACATGCAGAAAAATGAGGCCGAACCATGGCCATCTGTCCCTTTGGGTTTGTGATCAGCACAGGCAGCTGGTTCACGTAGCATTGCACTGTTCTTTCCAGTCCTGTAACAGGCATCTGCACCAGCTCCAAGGGCAACTCCGGGGGGCCATGCGGCAAGGGAGAGAACCGTGATGTCTGCGCCAGTGTCCATAAGCCCACGGAGATGGATCTCCAGCGACGCCACACCAGAAATGGACAGGGTACACAACTTCTTGGGACGGTCTTCAGTCAGGACAGCGGTCCAGTGGACCTGAGGCAGCCCAGTGGATCCAAATACGCCATCTCCTTGTAACCAGTCAACCGTGCTACAAACAGAAGACTTAAAAGGCACAAGTTGAGCAATCCGTGTTCTTTTCAGTATAGTGACAGGGGAGCTGGGCGTGCATACCATAGCACAAATCTGTCCAGTGAAATCTGCGTCAATGAACCCCATGTGCACAATGATGCCTTGAAGAGTGGCACTAGACCTCCCCATAAGGAGAGCACTCATGCCTTCATCCAAGGGACCAATGGCATCCAGGGGGACCTTGTGTACTTTTTCAGACTCTAAGACAACTGCTGCTATTGTGCAGACATTAGCACCTGCTGAGTTGCGGGCGCCGGCTTCAAGCCGGCTAAGCAGACCTCCATTGGCTCCTGGGTTTGGAAAAAAACTTGTGTCTGAGCGTGACTCCCCTTCGCGCTCTGCTTCCTGTTTCCCGAACTCAGCAAAACCTGGCTGTTAGCATGAACAGTCGCCTTGCAGACATTTGCAGTATGGTTTGGCCTTCCACACCGACCACACAAAAACACGGAGTTATGACCTTCTGCCCTTCTTTTTTTGTTTCCTACTAGTGCTAGCATTTCCTTGACACAACTGTCCACCCTGCAGTGCTTTCCAAACCGGCTGCATAGCCTTTGCCAAGGCAGCCACCCTATGACCTAAGGTGCCTACCTTCGTACAGGTTTCCGCCATGTCAGAGACAGAAGGATCACAAGGAAGATCCTCTATGATTCTTTTACAATCAGCATTGCAATTACTTCTTACAAGGTATTTAAGCAAGAGCTTGCTTGCTTCTGGATCTCCCACTTGCCTCTCCACAGAGGCAGTCAACCGCCTTGCAAATCGTAGGAAGGACTCATCAGCCCCCTGGATGACAGTTGTAAATGTCTCCTTTGGAGCAGCCAATTCCATGGTTTGAGTCAACACTGCCATCCCTTTTGCCTTGCACTGCTTGAGCACAAGGGGTCAAAACCAGCCTGCCCATTAGGACCAGCTTAATTACCTATACCCAACAGCACATCAGTGCCAATCACATGCCTGGGATCCTGTTGACACAGCTTAGCATTCCGCTGCACTGCTCTGGCTGCCAATTGAGTCCATTTGGACTCGAAAAGGTGATATTCTACAGGGTCGAAAAGAATGCGATCCAAACTTTGGATGTCATGGGGTATCAGTACATCAGCAGCAAGCACTCAAAGCAGCTGCATGACTTCAGCAGACCCCAGACCATATCTTCCAACCTTATCATGGAGTTCCAGCATAGCTTTCCACGATAAAGGCTGATAGGTGTTATTCGTGACACCCTTAAGCACAGGGAAAGCTTGATAACCCCCTGGTAGGGTGGCAACATCCACTAATTCTCGTCCCGTGGATCCCACGGGGACAGAGGCAGATGCCTGAAAGGGAGTCAGCTCGACACCGCCCAATGCAGCGCCCCCTGCAGCATCAGCAGGGCCAGAGGAGCCATCTCCGCGATCCTGGGGGCAATGTGCAAAGGCACTATCGACCATCTCCTCTGCCTTGATTTTAACTTCTCGCCAGAACTGTCCATGTTCCCTCAGGCGGACGGTCACCTGACATGGGGGAAGCGTCCACAATGCTGTTGATGCAGACCCTCAGCCCTGGGGGGCCACCGGTCTCCCGCCGTCCGTGTCCCCATCTGCGCCAAAGGTGAAGACCACAGTGCTCGCACCTGACGCGGCCCCCGCGTCCGTGGGAGGCTGAGACTGCAGACCCGAATCAGGCTTTGCCAGGACCACACCAGTCCCAGCAGAGCCTGTGCTCAGTGCGGAGTGGAGCGGGGCCATCACAGGCCCACTTTCCCTGGGCATGGGGGGGGAATGGGATGCAGAGAGAGACACTGCTGTTGGAGCCACATCATCGCTCCGTGCCTAGGCTGCACAGGCGCCACTACCTGCCACGCCTGGTAGGGGGCAGTGCAGGGAAAAGGGGGTCTGGGACTGCCCCCAGAAGGGTCCCGTCCTTCACGGGGTACCCAACCTCAGGCACTGCCCACCCTGAGCAGAGCGGGACAGGCTGACAGACCATCCTGATGTGGCTCAACAAAAAATCGATCACTGCCCCTCCTCTGGTGGCTTCCACTGCCTGCGAATGCCCAACAGGCTGCACAGAAGCAGAGGCTCCCAGCGCCGCCCCCTCCAACTGTGAAATCAGTGGCGAAGGGCCTGACTCTGCTTCTGCCGTGGCCAGGGGATATGTGGTAGAATTACCACAATGTGGGCACAGTGTGGTCACCAACTCAGACCCAATCAGGGCCAGAGGGCTGCAGTTCCCCAGCACTGGGAAGGCACAGAGGGAGGGCGTTTCTCCCCCGCACTTCCACCATGGCACGGGGGAGGATGGGGCCGGCGGAGCCAATCCCTCGGGCTCCACCCATTTGCTGGCTGGAGGACAAAAGTCACAATCCGAGACAGGAACATCCCCCAGCGCAACGTCACAGGGGGTAGGCGAGGGTTCCACCTCGCATAGAAAGTCGAAATCTCCCTCCCCCCCCCACCCCTTCCCCCCCCCCCCGCATCCGAGATAGAGAGATCTCCCTGGGAATTCTGCGAAACCATGGAGACCCAAGAGGAGCCACAGGGGTTCATCTCCAAAGCCAGGTCCACTGACTTCCAGTGTACCAACAACCTCTCCATGTCTACACTATACTCAGCAAAGACAGTCTCCATGAAATGGTTTCCAACTAAAGACCATGCCTCCCTGGAGAATACCTCTTCATGCTCCAGAAAGAACCCATTCCTTCTCGCCCACAGGAATAACTTTTTAAACTCACTCTGGGAGATGGGAATTCAGTTTCAGTCAAGAAACCATCCCCAGAGCTTCAGGACTAGACATTCTTTCGCAAAGAGCTCAGTGGTTTCCATTGTTACAAGAGCTGCAGGCAAACTTGCCAACGGCTCTCAGTCACCTCATGGATAAGGAAGGGGGGGTAAAACCAGCAAGTCCTCACCCACGGCTGTCCTTCACTCGTCAGTCACCAGATGTGACCAAATAAACATGCACTCACTACAACTCTCTTCACAGAGAAAGGAGGAAAAGAGGAAGTTTATTGTATGACCTCGATATATATACCATTCCAAAGGTGACCAGGGATTGGAGGGTGAAGTTGCCACCTCTCCGACCACACTGGTCAAACCAAGTGTCCATCAATTCTCGCTTCCTCTAGAAAGGAATGCAAAACAATCATTGTTTACATGAAAGTGCGTGAGAACTCCACTACAAAAATGCAAACATCAGAAGGTTAAGAAAAACATGCAAAAATCAGGGTAACACTTATGTTACAACTAGCAAAGAAACAATATAGATTAGGAGCCAATGTCACTAACCGATAAATGATAGTGGTGTGCAGAAGTCTCCTTAATTTCTCTCAATCTCCAGGGTAGTAACTCAACACCAACATCTTGGTTATCAAGAACTTTCCACGCACTCAGAGTGTATAAGAGATTTCTGATTTGATGAAAATCATAGTGGTCTTTTATTGTTGTAAAAAGTGTTTGTGTGTCAGTAACTTATTTTGGCTTATCCTTTTCTCACACCAAGACAGGATGTGTATTGCTGGCTAAGGAGGTTTTCAGCCGAGATAATTCATCGCATGACAAACTTTTCAACCTAGTTTAGCCATTTGTGACAGGGAGATAAGCTTTTGCTGTATCGGGGGTGAAAGGTCCTGCCACAGGTGGTGCCTTGAGAGGCTACCTAGAACAGAGGTTAGACAGTGTTAAAGGAATAAAGTAGGTATTTATTAAAAAGGCCTTCAAAGGATACACTTTGGGCAGTACAAGAGCCTGGCTGAGGCTACATCCAAGATGGATGATGGGTCACATGTTTTCAGACTTTTATAAGTTTTGGTCCATTTACATACTGGGGTTAATTGTCCAATTACAGCTTCAGGTTATGAAGTCACATCCTCCTAGATTGCTCTCCTCAATTTGCTTTTTTTTATACTTTTTGGGCCTGAAGCTGCAACGGTGTCCTTGGTTCTCAGGCTGGAAAAGGACTGTTTTGTCTAACTAAACTGTGAAGAGAACTTGCGAGCACTTTATATGAAGTTCAGAGTTATATACTAATGCAGTACAGAATCTGGAAAATATGAAAGTTAAAACTTAAGGCATCACAGGGACTCATTTCAAGAATAGCCTTATAAACACCTGGACTCGGGAACATGGTATTGAGTGGGTGTACCACATTCCTTACCATGCACCAACTGCTGGGAAAGTTGAGCAGTGAAATGGACTCTTAAAAACAACACTGAAGGCACCGGGTGAGGGGACCTTCAAGCAGTGAGATCTACATTTAGCAAAGGCTACATGGTTAGTTAACACCAGAGGTTCCACCAAGCTGGCCCTGCCCAATTCGAACCCCTGCATATGACAGCCAGACATAAGGTTCTGGTGGTGCATGAGAGGCATGTTAGGAAAGACTTTGGATTAATTCTGCCTTAAGCAAAGACAAACCCATCCATGCAGTTGTCTTTGCTCAGGGACCAGGGTGCACCTTTTGGATGATGAAGAAGGATGGAGAAAGAGGGTGTATACCTCAAGGGGACCTTATTTTAGGGTGAACCATTCATAATACCATGCTTGATCTAGATCTAGAGGTATATATGTATATGACTAGAATAGCGCATGCATGTGTGTCCTGATTTGGGGAAATTTTTGGGAGGAAACCTCTAAAAGGGTCTCCTCTAGACAGCAGATTTCAGCAGCTGGTCTCCTAACCAGTTTGGGAGGAAAACCTCCCTGGAGAAAAGTGGAAAAAACTTGTTTATTTTACAAAGTACTCACAAGCATGAAGAAATGAATAATATTAAACAGTGAAACCTCTCTTCAGAAAGAGTCCTTCTGTGGGTATGGCTCAGTCGCTCAGTCTCTCTGGGTCGTCGGCCCCGCATGCCAGGCCTGGCGTGCAGCTTGGGAGGCCCCTGGGCGATTCTCCTGATGTCCTGGACTAAAAAGAAGCTGAACAGTTCCAGAAAAATACCAGTCCTGGAAAAACCTTTCTTGCCGTAGCTAACTAGATAAACCAACAAAAAAGCAAGGAAAACTCCCCATTTCTCTCTCTTCCTCTGCAGCGGAGAACTCGGAAAGCATTGCCTCGAGCTCTGAGAAAGCTTGTTATAAATTATAGCCATCTGGATAATCTTAATCAATTCATTTATTAGATATAAGGCAAATACAAAGCAATCAAACAGGCCTAGGTGTACCAGGGAGTCACCACTCCACCAATGGCACACACCTTGGTGCAGCAGTTCTCTCTATTTATTGAGTTTCTAGTTTCTATTTCCTCAGAGCCCCCGCCTCTTTTGTTTCTCCATCTTTACATGGCATCCTTGTTTTTGCATGGCTGTGCCTGCTCGGTTGGTTGCAAAGGGGTCAACTGTCCTTTTACAGGAGGAGGGCTCTTTTTCCTCTTCAGTGTCCTTTTTCTGACCTCTATTTTACACATATGTCTAAGTTATAATCTTATATAAGCAATTTCCTGGCTATATGTTTTGTAAAAGCAGATATGTCTCGTGATACATCTTTCGCAAGCAGCTTATAATATTTTTGCTTCATGCACAATTTTAGTCATATTGTTCACAAAAGCAATTATAATTTACACTTTGTCTACAAAAAATGGTTACAATTTATAATAATTTGTAAAAGCAAATAAATAATAGCTTGTCGGAGTCTGGAAATATGAGGAATTTCTCTTTGCATGTTTGAGAGATTTTAAGATCTCTGACAAAGAGTGTTTTTAACCTTTGTTCATGGAAAAAGGGCTTTTAAGCTCTGAAATGAAGCAGAGTTTTTAAGAGTGTGTATTAAATAGTAGAATAGTGCATAGTTTTATCACAGGGTGAGAATTTTAGATATATGGGGATTTTAGGATGGTAAGCAAGTGATGACAAGATGGAGGAAGCACATGGCTTTTGGGTTTCTTCCTTCTTCTTCCTTGCCTCCATGTTCTGCAGTGAGGTGGCACATTATAGTTGGCTTAGAAGAGAATCTAACCTTCTAACATAGATAATAATTATTGGTGAAGAATTATAAATACTGATTACGTAGTTTGTAGTATAAAGATAATCATCACCTGTGGGGCTGGGTCATTTCCCCGTGAGCTGACCTGCTGAACAGATCTCTGTGGGTCAGACAAGAAATTGTACTGATAAGAGAAAAATAAACAGCCTTGAAGAAGCAGAGGAGACGGCTCTCGGTTTTTTCCTTCTATCTCGGTGCTGGGCAAAAGACTTTTACACTCTCGGGAAGAACAAAACATCATATAAAAACCCGAGATAGCTGAAGCCCACTGTTACATAGCAAATCGTATTATAAAACATCCAACTTAACAAATAAACCCAAAGATGCTAATGCATAATGGTGCTGTGAGGCCTACAAAATATATTTTGTGATTATATAACTAGAACTATCCTGTTATTCTGGTTCCATGGCTTATTTGGCTTTCCTCCTTTTGTTTGTTAAAGGTTATCTTTATACTGATCCCTCATCTCAATGTTTTGAATGCAGCACGAAAAAATTCCACTGTCCCCCCCCCCCCCCCCATTGTCACTCTGTCTCTGGGCCTAGCTTAAATCTACAAGACCAGTTCCTGAGCAAACAGACAGACAATGGGGATACCAGCATCATAAAGTCACCCCAGGACAATGTATTATAGTTTAAAATTATAAGTTTGATGCAACATGTTGGTATGGGAAAAAAAATTGGGGTGGATAATGTTGGGAGTAAGGTTACTTGTGGGGTTTTTTTCTTTCTCTCAGGGTATTTTCTTCTCATTTGTTGCCCAGGAGATGATGAATGGACAGTACTTAAGAGACAAAAGATGTGGCTGGCTATCTTGGAATTTCCATTGGAATGGGTCTGGAGGAGGGGGGAAGCATGGGGTTTCTGCAGTGTCTTAGCTGGGGGAGGACATTCTTGGCCTGGCTTGGAGAGGAGCCGATGGTGGTGTTTGGTGCTAGACTTTTCTCCTGCCCAGGGGGTTTGGCTCTCCTGTGAAGTTTCTCCTGACTACCTATTGGTAAGCCTGCTGCTTACAGTGACTTGTTGAAAGACTGTGACTTTCTATGCAGCTGATACATGAAAAAGTTAATTCCACAACTCATAAGAGTTGTAAAAGCCTGGTATGCTTTATTCAGCGCTGAAGGCACATGGGGGATAATTCCACTAAAGGCATCCGTGCCTCTCGAGGCATTTATACTCCCTTTTATGCCTGTATGCATATGAATTTCCGCAATCCCTTCATGCATATTCATCTCCTAGTTCTGCCTAGCTCTGCTTCGTATGCTAATTGCTTTATTAGTTTTTTGCACATGCGTAGTGCCCACTGGGGGTCGCACTGTGGTCGAGAAAGAAGAAGGCAGGTTATTTTCCTCAGAATTGAACTTTTCACCCGGGCTCTCCAAGCATGTTCTCTAGGCCCTTGGTCTCAGTCCAAAACATAGGGTCTGTTTTGTTTGGTTGTCAGGGTCTCAGGAGCTTCTATTATCTTGAGGCTCCGTAAGTCTGGCATTGTGCACTTGGTTTTTCATAAACAGTCTCTCTTTATCATGTTTTCTGACATTCTTTTCAGTTGGTTTTTGCATGTACACCCTGTTTGCTGCAGGCCTGTCTCTTGCAAGTCCAGTAAAAGTGGTTTTGAGCAATAAGCATAGTTTAAGCATCTAATAAATCCTTTCTTATTTTAACCTCCTGACCCACAGCGCCCACCCTCACCGATGGAGACCCTCACATTCTCTCTCCCGAAAGAGAGACCACCTTCCTCGGTACTGGTGGACTGTAACCTCACCAGAGCTGCCATTGCCAGGATATTTTCACTGGACACGTGAGGGCACAGGGAAACTGAGCAACCCCCTTTTCCCTCCACCATCTCTCTCTTCCCAGGGCCACCATTAACACCTAGGAAGGCTCAGGGCTTGCATTGGAGCACCTTCTGAAGCTGCAGGGGAGTCACTGCGCACCTCTCTGTCTTGACACAAGCCTACAGTGCCCCCTGAAGTGATGGGGGAGTCAGTGCAACCTCTCTTCCTCTACACAAGCCAATCGTACCCCTTACCAGTTTTGGTTGTAACTCCACCAAAACGGGAAAGTGGTTGACAGGCAGGAAAAGGGCTGTTTTGGGGATTCTTGGTTTATTTTGTTGTTGATGTTGGAGTTTTGCCTTGGGTTGCAAGATGTATTCTATCACCATCTCTTGAAACTGGGGCGGGGGGTGGGAGAGGGGGGAATCATCAGTTAATGGGTCAGCTGTTAAAACCAGGTGGGGCAGTTTTCTTTATCTCTTCCATGACCCATCCTCCATCAATGGACATATCTTCTGTTAATGGGCCATTGAGTCTTGCTGCATGACTGATAAAAATTGCATCATCCCATTGTGAGATGCTCCACCCAGGGGGAGGAGCCAAGCATTCCTAGCTCAATAAAAATCTGGGATTTGGAACACCAAGCAGCCTTTTCTTCACTGGATTCCCAGAGGAAAACCAGGCCCATCTATCACCACTGGACCTTCAGAGGAAAACTACACCCTTCTACAGCATCATTGCTTCAACAGAGCCACATCTGCCACTCCAGAAGGACTGCAGCCACCATTTATTCAGACTGCTACCAACACCCTGACCCACAGGGTATCAGGTTGTATTCTGACTCTGTCAGGGGTTTGATTTTTTTTTTTTTTTTATTACTGCATTTTTTATTTTAATTGCCCTAATAAAGAACTGCTATTCCTATTCCCATATCTTTGCCTGAGAGCCCCTTAATTTCAAAATTATTATAATTCAGAGGGAAGGGGTTTACATTCTCCATTCCAAGGGAGGCTCCTGCCTTCCTTAGCCAGACACCTGTTGTTTAAACCAACACCAGGGGTTTTTTTTGTTTCATACATGTATATTCTAGTAAAGAACTGTTATTCCTTATCCCAAATATTTTTCTGAAACCCCCTTAATTTCAAATTTATACTAATTTGGAGGGAGGGCATCGCCTTTGCTTTTGCATGTTTCATCTAGCCTTCTGATGTTTTAAATTTCTGGAGTTAAATTCCCACACACATTTCTGTAAACAACGATTGCTTACATTCCTTTCTAAAAAGGAAGTGAGAGTTGATGGACCTATGGTTTGACCAGTGTGGTCTCAAAGGAGGTCAATTGTTAGACTAATCAAGGGACGGTGTGTGTAACCTATATAAATCAAAGTTTTATTATAAACTTCCTCTTTTTCTTCTGCCTTGCTCGAAGAAAGGTGTTGTGTGTGTGTGTGTGTGTTTCTTTGTGTCAAATTGCGACAGGAGGGTAATTTTTTCCATTCCGGGAAGGTTCCCGCTTTCCTTGGTAAACACCTGTACCTTTAAACCAGGACAAAGGGGGTAGTGTGAACTCCTATACTTGGGCATGAATAACCCCGTGCACCTGTACCTGCTGGGAGCTGAAGAGATGGAAAGCAGCTCAGCAGAATGCTGCAGTAAAGTTCCTGGGGGACATGGTGGACACCAAGATGAACATGAGCCAGCAATGCACCTTTGTAAATAATAACAGAATCACAAAATCACTTTGGTTGGAAAAGACCTCTGAGATCAACGAGTCTAACCTTTGACTGATCACTACCTTGTCAGCTAGACCATAACACTAAGTGTTATGTCCTGTTATTTCTTGAAAACCTCTGGGGATGATGACTCCACACCTCTGTGGACAGTCCATTCCAATGTTTAACAAACCTTTACATGAAGAAATTCCTCCTGATGTCCAACCTGAACCTCCTCTGGCACAGCTTGAGGCTATGTCCTCTTCTCCTGTTGCTAGTTGCTTCGGAGAAGAGGCCAACCCCCACCTCACTATAACTTCCTTTTGGGTAGTTGTAGAGAGTAATAAGGTCTCTCCTGAGCCTCCTTTTCTCCAGGCTAAACAACCCCAGCTCCCTCAGGCATTCCTACTGAAGAAGACCAATACTAACTTGAGCTGCATTGGGAGGAGTGTTGCCAACAGGTTGTGGTCTGAACAGTAATGAGGTCTGACAACACGTTATAAAACAAAGCTTTACTGAGGCAGAAGAAAGATGAGCAATGAGTTTGGTGAGTTAACCTTGCCTGGCCTCCAGGTGCGCACCAAACTTCTTTATCACTCACCTCAGTGGGACAGGCAGAGAAGAAAATCAGATGAAAAGCTTGTGTGCTAAGATAAAGGCAGATTAATAAAGAAACACAAAGGCTATGTGTGGAAGCAAAAGAAACAAACAAGCAAATTCTTTACTTCTCATGAGCTGGCGATGTCCAGCCACCTCCTGGGAAGTAGGGCCTCAGTACACATAGCAGTTGCTTTGGAAGACAAATGCCTTAATAACGAATGTCCTTCCTTCTGTCCTGCTCTTTCTCTTTGTTTTTATTGCTGAGCACAATGTCCTATGGTATGGCATTACTCTTTCGTCTCACAATCACTGTCCTTTGTTCTCGTGGGGGGCTTCAACTTACCAGATGTCCACTGGAAATGCAACACAGCTGAGAGAGAACAGTCCAGGAGGTTCCTAGAGTGTGTGAAAGAGAACTTCCTGACACAGTTGGTGAGTGAGCCAACCAGGAGAGATGCCACACTGAACCTGCTGTTTGTGAACAGAGAAGGACTGGTTGGTGATGTGATGGTTGGACACCATCTTGAGCAAAGCAATCACAAAATGATAGTTTTCAATTCTCAGAGAAGTAAAGAGGGGATTCATCAGAACTGCCATGATGGACTTCCAAAGGGCACGCTTTGGCCTGTTTAGAAGATTGGTTGAAAGAGTCCCTTGGGAGGCTGGACACTCTCCAAGAAGGAACTCTTAAAGACACAGGAGCAGGTGGGGAAGAAGTCATGCTTAGCATAACAGAGAGCTTTTGCTGGAACTCAGGGAGAAAAATAGAATTTATCGCCTCTGGAGAAAAGGGCAGGCAGTTCAGGAGAACTGTAGCAGTCTGGAGGGGTTTTCCCTTCCTACATCAAACCCAGTTTGGCTGGGAAGTGTGACTGTAGAAATGGGTTCAATGTAGTAGCCAGTGATAGATTTTAATGCATCAGAGCAGCCATGTGGTCAGAAGGCAGCATCAAAGGCCACAAGGCCTGGGAGCTGCCTCCAGCAACCATGTGGGTCAGGGGCTTACTTGCAAAAGATGCAGGGGTGTGGCTAACTTAACAATACATAAGGTTATCTGGGGGGCAGGTACCCAATCTGGTATTTAGGACAGGGACCAGACCATCTCGAACTAAGAGAGAGGTAGAACTTGAGACCTGACCCACCTTCTTTTAGTGTCCCATTTCCCATGGCCTCATGTTAATACTGTCCAAATACAGAGCCAGGGCGAAATCATGATCCATCCCATCTGATCCAGTCCCCACATCTGCCCCTTCTCTTTGAATTGCAAATACATTTGGCATAGATTTTTTAAAAACTTAACATACAACTAAAGAAACAGGGTAAGAACATACATAATAACAATAACTATAAAAATCAGTAAACCATTTTGATTAAAGGTAGTTGAGTAAGTCCCATTTTTTGAATAGTCCATTGAACCAATTGTTGTCATCTACTAGTTGCAATTTCTTGACTCCTTCTTTGAGAATTTGTATGCAACGACGAATGGATTTGCTGTGATCAGAAAGGTTCAAACAACAAACCCATTGAATTCTTGGCAACCATGTGCATGTGCTAAGAGAAAAAAGTCTATTGCTGCTCTATTTTGCAGGGTGGCATGTCTGATGGTATCTAGATCTGAAATCACGCTGCTTATTGCAAGGGAGATGGCCTTTTTTTTCTTACTTAGGAGGCACCCGAGATGGTCGAATTGTCCTAAAGCTTTTGCCGCTGTTACCCAGGGAAGTAAAATGGAGGCAGCCATTCTTTTATTTTTGCTCCAAAATGTGACCTCATCATTGCTGTCAGATTCAAAGTAGTGCATAGATCTTTTAGCTCTGTTTCTTTGGCTATGAATAATTTTATGTTGGGTACCAGCAAAGTAAGTGTCCCCAAGCTACACGGCCCACCTTTAATGTTTGCTGGTATGCCAGGCCATGCTCTGTCTCTGCAAACACACCCTGTGGTAACTGGAGTGGGTGATTACTGGACCAAGAAGTGATAAAGGGTCTTTAATTACACCATTGGCTTTGATTTTTATAAGCTGGGTGGCATGGGGAAATATCTTTCCTGATAATTTCTCTTTCATTTACGATTGTGGGTTTTTTAATCTTTTCCCACTATTGTTGATAAAGAAACATTACTCAATAATCCATTTTTACAGAGACAAGAATTTCTAGCTCCTGGGGTTTGAGTGGTGCATGCAGGAGCTTCTGGGTCCAGTGATCCCAGGTATCAACAGGGTTGTGTTTTCATATGCTATTGGGATTGTTATTTTGCATACCATGAGTGGCATTGTTTGTTATTTGCCACACATCCATAGGTAATCCTACTAAACAGGTGGAAAACGGATCATCAGGGATAGCAAGAGACAGGCACAGGGTATTTTCTTTTATGACTTTTGCTAAAGTTACCCACACGTTTTGTTTTGGCTGTGGGACTATCCAGGACTTTGCAAGGAAAATGAGGTTGATTAGGATGACAATAGTGAGCAGGAGTCTCTTAGGAGTCATTTTAATGGGGTAACTTATGGAAATGCTAAGAAGAATAGGGAAGTATAAAGGAATTTTGCAGTGGGTGGGTAGTAGTTCTCAGGAGGTCTTTTCTTCAGGATCTTCTTGTGGTTTCTTTCGTGGAGTGTCTTGGTGTTCCTGTGGAGGCTCCAGGTATGGTTTGATGTTTTTTGATGGAATCCACTGAGGTCCTCTACCTGTAGAGACATAAGCATATCCCCTTCCCCAGACAATTAAAGAAAAGGGTCCCAAAATTTGGCTTGTTTCTAGATCTTTAATTAGATCTGGTGGTCTCTTTCTTAATTGTGCTTGTATATTGTTTGAAAAATGTCTAATGATTGGTGGGTTAGGCTCCATGAGTGAGTTGTTCAAAAAGTTAAAAACATATGTAGTCTTACTGAGCCTTTCAACAGTAGACAGGGTCTCTATTCCACCTTTCTGTTGTTCTAGAATTTATTTGAGAGACCTATGAGCCCTTTCTACAATTGCTTGTCCTGTGGAGGAGTGAGGAATGCCTGTAATATGTTTTATTCCCCACTTATTAAAAAATTGTGATTTACGAGAGATGTAGGCTGGCCCATTATCTGTTGTTATCACTTATGGAATGCCAAGTGTTGCAAATGCCTGGAGAAAGTGTTTGATGGCATCTTTAGTTGCTTTGCCTATATGTGCAGAGGCAAAGATTGCTCCTGAAAAGGTGTCAATTGATTCAAGTAAATATTTGAAGCTACCGAAAGATTCATAATGGGTTACATCACTTTGCCAGACTTCTGAACTGTGGAACCCTCTGGGGTTTACTCCTGCTCCTGTGGATGGCAAGGCATACTTTTGGCAATCAGGGCATGTGTGAACAATTGCTTTTGCTTGATCTTTAGTGATACTAAACATGCAGTGTAGGGCAGGGACATTCTGGTGAAAGAATGAGTGGCTGAATTTTGCATGCTCAAAAATGTTAGGCAGTGTCACCTGAGTTATCATGGCTAGTGTATCAGCTTGCTTATTACCTTCTGTCAGAAGTCTGGGCAGTGAGGTATGAGAATGGATGTGCAAAAACAAGTAGGGGTGCTGTCTCTGAGAAAGAATAAGAAGTAAGTTTTTAAGCAAGGAGTATAACTGGTCATTAGCTACTGTTCTTAGAAATGAATTCTTGACCATTTTGATGATACCTGCAACATTAGCAGAGTCAGTGACTAAATTAAAAGGACATGCAAATATAGAAAACGCTCTAACAACTGCAGCTAGTTCAACTATTTGTGGTGATCTCTCTATAATTTGGACACCAGATTCCCACGTGTGTGTTACAGGGTTTTTGCTATGAAATGACTGATTCATTGGACTTCCCTGAGCAATCTGTAAAGACAGTGAGTGCATCTAATGGCACATCACTTCTTAGTGGTTTTGGGATTATGTTGAGGGCAGAATGCAGCAACTTATGCTTAAGGTAATGAATTGAAATTTGCCTAGTAAAATTTTTAAGAGAAATTTGCAGACATTCTGATTGCTGCAATAGCCAATCCAAATGATTAGTAGTTGTGGGCAAGAACACAGTAGAGAAATCTTTCCCAGCAAGGGAAAGTAAATGTGATCTAGCTCTTATAATAAAGTGAGCAATCATCTCTGGTTTTGTCATTATGGTTTCCCCCAGCTGATGGGGCAGGAAAACTCATTCTAAAATTAACAGAGGATCAGATGCCTCAGGGTCCTATTGGAAAATTAAAGCATGGAGTTGAGGTCTTTCCCCAAGATAGCTAGAAGAAATGGTAAATATGGATTAATCCTGTGTGCTTGATGGGTTTGAATGGCTTGGGATACCTTTCCCAAGGCATTCTTTGCTTCATCCGTCAATTGCCTAGGTAAATTTAACTCAGAATCCCCCTTTAACAAAACAAACAGCAGACCCAAATCTTCATTTGTGATCCTTAATAAAGTCCTGACCCAATTAATGGTTCCCAACAGTTTTTGTAAATCATGAAGTGTCTCTGGTCTCTCATTTAGTTGCAAAGGCTGATGCTGTATAGTCTGAGAGAGGATTTTAAGTCCCAAGTATTTCCAGGGTGGTGTCTATTGTATCTTTTCCTCTGTGATGGTGAGTCCTGCCTCTTGGATAGCTGTAACAGTGGCTTTTAGAGCTGCATTTAAAGATGGATCATTTTCAGTTGCAACAAGTATATCATCCATGTAATGGCAAATAATAGACTGTGGATGATCTCTGCAAATGGGGGTCAAAACTTTAGCTACAAACCATTGGTATATGGTCAGGGAATTTTTCATCCCTTACAGTAACTGTGCCCAGTAGTACCTCTGAAGGTGTGCCTGTCTGTTAATGCTGGGTACCGAGAAAACAAATCAAGGTGCATCATGTGAATGGAGAGGAATGTCAAAAAAGCAGTCCTTTAAATCAATAATAGTCAATTTCCATTCTTTAGGAATCATAACAGGGGATGGTAGGCCAGATTGCAGTGTGGCCATGTCCTCTATGACCTCATTGACCTTACGAAGGTCCTGTAGGAGCTGCCATTTATCACTGTTTTGTTTTTGGATGACAAAGACAGGTGTATTCCATGGGCTTGTGGTCGGTACTATATGTCCTTTTTGTAACTGTTCCTGCACTAGAAACTCAAGTGTGACAAGTTTTTCTTCAGGGAGGGGCCACTGATTTACCCATACAGGTTTGTCGGTTTTCCAGGTCAATTTAAGGGTTTTGCGCTGCTCAATGGCCCCAGCTAGAAATTTGTCTCTAAGCGCATCCCCCATTGGGACAAAATGTCTCTTTCCCACAGAATCACAGGGGCTCTTACCATGAAGGGCCTTGTGTTGGCGATGTGGCCTTCACATCCCACGAACTTGACTGGCTGCACACTCTTCAAGCTGGCGCTGTTGCCTCCAATTCCCAATAGTACCCCTGGAGCGGGTGCGAAGGCCCACTCGGAAATCCACTTGGACTGTGAGATGATAGTCACATCCAAACCTGTGTCAATGAGTCCTAACAGAACAACTTTTTTGTTATTAAGTTCCAGTGTGCAGGTAATCTGAGGCCGGATGTGATTTATTACCTGGGTCCACATTACTAAGGACTCCAGTGTGTTGCAATAGTCCTGCTTGGGGAGCAAAATCACCTGAGCAATTACTAGTCCCTGAGGGATAAAACAAGGTGGGTCAAGCAATATAGCTAGCACAGTGATTTCTTGTTGGGATGTAACCAATAGCACAGAGGACAATACAAAACATCCTTCAGTCCTTGAGCTACAAGTCCCCAAAATTAACTGTTCACAAGGCAGATTTTTGAGCCCAAGCTGACCTGTGGATATAGTATGAGTGAAACAGTCAGTTAGAGTTACTGGCTTGGCACTTGCCAGCTCCAGCCTGGCACCTGGGGGTAAGTCAGCTGGTAGGCTTGAGACAAGGTGTTAAAGCTATAGGTTACGTAGCCTCTGGTGGTCACGGGCATATGCAGCTGAGGTATTTGTGTCATAGTGATGATTCCCCTTTCCCTCCACCCCCCCACAAGCTGCTAGCTCAGATTTAGGGAGTTTTGGGAGAGGAGATCTTCAAAATAGGGAGAAGAGATTCAAAAGAGGCCCCTTACCTCAGGATGTATTCCAAAGCTTTATTTTCAATGAAGGGATCCCAGGAGGCAAGGAGGGAGCACATGGAGGAAGAGGGGTTTTTATCTCTTTTGGGGTCGGGGTCAGATTACCTGGCTTAAAGCCATAGGTCAGAGTCAAGGGGCAGGTAAATCAGGCCAGGTTACAGTTTCTGGGGGAGGGGTTTTTGAGGAGAGGCATTCCCTAAAAGGAATGCAACATCATAGTGCGAGGCCATCTCATGCTTCGCTGGGAGTTTCCCAAGGCCTGCTTTCCATGGCCTCCCTGCTTTCTACGATATTGGTTAGTATGACAGGAACTCTTACAACACTTGGAACAGACCTTGGGTCTTCATGTTGTGGACAGTCTCTTCTGAGATGCCCATGTTTACCGCATTGAAAACATGGAGAAGGACCTTGTGGTTTTGTGTTTTAAGACACGATTTGCAATGCAGCCAGATCCTCTGCCACTCTCTGTCCCACTGCCTGAGCCTGCAGGACAGTCGAATGTTTGGGGGGGTCCCAATGCGGTTACAAGCCTCTATCATTTGCATTGAGGTCGGCTCAGGGTCAGTGGGAAGGGCATGTAGCACTTTCTTGCATTCAGGATTAGCATTTGACATGCCCAATTTTAACAATAATTCATCTTTTGCTTTTTCCTCTATAATTTGTCTTTCAGTAGCAAGTTTGAGACGGTCAATGAATTTCATATAGGGCTTGCTAGGTCCTTGTTTTATCTCTACAAAATCCTGTGCAAGTGTACTACCATCAGGCACCTGGATCAGTGCTTTCCTTGTGGCATTTTTAATATCATCAAGCACTAGCCTGGGGAGGACAGCAGCCTGATCATCGAGTTGGGTATGTGCCCCCTCCCCTGCCAGGTGTTCCAGAGTCCCCAGCGTAAATGAGCAATAATTGGTTAAGTAATCTTTTCCACCCCCCTTCCCATAGGGTATATTCAGTTGGTGACAATAACACAGTCATAATATGCTTTAAATCATGAGGAGTAAGCACATGTGATGTAAAAGTAGCTCTAATCAGATTGTTAAAGAAAGGGGAGCTTCTTCCATAGTCCTTAGCAGACCTGCACAACTCTTTTACTTCCCCATAGGTGAGGGGCTCCCACCTTGGGCTCCCCCACCCCCTGCCCCGTATAGCACTGGGAAAGCTGCGATTTTGGAAGCTATTTCCCAGTCTCCTTCCTTTACTGCGCCAGCCCGGATCTTTTCCCATGGATCGGTGGGGTTGCTGGAACCAGAAGGGTATAAGTCCTCTTCAGAGGAGGAGGGGGAGCATACAAACACAATGCCTTTGTTTATGGGTGGGCATTGCCATGGTTTAGGCTCCGGCACTGATGCCGGGAACGGCTGTGTAGGTGCCGCCATGTTCCAATCCTGGGGCTTCTGAGAATATGGTGGGTGTGTTTCCGGTCCCCCCCCTGGAGGGGTGTGGCCCAAGGCTGCAGGGGCCGGCGGGGGTGGGATGGGCACTGCACAGCCTGTCCCGAAGGGGTGAGACAGGGGCAGAGTAGGCACTACACAGCCCACCCCACAGGGGACAGATGGGGGGGGGGGGGGGGGGGGGGGAAAAAAGGCCCCCCCGCCCCCCCCCCCTGGGGGGGGGGATGGGGCAGTCAGGGGCAGTGCAGAGGCAGCGAGCAGGGGCAGGTTGGGGGCAGGGGCGGGAACAGGTCCTGTGTTCCCTGTCCCCATGTGGGGGCCAGGGGCTGGAGAAATCTGAGACACCAGAACAGGCTTTTCTGTTTTGGTGGATGAGGCATGGGCAGCCTCATTAGCAAAAGAATAGGAAGGTGGGGGGGGTGGGTCATCAGAGGTACTAAGGGAAAGGAGGAGAGGGAGGGGGAGGAGGGTTTTGGTGAGGAGTCCGGGGTCCTGGATGCACGTGACCACTGTCATCTTGGAAACCTCGAGCTGACCAGTGGAGTGGAACACAAAACAGCAGGATAACCAGTGGGGCCTCTCCTGCGCGCGGTGGCGTTTTCTGTTTTGTGTTAGTCGTGGTTTCAGTTCGAAACCGGGTGGAAACACCAATTTTGTGTCATAGTTTTGGCTTGCCAATTTGAAATTTCTCAAACAAGAGCAAAACAGGCTTAAGCTTAAAAGGAATAAAACTTTATTAGCTAACACTAAAAGGAGAAAAAAAAAAAAAAGAATGAGACCTTTAGAACACTCTTCTTCCCTCCCCACATTTTCTTTTCTTTCCAACTGACAATATACAGAAAACAACACTCAGAAATCTCTGTTTTCCACTTCTAAAATAGTCTTTCTGTAGTTCACTTAGGGAGGGAAGCACCTCTCATTTGCTATGGAAAATTTCCCCAAAAGAAAACAGTTATCTCGTGGTTTCATTCTTCACAAAGCAGCCACCCAGAAGATATGCCTCGTGAAGCCCCTCCCATGTGCACAGTTCTTTATAGATGTTCCTCTGGGCCATATCGACGTATGGGGTTTTTAATTTTTTTTTTAAAGACCCTCTGTTCAAAGCAAAGGTTCTCTTTATCTATCTTTATGATCATCTTCATCTCAGGGAACAGAGATTGTCTTCTTCTCTTGGGGGCAAAAAATGTCTCTATCACATCATCTCTCTATTCAAACTTCTCATGGAAGCACAGCCACTTCAACTTTGGCTCACTTTAACACTGCATTCCTTTGCTCAGGTCTACAATTTGAATTTCCCATCTCCCCATACTTCTCCATGGTTTAATGCAAATATCTCAATATGTTACAGTCAATCACCATAGCTTACAAGGTATTTTCAGCTTTAAAAGCAAGTCTCCATACTCCTTCTATTTAAGACAATAATTCTTTTTTTCCTGACTTTAATATCTTCATGTTGGTCTCTCTACATGTCTTCCCTTTTGTCCTTGTCTCTCATTCAGGGGAAATGAGCTCTGGAGGTCTCTTCTGCACTGAAAAGGTTAACAGCAGGGCAGCAGCCAGGTTAAGGCAGTCACCTGATGCATTGCAGTTGTGCTGGACCTGGTCCAAGACCTCAAGGCCTGCTGCTGCTTCCAGTTCCAGCTGTGCTGAGAGAAGGAGGCTAGGATCTTTTTTTCCAGCCTGGGCAGGCTTCAGGTGTGGCACGCCTGGGCTGATTCACCTCTCCTTTCCTTGCCCAGTAGACACTGGGCCTGGCCCAGCCCCCGTTTTGCTGTGTGGGCTGTCCTGGCTTAGCAAATCTCAGCAGCCAGGACTGGACTGAGCCTTCCTCCCTCTGCCCCACTGCCTCTCCTTCCCCTTTGCCTGCCAGGGGTGCCAGGGGGAGGGTAGGGGGAACCTCAGCCCATACCAGCCATGGGAAGAAGCCGGGCCTGGCCTTATACCTCGCACCACCGGAAACCAGAAGAGAACTATTTCCATAATCTCACCTCAAAATGTGCTTTCACTAGCAGCGTAACCACCCTTTTCATTGGTTTAATCAGGTGTCAATACTACAAAATTGTCCAATCAGGACTAAACCACATTTCCATTCCAGGAAAGTCTGAAGGATAAAGGGGAGAGGAACATGAAAGGGCTGAAGTAGCAGGATACAGTGGCTTCTGTTTCTGTGATAGTTTCCGCTCTAGTGTTCCCCTCCCAGGTTTAGAGGGGTTAATAGCAGACTCAAGTGGTGGGAATAGGTTCACTCCTGGAG
The DNA here is from genome assembly GCA_018697195.1 of Certhia americana. Taxonomy (NCBI): domain Eukaryota; kingdom Metazoa; phylum Chordata; class Aves; order Passeriformes; family Certhiidae; genus Certhia; species Certhia americana. The sequence goes on along the minus strand of JAGMWU010000027.1, from coordinate 8,753,953 downwards.
GGCTGGGGGCAGCAGGAGCGGCTCAGGACCTCAGGGAGGTGGTGGTTCAAGGCTGGAGTTTTCGCTGCTTTTCCTTGGCTTTCAATGATTCTAACACCACGCATAATGTGGGCAGCATGTGAGGGTCATTTTTGCTTGTTAAATTGTATAGCCTTTCTCCCACTAAGTCCCAAAATTCTGGGCAAAAGATTTCACAATCCATGCCAGTTCGAGTGAAGTCCTGTGAGATGGCACTGCCTGGGGCGGCAGCAGCAGCAGATGGAAAATTTCAGAATACCCATTTGAGTAAAGTTTTTAGTTCTCGCTTTTTTATTTCTTTTCCACAGTCTGCCAAAAGTTTTTTTAAAATGTTTATATATATCCCAGTCTAAATATGAAAGCTTTTGTCCCATCCCTGCCCCAGAAAAGCTGGTGGATGGGTGGGATTTACCCGCCTGGTCAGGGTAGGGGTGATGGGGGCTTTCCCACTCTCTGCTCACCTGCTCTGTGCAAGGGTCTCCGAAGTGACTGGACCACCCTCTGAGGGTTGCTTCCTTTTCCGTCGGGCCAAACAATTTATCCAAAATCTCCACAGCACAAAGGTCCTCTCAGTTGGCTCCCAGCCAAACCAAGTTCCTGCAGCTTCTTCTCAATATGAGAAGTCCCCGGTCAGGGCGACAGGTGTAGCAGTCCAGAGGGGGTTTTCCCCTGCTACATCAGACCTGGTTTGGCCGGGAAGCATGACTGTAGAAATGGGATGGGTCCAATGTAGTAGCCAAAGGTAGATTTTAACGCATCAGAGCAGCCATGTAGTCAGAAGGCAGCATCAAAGGCTGCAAGGCCTTGGAGCTGCCTCCAGCAACCATGTGGGTCAGGGGCTTCCTTGCAAAAGATGCAGGGGTATTGATGTTACCAATATCACAGACATGATGTGCCTTGGCTTGCCTGACCCTGCTGCTGAACCAAATAGCGGCAACTGTGGTGTGTTACCCCAGAGACACCTTTGGTTAGCTGGGCGCTGCAGACAAGTCCAGACCTGCTGGAGCTCTTCAGGTTTTCCTCTAATGGAGAAGCTTAAGGTGGTGGTGAAGGAAGGAGTCGTTTATGATAGAGGGTTTAATCCAGGGCTTTTATTTGGGCATACAGGCCTCTGAATGTAGCAAGTCCTCTAACAGAACCTATCAGAATTGTACCTGAACTCTGCAACAGACTCCTGTAACTGCTGTAACTCCTTGCTGTAACTGCCCGTGACTGCGTGGTCCCTGTCCTTTTACCGGGGGGGTGGGGGGGGAGGTGGGAAGGGAGAAGAAGCCCACCAACTAGGTGTGGAGGGGGGAGGTCTCAAGGGACAAAGGACACCTGGATGACCCAATGCCCCCTAAGGGGAAGAGGGTATCTTTTGAATCTGCCAATCACTCGACACCCTTCTGGAAATCCAGGGTATATGGACAGTGCTCAGCAGGGGTTAGGGTGGGGAAAGGAAAGGTGATTGAAATATCTAGAGGGGGATCTTCAGGGGAGGAACCAGGTTTCCGAGGTAAACCATGAAATCGCACCATTACACAGGGGTGCGGCTAACTTAACAATACATACCTGGGAGCAGGTATCCAATCCAGTATTCAGGACAGGGACCAGACCATCTCAAACTAACAGAGAGGTAGAACTTGAGACCTTGTTGTAACAGTGTATCCATCCACCCTCCAGCGTGGGGTTACCTCTTGTTACATTAAACCCAGTTTGGCTGGGGAGCGTGGCTTAAAAAATGGGACCGGTACAATGGATGAGGCCCAGAGATGTTCTTTAATTCACTTCAGTGACCATGTGCTCTCTAGGCAGCACTCACAGGCCGCATGGCCTGGGGATGTTCCCCAGAGGGCACCTGGTTTGCAGACCTGGATCCAAAGACCTGGGGACATGGTTAACTTCACTAGATATAGAGTTTACCTGGGCAGATATCCAACAGTAGCTATGGGGCAGGGGCTTGACCTTATAAGTCTAAGGCTTCAGCCCCCTGCTCCTCAGGATCCTAGGTCCACTCTTTGGTGCAGAGAATTTAGGTCTGGCTTTTTTATTTATCCCAGCTAATTGGACTGCTACAAAACCTGACCCACCTTCTTTCAGTGTCCCATTTACCATGGCCTCATGTTAATACTGTCTGAATACAGAGCCTGGGCCAAATCATGATCCATCCCATCTGATCCAGTCTCCACAGAGAATTACAAGGATGTAATGAGAAAATTAGAAGGGCCAAAACACAACTAGAACTTAATCTGGCCACTGCTGTAAAAGACAACAAAAAGTGTTTCTACAAATACATCAGCAAAAAAAGCAGGGCCAAGGAGAATCTCCATCCTTTACTGGATGTGGGGGGAAACAGTGACAAAGGATGAGTGTCCTGGTTTAGGGCAAAATTTGCGAGGAAACCTCTGAATGGGGTTCCTCTAGAAAGCAGATTCAAGTGGCCCCTCCCCCAACTGGTTCGGGAAAAGATTTCCTTGGAGAAAAGTGGAAAAAACCTGTTTATTCAAGAAGCAAAGCACTCACAAGCACAAAAAATGAATAATATTAAACAGTAAAACCTCTTGCTGTTTTGAAGAGATGGCAAATTCAGAAAGTCCTTTTCATGAGGTTGATAGCTCAACTCGCTCAGTCTCTTATCAGTCCCTCTGGCACTGGAAACTGCCATGGCCCAGGCCCCAGGTGGGCCACAAGTGTGATTTCCCAGTGTTTTTCTGGATTTTCAGTCCAGAGCAGGTTTGAACAGTTCCAAGAAAAAGAAAAGCCACAGTCTGGGGAACTTCTCTGCCTTAGCTAGCTAAAAACACTAACTAAAAGCAATGGAGAGCTCTCTCTCACTGTCTGTCCGTGATGCAGACAACACAGTCGAGGAGAAGGAAAGATGAAGCTCTTATCTATATGCTTTGAAAACAACTGCCTCAGACATTCCACTGCTTCTCCTTCTCCCCCCTTCACTCTCAGATCTAGTTTTAAAGGTGGAAAACTTATTTCTGGGCTAAACAGATGAATAGGGGTACAATTCAGCATCATAAAGTCACCCCAGGACAATGAGGAAAAGGAAGAAGTATTTAATGCCTTCTTCACCTCAGTCTCAAATAACAAGACCCGTTGTCTTCAAAGTACTCACCCCTGGGTTGTAAGAAAGAGATGGGGAACAGAATGAAGTCCCCATAATCCAGGAGGGAATGATCAGTGACCTGCTATGCCACTTAGACCCACACAAGTCCATGAAGACAGATGGGATCCAACCAAGAATACTGAGAGAGCTGGCAGAAGTGCTCACTAAGCCACTTTCAATAATTTACTGGCAGTCCTGGTCAATCAGGGAGGTCCCAGGTGACTGGAATTTAGCAAATGTGGTGCCTATCTGTAAGAAGAGTCAGAAGGAGAATCTGGGGAAGAACAGGCCTGTCAGCCTGACCTTAGTGCTGGGGAAGGTTATGGAGCAGATCATCTGGAGTTGCCATCATTCAACAGGTGCAGGACAACCAGGGGATCAGGCCCAAGCAGCATGGGTTTAGGAGAGGCAGGTCCTGCTTGACTGACCTGATCTCCTTCTATGACAGAGTGACCTGCTTAGTGGATGAAGGAAAGGCTGTGGGTGTTATCCACCTAGACTTTAGTAAAGCTTTTGAAGCAGTCTCCCACAGCATTCTGATAGAGAAACTGACTTCCCATGGTGTGGAGGGGTGTACTCTTTGCTAGGTAAAAAACTGACTGGATGGCTGGGCCCACAGTGGTGGTGGAGTTACATCCAGTTGACAGCCGGTTACAAATGGTGATCTCCAGGGCTCAGTATTTGGGCCAGATCTATTTAATATCTTCATCAATGACCTGCACAAAGGGGTCGAATGCACCCTCAGTAAGTTTGCAGATGACACCAAGTTCGGTGGGAATATAGGTCTGCTTGAGGGTAGGAAGGCTCTGCAGAGGGATCTGGACAAGCTGGACTGATGGGCCGAGGCCAATCGTATGAGGTTCAACAAGGCCAAATGCTGGGTTCTGCACCTGGGTCACAGCAAGCCCATGCAGCGCTACAGGCTTGGGGAAAAGTGACTGGAAAACTGCCTGGAGAAAAAGGACCTGGGAGTGCTGGTTGACAGCAGCTGAACATGAGACAGCAGGGTGCCCAGGTGGCCAAGAAAGCCAATGTCATCCTGGCTTGTATCAAGAACAGTGTAGCCTGCAGGCTGAGGGAAGTGATTGTCCCCCTGTATTAAGCACTGGGGAGGCCACACCTTGAATACTATATTCAGTTTTGTTCACTTAAAGAAAGACATTTAGGCACTGGAGTGAGTCCAAAGAAGGGCAATGAAGCTGGTGAAAGGTCTGGAGCATAAGTTTGTGAGGAGTGGCTGAGGGAGCTGGGGTTATTTAGCCTGGAGAAAAGCAGGTTGAAGGGAGACCATATCACTCTCTACAACTACCTGAAAAGAGGTTGTGGTGAAGTGGGTGTCAGTCTCTTTTCCCAGGTAACAACTGACAGGATGATAGGAAATGGCCACAAGTTGCCCCAGGGGAGGTTTAGATTAGATATTAGGAAAAATTTCTTCACAGAAGGGGTTTTCAAGCATTCGAACAGGTTGCCCAGGGAAGTGGTAGAGTCACCATCCCTCGAAATGTTTTAAAAATGTGTGGATATGGCACTTGAGGCATGGTTTAGTGGTGAACATGGTGATGGTGCTAGGTTGATGTTTGGACTTGATCTTAGAGGTCTTTTTCAACCTTAAAGATTCCATGGTTCTATAATTCTATTATATACTGGAGAGAGTTCAAAGAAGGGCCATAAGAATGTTTTAAAGGGAATGGAGCATCTCTCATATGAGGAAAGCCTGAGACAGGTGGAACTATTTAGCCTAGAGAAGAGAAGGCTCAGGGGTCATTTTAGTAATCTATATAATTATCTGAAGGGAGGCTGCAAAGAGGACAGAGGCAGGCTTTTTTTTCAGTGGTGCCTGGTAAGAAGACAAGGGGCAATGTACACAAAGTTAAACACAGGAGGTTCCATCTGAAAGTCAGGAAACAACTTTTTTTCTGTAAGAGTGACTGAGCACTGGAACAAGTTACCCAGAAAGATTGTGGTGTCTCCTTCCTTAAGCATATTCATGTGTACATGGTCATGGGCAACCAGATTTTGGTGGCCCTGCTTAAGCAGGGGCATTTGACTAGGTGACCTCCAGATAACCCTTTTAACCCCCAACTATTCTGTAAGTCTGTGAATCAAGTACTCAAATATCTTTTTAATAAGTTTTATGAAAGTATTATTGCTATAAAAATGCTTCTGTTTTCCTCTCTTGTATTAAGCTATGCTCAGCTACTCATGCTGGAATAAGTATCTATGCTAGGGCTTTCAGAAATTTTCTCAATGAGAAATTGTATGACAAGCTAACATACCTGGACTACCAAAACTGAGTTCTTTGTGCTTCTAGCTATAAATGCCATAAATCTTTCTTAATATGACCTTCCAACTTTTTCCTTGTGTCTGTTTAGTCCTCCTGTTCGTCGTCAGAGAGCAAGAAGGGATCGTCTGTCTCGACACAGTTCTGTTAGCCAAGATGAAAACTTTCACCATCTCTCCTATGAACAGCAGCAAGCAATAGAAGAGTCCCAAGCCTTTAACCCTCCAAATATATCCCATCGTATATTGCACTCAGCTGGTCACTTGCCACAGCAGAACACAGTGATGGTTGACATCCATGATCAGGTAAGAGTGTGTTGAGAACATGTATTCAAATGTCTTAAATTCTGTGTATTCATCTCCAAATAGAGCAATTTAGTAAATTCTCCTTGACAAATTAGTTGGCAATGGAGATACACAACACTAACTCCTATAAGTCCCAGAGTATTATTTATTTTGTTCTTTTGAGTAGTATCAGTGTATAGACAGCTGCACAGCTGCAGCACTCAGTGAAAACATTGATACATTTGTTACTTAAGAATAAAATAAAAATATAGACTCTCATAGAGAAGAGTGAAAGTCAACAATCTGTCAGTTTGTGTTGGCACAGTTCTGAAGATCTTTGCATTTTACCTTTGAAAGTGACTCTTCTGCTTAGGAAGTTAAATTTAGTTTAAGATATACTATGGTAATAATGTCTTTAGAATCATCGAATCATAGAATATCCTGAGGTGGAATGGACCCACGAGGTTCATGGAGATCCAATTCATGGACCTGCACAGGACACCCCGAGAGTCACACCATGTGCCTGAGAGCATTGTTCAAAAGCTTCTTGATCTCTGTCAGGCTTGGTGCTGTGACCACTGCCCTGGGAAGCCTGTTCCAGTGCCCAACCACCCTCTGAGGGAAAACCTTTTTCCAAATATCCAACTTAAACTAAACCTCCTCTAACACAGCTTCATGAAGTGCCCTCAGGTCTTATCATCAGTCACCAGAGAGATCACTGCCTGCCCCTCCACTTGCCCTCTTAAGGAAGCTGTACACTGTGGTGAGGTCACCCTTCAGTCTCCTCTTCTCTAGGCTGAACAAGCCATGTGACCTCAGCTACTCCTCATACAGCTTCCCCTCTAGGCCCTTCAACATCTTCATGGCCCTCCTTTGGACACTCTCAAATAGCTTTATATCCTTCCTATTGTCGGGGGTTATGTTTCTTCAAGGAATTTTCTTCCCATTTGTTGTCATGGAAATGAGAAATGGATGTCCATTAAGAGACAATGTCTTGGCACACTGTTGTAGTAGTTTGGGGGGGGAGGGGGGGAAGCGGTGTGGTTTCTGCAGTTTCTTAGCTGGGGGTGGTTCAGTCTTTGTCCAGTTTGGAGGGGAGATGGTTAGGGTGTTTTGGTGCTGGACTTCCCCTGCCCAGGGGTTCAGCACTGCTGTGAAGTTTCTCCTGACTGCCTGTTGGTGAGGTCACTGCTTACAGTGAACTGTTCGTGGACTGGGACTCTCTTTGCAACACAGGCCCTTGCTGGGAGAGATCCCCACCATCTGCATGGATACTTCTAAGGGAAAAGACCAGGCCCCCACTTTCTCTCTTTCTCTCTGGAGCCAGCACCTCCCAGCTACTTACTGGAGCCTTGGCTGCTGCTGCTGCCACCACCACCAGGATATCGCACAGGACACATGAGAGCTGGGGAAAACTGAAACCCCTGACCTTCTCTCTCCTCCCAGGGCCACCATTACCCCCGGGGAGGCTCAGAGCTTGCATCAGCAGCCCTCTGAAGCCACCTGAGCCAACAGCACTCCCTGGAGCCATGGCGAAGTCACTGCACCCCTCTGCCTTGCCAGGAGCAAACAGTGCCCCCTGCTGGTTGTGGTTGTAACTACACAGAAGGGGAAAATTGCTTGATAGGCAGGAAAAAGGCTGTATTGGGTTTTCTGGGTTTTTTGGTGGTTTTTCTGTTGTTGCTGTTTGTCTCTCTTGTTATATCTATATTCTAGTAAAGAAATGTTATTCCCTTTCCCATATCTTTGCCTGATAGCCTGGTAATTTCAGCTATAATTTGGAGGGAGGGGTCATTGTTTTCCATTCCAGAAAGGTTCCCACCTTCCTTGGCAGACACCTGTCTTTTAAACCAGAACAGCTATATTGTGGTTCCCAAAACTACACACATTACCCGAGGTGAGGCCATACCAGTTTGGAGTAGAGTGGAACAATCACCTCCCTTGACAGGCTGGTGATGCTGTACCCTATGTTCCTCAGAATATCATTGGCCCTTTTGACTGCCGGGGCACTGCTGACTCACATTGAATTTTCCATTCTACAGGACCCCTAGGTCCCTTTCCATGGCACTTTTTTCCAACTTCTTGTTTCCCAGTCTGTCTGTACATCCAGAGTTGTCCAGCCCCAGGTGCAGAATCCAGCACTTGCCTTTGTTAAACTCCATATGCTTGGTGATTGCCCAGCTCTCTAATTTATCTAGGTCTCTCTACAGTGCATCTCTGCCTTTGAAAGGGTCAACAGGTCCTCCTAGTTTAGTGTCACCAGCAAACTTACTTAGGATTCCTTCCAGTCCTGCATCCAAGGTGTCCATGAAGATGTTGAAGAGAACTGTCCCATAAATGATACCCTGTGGAACCCTATTAATGACCAGTTGCCAGCCTGATGTTACCCCATTCACTATAATCTTTTGCGCCTGATGTATGAGCCAGTTGCTCACCCATTGCATGATGTGTTTATCCAGCTGTATGCTGGACATTTTGTCCAGAAGGATCTGTGAGACAAAATATCAAAAGCTTTACTGAAATTCAAAAAGATGAGATCAACTGGTTTCCCTTGATCAACTAGGTGGGTTACCTGGTTGTAAAAGGAAATTAAGTTTGACAAGAAAGGCTTTCCCTTCATGAACCCATGCTGGATGACCTACTATCTTGGGTTTACCTCAATTGAATCTTTTTGGTAAGGAAAAGTAAGTGACCTTCCCTGTGGAAATATTACAGCTTCCTCCATGGCTGACAGAACCAATAACCATCTAGAATCGCTCTATGAATCCATATATTTAAGAAAAGAGGAGCAGGAAAAGCTCTTTCTTGCTTCCAGCTTTTGAAGAGAGATGCTCCCCCCGCCTTCCCAGCATGGTGGCTGGGTAGGGTAGGGGAGGCCATGGGGCCCCGGCCGAGGCTGCCAACATCCTGCTGCCACTAAGTCCTGCCCCACAGCCAGACTGAGCTGAATAGGAGTCTGTCTGGTCAGGCTGGGCGGGGCTGCAGCGCGGGCTGCTGAGAGTCGTCCTGGCCATTTCCTGCCGCTGCTGCATTCCCATGCAGCCCCCTCAGTGCGGCTGCTGGAATCATGCTGTTAAAAAAACCATTCAGGTGCCGCAGAAAATTATGCAGCTGAAATCAACGCTGCAAGCCTGTCACAATCCGCTAGTACAAGCGGGGGTTGTGATGGTTCGTTTTTCCGATCTCAGAGTGCAAAAGACACACAGCAAAGGGGACTTTCAGTTTAATCACAGCAGTGCACTTTTATTGAGTGCCAACAACAATTATGTGACAGAGAGAGGGAGAGAGAGAGAGAGAGATAAAGAAAACAAAGTAAAGAGAGAGAGAAAGAGGGGTATAGCTACCAATGGAGAGACGATGTCCTCGAGGCCTTCTGCCCATAGACGTGTTGTGCTTTCTGTGGGGAGATCTCAAAAGTCCTTTGCAGAAAAGTCACTTTTTATAGTCTTTTGCCAAAGCGAGTGGCATCTGACCAAAAGGTAAACTGAGCAGTACTATTGTGTGGAGAACTGCTGTCCCAAGAAGCAGGTGTAAACGTGCAAAATGTGCCACTACTCACCAGTACCTGCCTGGAGCAGCATAGTGTGGCAGTTCAACAAGCACACCTGCAAACAATCACTTGGCAAGCATCTACCTTGACCAGGCCAGAGACCCTGTCCAAAGCAAATGGAGTCCTCGACGTCTTCGTCTCTGTCCTCGCGACGGTGATGAGGCAAATGAGGGAAACTTCAAACGATCTCTTACAGAGCCTCCATGGCCACTGCCTGACAGAGATCATGTGACCAACAGCAAAAGGCCATTACCTAATGCAAGGCCTGAGTAAGATTAACTCTTTCAGTGCTGTAGAATTCCATTTAAAAATAAATAAACCTGATGACACCATGTTTCCTGAACCAGAGAAAAGGAAAGGTGAAAGCTCATGAGGAAAGCAGCATAGATACACCAACATCAATAAAGAAAGAAGAGCTAAATCTCAGATGGGAGGAGAATGAGGAGATGCTTTAGTCTGGGGCTGAAAGTCTCTTTTAAAACCATGGTGATGGACTATAATACACTAAAATCTCCCTCTAATTCATGAAAAGCATGGGGGTATGGAGCATTCAAACTGAAAACTTGAGCAAAGGCACCTGTGCTGAAGCAAGCAGATATTGAAATAGCTGCAATATTGCAGATGTTAAAGTAGCTGAGATCCAATGAAAAGTTTAAACAGGGAGAAATAAAAGTGATGAAGACCCTTTGTCCCTAGGGAAGAAGAGGAAGATTTCTGTTCGCAGAGATGAAGATGATTTCAGAGAGGTATGAAGAGAACCTTTACTTCTGAACAGCTCATCCTTAAAAGTGTACCACATTAGCTAAAGACTGAGCCCTTGAAAACAGTTGTGGGGAAAGCTGTAAGTCGAGGGGAGGGACTTTCACATAGCAACAGATTTCCATCTTCCGGATGGCTGTTTCGCTGTGACATTGAAGCCATGAGAGAACTGTTTCTTGTGGAGAAGTCTCCATGGCATGGCAGGAGACTCCTCTCCCTAAGTGAACTGAAGAAAGACTATTTTAGAGGTGGTAAACTGCCTGAAAGTTCCAGGTTTTGTCTCTATATTTTCAGTGGAAAAAATTAAAAGTGGGGGAAAGAGAAGTGTTCTGAAAGTTTATTCTGATTCTTATTATTCTTCTTTTAGCTCTGTTAATAAAGTTTTCTTTTTACTCTTTAAAGTTTTGAGCCTGCTATTGCTCTTCTCCTAATACTTATCTCAGAGCCAAAAATGGATAAATAATTTTAGTGGGTGCACTGGCATTTGGCCAGTGCTCAATCCACCACATTAATTGGTGTCGTAACTCGAATTGGTGAACCTAACCACTACACCTTCACAACACCAGGACTGATGGCAACAGATGGAGTACATCTGTCTCAAAGGGAGAAAAGAATCTTTTCACAGGAGTTAACAGGGCTTCTTGAAAGAGCTTTAAACAAGATCTGAAGAGGGAAAGGCAGAAAACCAGGGTTGCTAGAGATAAGTCAGGAGGGAATGCCAATGTTTGAGGGATGGTATGCTAACGAGGTCCTTCAGTCTGCCATCTCAGTGGGGGTAGAGAATGGATATCCACAAAGCAGCAAAGACACAAGGGTTATTGATGTGTTAGAAACCATGGAAGTGTCTGAGAACAGACACATAGAAATTAGTGCTTCTTCCCCCAAAAGGTGGAAAGATTAACAATACAACTGAAGTGCATTTACAGCAATGCACACAGCATGGGCAACAAACAGGAGGATCTAGAAGTCATTGTACAGCTGGAAAACTATGATATAGCTGCCATCACAGAAACATGGTGGGAGGACTTGGACAACTGGAATGCTGCAATGGATGGCTAAAAACTCTTTAGAAGGGACAAGCAAGGGAGGAGGGGCATTGAGGTAACCCTGTATGTCATGGGATGTTTTGATTGTCTAGAGCTTGACAATGGTGATGAGTCATGTCTATGGGAAACAATCAGGGGAGAGGCCAACAAGGCAGATCTGATGGGAGTCTTATAACCCTACCCAATCAAGATGAAGAAGCAGATGAAATTTTCTATAAGCATCTGGGAGAAGTCTCATGATTGCTGGCCCTTATTCTCATGGGGGACTTCAACTTACCAGATATCTGCTGGAAATATAATACAGTAGAGGGGAAACAGTCTAGGGGGTTCTTGGAGTGTGTGGAAGAGAACTTTGATACAGTTGGTGAGTCAGCCAACTAGGAGAGGTACCCCACTGGACTTGTTTGTAGACAGAGAAGGACTTGTGGGTGATATGATGATTGGAGTCTCTCTTGGGCACAGTGATCATTAAATGATGGAGTTTTCAATTCTCAGAGAAGTAAGGAGGGGGGTTAGCATAACATCAGTTTTCTGATGATACAAAACTGGCAGGAGTGGCTGATACCCTAGAAGACTAATGCCATCCAGTGGGACTTAGATGGGCTGGAGAGTTGGGTGGAGAGAAACTGAATAAATTTCAACAAAGGCAAGTGTAGGGTCTTGCACCTGGGGAGGAATAACCCCATGCATCAGTAGAGCCTAGAGGTTAACTTGCTGGAAAGCAGCTCTGCAGAGAAGGACCTGGAGGTCTTGGTGGGCAAGTTAACCATGAGGCAGCAATGTGCCCTTATGGCTAAGAAGGCCAGTGGTATCCTGGGATGCATTAGAAAGACTATGGCCAGCAAATTGAGGGAGGTTATCCTCCTCCTCTACTCCTTGTGAGGCTGAATCTGGAGTGCTGTGTCCAGCTCCGGACTCCCCAGTTGAAGAAAGACAAAAACCCACAGGAAAGGGTCCAGGGGAAGGCTATAAAGATGATTAGGGGACTGAAGCATCTCTCCCATGAAGAAAGGCTGAGAGAGCTGGGCCTGTTTAGCCCAGAGAAGACTGAGAAGACATATATCAATGTATATAAGTGTTTGAAGGGAGGGTGTCAAGAAGATGGAGCCAAACTCTTTTCAGTGATGTTCAGAGACAGGACAACAGGCAACAGGCACAAACTGAAACACAGTAAGGTTCATCTGAATATGAGGAAAAGCTTCTTCAATTTGAGGGTGACAGAGCCTGGAACAGGCTTTCAAGAGAGGTTGTCGAGTTTCCTTCTGTGGAGATATTCTAAGCCCTCCTGGATACCATACTGTGCATCTTGCTTTAGGTGAACTTACTTTAGCAGGGAGGTTGGATCAGATGATCTCCCTTCTAACCTCAGCCATTCTGTGACTGTGATTCTGTGAACTGCTACCAAGGACATTGTCATGGTTTAGCCCTGATTGGACAATTTTGTAATATTGACACCTGAGTAAACCAATGAAAAGGGTGGATATGCCTCTAGTGAATACACATTTTGAGGTGAGAATCCAGAAATAGCTCTTCTTTTGTTTCTGGCGGGGTGAGTTGCAGAGCCTCGGCCCGGCTGTTCCCTATGGCTGGGCCGGGTCGGGCTGAGGTTCCCCCCTTCCCTCCCCCGGCACTCCTGGCAGGCAAAGGAGAAGGGGGGGGGGGGGGGGGGGAAAGAAGGCTCAGCCCAGCCCTGGATGCTGAAATCTGTTACTCCAGGACTGCCCACACAGCAACCGGGGGCTGAGCCAGGCCTGGCGTCTGCAGAGCAGAAAAAAGGAGGGGTATTCAGCCCTGATGTGAGACATCTGAAGCCTGACCGGGCTGGAAGTGGGATCCTGGCCTCCCTCTCTCAGCACAGCTGGAACTAGAAAGCAGCAGCAGGCCTTGAGAAAGATTCTGGCCCAGCTCCAACACTACTGCAATGCATCACGTGTCTGCCTTGTACCAGCTGCGGCCTGTGTGAATTTTTTTTTTCCTGACCAGATGAATCTTCCAAAGCATGAATCTTACCCAGAGGAAAAGAGGAGACCGGATGAAATGTAGAAAGACACAGCATGAGACTTGATGTCAGAGGTAGTGAGAAGAGAATCTTAAATGGCAAGGAAGATTGAAGGAGTGGCCTAGTTAGGTTAGACTTCTCTTGTGAGGCCATAGCGAATGGACTTAAATACCCTGTAACCTATGGAGTGTTTTTTAGAGGGATGCAAGGTTCTAGACATAGCTGTGAGTTGCTAGAGAAAATTGAACAGAGGAAGACTAAAGAAGTGAGAGATTAAGCCTTGCCCATTGAGGGAAGATGACCTCTGTTCCTTGAGATGAAGAGAACTTTTGTTTTATATTAGAAGAGGCATTCTTAAACTGTACCCTAATAAACTGATATGGCCCATGAGCTGCTGTGGCAGGCTGTTTCATGGGAAGGACTTCACAATGTCAACATTTCTTTCCCCGGGCAGGCCAATTGTAGAGTGTGGAAGCAAGAGAACTGGTATCTTGTGGAAAATCTCTGTGGTACCCAAGACAAACTCCTTTCTCCTTGATGAATTGAGAAATGATTATTTTAAGGGTGATAACTGACTGAGAATCCCAAGTTTTGTCTTTTTATAATGGAGTAAAAAAGTTAATAGTTGGTGGGGGGAGGAGAAGTGTTTTGAAGGTTTCATTATGATCTTTTTTCTCTTTTACTGTTATTTAATAAAGTTCTATTCCTTTTAAGTTTATGCCTGCTTTGCTCTTGATTGAGAAATTTCGAATTGGCTAACTAAAACTGAAACCACAACAAAAATTGGTGCGTTGGCCGGGCAATGAACAAAAAACCACAATAGACATGCAGAGGGCAAACTTCAGCCTGTTTAGGAGCCTGGTTAGCAGTCCCTTGGGAGGCAGTCCTGAAGGGCAAAGAAGTTCAGGAAGGCTGGACATTTTTCAAGAAGGAGATCTTATAAGCGCAGAAGCCATACCTATGTGTCAAAAGTTGAGCCATTGAAGAAGAGCTTGGCCGAAGAGAGAGCTTTGACTTTCCTTTGTTGTAGAGGTAGACAACTCAGGAGGAGTACATCATGAGGTTATGCAGAGGGAAAGCCAAAGCCCAGCTAGAACTTAATCTGGGTACTGCCATAAAAAGCAATAAAAAATGTTTCTATAAATATATTAACAGAAAAAGGAGGATTAAGGAGAATCTCCATTCTTTATTGGATGTGAAGGGAACATTGTGACAGAGGATGAGGAAAAGGCTGAGGTACTTAATGCCTTCTTTCCCTCAATCCCCTGAAGAGGAAGACAAGGGATGGGGAGCAGAATGAAGTCCCCATAATCAAAGGGGAAATGGTTAGTAATCTGCTACACCAGTTAGACACACACAAGTCCATGGGGATAGGTTCCACCCAAGGGTACTGAGGGAGCTGGTGGAAATTCTCACTAAGCCACTTTCAATCAGCAGTCCTGGCTAACCTGGGAGGTCCCAGTTGACTGGAGGTTAGCAAATGTGGTGCTCATTTACAAGAAGGGCTGGAAGGATAATCCAGGGAAATACAGGCCTGTCAGTGCCAGGGAAGGTCACAGAGCAGATCATCTTGAGTGCCATCACACAACAGGTGCAGGACAACCAGGGGATCAGGCCTACCAGCATGGGTTTATGAAAGGTAGGTCCTGCTTGACAAACCGGATCTCCTTCTATGACAAGGTGACCCGCTTAATGAATGAGGGAAAAGCAATAGATGTTGTCTACCTGGACTTTAGTAAAGCCATTGACACCATTTCCACAGCATTCTCCTGGAGAAAGTGGCTGCTCATGGCTTGCTTGTTTGAGTGTACTCTTTACTAGGAAAGAAACTGAACCCATACAGTGGTGGTGAATGGAGTTGCATCCAGTTGGCAGCCAGTCACTTGTGATGTTCCTCAGGGCTCAGTACTGGGGCCAGTCCTGTTTAGCGTCTTTATAAATGATCTGGACAAGGGGATCAAGTGCACCCTCAGTAGATTTGCAGATGACACCAAGTTGAGTGGAAGGGTTGATCTGCTTGAGGGTAGGAAGGCTCAGCCAAGGTCAGTTGTATGAGACTCAAGAAGTTGTCTAGGTTGAGAGACAAATTTAGGAGAAAACGCTCTGGAAAGAGTGTTTTCTCTAAAGAGAAGGACTTCAGTAATCCCCTTTTCCTGCAAGTGAGAGAAATGAATACCAGTGGGTGGTGTTGTAATAAATCATGCGAGACTTCATTTTCTTCATGCAGAAAAGCCAGTTCTTTATTTGCACAATTTATTTTATACAGTTTTTACAGACCTTGTGTGCAACTTCAATTGGTTAATAGTTTTCTTGCCAATTACACTATTGGTTAGTAAAAGGTATTTTGCTTGTCCATCAAATCTCTCTATTCTTGGTGAGTTTACATATTTTGTTCATTGATTCCCATGAGACAGGTTTCTTGTTTATTGCAGGTGCAAAAGCTTCTCTTACCAGAATAGCTCGTTGTGCTATTTGTTTTCATTCTTAAATTTGTTTTCACATAGGAACTCGCAAGCCACTTAGCTGCACATAGAAGAAGTGACAAGCTAGCTATTAATTTAGCAGAGCAAGGCCTAATTTTATGAGGCCTTTCTTTTAAAATTTATCTACCTGTCTGCAACAGGTGGAAGTGAAAAAAACCCCAACCAACTTGTTTATTAACAAACAAGGTGCCAGTAGGTCATGGAAAAAAAAGATGGAATAAATGCTAAATGCTAAACTTTCAGAACCTTACCCCACACACACATACACCCACCCACCCACAGCAGAACAAAAAAAACTCAAAATCATGATGCTTTCTGGAAGTTGACCTGGAACAGAGACTAGACAGAGCAAAAGGATAAAATAGGTATTTATTAAAGGGCCTCAATGGGCACACGTGGCAGCACAAGAGCCCAGCTGGGCTACACCCGAGATACATCTCAAAGTGGTTGCAAAATGGATGACCGATCATGAAGTCTCACACATTTATAAGCTTTGGTCCATTAGCGTAGTGGAGTTAATTGTCCAGTTATAGCTTCAGGTTATGAAGCTACATCCTCCTTGTTTTTCTCTCTTCACTTCACCATTGTTTATACTCTGGGGCTTGAAACTTGTGTTGGTTGTCCTTGGTCCCAAGCTAGAAATTGAATTGTTTTGTCTACCTACTCTTTGAAGAGAGCTTACTAGCACTTAATATGAAACCCAGAACTACACACTAAAACAGCACAGAATCTGAAAAATATAGAAGTTAAAACTTAAGGTATCATCCAAAAACGTGCTGGCTTGCCATATGGCAGAAAAGGCAAAATGGCAGCTGGCCCCTTTGTCTCAGAGAAGGGAAAAAAGGAGTTCATGCAGCAGCTTGGACAAAGCAGATGGGAAGCTGTTGAACCTCTGGCATTGATCTCATCCTCACAGCAGATGAAGCTTTTGGATTTTGGTGTCCTTTCTCTTGTTGGTTCAGTTTTTCCCAAGGTTTCAGGCTGGCTGGGGCGCCTCCAGCAGGCTCCCAATTGACCGTCTTGGTGATTGTCTAATTTCAGACCAAAACTTTGCCAAAGAGTTCAAGAGAAAAGAAAACAAAACAGAAGCCACCAAAAGAATTGCTGCTGCAGCCTCAGGCCAGAAGAAAGGGAAAAAAAAGGAAACTTTTTTGCTTAAGCTGGCAAAAAACTAATGTAGTGAAGCAATGAAGTAACGTCCAGTTCATGCCGCACCCAGCATGCTCCTGAGACAGCCTTGGATCAAAACCAGTGCAGGAGCTCCTAGGCTCCCACCCCTCCCCTAAATCCACCTTAAAGCTACAGCAGTCATTTCTGGGCATAAAGCAGATGATCAGAAATAGAGTATCATCATAAAATCACCCCAAGACACAAGGCCAAGTGCTGGGTCCTGAACTTGGGTCACAATAACCCCATGCAGCGCTACAGGTTGCAATGATCTGTTCTTGCTTGTTCGTTTTACAAGGGTAAATTCCATTTTAGTTCTTTGTGATGGAAAGTTCTTCAAAATAATTGCTTCCTCTGGATCCACATTACCTACCTATGATTCTTTGCAATTTTTGCTAAATTCCTGATGTAGTACAAGTAATTGAGTAGTTTCTGGGTCCCAAGTACTTTCGTGTAGCAATATATCTGAATAGCTTAGGCCATAGTGTGCTCCAGCCAAACCTTTTCTAGTTATTCTTATCAGAACCTCTGGAATTCTTCAAGGTTACTGAAACATAAATTGTGCTAAATTGGGAAAGCAGAGCTTGAAAACCAGAATACCAAGACTGCGAGAACTAGATAAAGGAGGGCCATGAAGCACTGGAATGTAACCAATCATATTTCCTGAAAGGTGCATGCAGAACTCGTGGACAAAATAGAGGCACCAATCAAGTAATGTGTGATCGCGTGTACAGTAGTTTCAGAATGTATAACTAGAGCATGATATAAACAATAAAGTGGCTCCTTGTCGTGGGTTGTGGTCGATTTTCCCGACCAATGCACTAATTGTGTCTAAGTTTTGGTTTGCTAATTTGAAATTTTTAATTAAGGGCAAAGCAGGGTTAAACTTAAAAAGAAAAAAACTTTATTAACAGAGTTAATAAAGGAACATAATAAGGAAGGAAAATCTGAATAAAAAAACAAACAAACAAAAACCAAAAAAACCCCCAAAAACCTTTAGGACATCTTTTCTCTCTCTCTCTTAATCATTTTCTTACTAACAACGTAGAGACAAAAACCTGTGGCTTTTAGTCAGTTTACTACTTCTAAAATAGTTTCTTCAGTTTGCTTAGGGAGAAGAGGTTTTTTTGCCATACTATCAACACTTTTCTACAAGAAAATAGTATTTCTTGTGGCTTCAATGCTACTGCAAGCAGCCGCCCAGAACAGGAAAATTTTGTTTGCAGTGTGAAAGTCCTTCCTATGTCTTGCAGCCCTTCTCACAGCTGCTTTCATAGGTTATTTCAATTTATTGGGGTGCTATTTTAAGGATGAGCTGTTCTAACACCAAGCAAAGTTTTCTTTGTCTATTTCTGGGACTAGAAGTTTTCTACTACTATCTCCAGGGTAAAGTTTCTTATTTCTTTATGCTCAGGTTTTTCACTACATTCACAACATGCCTCTGCTTCAACCACTGGTGCCCTAGAGCTCACAACCGTGCTAGAATGCTACATCCCCCCAATGCATCTCCATGTGTTACAAGGAATCAAAACCAGTCAAATATATCTTTACTATAGCTTTACAAGATTTATAAGTCAAGCTTAAAATATCTCTTCAATTCCTTCTGTCTAAAATTAACTCTTTCTTTACTGACCTCAAAATCTCATGTTATTATTTCTATGTGTTCACTTTTTTTTCCTTTTCCTAATTTAGGAGATAATTGGTATTTGTAAAGGCATCTGTTTTTAAGCTTTACCAGTAACCGAAACAGTTTACAAAATTCTGCAATGCCAAAAGAAAAAAAACCTCATCTGGTCCAAGCTCTGTCCCAGGAACACGGCTCACTGTGCTTCCCTGCTGGCCACGTGGTTCCCGCCAGCACCATGCAAACCAGCTTGACTTTGTTAAGGTTGAAAAACGTAAAGAAACTGTCACTGGCACTTTTATTCTTCTGTCCGTAGTAAAGCTGGCTTAAAGAGGCTGAGCACACAAAGTTCATTGCCAGCCATGCCGAGGTGTCCATGTGAGATCGCCCTGGCCCCTCCAATCCCGCCACGTGGCTGCTCCCGGTCTGCAATGGCGGCAGCTGCAGGGCTGCTCCTGGCCCCTGGTCCACTTTTTCTTAAGCTGCCCTTGGTGCTAATACAGTCTCTGGCACAGTCCGGCAAGCTCTGCTAGAAAAAGGCTTGTCCTCGCTGGCAAAGAGTCCTAGCCGTTTGTTAGGATAAAACCCGGTGAGCTCCTCAATGAAAGCCCGGCAGCACTTCAGTGAAAAATTCAGCACCTTGCTCACCACCTCTCTAAAGACAAGGAAATTTCGGCAGAGCTCCCCAGGAGCCAGCTTAGACCCAGCCATGCGGTCTGAGCTAAGACTGGCTCCCGGGCCCAACTTGCCTTCACCAAAGCCGGAAACGAACAGAGCTATTCTCGGGCTTTTTGGTCTTAAAATGTGTATTTACAAAAGGTGAATCCACTCTTTTCATTGGCCTAATTAGGCATCAATATTACAAAATTGTCCAATTAGAGCCAACCCAGAACACTCCTGCATAATGACATTGGTTCATTGTCCAGATGTCCTGAGCTCCCACACTTTTGACCCTTGGACTGATGACTGAGTTTTAAGTGAACACTGCTAACTAAAAAAAGCTGTAAGCCATGATGTTCTCTTCTATTAATCTTTGATTTCAACTACCACTTTTACTCATGTTAAGAAATTCCTGGAGTGTTTCCCTGAGTAGGCATTCATAGATTGGCTTATTTACAGGAAAGAAAATCTATCTGAAGTTCTTTTTCTTCAAAAAATATAAGTCTCTGGGTTAACATTTAATTGCTCTGCAAGGACAAGTTGAAGAGATTCTTTAACTGCTTGTAGGGATGTGGTCCCCCTTTCCTTTTTCTGGCTGGCTTTTGCATTGTGGTTACTGCTGACTATTTTCTCTAAGAACTAACCTTTGTGTGTTGGAGGGGCAGCTTTTCTGAATTTGAGATGCTTTTGAGTGTCTCTAATGGTGCCTTAGAGGACTTAACATCTTGAGAGGCCCCTCCTGGCCTTGTCCTAAAAGGACTGGCTGAAGAGTGATACTCCAGTGAGAAGAATTTTTTGTTTGCTTTGGTAAAGGATGGGGATTGCAAGTATTTGCCTTCTTTAACACTTTCAGAGTAAAAAATATTTTTCCTTATGTTATGTGAAAGCATTTTTTCTGTCATGACATAACTGTTCAAAGCCCTTGTAACAGCTTACTTCACACATGTTTTTGCTGCAGATCCATCAGGGCGCAGTCCCCGTCTCATACACAGTGACAACGGTGGCGCCACATGGAATTCCACTTTGTACAGCCCAGCACATACCACCCTGCAGCACACAGCAGGTCCCAGGTTGTTCTGTGGTATTCAGTGGACAGCACCTTCCTATCTGTAGTGTGCCTCCTCCAGTAAGTATAGTTCCCCTAGTTATATCAACTGGACTTAAACTTAGGAGGTGAAATTCCTGGAGTTTCACTGCCCATCCAGCCTTCCCTAAGTAAGATAAAAAAATATTATTTCCTGGTGTAAATATTAATGATATATATAATACAGTGTGTGTGTATGTATGTATGTATATATATATATATATATATATATAAAACAAGCTTTAGAACTAGTAACTGCATTGTGCTTCCTTGCTCCTTTCGTAGAATTATACCATATTCTCATATATTTTTGACAACAAAAGGATGCTGATTTCTGATCTGGTCTTCTATCCTATCCATTAGCAGCTATTCTACATACATTCAGATGCTTACAGGAAAAGACTTTCGACATTCATCAAGTACTATTAGGAATCTCACCTAGAGCTTTTACCTGGAAATAGTCTTTTAAAATGGTACAGCTCGAGCTAGCAGTTCTTTATGAAAGACAAGAAAGAAAGCAGAGAGGATTACCCCTTACCTAAAGTAGCTCAAGCATATAGAGGTCTTCTATTGAGTAGGTGACAGGCTATCTGACAGCTTGCAAATCAGGAACAGCAAAAAGACTAGTAAGAGGTGATATCATGATGTGAGTTTCTTACAGACCATCTGAGCAGTGTGAAGAAGGGGACAAGACCTTCTTTAAACAACCTGAGGAAGTCTTCAAATTATAGACGCTGGTTTGTATGAGGGACTTGAAACTTCCTGAAATCTGCTGGAAGGTTAAAAATTGGACAGAAATATTCCAGGAGGCTTCTGAAGGGTATTTTGTGGGTGAACAATGATAAAAACTTCTTAATAGAGGTGGTGTGCTACCAAAAATCAGTAAAAATAAAATTTCCTTAACACTAATGAAGCATTAAGAAGCAGGCATTCTTTATTTGGCCAGATACACAGGGGAATATGTCCTCCAAAATATGGTGCATGATGAGTACAGAAAAAGCTCCTGTTTATATCCTATATTTCACATTCATATTTCTTGATTTTCCTGGAATAAACACACATATGATAATTATTTCCCCAAAATCATTAATATATTTTCTTTTCCCTTTAAGCATGTGTTCTTCTGTTCTGGGGGTATCTTTGATGGTCCCTGGTGGTCAATGACCCCAAAGTCATACCTGACCACTTGGTGAACTGGTAAAAGTTGGCACAACTGGGCTGGATGCTTTCCAGTTCTTCTTCCTACAGAATAAGCAGTGTACAGTCCCATAGGCCAGTGTTTTTTGAAGAATAAGCATTGTATTATCCCACAGGGTGTAAACAATTTTTCATCTGGCAACATTCCCCCCCTTTGATGCTTCTGAAGCTTGTCTTCCTTGCAAGCTTTCATAAGCCTCACTTTACCTTTTTACTAACATCGTGTAAATTCCTTGCATTGCATTAGCAATCATGGTTTTTATGCAGCTTAAAGCAAGCATTGTAGTCACAATTATTACTATGATCACAATTATGCTTTGCAAAAGTGAGGCCAACCAGTTAGAGAAAATCCAAATTCTTTAAATATTTTATCCTCTATATTTGATCATCCAATTTAGCAGTCACATTTGGAATGTACACACAAGTATTGTTGTTTAAATTAAAGTATCCACATATTCCAGGTTTGTCGCACTACAACATGACATGAACACACGCACTCACTACGACTCTTCACAAAGAAAGGAGGAAAAGAGGAAGTTTATTGTATGACCCCGATATATATACCATTCCAAAGGTGACCAGGGATTGGAGGGTGAAGTTGCCACCTCTGCAACCACACTGGTCAAACCAAGAGTCCATCAATTTTCTCTTCCTCTAGAAAAGAATGCAAAACAATCGTTGCTTACATGAAAGTGCGTAAGAACTCCACTACAAGAATACAAAACATCAGACGGCTAAGAAAAACTTTCAAAGATCAGGGCGACACATGTTCACATAAGAGCAATTAGTCTAAGGCAAATTTGTTTTGTAAGGTCATTTTAGTTGTGGCTTGCAATTGTTCATTTATTTCAGTAAACCCCAATTGAGTTGCTTTTGCTAAAGTTTCCATTTGTAGAGTCATATTGTGTATGGCTGGTCTGTTCCTAAAGGTAGATATTTGAGGAGTAAAGATGGATTCCTAAATCCATCCAACTATAACTCCCATACTAGTATGTTTCCAAGTTTCATCATATTTTCATCATGAACTTCTCCCCATACTTGGGTTCCCAATGGTGACTCCTTCCACAGGGGACATAATGTTAATACTCCCAGTGTCCATTGCACTCTCGATTCTCCCAAGGGCAAATGTGTGGTCCAAATTCCATTACTACCCACCCATACTGTGGGTCCTAATGATTTTGCCTTGTTCTGTTGACAGTCTGTGTCTCTCCAAGTCTTGTTATTTGTTAGGTGAGACCAAGTGTCATGAAGAAAGGTAGAATAATTTCTACAAACACATCCCTACCTTAAAGCCTGGGCCACAGCCATGAGCCGCTGTACCTCAGGATTCCTACTAGTTCAAGTGTATATTTGAGTGCAATTCCACTTCTCCTTTGTCTTTGGATCCTTTTGCCTTGACCTTATTAAATCAGAATATTTTATCCCAACTTATAAGGGGTCCTCTGTGTGGCCTGGACTCTCTTCCCAGTCCAGACACCATTGAACTGGCTGGATATATTCCCACTGTCCTGTTTGAGGGCTGTTCCATACTTACGGTATTTCACATCCCCAAGGGGTATTAGTGCAATCTGTCAGCTGATAAATATTTCCTGACGTTATTTCCAGATCTTGTTTTTAGATATTACAATTCTCAACAGTATTGTTCTTACATTTCCATTGTCAGGAATATTCTCCTTCCATCCCTGTCCAATTGGCATGGGTGCTATTTCCTTCCCATGTGTTCCCAAATTTTTGTCAAATTGCTGCCTAAAACTACCCATGGAACTGGATTTTCTGAAGAGGTTGGTGTTGGCAAACAAGCTGTTGAAGAGGTTACATTCTGTAATCTGCCAAAATCTTGCACTAGTTGTAAGATCACATTCCCCTTCCCAGAGATTAACAACATAGTTTCTATTATTATTATAAATACATGATTATTTATCATCTTCATGTGGATTCAATAAATAATATCCCTTGAAAATCATATCTCATACCTAAAAAAATAGGATTTATATACCAAAAAACCTCCATGTAGATTCCCCTGTTCCTCCACCCCCCCACAAGCTGCCAGCTCAGATTTAGGGGGAGTATTGGAAGAGGGGAACTACAAAATAGGGTAGAGAGAGTTACAAAAGAGGCCCCCTTACCCCAGGATGTATTCCAAGGCCTTTATTCCTTGAAGGGGATCCAGAGGCGAGAGAGCGATCACATGGGGGGAGAGGGGATTTTATCACCTTTGGGGTCGGGGTCAAGTTACCTGGCTGATGGCCATAGGTCAGGAGAAAAGGGGGCAGGTAACCCAGGCCAGGTTACAGTTTCTGGGGGAGGGGCTTTGGGAGGAGAACATTCCCAAAAGGGATACAACACCTCCACGGTTGACACGATGCTGAATTTTCCCCCAGCCAGTTCCCGGCACTGGGCCAAGAGTGGGCTGCTCTCAGAAAGCAATGCAGTCTGAGATGCAGATGTAGGGCTTGCGCTCTACAGAACAGGCTGTCACGCGTCGAGGATCAGAGCAAAGAATAGGGAGGGATCTTTCGTGTGGTTCCCCAAAGAAGTTTATTTCAGAAGAGCAAGGACCAAAGACCAAAGCCAGCATGGTGCACAATCTTTTAAACAGGGGAGGTACAAGGGGAGGGTACAATTCTTCAGCCAATAGGGGAAAGAATGGGGAGGAGTACAAGGTGAGGTTTACTTTACATTAGCCAATGAGGGCCTACATGGGAGGAGAACAGGTCACATGGGCCAATGGGGTGTAGAGTATTAGGGGATTTCCAAAGGGGAGGTATAAGCAGGGGGTTGGAATAAGGGAGGATTGACAGGGAACTTGTTGGAATAAGGGGCAGGTACTAGGGTGGATTGACAACAGGGGTAGGAGGAACAAAGAACATTCTACAGGGGTAGGAGGGTACAACTTAGACCAAACCATTAACATGGGGCATAACAGAACAAACCATTAACAACAAAACACACCACAACACACGGTGTTAATTAATCTTGTTTCTGCTGTATTTAATGTGTAGTTGCCGGTTTTGCCCCTGTGTTATGGACCCATGGTTCAACTCCTTCCACCTTAGGTGCCATGTAGGTTACCAGGAGGACTTGAAAGGGTCGTTTCCACTTTTCTTTCAAGGGTTCAGAGTTCCATATGTTTACATATATGAAGTCCCTAGGTTGATATGGGTAAACAGGTGCATCCAAAACAACTGGTCCAAATAGGGTTATGAACTGACAGAGTCCAGCTAGAGATTTTCCTAGAGAAATTAAGTATAGATTTTAATCTGCTTCTCCCTTTGAATGTATTTCTCTGGGAATGGATGGTGTCTGAAACAGCTGTCCATACAGCAATTCATAGTGACTTACTTTGGGTTTTGACCACGGCTGAATTCAGACTCGCAAAAGAGTCGGAGGGATGGCCTGTGACCATTTTAAGGAAGCTTCTTGACACATTTTGCTAATTTGTCATTTCAAAGTCTGATTCATCCTTTCCTTTTTCCCACTTGATTGTGGTCACCAAGGTGTGTGTAAGTTCCATTTTATACCTATAGTTTTGGTCAGATGTTGCACCACATCTACTATAAAATGTGGCCTCTATCTGAGGACATCCCAAGTGGTACCCCAAGTCTCGGTATGATTTCTTTAAGCATGATTTTTACCACTTCCCCAGATTTATTGGTATGGCAAGGAAAGGCTTCTGGCCATCTGGAAAAAGTATCTACCAATACTAAAAGATACCTATACCCCTTTTATCTGGGTAATTCAGAGAAATCTATTTGCCAATAATCTCCAGGTGAATTTCCCTGCTGAGTTGTTCCAGGAGGTGGCCTCTTCCTATATATGGGATTGTTTTTAAACCAATTGGACATTTCATTAGGATTGATTTTTCTATTTCAGTCACTCCTATTCTGAGTACAGAGCTTTAGATATCATGGATTCAATTCCCCAATGGGTTTTGTTGTGTTCTTTTTTCATTATTTTCCTCATTACAGAAGTTGGAACTACAACCTGTTGGCTGTCTGTTACCCACCATCCCTCCAGATTCTTAGTGTCTTTTAATGTGTTTGCTAAGCACTGATCCTCAGTGTCATAATTAGGCTTAAATTCAGATATATCAATTTGTCTTTGTGGCACTAATGCTAGGATGCCTTTTTCAACTACTCGAGCTGCTTTATCTGCCAGTCATTTTCTCACTATAACATTAATTTGCCCAGGTTGATGTGCTTTGCAATACATCACTGCCACTTCCTTTGGTTTTTGAATTTCTTCCAAAAGTTGTAAAATTTCTTCTTCGTGTTTAATAGCTAATCCTTGACCTAATAGCAGTCCTCTTTCCTTCCATATATCTCCATGGGCATGAATCACACCAAATGCATACCTAGAATCAGTCCAAATATTCACCCTTTTGCCCGCTGCCAAATTCAATGCTTGTTTTAGTGCTATTATTTCTGTCTTTTGTGCTGATGTGTTAATTGGTAAAGATTAAGCTTCCAATACTTCAGGAGTGGTTACCACTACATATCCTGCCATCCATTTTCCATCCTTCACAAAACTGCTCCCATCTGTGAATAATTCTAACTCAGGATTCTCTATTGGATCATCTCTCAAATCAGTTCTGCTGGAATTTACCTGTTCGATACTTTGGAGACAATCATGTCAGGGCTCCCTCATTCACTGCCTTTGGATTGAGGAACATGGCTGGATTCATGGGTGCTGTCATCTTCAATTCCACATCATCCTGTTCCAAAAGCACAACTTGGTAATTGAGCATCCTGTTTGGGGATAGCCATTGTCCCCCCTTTTGCCCTAATATGGATATCACCATGTGAGGGACAAAACCAGTTATGTGCTGTGCAGTAGTGAGCTTCCTGGCATCTTGGATCAGCAGAACAGTTGCAGAAAACACTCACAAGCACCCTGGCCATCCTTTACTCACATCGTCCAGCTGTTTGGAGAAATAGCCCAAAGGTCTCCTTCAGGTTCCTAGCTTCTGCATCAGGACCCCCAGGGCTAAATATTGCCTCTTGTACAAATGGTTCAAAAGGCGTGGTTAAGTCAAGAAGCTCTAATGCAGGTACTCTCATTAATGCATTTTTCAGTTCTCAGAAGGCAGTTTGGGACTCAGAACTCCACACCAATTGTGCTTCCTTTGTTTCTTTTAGGGCTTCATAGAGAGGCTTCACTAAAAGTCCATAGTTTAACATCCACAACTGACACCACCCTACCATTCCCAGAAAGCCTCGTAAGTTTCAGATGTTCTGTGGTTATGAAGTTTGACAGTTTGCTTCCTTTCTGTCAAGGCAAAGAATTCTCTGCCCTTGAGTGATCTCGAAGCCCAAATTGTTCACAGTTTGTTATGAATGGAGAGGGGAGTTTTAAACAAGTTTCTGCCTTTGGCAGAAACAATAGGCCTTTGGCAGTAGACAATAACTTTAATGAGGCAACCAGCACCCCAAAACCCACTCTCGTTGCAAGTTCTTAATAATGACTGACCATGCCTATTAAAACATCATTTATTTATTGAATAGACCAAAGAAAAACAGACATAAGATTTTAACCAGACTTCTTACTACACAGGATAAACAAAGAAACACTACTAGTAGCTAACATACAGTGCACAATTAAGGTACCTATATTACAGCTAGCGAAGAAATAGTATAGATTAAGATTCAATGTATCTTACCATCCAATTTCTGATGGGGCATACATCAAAATCCTTTGCTCTCAATTTCCAGAAAAGTAACCATGGAGGTGCACCCAAGCTTCAGGAAGAAGCCACCCTACATATTTCCAGGGAGTGTGTAAGAGGCTTCTATCTCCGAAATAAATTGTAGTGTAAAGCAGTGCCTTTTGGTCAATGATATTTATTTTTCTTTTATGTCTTCCCACATCTGCTCTCCAGACCAAGATGTTGAGTCTTGGTTGGGGGCCTCAGCCCTTTAGGTCCTAGAAGATGACCCCTTGTTGGGTCTTTGACCTGACCTGGGTTATCTCTTCCATCTGCACCAACCATCTGTGGTAGGGGGAGGGATGTCCTGCCACAGAGTTGTCTTTCCTATTTGAGCTTTTCTTTTAGTTACTCTGTAACCATTCTGTCACAGAAAGATCAACAGACTTATGATCATTTGTAGGCATTGGTTTTGGGTCTCCGCTGCCAGCAGAATGTCATCCACATACTGTAAAACTGCTCCTTCAGTGTTATTTTTCTTCCATTGTTCTAATTCTTTTGCTAGTTGATTTCCAAATATTGTTGAACCATTTTTAAATCTCTCCAGTAGAATGGTCCAGGTAAACTGAACTTTGCGTCCAGAGGTGGGACTTTCCCATTCAAAAGTAAATATTGCTTGACTATTTTCCTCCAAGGTTATGCAGAAAAAGGCATCCTTAAGATATAATCACTGTAAACCATTTATATTCCCCTTTTAGTGCTGTCAAAAGTGTGTATGGATTAGTTACTACCGGATGAATATCTGGTACTATTTTATTAACGGCTCTTAAATCTTGCACTAACCTATATTCCCCATTTTGCTTTTCATTGGTAATATCGGTATGTTATATTCTGATTCCCACTCCTTCAATAACTCATATTCTAAAATTTTTTCTGTAAGCTTTTCTAGCCCCTTCCTTGTCTTCCAATTAATAGGATATTGTTTTTACTGGTTTAGCTTCAAGTTTGAGAGTAATCCTCACCGGTTTGGCCACTTTTGATCTTCCGGGCATTTCAGTTGCCCATACCAACAGGGTGACAGTGTTCTCTACCTCCTCTGTGATTTCTTCCAATTCATTTGACTCCTGTAACATAAAAATCCTTGCCTCAATTCCTTTGATTCTAGTATTTGAATTTGTATTTCCCCATCCCAAACAATTATTTGAGCATCCAATTTTCCCAATAAATCTCTCACAAGCAAGGGGACTGGGCATATGGGCATATGTTGAGGCCCGTGTTGGAGAAGGGAACAGACAGCACACCAATATGATGTGGAACTGATTCCGATTTATTAAGCAAGTGAAAAACCTTATATATGTTTTGTGTACGTGCAAGATACAATCAGCATAGTTTGTGCCAAAGGCTAAAAATATATCTGTTCATGGTCAAATCTCCAGGTGTTCAGCTTCATCCCTCTCGTGCTGCCAGCAGAACTTTTTAATGATCTTGGTTATCTTTCTTGTGATTCTCTGCCGGTAACCTCCTAACTCGGGCTGCTATGTTTTAACATTCCTTTGTCTAGCTTCTGTTCCTTCTGCTTCACACAATTTGTTATTAAAGACACATTACAGGATTCTCTTGTACACTAGCTGGAGGCTTATGGCCCCTGTAAAGGCCCCAACAGGCATATATAGAAACTAGTGAGTAATCCAATTCTTTCCTAATTTAAATTTCATGGGTTGTAAAAAGGACCAAGTTTTGCTTTTTCCAGTAGCACCAATTACATTTACCACATCCCTACTAAGTTTCCCTTTACATGTATTCAATATGGAACAAGTTGCTCCTCTGTCCACCAAAAATTCCACTTCTTTCCCCAGCCTCAGTGTAACCAGGGGTTCAGCTGGGGTAGAATCCCCAGGTCCCCTTCAAACTTCATCTCCTAATGTAACAGCCTATAAGACCGGGTCCAGCTTTTCAGCCTGTGGGCATTCTTGCTTCCAATTCCCCTTTTCTTTGTAGATTGCACACTGGTCTTCCCTAATCATTGTCGGGAAAATGGTGGGAGCCTCCTGCCTCCCCTTCCGTTTGGTCCCCCTCCCCAACCTCCCCTGTTGGCCAGTCCCTTAGTACCCTCCACAGGTCCCTTAGCCACCCCCAAATTTGCAAGCAGTTTGTCATGTCTCTTGTTTTCCCTTCTATCCTGACGTAGTTCTTTTTCCCTATCCCTGTTGTGATATGCTTTCCACACTACATCTAACAACTTTCCTAAGTTATGCGACTGCGCTCCTTCAAGTTTCTGGAGTTTCCTTCTAATATCCAGGGCAGACTGCCCCATAAAAATTGTTGCTAAAGGTATGGCCTTCTCTAGATTTTCAGGATCCAGATTAGTACATTTTCTGGCAGTCCCTTTCAATCGTTCCATGAAAGCTCTGGGGGATTCAGTACTGTCCTGCTTTACCTCATACACATTTGACCAGTTCATGGCTTTTGGCACAGCATACTTTACACCAAACAATATCCATCTCTGATATCTTGTCTCAGTTTGAGACAAATTAGCAGGAAATGTCCTGAAATTAACATCTCCTCTAAAGAAGGCAGGTTTCAGCACTCCCTACCCACCCCCACCCCCACCCTCCCCCCAATACAAGAGGAATTTCTTAGAGGAAAGTGAAAAAAACTGTTTATTTAACAAGCGGAGTGCCCACAGGCAAGGGGAAAAAAAGAGAATAACTTAATATTTGACCCTTCTTGCTGCAAGGAAAGCTGGTGGATTCAAAGTTCTTTCTGTAGGTGTGGTTCAGCTCCTCCTGATGTCTGGAGCCGGAATGTGGTGTCCTGGGGCCTCCCCACCAGCTCCCGACAATGGTCTGTTCTTGGACTGGAGCTAAGCTGATGTCCTGGACAGCTGAACAGTTCCAGAAGGAAAAGCCACAGAAAATCACCAGAGGAAATACTGTTGCAGTCCCAGGAAAAGCTTCTCACCTCAGCTAACAAAAAAGAAGCTATCTAAAAGCAAAAGATGTACTCCCTCCCCATGCTGCAGAGCACAGCTGAGAGGATATGGAGGAGGATGTGTGTTTGAATACAGACCAGTGAAAGAATTCCCCCAGCTTCCCCCCCTTCCCCTGGGCCTAGCTTAAAGTTACAGGACGCATGTCTGGGCAGGAAGCAGGCGATAGGGAATACAGTATCATGAAGTCACCCCCAGACACTTGTACAACGACCTCAGGGCCCTAGTAAATTAGGGACCCATCTTGGATCTGTTGAAGGAAAATGCTGGTCTACAGTTCCTTCTAAGTCTCCAATTAGCATGTGCCTCCTCCACCTGCTTTCTGGCCATGGTAAACACCATCCTTTTTTTGTGTTATCCAACAATGTATCTAGCATCATTGTATATCATTCCAGTCAGGGTCCTGAGTCCTAATTATGGTTTCAAATACTTTAGCATCTCTATCCAGATCCTCTATAAACTCCTGCTGCCTTTTTCCATGACATTAAATCCACAATTGAAAATGGGGTCTTTTCTGTTACTGGACCATGATTCCTGACCACCTGCCAGAGGGTAACCATCAAAATATCCCCAGCATCCCCCCCAACATCTCTTTGCTGCCTTCTAGTATGTTCTGCAATAGGGCTAAAATCCTTCAATCCCCTAAAGTGTTCTCTCCATTCCAATCCACTCTCACATGACCTACTTATGTGCCTAGCTGCGTTCCCTGCCCATTCATCATTCACCTCACCTGCTGTTTGCCGTGGAGCAACCATCAACTCTAAATCATCCTTGTCCTCTCTTCCACACTTTGAGCACCTCTGCCCTATGCTGCAATCAGAACAACACATTTTCAACCCTTTGCCTTTCTTTTCCTTTTCAAGTGCTAAAATTAATGGCTCTTGCGGGGTCCTCCCTCATCCCTTTTGCCACTCAGGATGATTTCTTAGGGTGAAAAACAAGTCAACATAAGGAACTTCATCTCACTATTTTCCCTTCTACAAAACAGCATTAATTGCAATATAATGTTCTACTCTAAGGTTCCATCCTTAGGCCACTTCTCTTATCTTCCAACATGTAAAGTGGCCACCACTGATTACAAAATTTTATAAGTTTTTCACGCGAGGGGATCACCCCCAATTTGTTTCTAATGTTTCAAGATACATTCCAGAGGTGACAGCTGTGATACCCCTTTTGATGTTTTGTGTCCCATTATAACAAATTACTGTTTAGGAGCTCCTTAGAAGGAACTCTAACCTTTCTTCTTTGAAGGGACTCTAACCCTTCCCTTTTGAAGGGATTTTAACCCTTCCCTTTTCCCACCTTGGATACCTTTAAACCAAACCATGTGTAGCTTTTGCTGCATCTTACAGGTAGGTTAATGGCTAACACCTTTAAAGTAAAGAATGCCTTTATCTTACATGGGGTCTTGCTCCAAATTCCTTTGGAATGAGGATCGAAGGGTTCTTCCTGAGAATCCCTCGGTGCCAGCTGGAGGCCCTGCAATCCCTTGGATCCATTGAAATTCAGGAGTCTGTCCCATCTGGGTTGCCAAAACTGTTACCAAAACTTTGGTCAAATAAAAATCTCCTTAACACCAATGTAGCATTAAGAAGCAGGCATTCTTTATTTGGCCGGATGCACAGGGGGATAGCTCCTCCCAAAGCTGGGCATGCTGAGTACAGGAAAGTTTCTGTTTATATACTGTATTCTACATACATATTCATTAATTGTCCTGGATTAAACACATGTATGATAATCATTTCCCCAAAATCATTAAGGTATTTCCCTTCCCCTTTACGCATGTATTCTTGTGTCCTGGGGGTCTTTCTGGTGGTCCCTGGTGGTTGTAGACCCCAATGTTCCAGATGACCTGGATGAGGTGGCAGGACACTGAGGCTGGTGAACTTCCAGTTCTCCTTCTTACATGATGGATATAGTGCAGTTTCCATAGGCCAGTAGTTTTGGAGATTAAGCATTATGTTAACTCACCAGGTGCAGGCCATTTATCATCTGGTAACATGGGGACACTCCCTTTACCAATGTCCCCTTTCTTTAGAAAATTATCAAAGTATACTTCAGATACCAATTATTACAGAACTCAACCAATTGTTTTTGAGTGAGGGGGTCCTCCCCCAGTTTTCAACAATGCTTTCATAAGAATTCTAGAGGGGAATTTTCCAGAAACTCCCTCCTTCACTAGATGATCCTTTGCCCATTTAAAACATATTGTATTAAAAAAAAAAATTATCCTTTTAGAGCTCCTAGAAGGGATTTGAACCCTTCCCTGTTCCCACCTTAGTTACTTTTAAACCCAGCCCTGTGAAGCTTTTCTGCATGTTATGGGCAGGTTAATACTATTTGTCGTGGGTAATCCAAAATGTTATTGTATTCCATACGGCAGTGTTTCCTGAAGGCAGAGGCTCAGCTTTGGAGGCAGTTGCTTTGGATGTGTTTCTGGTCCTGCAACTGTAGCAACTCAGAAAAACTGCATTTTGCAAACAGAAACTGCTTTTGGAGTGGACTCTGCAAACTCTATGGGCAGTGAAGCTTGATCCAGTCTCAGGGGGCTGGGTCATCCTGCATCAGTGCTGACAGACTGTTTTTTTCCACCCGCAACGCACTCGCAGCATGGAGAACATCAGCACCAACACCAGCAGAGTCCAGCGGGTGCCAGGAGGAAGCAGCTGGTGGCAGAGCTGACCCCACACATGCTGGCAAGTCTTCATCTGCCACTAGAACTGCTCCGCAAGATCCTACCTTCCCAGGAGGGTTCTTTTGGTCAGCCATCTTTTTTCCCTTTGTCTTCCAGAATGCGGCATCTTGGGATAGAAAGCTGTCTTGGTTTAGGGAAAATTTGGGAAGAAACCTCTGAATGGGGTCTCTCTAGAAAGCAAATCCAAACAGCCCCTCCCCCAACTGGTTCTGGAAAAAAAATTTCCCTGGATGAAAGTGGAAAAAAAATGTTTATTTAACAGGCACAGTACTCCCCAGCACAACAAATGAACAATACTAAGCAGCAAAACCTCTCACCGCTCTGAAGAGATGACAAATTCAGAAAGTCTCTGTCGTGGGGTGCAGCTCAACTCACTCAGTTTGTTGTCAGTCCCTCCCCAGCACTGGGAAATGCTGTGGTCCAGGCCGGGCCTGGTGGGCCACAGATGTGAGCTCCTGGTGCTCTTCTGGGTTTTAGTCCAGAGCAGGTTCAATCAGTTCCAAGAAAAGGGAAAAAAAAGAAGTCCAGAGAACTTCTCTGCTTCAGCTAGCCAGAAACTAACAAAAAGCAAAGGAGAACTTTCTCCTACCCTCTGTGCTGCAGGTAGCACAGGTTGTGTGTGAAGGAAAGCTGAAAACTCTTATCTTTATGTTTTGAAAACAACCACTTCAGACATTCCACCACTTCTCCTTCACTCTCAGATCTAGTTTTAAAGTTGGAAAACTTATTTCTGAGCTAAACAGACAAATGGGGATACAATTCAGCATCAACCCAGGACAGGAGCTGACGTAATTTTCTCTTTCCTTCAAGCCACGCAGTTGCCCGTGGTGGGCACTATATTGGAAAAGATATTTCTGGCATTTTGTGTCTCTCTTTTTTCTCGTGGGGTTTGTGAGATTTTGCAGTTTTGTATCTATCTGGTGGTTATTTGCTGTTATTTTTTTGCTTGTTGCTATTCTGCGTGTTAGTAAACTGATGTTTTTTAACTTATAACTACTTGAATTTGTTCCTTATTAGTGGAGAGGGATTGGTTAAAATTAAGGGGAGGTAACTCATATTAGAGTGTCCACCTCTTTAAATTGCGTTAATGCAAGACGAATTTAGTGCCCAACTGAATGGGCACAAGACGGAGAGTGAAAAACACTGATTTTGTCTGGAAGATTTTGCATTGGGTACAGAACTCACTATCATCATGCCACCTAGTCTAATCATGGAGTTGCAGCACCTAGGCATGTATATTTCTTATATACAGTACAATTTGCCTGGGATATGGCTCTTCTTCAGATCAGGGACAGAAACCAAGATTGATTTGCTGATATAATCTGTGATATCACCTTATGGAAAGACAACATTAAAGGGAATGAGAATTATTTGGAATTGCTGTTTGCCTGTCCTGGTCCCAGCTGCTACTTCTGGTACTTTTTTAATAATTGCACCCAGCCTGTTGGAGGAACAGGATGGAATGATTTTACCAGTCTTTTATCTCCTTTGGCCCCTTCAGGTCTGACACATCACCTTTAGAATGTTCTGGATCCCTCTGGATTTTTCAAGACTCCATATTTTTGTTGATAATTCTGTCAGGTCTCCTCTATATGGCCTACAGCACATTTAGAATCAGGGCAGAGATTTCCAGGGAGGTTGCACAGAGATCTGCCCCAGTGGTGGAAAATCCTGGGTGGCACAGGATATGGGAGGATATAGGCTATGTTCTGAAGAAATACTCTGCCCCAATTGCTTGGAATTTCCCCACGAACATATTCAGAACCCAGCTGAGGTAGGGAAATATCTGAAAGAAAATTGCAATGACAACTCCAAAGAGGGGCAGCTCATTACACTCTGCTGGGCTGTGGCTAATGTTTATCGCAGCCTGCTCAATACTGTACAGCAACAACTACAGCCAGAGGGAAAGGAGAACAAATCTACAGACACCATGGTCACTCAGGCTGCAGTTAAACCAGAAGGGAAGCCTAAGCAGAGGTAGAAATAGACAAAATCCATTCACCTGGTGGATGACGATGGGAAGCCAGGACCCTCACAGGCAGAGGAGGAATCAGAACCAGAAATAATCACTGAGTCTTTGTCCTTAGAAAGTCTCCACAATCTGAGCAGAGACCGTACCCAACAACCTGATGAGTTTATATTGAGCTGGTTGATCCGAGTCTGGGACACTGCAGGCGATGGTACAATTTTGAATGGTACTGAAGCAAAGCACTTGGGATCTCTATTGACCAGGGCATTGTGAGTAGGCCCGAGCCCCTCTGGATTCAACTCTTTGCAATTGTGAAGGAGAGATGTCTTTGCCCAGAAGATCTCCAGCTACAGCAAGGCCCTTGGAAGACCACAGAGCAAGGAATCCAACGCTTCTGGGAACTGGTTCTGCTAGAGACCCTTTCTTCAAATGATGACCAAACCACTGAGTCCAGACCTGATAAAATGTACAACACTGATGTGGCTCAAACTCACATGACCCGGGACCCAAGTTTATGCTCAGTTCCTAGTATCACTGCAGTGGAATGAGGAAAAAGAGACAGTGGATACTATGATAAGAAGTTTCCAGGCATATGAGGATACTTTCCATGCCCCAACAAGAGCTCAAATCTTGGCTATGGAAACAGACTTGACCAAGCATATGTGGAAATTGGAAGATGGGATTGTAGATACACATCAGAAACTCATCAAGGATCTTAGAGAGGGCCTTCTCCAAGTCTCATCAACACAGCCCACAGCCCCTGTTATCAGAAGCAGATATCCTCCAGCTAGAGAGAGGAGGTACACCCCATGAGCCGACCCATGGTTCCTCCTGTGTGAGCATAGGGAAGACATGAGAATGTGGGATCGAAAATCCACTTCTGTCCTAGCATCACAGCTGAATAACCTAAAGGAGGAAACTACTAACAAAGGGAGTTCTACAAGAATGAATGGCATTCCAGTTTCCTGTGACTGAGCAGCCAGGCATGACAGAAGGGAGGATGACATGCCTGATCCCCTTGGAGGGACCTTCAAGATGTACACCCAGCAAGGGGACAATGGCAATAACTAGAGGGGCCCTGCCTCTAGCCAGGTAGAGGCCAAGGAAAATCATGTCTTTTGGACTGTGTCGATCCAATGGCCTGGCACATCAGAACCACTGAAATACAAGGCCTTGGTCAACTCTGGTGCCCAGAGTACTTTAATACCATTGGGACATGTGGGGACATAACCTGTTTCTATTGCTGGGGTGACAGGGGAATGGCAGCAGTTGACCCTGATGGAAGCTGAGATGAGCTTGACTGGGAAGGAGTGAAAGAAGCATTCTGTTGTGACTGGTCCAGAGACCCCATGCATTCTTGGTATAGATTACCTCAGGAGAGGCTATTTGAAAGACCCAAAAGGATTCAGGTGGGCTTTTGGGATAGCTGCTGTGGAAACAAAAGGCATTAGACAGCTGAACACCTTGCCTGGTCTCTCAGAAGACGCTTCTGTGAGTGACTGAGACAGGGAATCTGAATCATTTATTGAAAGAAACAAGCTGGTTTTATACACTTCTACAAGGCACAGTATTTCCTTATATGGTAATTCTCACTACTCGACCTATCTCATGTTGCCACGTCAGCAACACCCTTTCTTAATGTCCTTAGATGGGGTGATCATGAGCTGTTCATTCATCAGTCAGTTCTGGCAGGCTCCTCTCTGTAGGGGTCTGCTGAATGACACCTCCTTCCCCCAAGGTCAGGTGGAGACAAGCCTCTCTGTGCTGCCATGTGCTTCTGCAGGCACGTTCCACAGCCTGCAGCTCAACTCCATCCCATCTCTTCTCACAATTCCCTCTTTTTTGTTTTATAGAAACAAGAATAATGAAACAAAACACTTTTAACATTAGAACATGTTTGGCCCACAGCCCAAATCTAACAAGCTCAATTCCTCACAAAAGCAGTATCTTTCCTATGAACAGGGGGATAGATGAAAACACCCAATAACTGGTAACAGCACACATCTCCTTCCCATGAATGAAGACAGTGATTAAACAGATAGAACCTTGAGAAACAACTTCAAATTGTCTAAAACTTTACCATCACCCAAAATCTGCAATTGCAGGGGAGTCCCATTTCATAGTGAAGATTTGGAGAACCTTTCATGGGAAAGACTTCCAAGTTTACCTTGAAAGGGTGTCCAGCTTTTATAAGATCAGATTGGCAAATCAAAGTGACTTGATTACACTTTTAGTGCAGAAACACCTGGGTCTGATGGTATAATCCCCAGTCAGCCAGGGCGAGGGTTTGGCCAGACTCTCAAGTCTTGACTGAGAGGGTTTCCATAAAATACCTACAAAATTGCCTAAAAATTTTATTAATATCAGTTAGGAACATGAAGAGTTTATCTTCCCAACAAGCTGAATATGAAGCTGGAGTAACCAAGGCTTGTCAGACTACTCTTGCAGGTACCCGTCTTGGACCGGACTCTGTGGAAACGCAAGCATATCCTCACCCCCAGGTTATTAATGGAAAGGGCCCTTCCCATTTTCCACTTTCAAGATTCCTAACAAGTATTTTAGTTTTTTCTAAGTGAGCCTGTGATTCACCAAAATGTCGTTGGATCGGGGTTAGGTCATTCTGAATGCGATTCAGAAAATTAAAAACATACAGGGCTTTCTGCAGTCTTTCATGGGGGGTATATCCCATTCCCACACTCCCTTTTTTTATTTGTTTTAACAACATGGACTTGAGAGTGCTATGGGCCCATTCAACAATGGCTTGACCTGTAGGGGAATGTGGAATACCTGTGACATGGCGCACGCCCTACAAATGACAAAAATTGGCCATCTGTTTGGATGTATGGGCCGCCTCATTATCAGTCTTTATGGATAAAGGTACTCCAAGGGCTGCAAAAGCAGACAAAAAATGATGCTGGACATTTTTGCATGTTCACCTGTATGGGCTGAGGCAAAAATACATGTCGAAAAGGTGTCAATCATAACATGAATGTATTTCAACTTACCAAATTCAGGGATATGTGTAACATCAGTCTGCCAGATTTCTAGAGCTTGAAGTCCTTGGGGATTAACTCTGAGGGAAGGCAAGGGTGGCACAGGCTTGCACAATTTGGCGTGCTTGCTTGTGTATAAGCTGAAATTGTTTTCGAAGAGCTGCTACACTGGTAAAAAAAAACATGTGACAGACATGCCTTAGAAAAAACTTCTGGCACAACAACGGCCCCTGCTAACTGGTCTGCAGGGGCATTACCTTCAGAGATGGGGCCAGGAAGACCAGTATGGGAACATACATGTAGGATATAATACCTTTTAATATGCAACTGCGCTGCAAAATGCAAACATAGTAATAAAGAAAAGAGCAATGGGTTAGTTGCTTCTTTAATAGAAGCTTCTATTCTTGTCACTCTACCTGTAACATAAGTAGAGTCAGTAACAATGTTAAGCTCATCTTGAAATTTTTCAAATGCCCTAACCACAGCTGCTAATTCTACCAGCTGAGAAGAACCATGAACTACTGATGCAAATATGCTGCACAGACAAAAACTTTCTAACTAATTAAAGTCAGAAAGGGTATGACTTTTATTGACAATGCTGGGCACACACACATGGGAATTGCTTTTCAAAGGTGTGTGCAAAATCACAAAGCCTTTGTTCTTTATTTAATTACAAAAGTCATACATATTCATATGATTACTTCATATGCTTATACATATGCATTACCTAACTCCGCCTACCCCCTCTTCATATTAAAATAAGTTTAAAGTCCTTTCATGCCTGCGCAGATCTCTTCTTGAAATGGGTTAGTGGGTCTTGGAATGAGTTAGTGGTCCTTTTCGTCATGGCAACTTCCTATCTCCCTCTTGTTGGCAGGGCATCTTGTCCCTTGGGCACAGTCTAAACCCTCTAACCAGGTATTGGCTGGCTTCGGGCCCAGATGCAGTCACGGTTTCTTCATTTCCACAATATGATATTTTTCTTCTACAAATACAACTAAGTCAACTAAATGACATATTGTCTACATTGCTTCTACTCTTTTGCTAGGGTCTACTCTTTTAACTCTTAGTTTCCCTAGTTTCTTGCTTCACTACTACTATATCTTGTAGCCACTGCCTGTTACTGTGCCACACTATTACAAACAGCCCAGTCTTTCCAGAGCCATCTGTAAACACTGTGCAGGAATTGGCAATTGGAATTGGGGAACAGTAAGATTTTTTAATAAAATTCAACTGTGATGGGCTGTTCGACAAAGTATGTGAAGGCATATGAATGTTTAATTGACTAGAAAAGCCTTGTAGGGCAACCTGAAAAGCCAGTGAGTGTTGCTGCAGCCAATCTAAATAATCTTGGGTCATGGGTAAGTAGATAAGAGAGGGATCAGTGCCATCAAGTTGCAGCAGGCACTGTCAACCTCTCTGTATTGACAGTGAAATCAGTTCAGTGCGGGAAACAATGCTTTTTCCAAATTGATGCAGCAAAAAATCCACTCTAAAATAACAAGAGGGTCCTTTTGATCATCATCCCATAGGGCCAACAAAGCATACAGCTAATAAAGGGCATTGATAAGATAAAAATTGACAGGGATACCATCAACAAGACTGTCGAGCACTTAACATCTGTGTGATCTGTTCTAAGGCTTCTGTTGCTATGGGTGTCAGGGTGCAAGGGGAAGTAAGTTCAGGGTCCCCTTTCAATAACTGGAAAAGGGGGTCGAGTTGTTCAGTTGTAATACCCAATAAAGGGCGTACCAAATTAATTGTTCCCAAGAGCTTTTGCAAATCATTGAGGATGGACACTCGAGATATCAATTGCAGCTGTAAAGGCCAAACAGTTCGATTTAAAATTTTCCACCCTAAATATTTCCAAGGGGCTCCTTCTTGTACCTTTTCATTTGCTACTTTCAAACCCTTTTGTTCTACTGCTTCAATAACCAATTGTTTTACTCTTACTGTTTCAGCGGGAGTGCTAGCAGCAATCAAAATATCATCCATGTAATGACAGAGTAAAACATTAGGGGCTTTCAAGAGTACTGGAGCAAGTGCTTGAGCAACAAAAAGTTGGCAAATTGTGGGGCTATTTTTCATGTCCTGATGTAAAATTTTTCAATGATATCTTTGGTTGGGCTCAGCAGCATTAATAGAAGGCAGAGAAAATTCAAATCGGGGGGCATCGTGTTCACAAAGTGGTATGGTAAAAACCCCAGTCTTTTAAATCAATTACTATAAGGGTCCAGGATTGTGGCAACATTGCAGGAGACGGTAGCCCTGGCTGTAGGGTTCCCATATGCACAATAACATTACTGATTTGTCTAGGATCATGCAGCAATTGCCATGTTCCACTCTTGTTCTGAATAATAAAACCAGGAGAGTTCCAGGGGCTAGTTTTGGGGACGATATGGCCAGTTTGCAGCTGTTCTTGTACAAGCTGGTGCACATGTTGCAGCTTCTCCTGAGATAAGGGCCACTGGTCCACCTGTTGCATCCCTTGAGGTAATTGGGGACGCTGAGGTACAGCGTCACTGGGATGAGATTCCCATATAAGGAGCACCCCTCCAAGAGTCTTTTGCAATTTTACCAGTTATGTCATCCCGGTTCTGCCATACCTTGTTCACTCCCCAGTCCTAGAAAGTTCTGTGTTCTCTGTGGTCCAGTTTGTTCCCTTGCTGTACCACTCGTCCCCT
Organism: Certhia americana; assembly: GCA_018697195.1. NCBI lineage: Eukaryota > Metazoa > Chordata > Aves > Passeriformes > Certhiidae > Certhia > Certhia americana. The sequence goes on along the minus strand of JAGMWU010000027.1, from coordinate 8,713,730 downwards.
GAACCCTGGTTGGTTGTCACCCTGCAGCCGACCGCATCCTGGCACGCTCTGCGCACCACTGCAGACTTAAATACCTTCAGAGGTATTCCTCCTTTGTTCGCTGGCTTTTGTCACTAACCCCTTCCAGTGAGGATAATAAACTCCTCGGAACGTTATACAAAAGCTCCTCCCGCGTCTTCACTCTCCACAATGAAACCTTACATACAGTTCTCACTTAAGATTAGGTTTCCCTGAGGTACACAATGGGTTTCCCCATCTTTCAGCATTGCCCACCAAGTGTAACCAGGTCCTTGAGCAAACACAATCCCATGGATGGGTTTGCCTTTGCCTGACATGGGACTAATCCAAACAGTCTTTCCTGAAATACCTCTCCTGTGTACCACAGGGACTTTATCTCCATCCAATGTGTGCAAGGGTTCAGACTGGGCAGGACCAGCTCGACTGATGGGTGTTGACCATCCAGGTGGCTTTTGCTAAGTTCATTTCCCTATTTCTGAAGGTCCTGGCACCAAGTGCCTTCAATGTAGTCTTAAGTAGTCCATTGCACCGTTCAACCTTCCCAGCAGCTGGTGCATGATAAGGGATATGATATATCCATTTAACACCATGTTCCCTGGCCCAGGTGTTTATAAGGCCATTCTTAAAATGGGTGCCTTTGTCTGACTCGATTCTCTCAGGGGTGCCGTCTCCCCACAGGACTTGCTTTTCCAGGCCCAAGATGGTGTTATGGGCAGTAGCATGAGGCACAGGGTAGGTTTCTGTTGATTTTTTCCTCTGTGGGGAAACAATCTGGCTAGCTCAGGACCCCAGGGAAAACCAACAAGGACAAAAGTGAAAGACAAAAAGTGCTCTTTCTTCTAGGGACTAAAGTCCCACAGCTTTAATGGTGGAACAATTCCCGGGGAGCAAAGGAGATGAAAGAGACTCAAATGTCTCATGGAGGGAATTTTAAACTTGAGGGGAGGGGGGTGGAGGAAAGGAACCACAACCAATGGGAAACAACTGATGGGAGGGGCGGAGGGAAGGACTAACCCGGGGGGAACCCAATACCACAGGACTCGGGGGGGCGGTGTACAGAACAAAACATGTGATACAGAACCAACCCTCAGTGCAAAATAATCACATCAGTGCAATACAACACCTCCCCCTTTTTTTGTTAAAATAAAGTTAAAAGAAAGGCGTCAGGCCTACTCTGATTCAGAATATGAGTTTGTCTACCACTTATGATTTGTGGACCAGTTTGGTTGCTTTTGGTCCACAAACTCTGTGTGGTTGACTTCTGAGGTTGCAGGGATTAAACTGTTGATGGCTTTTAAAATTAAGCAACATAGAACACTGAAAGCTAACAATATTAGGAGAAGAACAACAAAAAATAGCAGAACTGTTTTAACTATTGAAATCCACCACTCTGAGAGTCCTCAGTCCATGAACAATCCACTGAACCAGTCTTTAGATTCTTGCTTTACTTGTCTGATCAAGCTTTTAATTTCTTGGAGAGCTGCGTGGATGTTGGGTGCTTCCTTGAAATTCCTGGCATTTGTCTCTGTGCAGCATCAGGAGGAAGTCTATGGCTTCACGATTTTGGAGCGTGGTAATCTCCTCATCCTCTAGGAGGGAGCTGATGGCAGTGGATGTCAAGTTTGCTTGTTTGACTACCCAGCACTCTAGGTGGCCCAATTCACCTAGAGCTTTGGCTGCTGCCACCCATGGAAGGAACAGGGAAGCAGCAACTCTTTTTGACTTGGCCCAGTAAAAAAATTCTGAATTGCAATTTGGGTCCAAATTGTCAGCACTTCTCTTTTGAATTTTGTTGGTTGAATTGTTTTTTCGAATCCATTCGCCAATCAAGGTTTGGTTGGGTGCCAACAGGGACAACCATCCAACGGTACATGACCCTCCTAAAAGCCGAGATGGGATTCCTGCCCATGCCCGATCTCCACAAATTAGGAACAGACCCTTAGGGAGGTTTTTGGGATGTGAATGGTATGGATTGTCTGCTGCAACATGGCTTAGAATATTATACCACCTTTTGGCAGTGAATTTTTCTCGATATTGCAGTAGGTTGTTAAAGGCTTTAGTGCTAGATAATGGGCTGAAGATAAAGTGAATGCAGTATGGTGCTGGGGAGGAACCCAATAGCTCTAGTTCTTGGGGTTCCTGAGCTGCTTCAGGAAAATTTGGTAGCCACTCTTCTATGGAGTTCATAATCATTTCAGCCCGCCACTGACCGGTTTTGTGTTGTTGGATATTGTATGATTTGGGACCTGGGTCAGTCATAGGTGTCTCAAAACTGGCTGGATACTCTCCAGTTTGCAATGTAATTCCTACCAGGCAGGGAGACATAGGGTCTCTTGCTGCTGCAGTGGACAGGCATATATTTTCTTGTTGGCGCATCTGTGCCAGGGTCACCCAGATGTTTTGGTGTGGCTGAGGGACAATCCACATGGCTGTCAGACTGCTCAGTGTGAGCAGCATGACAATTTGGACAGGGGTCATCACGAGGTTGAGTGGGAGGTAGGTTTTTTCTAAAACAAGAAAAACCACATTTTTAAAGCATATTAAAAGTCAGGGGTCTGCTGGAACGCAACTAGATTTCTTTCAGGAAAGTTTTTTCTCCTCTTTCCTGTGATGTCTTCTCTTTGAAGCAACAGCTACTTGCTTTTCATCCCCTTTTGCTGGTGCTGGATTTTTGGGGACGAAAGGTTTTACCCACTTTTGGGGTATCCAATGCGGGCCTACAGGGGTAGATACACATGTGTAGCCACGCCCTTAGGTAATGAGCTCAAAAGGACCTTTGGTTTCCCAAGTTTCTGGGTCCTTAATTAGGACTGGTGGACGCTGCGATAACTTAAACTGATTATTGCTGTGAAAGTGATGTACTACTGGAGGACTCATATTTTCAAATGAACTGTTTAGAAAATTAATTGTAAACATGGCTTTGCAGAGCTTTTTTTGTGGTAACATACACACTGTTGAACTGCTCTGCCTAGCCAAGATAAGCGTCTGATGGGCACGCTCAATTGCAGCTTGACCTGTGGGGGAGTGGGGGATGCCTTTCTTATGTTCCACTCCCCACTGGTGGACAAACTCCAGGAACTCCTTGGATGCATATGCTGGGCCGTTGTCAGTTTTGATTTCCCTAGAGATCCCTAGCACTGAAAAGGCTTTCACTAGGTGCTGTTTGGCATGTGCACCCTTTTCCCCTGCATGGGCAGAGGCATAAACTGCACCTGAATATGTGTCAATGCTTACATGCATATATTTAAGGTGACCGAAACTGGGAATGTGTGTAATGTCTGTTTGCCACACTTCTCAGCTCTCAAGGCCTCGGGGGTTAAACCCCATGCCTAATGGTGGCATGGCCTGGAGCTGGCAACTGGGACAGGTAGCCACAATAGCTCGAGCTTGACTCCGTGTTAGCTGGAACTGATGGATTAGACCTGGCACATTCTGATGGTATTGCTGGTGACTTAGCTCTGCTTGTTGGAATACATCTGGAAGGCGTACCATTTCTGCTGGGGTGGCAAGGGAATCTTCTTTGTGATTACCTTCTGCGATTTCTCCTGGCAAATTGGTAAGTGACCTTACATGCATTACATAGAACAGATGTTCTCAATGTGAAACTAAATAAATGCTCCACAAACTCAACATCAGCTTCTCATTGCTGTGTCTGGGGATTTCTCCAAGTCATCACTGACTCGTGGGACGCCCCTGACGCGTCAATGAACACTGTGAGAGCATTGAGCAGCTTACGACTCCTTTTCTCACAAGGAATGAGGTGGAATTCCTCATTAAACAATTTGTGTGATGGGGCGTGGGCTGATATTTGTCCACTGTAGCTGTCCAGGGATAGTTGGAGGCTGGCATTGTTCTGGAGCAGGTGCTTGAACATCTCTTTGGTCAGTCTCTCAGGTGAGTTCTTTCCCTCCTTAGAAAGTTTGACTAGGAGGTGAATACACACAAGGTCAAAACCAGCCAGCTCATGTAGTCTCATCCTGGCTTTTCGGATCAGCTGAGCTATTAGCTCCTGTAGTTGTGTGATGGGTTTTGATCACTGGTGGGAAAGGAAGACCCATTGTATGATTAAGAGGGAATCTTTCTGCCCTTTGATCCACTGGAAAATTAAACCATGTAAGCATGTCAGCTTTCCCAGGACAATGAATTTGAAAGGCAGCTCGAGCTGATAACAATGAGTTTGCTTCTGGGTCAAAGCTTTCTGTGCTTTTTGGATTGCAGCCTTTGCCTCTGGGGTCAGTTCTCTGGGAGAAACCTGCTCTCTCTCTCCCTTCAAAAAATTGATGAGGGGATCTAGGTCATCATTAGTGAGACCTAGCCAGGGCCTTACCCAGTTCAAAGACCTATACAGGGAATGGAGATCCACTAGGGGTTTGGGATCACTATTAATTTCTAATTTCTGCATAAAAATGGTCCGTGCAGTGATCTCCAAGCCCAGGTACTTCCAAGGTGGCACCCTTAGAACTTTGTCTTCCTGTAGTTAGAATCCAGCAGAGGTTAAAACACTAGGTCAAGTGTGTATTGGAGTGCAGTGTCTTCAGGGGTGCACACAAGCACATTATCCATGTAGTGGAGAATGATGGCTTCCCTTTTTTGGGTGCGCACCAGGGACATCAATGAAGCCACGTACCACTGGCAGATAGATGGACTGCATTTCATGTCTTGAGGCAATACTTTCCAGTGGTAGTGCTTCATTGGGGCTTCTCGACTGATGGTAGGAACTGAGAATGCAAACCATGGGGCATCTTCTGGGTGTAGGGGAATTTGGAAGAAACAGTCCTTGATGTCTAGGACAGCCAATTGCCAGTTTCGGGGACGTATCGTTGGGGAGGGCATCCCTGGTTGGAGTGACCCCATGTCCTCAATTACTTTGTTTATTTCCTGGAGATCATGGAGGATCCCCCACTTATCCTTCCCTGGCTTTTTTATCACAAAACCGGGGAATACCAAGGGCTGGTTGTCTCTTCTATGTGGCCTTTGGCCAATTGCTGCTCTACGAGCTCCTCACGCGCCTTAAGCTTTTCCTTGCTGAGTGGCCACTGACTTACCCAGACTGGGGTATCATCCAGCCATGTTACCTTGTGGGTAGGAGGCCCCACAGTGGCTGCCTCTAGAAATCCTGGGGTGTCTTAGGGATAACTAATTTGACCCCACACTGGGACATGGTGTCTCTCCCCCACAAGGGAGCTTTGTAGTTGGCGACAAACAGACGGACACTGGCCAATTTCCCATCCGGTCCCTCAATTCGTACAATGCTTTTTGAAATTTTTGCCAATGTGGCTCCTTCTATACCTTGGATTTTGCCAGCCACAGGTTACAATTCCCAATGTGACAGCCACACCCTTTCAGGTATTATCATCACATCTGCCCCCATGTCTAGCAACCCTTTCATGTGGAGATGGTCTGCTCCACAGGTTAGGTTGCATCCCATCATGGGTTTGTCCTCGCCAACCGCTTCTGCCCAGTAGATGCTATGTGCTTTTTCATCTGCTGGGATTTCTGTTGGAACGGGAATGGCCTGGGTGATGATTTGCCCCTTGGCCAAATAGAAGGGTGGCTGACGGCAGCGCACTAGGAGAATGAGGATAGATATGTCTCCCCGATGGTCATGGGTACCACCTCAATCTCCACGGATGTGTGTGCAGCTTCCCCAATAACAAAAAACTCACTGTCCAGTCCTGTGTGATTTATCCTCAAGTCTCGTGAGTCCTCCGCCAGCAGGTCCACTTCAATGACTGTCCAATGGGTAGACCTGAAAAGAAAGGCTTTGGTGTTCACAAGCTTGAAACACTTGTGAGGCCGCCAGATTTTGTTAGGTAAACATTTTTTTTTGCTGTCCCGCACCCCTCCTCCCTTCCTCCCCCTTTTTTGTTTTGAGAGAGGATTTCTCTACTGTGGAGGAGCCTGCTACATTTATATCATGGCACAGTGTGGGTTTGCGCTCTGCTCCTAGTTTTTTTGTTAGTTGGTTGTTCCATTTTTCTGATATTTCTTCTGCTGTTGGCTTTGGGGGCAGTCTCTGGCAAAGTGTCCTGGCTTCTTACACTGGAAATAGATGATATGTTGAAGATGTTCTGGTGACATCTGTTTCCTCTTCCCTCCTGGTGATGCAGCTGCTACAGTCTTTGTGTTTGCTGATCTTGGCTTTGTCTCTTGTGCACTGAACAGCTCTGCTTTTTTGGCACACGCTTCTACCATTTGTGCTAGCGTAGGTGAAGGATCGACAGGCAGTCCTAGGATCACCCTGTGGAATGCTTCATTGGCATTTGTCTGAGCCATCTCTTTAATCAATTCTGCCTGTCCCACTGGGTCTCCCACTTGTCTTTTTATTTGTCCACAAAGATGGTCCACAAACGGCAGGAAACTTTCTGAGGCACTTTGTTTAATATTAACATAATTACCCCTACCTTTAACTGCTGGTAGCTGGTTAAAAACCTTTTCTGCAGCTCCACAGATTTTACATAAAATTAATTTAGATAACGCCTGAGCTTGTTCCTCGGGGCTAGCCCACTTCCCCTCACTGCATAGATGTTCAAGGGTGATATCATTCCCATCTATATCTTGTGCGTTCTGGATGCTTTGCTTAAGTTCTACCAGAAGTCCCTTCAGGGATCTCTTCCAGGTGCTTTCCCACAGATCAAACTCTGATGGGGTAAGGAGACACCCAAAGAGATCTCAGAGCTCAGTTGGAACGAATTCAAGAGATGTTAGAGTAGCTTTCATCATGCCTTTAAAGATCTCATTGTCACGGTATGGTACTTTGACCAGCCCCACAGAAGTGACCTAGCTGGCTTTGAGGCTGACATCTTGTTAGATCAATTAGAAGACATTTCGTCTCTGTGAATATTGCATTTCAAGGCAAAACAAAACCTGGGAAGTCTCTTTCTGTTCCAGCATTTGGAGAGAGAAGACCTCCTCCCCTTGGCCTTGGGCTGAGTGGGGGGAGGGAGGAGAGGCCACGCAGGCCAAGGTAGGGACTGGCTGAGTTTGATAACATCTGCGAAAACGGAGCCCTGCTTTGCTGGCCCTGGGCTGGGCTCTGCTTTAGCCCTGGCATGCAAAGGAGAAGGAGAGGCAGTGGAGTGGGGGGAAGAAGGCTTGGTCCAATCCTGGCTGCTGAGATTTGCTAATCCAGGATGGCCCATGCAGCGAAACAGGGGCTGAGCCAGGCCCGGTGTCTGCCGGGCAAGGAAAGGACAGGTGAATCAGCCCAGGCATGTGACATCTGAGGCCTGACTGGGCTGGAAAAAGGATCCTAGCCTCCCTCTCTCAGCACAGCTGGAACTGGAAGCAGCAGCAGGCCTTGAGATCTTAGCACAGCTCCAGCACAGCTCCAATGCACAAAGTGACTGCCTTAACCTGGCTGCTGCCCTGCTGTTAATTCTTTTCTAACCAGATGGAACTTCAAATGTATGAATCTTAGCCAGTGAAAGAAAGAAGAGACCAGATGAAATGTAGAAAGACACAGCATGAGACCTAATGTCAGAGAAAATGAGAGAATAATCCTAAATGGAAAGGAAGATTGAAGGAGCGGCCTGGTTAGGTTGGACTTCTCTTGTAAGGCCATAGAGAATGGACTGAGTACCCTGTAACATATGGAATGTTTTTAGAGGGATGCAAGGTCCTAGACATAGTTGTGAGTTAATGTATTTGTGATCTACTGGAAAAACTGAACAGAGGAAGACCGAGATGGTGAGAGATGATGCCCTCTGCACATTGAGAGAAGTTCTCCGGACTGTGGTTTTTCTTCCTTTTCCTTGGAACTGAGGCCTCAGTTTGCTTTCACCTGGAGGGGAGTGCAGTACACCTGGAACCGACTGCCCCAGGGGTGGAAGCACAGCCCCACCATCTGCCATGGACTGATTCAGACTGCACTGGAAAAGGGTGAGGCTCCAGAACATCTGCAGTACATTAATGACATCATTGTGTGGGGGAACACTGCAGCAGAAGTGTTTGAGAAAGGAAAGAAAATAATTGAGATTCTCCTGAAAGCCGGTTTCACTATCAAGAAGAACAAAGTTAGGGGACCAGCTCGAGAGATCCAATTCCTGGGAATAAAGTGGCAAGATGGACAGCATCAGATCCCCACTGATGTCATCAACAAGATCACAGCAATGGCTCCACCGACCAGCAAGAAGGAAACACAAGCTTTCCTAGGCACCATAGGCTTTTGGAGAATGCACATTCCGGAGAACTTCTCTGCTTCAGCTAGCCAAAAAATAACAAAAAGCAAAGGAGATTTCTCTCCCACCGTCCGCACTGCAGATAACACAGGCTGTGTGTGTAGGAAAGCTGAAAACTCTTATGTTTTGAAAACAACCACCTCAGACATTCTACCACTTCTTCTTCACTCTCTGATCCAGCTTTAAAGGTGCAAAACTGATTTCTGAGCTAAACAGACAAATGGGGATACAATTCAGCATCAACCCAGGACACACGAAAAAATTCTTTTTGGGCTTTGCCTAATTCTTTTTTGCTCTGGTAGGAGAAAGGCTGATAGCTCCTAATTGCGCTTCCTTTACCAGTATATGATACAGGAGCAGCTGAAAGTATGGCTTCCATCCCTCGGTTTTGATCCCCAAGGCTTCTCCCTTTGGCCCCACCCACGTGGGACCTGGCAGGGGGGATACTCTCCCCATGGGAACCGGGAAGGGGACCACCCCTCCCTTGTCCTCACCCCCATGAGAACTGGGCAGGGGTCCACTCCCTCCCTTGGTCCCCCCCTCCCCAGGCCCCACTCCCGTGGGAACAAGGAACAGGAAGGGGGGTGGAGATGTCCAGGGAGGCGGAGCAACCGTGGGAACTAAGACTGCAACATCTAGAGGTGGGGTTGCAGGATGACGTCACGCAGGGCAGGGACATGGAGGAAGGGGAAGGGGTGTCTAAGGGAAGGAAGGGGTTGAGGGAATGGAAAGGGTTGGAGGAGGGGATAGGCAGGCAAAAGGGATTGTGGGAAGAAGGAAGGCAAGATGGAGGGCCTGCCATATGGCTGCCACCATTTTGGTTCCCAGCCACGCGGCCACTGCCATTTTGGGGATGGGGAGTCATCTTTGAAACTCACAGAACACAAAATTTGGGGAGTAGCAACTGGGTTAAAGGGGTGTAGGGAAGGTTCTCTGTCAGCCTGTGCATAGCCGACAGAGCCAGGGTGCTGAGTGGGAGGTGGGAGGCCAGGGAAACAATGGCTGTACCATGTACCCTGCGATTCTCGGGGTGCTTCGCATGTCTCTCTCAGCTCTGGGGCAGAGGGCTTGGGAGGAGGGGTAGGGGTAACCTTGTGTGGGGGGCCTTGCTGTGGCTGTCCCTTCACTTCCCTCTTTATTAATTCTTTTCGAATTAAAAGGAACACTGAGAAATTTGGATACTGTTTTGTCTCCCTGTTCTACTTTGGATGTTAGTAAATCTCCAGTTTTGTCCCAGGCAGAGACAGAATTTACATGCTGCTGGGTAAACTGAGGGAAATTAAAAGACAACCAGAAAACAAACTTTTGTAATTGTCTTTTAGAAACTTTTATGTTTCCACAACTTAGGGTATTTTTAACTTGGGTATAAATGCTTCTCTGTCGCAAAGAAAGCTGAGAGCCCATTCTCATGTTATGCAGACTGCGCAGCTAAGTCTACCTTTCTTGCAGCAAAGCACAAACAAAACTGAAAGCGCTTATATGTCCACAGCCATTTCTAGGGAAGCGTCTGCAGTTTTTCCCTCCCCCAACCCTGAGGTAGGAGGGAAAAACTATGTGTGAGCCAAACCATGTGGCTTTTAAATGGTGTTGGCTGCAACACAGTTGCCACTGCACCACGTGGCCGTTCACCACCCACGGAAAAAGGGAACAAACCCTGCCACCCGCATGCGCCGCAGGCCAAAGGCACGAACTGCAGTTGCCCCACCGCACTGCCCGTCATGCCTCTGAGCTGGCACCACCGCCGCTGCCGCCCATACAAAGAGGGCTGCACCGTTCCCTAGCCCCTGAGGTTTTTATGCTCCGGAACCCCCACGGCAACCAGAGGTTACTTCGGGGTCCCCACTAACCCTCACGGGGATTACTTACCCCTCCTGGGGACCTCAACTGGCTGGAACAACTGCAAAAAGTCCTTTGTCCAAAACTGACCTGTCTTAGGCTCAGAAGGTGTTTGCTGATTTCACCCTCGTGGGTCCTGCTGTACAAAAGGCGTCAGAGAAAGCCAAGGAAGCTGACGGTCCAAAAAGCTTGTAAAATCCACACGTGGATGTTCAGCTGCTGCGTGGGGACTCTGACCTTTCAGAAGGCTTCATGTTGGGTGCCAGCTGTTGATTTTTTCCTCCATGAGGAAACAATCTGGCTAGCTCAGGACCCCAGGGAAAACCAACAAGGACAAAGTGAAAGACAAAAAGTGCTCTTTCTTCTCGGGACTAAAGTCCCACAGCTTTAATGGTGGAACAATTCCTGGGGAGCAAAGGAGATGAAAGAGACCCAAATGTCTCGTGGAGGGAATTTTAAATTCGAGGGGAGGGGGGTGGAGGAAAGGAACCACAACCAATGGGAAACAGCTGATGGGAGGGGCAGAGGGAAGAACTAACCCGGGGGGAACCCAACACCACAGGACTCGGGGGGGCGGTGTACAGAACAAAACATGTGATACAGAACCAACCCTCAGTGCAAAATAATCACATCAGTGCAATACAACAGGTTTCCAACCATCCGGTGGTGGCTTCCACCGTGGTCAGCACGTAGCGCTTGCCTTGGCGGGTTTGGGGCAGTGTGATGTAGTCAATCTGCCAGGCCTCCCCATACTTGGACCACCGCCCCCCATACCAGAGGGGCTTCACCCGCTTGGCCTGCTTGATCGCAGCAGACATCTCACAGTCATGGATGACCTGAGAAATACTGTCCATGGTTAGATCCACCCCTCGGTCTTGTGCTCACTTATAGGTGGCATCCCTACCCTGATGGCCTGAGGCATCATGAGCCCATTGAGCTAGGAACAACTTTTCCTTGTGCTGCAAATCTAAGTCTATTTTTGACACCTCTATCTTTGCAACATGATCTACCTGCTCGTTTCGGTGCTCCTCATTAGCCCAACTCTTGGGGACATGGGCATCTATATGACAGACTTTTACAGAGAGCTTCTCTACTCGAGTGGCAATGTCTTTCCACTCGTCAGCAGCCCAGATTGGTTTTCCTCCATGCTGCCAGTTAGCCTTTTTCCACCATTCCAGCCAACCCCACAGAGCATTGGCTACCATCCACGAATCAGTATAAAGGTATAGCCTTAGCCACCTCTATCTCACAGCAATGACCAGGGCCAGCTGAATGGCTTTGAGTTCCACAGGCTGACTTGATCCACCTTCTCCTTCAGTAGCTTCTGTGACCTGTCATGTGGGGCTCCATACGGCTGCTTTCCACTTCCAGTTCATCCCTATGATGTGACAGGAACTGTCAGTGAAAAGAGCATAGCATTTTTCCTCTGCTGGTAGTTGGTGGTATGGTGGAGCTTCTTCAGCCCATGTCACTTGTTCCTGCTCCTCTTCGCCAGTGAGACCAAAGTTTTCACCTTCAGGCCAATTTGCAATTATCTCCAAAATCCCAAGGCAATTTGGGTTTCCAATAGGGGCAGGCTGAGTGATGAGGGCAATCCATTTGCTCCATGTCACATCAGTGGTGTGGTGGGTAGAGGGAACCTGTCCTTTGAACATCCACCCCAGCACTGGTAGTTGGGGTGCCAGAAGGAGTTGTGCTTCTGTCCCAATCACCCCTGAGGCAGCTTGAACTCCTTCATAGGTGGCCAAGATCTCCTCCATGAGAGTGTAGTTGGCTTCGGACCCTGTGTACCTTCGGCTTCAGAATCCAAGCAGTTGGCCTCGAGCCTCCCCAGGCACTTTCCGCCAAAGGCCCTAGCACAAACCATTGTTCCTGACTGCAGAGTAAAGCATATTCTTCACCTCTGATCCAGTCCTGACTGGGCCAAGGGCTACCGCATGAGCAATTTCCTGCTTGATCTGGGAGAAGGCTTGCTGCTGTTCAGGGCTACAGTGGAAATCTTTCTTCTTGCGGGTGACCAGGTAGAGAGGGCTCACGTTCTGGCTGTATTCCAGAATGTGCATTCTCCAAAAGCCTATGGTGCCTAGGAAAGCTTGTGTTTCCTTCTTGCTGGTCGGTGGAGACATCGCGGTGATCTTGTTGATGACATTAATGGGAATCTGATGCCGTCCGTCTTGCCACTTTATTCCCAGTAATTGGATCTCTTGGGCAGGTCCTTTGACTTTGCTCTTCTGATAGTGAAACCGGCTTTCAGCAGAATCTGGATGATTCTCTCTCCTTGATGTCATCAGTGTATTGTATATGTTCTGAAGCCTCACCCTTTTCCAGTGCAGCTTGAATCAGTCCATGGCAGATAGTGAGGCTGTCTTTCCACCCGTGGGGAAGTGGTTCCAGGTGTACTGCACACCCCTCGAGGTGAAAGGTAACTGAGGTCTGCATTCTGTTGCCAAAGGAATGGAGAAAAATGCATTGGCAATATCAGTAGTGGCATACCACCTCTCTGCCTTGGACTACAACTCACACTGCAGTTCCAGCATGTTTGACATGGCAGCGCTAAGCAGTGGAGTCACTTCATTCAAGCCACGATAGTCCACAGTCAATCTCCATTCTCTATCAGATTTGCACACGGGCCAGATGGGACTGTTGAAGGGTGAGTGGGTTTTGCTGGCCACCCCTTGGCACTCCATTCTGTATCATTCTGTGGATGGGGATCACAGCATCTTGATTCATCCGGTACTGCTGGTGGTGCACTGTCGAGGTAGCAATTGGTACCTGTTGCTCTTCCACCTTCAGGAGTCCTACTGCCGATGGGTTTTCTGATAGACCAGGCAAGGAGTTCAATTGCTTAATGTCCTCTGCTTCCATAGAAACTATTCCAAAAGCCCACCTGAGTCCCTTTGGGTCTTTGTAATTTCCATTACAGAGGAAGTCTATGCCCAGAATAAACGGAGCTCTGGGCTGGTCACAATAGGGTGTTTCTGCCACTCCTTCGCAGTCAGGCTCACCTCAGCTTCCAACAGAGTCAATGGCTGCAATTCCCCCCATCGCCCAGCAATGGAAACCGGTTCTGCCCCCACATGTCCTGATGGAATCAGTGTACATTGTGCACCAGTGTCAAACAATTCTTTGTATTTTTGTGGCTCTGATGTGCCAGGCCATCAGATCCACAATGTCCAAAAGACCCAGTTTCCCCTGTCTCTGCCTAGATAGAAGCAGGGCCCCTCTAACCCTGATTATTATTTCCTTCCTGGGCATACATATTAGAGGTTCCTTCAAGGGGGTCCAACAAATCATCCTCCTGTAATACCTGGCAGATTGGTCATGGGAGTTTAAGGCTACCTTCACTTTAGTGGAACTCCCTTGGTTAGTTTTTCCTTCCATAATTTGATGCACCCATGCTGCCAGGACAGAAGTGGGTTTTCCATCCCATTTTCCCAGGTCTTCCCCATGGTCGCGCAGAAGGAACCACGGGTCAGCTCATAGGGTGTACCCTCTCTCTCTAGCTGGGGGATGTTGGACATTGACTTTGGGGCTTGTAACTTGCACTGGGGCCATATGAGAACTGTTCCTCTTTACCTCCTCCCTCATCTCCTCTTGGAGGCTCTTAATCACAGAAGAAACCTGGATCTGCATTGGGACATTGACCATACTCTCGTAATTTCTAAGCTTGTTGGCGACAGAACCCACTGTCCCGCGGTTGTCATCAGCATTAATCATTGCAATGAAGGTGGTGTATTGAGTTGGCCCTAGATTTGCCGGACTCTACAACATTTGCCCTATGCGCCTGACCTTGTCAGGGTCATTATCATGCTGTCCACCCCTCCCAAAGAGTACCTTCAGTTCCACTACTTCTCTCAGCTGTTGGATCCCGCCCTCAAGGGTCTTCCAGTGCATTCTATGATGGTGCTCCTTCATTTTGTCTCTGTGGACCAACCTCTCTCTCACACTCATTATAAGCAACTCTCAGAGGGAAAGGGGCCCAGGCTCCCTTACAAATACGTGATCCACACCTGAGTCCTGGGTCAAGGGTCCCAAATTCCTGGCCTCACCACCATCCAGTTGCACACCTGTACCCATAAGCACACCCCCATTTTACAATGTCTTTTTGCAGATTACGGAGACTTTCATATGACACAGACTGATGATCTCAACCAATGGTTCCACTGAGGGTTGTGCGGGCCCTCCTTTCTTATCTGATTTCATCTTAGCCTTCCTCGTTTCCACAGGGGCAACTGCTGCTGGCTGTGATTTCCCTTGTGGTTCAGCTGGAACCTGGACAGTTGTAACACCTGTGGGTTCCACTGCTGCACCTCTAGACTCTCCCTCTTTGAGGCAGGGGGAGGGTCTCTCACCAACTGGGGAGATGGACTCCTTAAGCATCTGGCCCATCTTGAGTATCTCCTTCATCAGAACCCCCACCCAATCTGGGTGGTTCATTTCTGAGGTGGTCTGTGGGGCAGGGTCAGGCTCTGGGACAGCATCCCTGTTCTCTGCGGTAGATGTCAGGGTGGTTATCCAAGTCAATCTCCTCTTTTCTCTGAATGATAAATATAACGAGCCTATCAGCAACACCAGCGACTGTATGATATCATTAGCATTTAGAGAAAATTGGAACCCTTCAAAAATTGGTGGGGTAGACCCAAAGAGCTGGGTGAAGGGTAGGGAAAAAATTTCCCCCGGTGTTATTTCCTCACAATAGGTACCATTATTAAAGTTACTCCAAAAACATACAGTTAGTGTGTGATTGCTCCAAATCCATGTGCCTGCCTTCCAGAGGAAGTAAAAAAATCCATCGGTTCCTCACCTTATTAACCCATAAAGCAGACTGGATAACAGCCACAGTAGCCTTAGTTATAGGACCTATGTTTAGGTAAGGGCCTGCAAATGGGAGAAATATAGCCACAACCACATGCTATCCGAACCAGAGTAAGCTAGACCACATGGAGCTACCTAACAAGATTTCTATATCCAGTACAGAAAAAAATTAGGTGTCTTAAGAACTGTTATTCCTTTATCTTTCAATGTCCTTGGGCCCCACATTGGGAGCCAAAATCTGTCTTTGTTTGAAAGACAGGTGTCTGCTAAGAAGGCAGGATCCTCCCTTGGAATGAAGGATGTAAACCCCCTCCCTTTGAACTACTATAATTTTGAAATTAAGGGGCTCTCAGGCAAAGACATAGGAATAGGAATAACAGTTCTTTATTAGGAGAACTAGAATTTTTAAAGAATGCAGTATTGCAAAAGAAAAAAAACAAACCAAAAGCATTGACAGAGTCAGAATACAACTTGACACCCTGGGGGTCAGGGTGTTGTTGGCAGACTGATTAAATGGTGGCTGCAGTCCTTCTGGAGTGGCAGATGTGGCTCTGTTGAAGCAATGATCCTGCAGAAAGGTTGAGTTTTCTGCTGAAGGTCCAGTAGTGATAGATGGGCCTGGTCTTCCTCTGAGAATCCAGTAGAAAAGACTGCCTTGGTGTTCCCAGTTTCAGATTTTTATCCAGGTAGGAATGCTTGGCTCTTCCCCCTGGATGGAGCATTTCCCAATGGGATGATGTAATTCTATCAGTGAGATTCAATGGCCCATTAGCAGAAGATATCTCCCTGGAGGGAGGATGGGTTGTGGAAGAGATAAAGAAAAATGACCCAGCTGTTTTTATCAACAGCCAGGCCATTGACAGAGGGTTAGCCCATCCCCACCTCCCGCTCCAGTTTCAACAGATGGTGATAGAATACATACTTTTGGTTACATCTTGCACTGCAACCCAAGACAAAACCCTGCTTTGTGGTTGATGATTGGGCAATCACAAGTGCACTGCATCCCTGGCCCAGAGTTCCCCTGACATCTGAAGGCAAACAGTACATATCGCTGTTCTGAATAGTTACTGTGATGGCATAGGCCAGGTCCATGCCAGTGCCACCTGCTGTCTGGGCTTGCAAGGCGCTTGTGGGGATGAGTGTAGAGGGGCTTTATTTGTTATCCATGCACGGCTCCCCCACGCAATCCACTGGTGGTTTCCTGGAGGGCCCATTGATGTAGCTGGGAGTGGCCCCCCTTCTTTACTAAATCTAGAACAGCATTGTTTTACATGGTGCTGTCCTTTCCAGCAATGCGGGCATATGCCTGATTCCCTGGAACCTCTTTTGTTTTGGGGGCATTCACATCTCATGTGACCCTGCTTCCCGTGATGGTGATTATCAAAGCAACGGTGTCTCCATGGTTTGCATGCATGAAGCCAAATTTATTGATTCCAAAAGCTCAGTATATATACCTTTTCAGCTATAGCTAAAATTAGCAACAATCACATAATTGGTGTTTCTAAATAATATTAACTTAATCAGAGCTCTGCACAGAGCTTTTGCACAGACCTGCACAAACCTGCACAGGCATGTACAGTCTTGCATGATTTATCTTAAACAAAGCATACCAAGCACACCTTTTGCTTCCTCATTCAGGATTTTGCCTTGAATTGCCAGGGCTTGCGGCCCACCAGACTTAGCACATCCACTTCAGTCATGAGTTGAGCAGTGCTCTGAGTCTTGTTCTACAGCTGTATTTCCATATTCCCGCACGAAAAACAAATACGCAATTCAGAACGAATGCTCATTGTAGAGAGAGTCTCCGAAAGCAAAGTCATGTTATGACTGGCAGTGCTGATTCCCTGACAAGCCTTAATCATTTCTACAACAGTGGGGGCTCACAGGGGCCATGAAACCTTTTGACAGTCAGGGTTTGTGTTTTCCACTGCTAACTCCTTCAGTAATATTTCTTGCATGATGATGTTGTCTATTTGCTTATCTAGGGCTGCTTTTAACTTTCTAGAAACTTAATAAAAGGTTAATCAGCTCCCTGTCTTATATTAACATATGAGGTTGCAGTGAGACCACTGTCCAGCACTTTATGAAAAACCCGTAAAGCAAACTCATTTGACTGCTGAAGGGCTTCTGCAGCCAGCCAAGCCTGTGTTGCAGTCTGACCATATTGGCCCTCCCCCACAAGAGATTTGGCACCGATAGGTCATAAGATGTGCCCTAGGGGTTGCTGTAAATTTTCCGTAGCTTGAACAGTGCAAAGCCCTCTCCACTCTTGACATCCAGACAGTGAATTGTATACTCGCCAGCATAATCCGTGCTATTTGCTAAACGTCTTGTGGTGCCAAATCATACAAGTTCACCACAGTATCCAAAAGGCTAGTAGTGAAAGGGGCACTGATGCCATTGTCTATGGCCAAGAGATGCAGGGCTTTTATGCCACCATAAGGCAAGGTTTCCAGTCTAGGTAGTTGGTGGGGCTGCTAAATAACCGGAAAAGCATGCAATACATCCGCATCTCCTTCTGTGGCAGCCTGTTTTCTCACTGCTGCCCACTGATCGGGGGGGAAATATCAGCCTCCCATCCCAGATCTAACAGATCGGGTGACCAGGGGACACCCTCTGGTTCTCCTCCCACAGCCCCGAGAGAGTTACGGTCAAAGTCTTGTGTTTCATTTAGCGGTGGCACATAAGCAGTGGGTGACGAAGGAGTGGGTGCCTGAAGAGCCTGCCTGGCTGTCATGGTGCCATAAGTGTCTTTCTTTTTCTGGTCTCCATGTGCTGCATGCTTCATTGGTGCCTCGCACACAGTCCTCCACAGACACAAAAGATTTGTCAGTGCTGCGTTGCCGCAGGTAGCTTGGTCCCACAACGTGTCCCCTAAAGCGTCCCATGTCTGAGGGGCAAAAGTATTAGTATTATCTAGAGTTGAATCACAGTCTTTTGCCCAGAACAAGAGTCTGTTCAAATCTGTAGACTCAACTTTCCTGATGTGTTTCTGCAAAATCTGTTCCAATGTCTCTGCAACATTCTTTTGCTCCTGGAAAACACCACTCCCCAAAGTTCTTGGCTGCTACCCTCCATCCTGTGGAACAGATTGATTGGCACCATGAGCTTCATTCCTGCTCCCAAGCTTTGTTTCAGCTCCTGGGCTTTGTTTCAGCCCTTCTGTAAAGTTCAGCCAAATCGTCCTCACCAGAGCAACCGCTAGTTGCCTTTCAATCCCTGATGCAGGGTGCCATTTGTGAGTGACTGAGACACAGACTCAGACCGGCAGGGAATCTGAATTGTTTATTCAAAGAAACAAGCTGGTTTTATACACTTCTACAAGGCACAGTATTTTCTTATATGGTAATTCTCACTACGTGACATTACATGACCTATCTCATGTTGCCACATCAGCAACACGCTTTTTTAATGTCCTTAGATGGGGTGATCATGAGCTGTTCACTCATCAGTCAGCTTCTGGCAGGCTCCTCTCTGTAGGGGTCTGCTGCATGACACCTCCTCCCCCCAAGGTCAGGCGGAGACAAGCTTCTCTGTGCCGCCATGTGCTTCTTTGTGCTGCCATGTGCTTCTGCAGGTGCATCCCACAGCCCACAATTCAACTCCATCCCATCTCTTCTCATACCCATCTGCATTAGGACTCTTGAGGGTTGAAGAACAGCAAGTAGCGATCGCCACTACAACAGTGCATTGTTGGCAATACTGTCAAACCAAGACTCTGTGATTCCCATCCATAAAATGATCCATGAACTGGAGAGCCGGAGAATGGTCAGAAAGACTTGTTCACTGTTCAACAGCCCTATACAGCCTGTGCTGAAGTCTAATGGAGAATGGAGAGTGACAGTGGACTATTGCGGCCTGAACAAAGTCACACCATCACTGAGTGTTGCTGTGCCGGCCATGCTGGAACTTCAGTATGAACTGGAGTCCAAGACAGCAAAATGGTATGCCACAATTGACATTGATAATGCGTTTCTCTCCATTCCTCTAGCAGCAGAGTGCCGGCCACAGTCTGATTTCACCTGGAGGATCATTCAGTACACCTGGAACCAACTGCCTGAGGCATGGAAACACAGCCTCAGAATTTTCCATTGACTGATCCAGACTGCATCGGAAAAGGGTGAGGATCCAGGACACTTGCAGTACAATAATGACATTGTCATATGGGGGAACACAGCTCTTGCAGTTTCAGTTCGAAACCAGGAAGAAACACCAATTTGTGTAATGGTGTTAGTTTGCCAATTTGAAATTTCCCAATCAAAAGCAAAGCAGGCTTAAACTTGAAAGTTATAAAAATTTATTAACTAACACTAAAAGAAAAAAAAACAGAGCAAGAATCAGAATGAAGAAAAAGAATCTGAAACCTTAAAAAAAAAATTCCCCTTCCCCCACCTATTCACTTTCTACTCCAATATAAAAAGACAAAACCTAGGATTTTCAGTCAGTTACCACCCTTAAAATAGTAATTTCTTAATTCACCAAGGAGAAAGGAATCTCTCTTGAATACCATAGAGATTTTTCACAAGATACCAGTTCTCTTGCTCTCACACTTCATGAATGGCCCACCCGGGGGAAAGAAATTTGCCATTGTGAAGCCTCCTCCCATGAGACAGCCTTCACAGCCACTCATGGGCCATATCAGCTTATTGGGGTACAGTTTAAGGATGGTTCTTCTACTATAAAACAAGAATTCTCTTCATCTATCTCATCTTCATCTCAAGAAACAGAGGTCATCCTCTCTCACTGGGCAGAGGGCATAATCTCTCTCTCTCAGTCTTCCTCTCTTCAGTTTCTCCATTAGATCACAATTACATCAACTCACAGCTATGACTAGAACTTTGCATCCCCCTAAAAGCATTTTATATTTTACAGGGGTTTTAGTCCATTCTCTATGGCTTTACAAGAGCAGCCCAACCTAACTAGGTCATTCCTTCAGTCTTCCTTTCAATTTAGGATTCTTCTCTGACTTTCTCTGAAATTAGGTCTCATGCTGTGACTTTTTACATTTCATCTAGTCTTTTCTTTCTCTCACTGGGAAAGATTCATACTTTGGAAGTTTCATCTGGTTAAGAAGGAGTTAACATTTTCACTCGGGGCTTGCAGAGCCACCCCTCGGTCTCAGCCCCATGGTGTCAATGGCTCCGGAACAGCTTCTCGGCCATTTGCTGCTGCACTAAAAAGTTTCTTCAGCAGTTGTGCTAGGAAGGCTGATGTCTTTTCCTCCTCCGCCTGGCTGTGTGGGCCAACGGAGTGTACCTGGCCTGTCTTGCAGCCACTGCCCCCAGGGCCCCGCAACCGGGAAAAACCTGGCTTGGAGGGACTGGGCCACCCTGTTACCTGTATTCAGACTGGAAAAGAAAAAAAGACTTCCCGGGCTTTGTTTTCCTTGAAATGTAATATTCACAGAGACGAAATGCCTTCCAATTGGCCCAGCCTTAAAGCCAGCCAGCTCACTTTTGTGGGGCTGGTCAAACTAACACAACAGCAGAGGAAGTTTTTGAGAAAGGTGAGAAAATAATCTAGATTCTCCTGAAAGATGGCTTTGCCATAAAACAACATAGAGTCAAAGGACCTGCCCAGGAAATGCAGTTCCTAGAGGTGAAGCGGCAAGATATATGTAGACAGATTCCAACAGAGGTTCTCAATAAGTGTCATAGTTTGACACTGGCCAAATGCCAGGCACCCACAAAAGTCAGTCACTCATTCAACCTCCCCTGCCACAGCTGGGCAGAGGAAAGAAAAAATTAATGAAGAGCTCATGAGTTGAGAGAAGGACTGGGAGAAAACATTCCAAGGGCAAAACAGGCTCAGCTTAGAGGTATAAAGTGAATTTATTACTAACAGAGGAGGATAATGAGAAGTAAAATAAGCCCTCAAAATCACCCCTTCTTCCACCCAATCCCTCCCTCCTTCCCACTGACAGTGCAGGGAGACAGGGCGTGGGGGGTTCCGTCAGTTCATCACCCAAGGTTTTTTTCCACTGCCCACGGAGAGGAGTTCTTCCCCTGCTATGCCGTGGAGTTCCTTCCCATGGGAGACAGTTTTTCATGAACTTCTCCAGCATGGCTCCAAATCTCACAAGCAGCCGTCCTACCAAAACTGCTGCGGCGTGGGTCACTCTTCCACAGAGTGCAGTCCTCCAAGGACAGGCTGCTCCAGCCTGGAGACCTCTCTCCACCGGGCTTCCCATTGGATCACAGTCTCCTTCATCCTTCAGGCATCCACCTGCTCCGGCATGGGCACCTCCCCCATGGGCTGCAAGTGGATTTCTGCACCCCCCCCATGGATCTCCATGGGCTGCAGGGGGACAGTCTGCTTCACCATAGTCATCACCACAGCCTGCAGAGGAATCTCAGCTCTGGTGCCTGGAGGACCTCCTCCCATTCCTTTTCCACTGACCTTGGTGTCACCATGTTGTTACCCTCACATGTTTTCACCTCCTTCTCTTCTCTGGCTAGAAAAAAAACCCCTGTGTCTCCACTTTGGTTTGATTTTCTTAAATATGATATCACAGAGGCATTACCATCACATCTAATTGGCTCAGCTTTGGCCAGCAGCACGTCCATCTTCAGAGACATCAGGAGTTGGCTCTGCCGAACATGGTGGAAGCTTCTAGCAGCTTCTCACAGAAGCCACCTCTGTGGCCCCTGTTACCAAAAACCAGGCCATGCAAAACCAGCACAATAAGACAGCTTCCACATCTCCACCAACCAGCAATAAGGAAACAGGCTTTCCTAGACACTGTGGGTTTCTGGAGAATGCACATCCTGAAGTACAGACAGATTGTAAGTCCTCTCTACTTTCTGACATAAAAGAAAAATGATTTCAAGTGGGGCCCTGAGAAACAGCAATCCTTCATGCAGATCAAACAGGAGACTGCCCACACACTAGCCCTTGTGCCAGCCAGGAGAGGACAGGATGTGAAGAACATACTCAACATACTCTATGCTGCAGTTGGAGAGAATGGTCCTTCCTGGAGCCTCTGGCAGAAGGTACCTGGGGAGACTTGAGGCCTATCTCCCAGGTTCTGGAGTCGGGCATACAGAGGACCTTAGGCCAGCTACATGCCAACTGAAAAACAGATCTTAGCAGCCTATGAAGGGGGTTGATCTGCTTCAGAAGTGATTGATACTGAAGCACAGCTTCTGCCCTCCTGACTACCAGTACTGGGCTAGATGTTTAAAGGAAAAATCCTTGCAACACACCATGCCACTGATGCTACCTGGAGTAAGTGGATTGCTCTTATCACACAGTGAGCTTGAATAGGAAACCTGACTCACCCTAGGCTCTTGGAAGTCATCACAAGTTGGCCTGAAGGTGAAAGTTTAGGATTATCATCTGAACAGGAAGAAGAGCAGATGACATGCTGAGAAGGTCCCTCCATATAACCAGCTACTGGAAAGTGAGAGGCAATATGCTCTCTTCACTGACAGAT
Organism: Certhia americana; assembly: GCA_018697195.1. Classification (NCBI taxonomy): domain Eukaryota; kingdom Metazoa; phylum Chordata; class Aves; order Passeriformes; family Certhiidae; genus Certhia; species Certhia americana. The sequence continues at coordinate 8,691,446 of JAGMWU010000027.1, read as the reverse complement.
TCTGCTATATTGTAGGGACCAATAGGAAATGGAAAGCAGCTGTATGGAGCCCTACGTGGCAAGTCATGGAAGCTACCAAGGGGCAAGGTGAATCAACTCAAATTACAGAGCTGAAAGCTATCCAGCTGGCTTTGGACATGGCCAAGTGAGAGAAGTGGCCAACATTCTTCTTCTATACTCACTTGTACATGGTAGCAAACACTATAGGGGTGACTGTAATGATGGAAAAAGGCCAATTGGCAATGCAGAAGAAAACCTGTATGGGCTGCTGAAGAGTGGGAAGACATCACTACCCAGGTAGAGAAGCTGACTGTGAAAGTGTTTTGCCAACGGGTAGGGTCAGAGACATAGACACCTATTATGATCCACTCTAATCACAGAGGAGCAAAGTGAGCTCTCTGTGGATTAGAAATTCTGAGGTTCAAAATATTCCCCAGAACGAGATTAAAACAAAATGAGGTTAAATGTTGATACCAAAAAACATTGATATATTTTATTTAACAGTAAAAGAGGCAAAGAGAAAGAAAGAAATAGAAAAAGGGAGGGGGGGGGGACACACAGGAATTGTGAGAGACAGATTAAGTAGAAGCATATCATCCCTCTGTGAGTCCCAATGACATTTCATTGATCCCCTCCATCTGGTCTTCTTGGTGATGATGGTCTCCTGCCAAAAAGCATAGAATCCAATGGATTAATATATGTTTGGGCCATGTTGGAATGCCCAGGTGCCTCCCCTGGGGAGGGCAAGTTTGACACTCTCTCTTGCAAGACTGAGTCAGTTGCACCCGTTTGCATCACATGCAGTGCTCTGGTGCAGGTTCTGGGGAACTGTTCAGGGGGGCCTCTGATAGACCATGAAACATCCTCAGCTGCCTCTCACATAAATGCCTCATAGATGTGCCTTTCCCGGGGTGGGGGGCCCCACAGCTGAGCTAATCTGCACAAGAGGATGGGTGTTCACTGCCTCTGACCAGAGGCTACACACTCAAACCCCTCCTCCTTCCCCCTGGGTTGGGGGAGAGTGTTGCAGCAGCCCTCTCATTAGAGGGTAGAAATGAGATGAGACACAAACTTCTTGTTTAAACACAGTAAGAAAAGGGTCCTGGTTTGTTCCTCTTCACAATTCAGCCACCTGACTCCAACTATTCACTGACTCTGGCTGCAGCAAGCTCCTACTGTAGGTTTCCCTTGCAGATGCTGACTGCAGGTATTTCCTGCTCTACTATGACTGTAGGCTCCAACAGCAGGCTCTACCTGCAGACCCAGACTGACCTCACAGCAGTGATTCTCTCATCCAGATAGTTCCAGTTCCTCTTCCTCAAGATCCTCTCCTGACTAGCCAACCCACCCCTTTTATCACACTCATCTTTATTGGATATAGCTGTGACTCATCAGGGTGAGGTTGTTTTGAGTAATTAACCCAGCTGTAATTTATCCAAGTGAGGTCACCTGTAATCTCTTCTCCTACATGAGAGCATGTGCAAATCCGGCAGCAGATAAGCCTGGGGCTATGGCCTACACCCCAAAGCTGCTGGGCTTGATCCTCCTGTGGAAGCATTCTTTTACCCCAGCCCAGACCTGAGGATAGTGTCACTTTATCTTATTTCAAATCAACTTACAGTCCAGGGCCTCAGCCCAAGGGGCCCATTCAGGGTGCAGTGATCTTCTGCACAGCTAGGTTGGTGTAGCTTTGTTATACTGTTTTAATGGACAAAAATCCTTCATAAAAATGTGTAAGCCATAAACTATAGCATTTCAGTCTCTGGCAGCACCAAATTAAGGAATAGTGTCATTTACTCTAATGCAAAACTGCAAATAATCACAACAGGATAAGCTAAGCAATGCACCTAATCATTGCTACAAAAGATTGCCTATAGTGATTAAGAAAGATACATCACCAGTTGCCCTAATACTTTACCCTTCATCCAGATCTGCACATCAACTGGGGAAAGCCACTGTCGCAGCAGAGGACTAGAGAACCAAGCCCAATGTCCTGGTTTGGCTTTGACTGGCCGATTTCTGAAAACCACAATGCCCAGTAACTGGGAGATCCTGTGGTGTGTCCACATTTGCAGTCCATGAGGCTTCCTGACTGCTATGAGAGTAGCCCAGCTTTTATGCTGTTGAATAAACTGACATAACTTCTAGTGCAGGAACATCTGATCTCATTCTCCTGTTGGCTTTCTCCCAAAGCCTGGCCAGGGCTCAAGGAGAAACCAAGGGAGTTGTCTTTGATCCTACATCCCCAGGCCAAGATGTGGCCTTGTCCAGTTTCTAAATATGGAAAGGTAAATACATGTTTTGCCAATGAATAGATACATACAACAGTACTTTGTTAATGAGTAGATACATATAACATTTGGTTGGAAGGTTCATCTAGAGGTCAACTTTGGATCAGGGCCTGTTGTTGAGGCCTTAGTACTTCAGGAAGTCTGTCATGTGGATGCACATGTGCCTAAGAGTAGGACTAATGAGAAACATCGCAACAATGAACAGGAGGATTGGGCTGCCAAAATCAAGGTATCACAGGTAGATTTGGACTGGAAACATAAAGGTGAATTATTTCTAGCTAGGTCATCAGGGAAGAGATGCGATATATGGGTGGGCTTGTGACTTAGCGGTGGACTTAACCATAGACACTATATCCCAGGTAATCCATGACTGTGAAACATACGCTGCAATCTAGCAGGCCAAGTGAGTAAAGCTCCTGTGGTATGGGGGACAGTGGTCCAAATACAAATATAAGGAGGCCTGGCAGATCAGTTACATCACATCACCGCAAACCTGCCAAGGCAAGCACTATGTGCTCACAATGGTAGAAGCAACCACTGTATGGCTGGGGACATACCCCACGACTCACCATCCTGGGCCTTGAAAAGCAAGTCCTGTGGTGGCATGGCACCCCTGAAAGTATTGAGTCAGACAATAGGACTCATTTCAAGAATAGCCTTATAAACACTTGGGCTAGAGAACATGGTGTTGAGTGTGTGCATCATATTCCTTATCATGCACAAGCCTCTGGGAAAGTCAAACAGTTCAATGGACAGTTAAAAACAACACTGAAGGCAATGGATGGTGGGACCTTCAAGCAGTGGGATCTGCATTTAGCAAAGGCTACATGGTTAGTCAACACCAGAGATTCCAGTAACCGAGCTGGCCCTGCCCAATCTAAACCCCTGCATACAGCAGACAAAGATAAGGTTCTGGTGGTGCACATGAGAGGTATGTTAGGAAAGACTGTTTGGATTATTCCCAGCTCAAGGAAAGAAAACCCATCCATGGGATTGGTTTTGCTCATGGACCGGGTTACACCTGGTGTGTAATGCAGAAGAGGGAAGGGAAATGCGTTCTGTACCTCAGGGGGATTTGACTCTATGTGAGAATAGCCTTTAATGTTTAAACACATACGTAACACTGGTTGCTGAATGTCACTTCCACTGCATGTCCTAACTACTATGGACAATGAGAAGGGACTGCTCCAGTTATATGAGTCATAGACCAAATGATCTCCATCCATATCCTGGGGGATGGTCAGTGGCTACTGTAATAATAATTGTATTTATATACAGATGTATATATATATATATATATATATATATGTCTGTGTGTCTGTGTGTCTGTGTGTATTTTTACAGCTGAAAAGTATTACTCTGGGCATTAAAAAGATGATATGGAATAAAGGGTGGATAATGTTGTGGGTTACCCAAAATGTTATTGTATTCCATAGCTATCTGTGCCCAAAATTGTTTCTGTCTTTTTAAGACCCTGCAGCCAGAAAACGTGAGCACTTTTTAAGTTGTCTCTCCCAGGAAGTCCTCCCTCTTTTGCCTGGCAGCATTTGCTGAAGGCAGAGGCTCAGCTTTGGAGGCAGTTGCTTTGGATGCGTTTCTGGACTTGCAACTGTAGCAACTCAGAAAAACTGCATTTTGCAAACAGAAACTGCTTTTGGAGTGGACTCTGCAAACTCTATGGGCAGTGAAGCTTGATCCAGTCTCAGGGGGCTGGGTCATCCTGCATCAGTGCTGACAGACTGTTTTTTTCCACCCGCAACGCACTCGCAGCATGGAGAACATCAGCACCAACACCAGCAGAGTCCAGCGGGTGCCAGGAGGAAGCAGCTGGTGGCAGAGCTGACCCCACACATGCTGGCAAGTCTTCATCTGCCACTAGAACTGCTCCGCAAGATCCTACCTTCCCAGGAGGGTTCTTTTGGTCAGCCATCTTTTTTCCCTTTGTCTTCCAGAATGCGGCATCTTAGGGTAGGGAGCTAACGTCATTTTCTTTTTGTCTTTCAAACCATGCAGTCACCCGTGGTGGGTGCCATATTGGAAAGGATATTTCTGGCATTTTGTGTCTCTCTTTTTTCCCTTGGGGTTTGTGAGATTTAGTAGTTTTGTATCTAGTGGCTATTTACTGTTATTTTTTTGCCTGATGCTGTTCCACCTACTAGTAAACTGCTGTTTTATATCTACTCAAATTTGTTCCTTATTAGTGGAAAGGGATTGGTTAAAATTAAGGGGAGGTAACTCATTTTAGAGTGTCCACCTCTTTAGATTGTGTTAAACCATGTCACGTTTAGTGTAAAGAAAGCCTTTATCTTACCACGGGTCTTGGTCCGATTTTCTTCTGTCCAGGGATTGCAGGTTCTCCCTGATAATTCCTCAGTGACAGCTGGAGGTCCTGTGATCCCTCAGATCCATTGAATTTTAGGAGTAAGTCCCATCTGGAGTGCTAAAGCTGTTACTAAAAATCAGTAAAAAGTAAAATCTCCTTAACCCCAATGTAGCATTAAGAAGCAGGCATTCTTTATTTGTCTCAATGCACAGTAGATATCTTCTCTAAAAATCATGCATGCTGAGTACAGAAAGAGTCCTTGTTTATATATTGTATTTTACATACATATTCATTGATTTTTGCAAAATAAACATACAGATGACAGAACCAGAGGACACAGTCTCAAGGTGTGCCAAGGCAAATATAGACTGGATATTAGGAATAAGTTTTTCACTGAAAGACTAATAAAGTACTGTAATGCTTTGCCTGGGGAGGTGGTGGAGTCACCATCCCTGGATGTATTTAAAAAAAGACTGGATGTGGCACTTGGTGCCATGGTCTAGTTGAGGTGTTAGGGCACGGGTTGGACTCAATGATCTTAGAGGTCTCTTCCAACCTAGTTATTCTGTGATTCTGTAATTTCCTTGAAATCATTAACATATTTTCCCTCCCCTTTACGCATGCGTTCTTCTGTTCTGGGGGTCTCTGGTGGTTCTTGGTGGTTGACGACCCCAAAGTCATGCCTAAGTACTTGGTGAAATGGTAAAGGTTTGCACAACTGGACTGGATGCTTTCTGGTTCTCCCTACAGAATAAGCACTGTGCAGTTCCATAAGCCAGTGGTTTTTGAAGAATAAGCATTGTATTATTCCACAAGGTACAAACAATTTTTCATCTGGAAACAGTTGGATGGGCCAACTGGGGGAATGCACATACGAATCTGTTGCTCATAAACTGAAGATCCCACCAGGTCAGAGGATGAAACAGTGGTGTGTCAAAAATGTGTGCCAAATAGATTCTTCCTTCCACCATTTGATGTCAGTATAGCAGAAAAAAGACTCGTCATCCTTGGCTGGGTTTGATGTATCTCACTGGGAGTTAATATGGTCCTGTGGGCAAAGAAACACATCTATAACCTCTTCCCCAAGGTAACAGTGGAACTGCACCTTTCCACTGACCACTGTGTATATCCTTGCATGTAACTTCTGGGTGAAGTCCTTCTCTATCAGTTGCCTGACCTAGGCGCCTTTGATGTGCCATGAGGTCATACCTAGTGGAAAGACTCAAAAAGTTTAAAACATAGGTTGCTTTAACAAGCTGCTCCTGAGGGAGCATGCCTATGGAATTCACCCTTTTTTGTTTCTGTAGCATGTTTTTGAATGGCAATGTGGTGCTTTCCACTATGGCTTGGCGTGTTGAAGAGTGGGCAATACCAGTAACATGTTTGATCCCCTGAGTGTGGAAAAATTCTTGTGTTTTTTTAGATGTATATGCAGGTTCGTTATCTGTTTTAATCTGTTGAGGAATGCACACAGTAGCAAAGGCACACAGCCAGTGTGGGGTGGTGTCTCTTGATTTTTCACTTTTGTGAGCTGTTGTTACTATGAAACCTGAAAAAGTATCAATGGAAACATGCACATATTTAAAAATCACAACATTTGATATATGGGTAACATCTGTTTGCCAAATGGCATTAGGTTTTAACCCTCATGGATTTGTACCTAATGTTTGTGGTGAGGAAAAAGTTTGCTGGCATTGTGAGCAATCATTCACTATATCTCAGGCTTGTGGCAAGGTTAAGCCAAATTGTTTTGCCAGCACTTGGGCATTTTGATGGTAGAAATCATGAGAAAGTTTTGCTTGCCCTAATTTCTGTGGTACAGTGACTGTCATGGCGAGACCATCTGCTCTTGCGTTGCCTTCCACTATAGGTCTGAGCAGGGTGCTGTGTGACCTAAGGTGTAGAATATAGTATTCATGAGACCTGTGAAGTAAAAGGCTATACAAAGTCGTTAATAACACAAAAAGATCTGTGTTAGAGACTTCTTTCAGGAATGAGTGCTCTATTCTCTCAACAATTCCTGTAACATAAAGAGAATAACAAACAATGCTAATAGACCTGCTGTTTGCAAACAGAGATGGACTGATGGAAGATGTGGTGGTTGGAGGCCATCTGGGGCACAGTGATCATGAAATTATAGAGTTTTCAATATTTCGTGAAACAAGAAGAGGCATCAATAAAAATTCCACACTGGACTTCCGGAGGGCAGACTTTGGCCTATTCAAGAGACTTATTCAGAGTTCCTTGGGAAGCAGACCTTAAAAACAAAGGAGTGCAGGAAGGATGGGTGTGCTTCAAAACAGAAATCTTGAAGGCACAGGAACAGACTGTCCCTATGTGCTGAAAGATGAGCTGAGGAGGAAAGCCTGGATGGTCAAGGAGCTTTTGAAGGAACTAATGGAAAAAAAAGAAGGTGCATCAGCTTTGGAAGGAGGGTCAAGTATCTCAGGAAATGCTTAAGCGAGCTGCTAGGTCATGTAGGAAAAAATTAGAGAGGCAAAAGCCCAGTTAGAAGTCAATCTGGCCAGTTCTGTGAAGGACAATAAAAAATATTTTTCTAAATTCATTAATGGCAAAAGGAAGGGCAAGGACAACCTCCATTCTCTATTACATGCAGTAACTGCAGATGAGGAAAAGGCAGAGCTACTTAACACCTTCTTTGCCTCAGTTTTCAACAGAAAGACAGGTTGTCCTCAGGACAGCTGTCCTCCTGGACTGGAAGATGGTGTCAGGGAGCAGAATGGACCCTGTTATCCATGAGGAAGCAGTCAGAGACCTGCTGAGCTACTTAGATGCTCATAAATCCATGGGACCAGATGGGATCCATCCCAGGGTGATGAGGGAGCTGGCAGATGAGATTGCCAAGCCACTCTTCATCATTTACCATCAGTCCTGGCTCACTGGGTAGGTCCCAGATGACTAGAAGCTGGCCAATGTGATGCCCATCCACAAGAAGGGCTGGAAGGAGGATCCGGGAAACTACAGGCCTGTCAGCCTGACCAGCAAGATAATGGAACAGTTTATATTGAGTGTCATCACACAGCAACTAGAGGATGGCCAGGGTATCAGATGCAGCCAGCATGGGTTTAGGAGAGGCAGGTCGTGCTTGACCAATCTGATCTCCTTTATGATCAGGTGACCCCCCTGGTGGATGTGAGAAAGGCTGTGGATGTTGTTTATTTGGACTTCAGCAGGGCCTTTGACACTGTCTCCCACAGCATACTCCTGAAAAACCTGCAGCCCACAGCTTGGACAGGAGCACTCTTTGCTGGGTTAAGAACTGGCTGGATGGTCAGGCCCAGAGAGTGGTGGTGAACAGTACTGCATCCAGTTGGCAGCCAGTGACTAGTGTGGTCCCCCAGGGATCAGTGCTGGGCCTAGTCCTGTTTAATATCTTAACTGATGATCTGGATGAAGGGATTGAGTCCACCAGTAGTAAATTTGCAGATGACACCAAGCTGGGAGCATGTGTTGGAAGGTAGGAGGGCTCTGCAAAGGGACCTGGACAGGCTGGATAGATGGGCTGAGTCCAGCAACATGAAGTTTAAGAAGTCTAAGTGCCGAGTCCTGCACTTTGGCCACAACAACCCCCTGCAGCGCTACAGGCTGGGGGCAGAGTGGCTGGACAGTGATCAGGTAGAAAGAGACCTGGGAGTACTGGTTGAGAGCCAACTGAACATGAGCCATCAGTGTGCCCTGGTGGCCAAGAAGGCCAATGGCATCCTGGTCTATATCAGGAATAGTGTGGCCAGCAGGAGCAGGGAGGTCATTCTTCCCCTGTACTTGGCACTGGTGACACTGCACCTTGAGTACTTTGTCTAGTTCTGGGCCCCTCAGTTTAGGAAGGATGTTGGGACACTCAAAACACATCCAGAGAAGGGCAAAAAGGATGGTGAAGGGCTTAGAACACAAGCCCTATGAAGAACAGTTGAGAGAGATGGGATTGTTTAGCCTGGAAAAACGGAGGCTCAGGGGAGACCTTATCACCCTCTACAGCTACCACAAAGGCAGCTGTTTGGTGTTTAGTTGTCTACTAGGATTAATACATGACAGTCCTTTCTGGTGCCCTTTTTGGAGCTTGAAGGGTTTCAGATAATAACAGATTTGACCAGATTGTATTGGAGAGGAACTTATCTGTTTAACAGTAGCTGGTGGTGATGTTGACTTATCTGTCCATGGCACTGGTTTATCTGATCCATCCCATGCTCCCCTTTTCTGCTGTACATCAAATTTGAAACAATATGGGACAATATAGGCAAGTCTCTAGAACAGTTGTAAACAATGGTCTGTAACTTCACCCCTGAACAAGTGTGGGATCCTGATGAAGTGACAGAATGCTTGAAAAGAGAATGCCCCGGCTGTGCCAAAGAGACACATCTTCTTACACCCTGCTAGGACCTGGTCTACGCAGCATCTTTAAGGAGAAGAGAGGGTCTCTGGATCTGAAGACATACAAACACTGTCACTGAACTGAAGATCCAATCCTCAACTATATCAGCTCCTCCAGGATAGTCAAGAAGAAACAATGGAAGCAGAGGTCAACTAATTTAGTAAGGGAGAAAGCATCTAAGAGTGTCATGGTTTAGTCCTGATTGGACAATTTTGTAATATTGACACCTGATTAAACCAATGAAAAGGATGGATATACCTCTAGTGAATACACATTTTGAGGTGAGATTCTGGAAATAGCTCTCTTCTGGTTTCCGGTGGGGTGAGTTGAGAACCTCGGCCTGGCTGTTTCCCATGGCAGGGCTGGGCCGAGGTTGCCCCTACCCTCCCCTGGCACCCCTGGTAGGCAAAGGGGAAGGAGAGGCAGTGGCGCAGGGAGGAAGGTTTGGTCCAGTCCTGGCTGTTGAGATCTGCTAATCCAGGACGGCCCACGCAACAAAACAGGGGGCTGAGCCAGGCCCAGTGCCTGCTGGGCCGGGAAAGGAGAGGTGATCCACCCTGGCATGTGACATCTGAAGCCTGACCAGGCTAGAAAAAAAGATCCTAGCCTCCCT